>CM076581.1:1670249664-1670849664 GCA_034641835.2 Pinus albicaulis
ATTAGTTTTCCTTTCCCATCTCCCTTTCCCATTTTCCTTCCCTAATCCTGAGGGTTTTAATAAAAACAACATGGAAACAGAAGAGGAAAACACATCATTCACTGAAGAAGAGGAAACAGAGATAAGGAGGTCAAAGAGAGGAGGAAGAGTGCTCAGACTTGATTCTCCTAACACTAAAGAAATTCTAGCCTCTCCATTATCTGTCACATGCTTTAAACATGTCGGTTTTTATGAATTTTGTGAGAAAATTCAAAGGGTTAAACACCACCCCATGCTAACTAGACTATTCATATCAGGACTCCATGACAATCAAGTTAAATTAGCTGGGGTCACTTTCACCTTATCTACTGTTGTCATTTCAGATGCTACAGGGATCCCTAATGTTGGGGAGAAATGGTTCAAGAAAGGCAGATTGAAGAAACAAGATTATGACTTCTTCCTCAAACCAAGACATCAAAATCAAACAAAGAGATTCTACCCTTTTTCACACCTCTTGGACATATATGCACCTATGATAAAGATTATAATGAGATATTTTTCATGTGAAGGCATATTTTCAAGGCTCTATTCCTATCACATCTGGCTCTTGATGCAGTTCACTAGGGTAAGGATGCTTAACATGCGCTATTATCTTTTCCAAAGTATAGATAATATGGCATATTTTTCCTAGAAGAAGGGATATGAACAGAAAATGAAAAGCCTATTTCGTCATTCCCTTATAAAAATCATAGTCCTCCACCATCTTAATCAACTGAACATTGAATGGAGCACCTTCATAGCCAATGATAACTTCATTGAGCCATCCATTCAACATTCATAACATGTCCCTTCATCATCTCAGCCCGTGACTCACTCATTTTCATCAGATCAGTCCCCTTCACCTCCATCTCCATCTCATCATGATCCTTCATCTCCATCTCATCATGACCCTTCATCACCATCTTATCATGATTTTGGGTCACCTAGTAGGATAGATGACATTGAGCCTAAGTGGGCTAGTTTGGTTGAGGTCAAGCCATTGCCAAAAACCTACCAGAGAGGTTATAGGCATGTGTTTGCTTCACTTGGAGTGAAAGGGGCCATTCCTTCAACATCAACATAACAAGTGGATAAAGGTAAAGAGAAGGTCATTGAGCCACTCATTCATGATGAGGAGGACAATCATGAAAGTGAAAAAGAATTTCAGATTGTTGACCTAAACAAAGATGAAGAGGACATAATCACAAATGCAACAATCAAAGGTAAGGAGGCCAATATTAATGAGCTCGAAACTAATCTTGACAGGGCTAGATACGTAATTCACTTTCTTGAGCAAGAAAATGAGTAGTTGAAGACCAAACAAATCATTGATGAGGTGAAATATTTCACTGCTCAAATAGGGGCTCACAAGGCTAAAGAAATACTTGATGAAAAAGTGGAGAAGTATGGTTTTCTTCATGAGAAATAAGAACAGGTACCAAGGCAGAGACCTAGAACTAGAGGGCTGAAAAGAGCTCTAGCTCTAGAGAGACAAAGGAAAGCTGAGCTTGCTGGCCAGCTAACCCTAAATGAGCAGCTTGCCATAGAAATCAATCAGAACAGGGAGCCATGGCTTGATAGAGCCAACCAAAAATTGGAGAATATTCTAGAGAAGGCCAATAAGGATAATGACTTGTTGAGGAGGAAGGTCAAACTCCATGCCCTAAAAGAGAAATTTGCATTGGCCAAGCTCAAAAGAGCCAATGCCAAAATTGAATTGACCAAGGAGGAGGAGAAAAAGTTGGATATCCTTGTTGAGGCTTCCCTACAAGCTTAGACACATCATCCTCAGCCTTTCCAACAATTTTGAGGCATTTTCCAAGTTTTTGTCAAAATCTGGAAATCTCTGTGTTTTTTGAGGCAATTAATTAGCAGAAAATTAGGCATTTGTGTAGTGCCCTTGGCGCTACGCAAATAATTGGGACACTTTTTGAGGAGAAGGAAGGCACCATTGGATTCCTAATGACTCATAAATCTCATAAAACCATGTTTCCAGCCTTTTTTTGCATTTTTTATGGATGAAAAACCCAAAAAGCCACCAAAAAATGACCTTTCTGCCCCTTTTTTGACCTTGGCGCTATGCAAATACAAATATTTGGAGATTAACTTTTTAAGGGGGGGGGGGGGGGGGGTGGGAATGACCTCCATTTTCAGAACTTAAGGTATATTTGGAAAGAGGACAGGTAGGGCTTTCCAACAAGCTATCTTGGGCCTCATTTGGACACCGGGAAGGCCTCCAAAACTGGTCCTAAACACAGAGGGCGCAAATGACACTAGGATGGCACAAATGCACAGTGGATGTCGCAAATGTCAAATTTGCTGATTTTTTCAAATATTTTCTCAATTTTTCACTTCTCTTCAACAAATCCTCTTTCTACTTACGTAATTAATAATGGTAAAATGTAATTATGTCTAAGATTACTTAACTAGGGTAGATTCATCGGGTAAAAGTCATTAGTGAGTCATGATGAATTAGTTGAATGTAATGAGGAGTGAGTCACTTGGACCATCCTACACTTCAGTTTTCAGTTCAGCAATTAGTGGATTTCTTCCTCACCTCATGGATTCGACCCCTGAGGATGAGTGAAGCTTGTTTTGATGTCTATTTAGCCCCTTTCTTCACACTAGTGAAGGGTTGGAATTAGTTTGATGTTTGCTAGTTGATCAAGGAAAATTTTTGTACTCATTTTGTCCAACTAATAGAGAGGAGTTGCAGCTACTTTTATGGGATACTTGTGGTATTGAATGTCTACCATTGTCTTTGAATGTATTTACTCTTGTTCACTTCATTTCTATGTTATGATCTCTTACAAGTTAGATAATTAGAATACATGTTTGCACATACTCTATTTTGGGTAACTAATCATATTTTGTTCACTTCCATATGTCTGAGAAAAATACATCCTATGCTTTTCTTAGCTTTCTTTCAGCTTCAACACCATTCCATAACAAGCCTTTTCAAGGGATAAGCATTGTACCTACCTTGCCCCATTGATCCATGCAACCCTAACTCGTTTTCCTTGACCTAACTTTCCTTGACCTAATTCCTTCATCCAGTGATTCCCCCACCAAATCAAATTCAAACAACCCCCTGCACTCTATATCTACCCTAAAAACTATAATTTCTACAGCCCTCCTGGCTATGGCCATTTTGGAGAGATCCCTCTCTAACTTGATAGGGCTAGCTATCAAGTCAAAAGCTTGGTTTGTGGTTACCTTTGTTGGGATTCCTTCCTCAGCCTTGGGAATCCTGGCGCCATTTCTGGGGAACAAAGAGACAAAATTTTCCTTGGGTGTACAACAAAGATCCATTGGAAACTGACCCCTTGGATGATGGGATCGAGTTTCATAATTCTTATTTCATAATTGCAGTTCCTCAAAAGCATATCTGGCTTCTCGAAGAAGGTATAGCAGGTCTAATCTTGATCCTCATCCATTTTCTCCCATCGAATATCCTGAAAGAATCCTAAGGAAGCAAATATCTCAGCCAGTTTCAAGCTCTTCAGAATCTCCTCCTCAAATTTTGGTAGGATCACTCTCATTACCTTCCGATTTGGTAGCCATACAAAATTTAGTATTTCATACCAAATTTGATTTATCACTGTTTAGAACCAAATATGAGACTGATTTGAATACATTAGTCCATGAACCTTGCATATTAGAGTTAAATCCATCATTAGTTGAAGCTGAAAACGAGACTTATGTTAAAATATGGAGACAATATTACAAGATAGAAAATTTAGCCAATACCCTAAGTTACATTGCTGAAAAAACCTTTATTCAATACCAACAAGAAACCCTTCATATCCCCAAAATTTACCAAAAAATTACTGTTTCATCATCGATCCCATCATCATCTCAACTTCCCCCTCAAGGACCTCCTCAGACTAATCCATCCCTCATTCCACCCCCTCCACCACATCTCGTTTTGGACCTTTAGTTCTCCCTGGTAATCTTGCTGATCTACCTCAAGGATATGGCCAAAGGCTTCCCCTCTTCGATGAAAAATCTGAAATCACTGCCCATTAGTACATGGCCAAAATCACAACCTTCATATATCTTGAGGAGTTAGATGCAGATGATGCCATGATGCGAATCATCGCATAAATTTTTTAAGGTGAAGTAAAAATTTGGTTTCGTGCCCTAGAAACCAATTCTATTAAGACTCCTGCTAAACTAATTGATGCTCTCTTATCCAGGTGGGATGAGAAAAAAAAGGCTTTAAAAATCCTTGCTGAATGTGATTCCTTGAAGCGCAATCCCAATGAATCAGTGCCTGATTACAATTCCCGATACCTTAGAATCTATAATTCCATTCCAAATGAAATGAAACCACCTCCTGGTTTAGCCCTTCTATCTTATCTCGATGCTTTTGACCCAAATATGGCCTACTCATTGAGAGAAAGGAATCCCACTACCCTTGACGAAATGATCAAAAATTCAGTGAGTGTTGAAGCCAATCTATTGATTAAAAAGTCCAAACTTAAAAATGAACGCAAAGTGACTATAAAAGAGGAACCTTCCACTTCATTAGATACTAAATTTGATGCTTTTCTTAAAACCTTGGAGAGAATGGTCGATAGGATGTCAATTTCAAATAGACAGACAGAGCCACAAATTAGAAATCCGAACTTTCAAGTCCAGTAGCAGCAACCTCAGTTCCAGATAAATAATATTAAGCAAAGAGTTCCCGAAACATGGCAACAACAACAAATCAGAACACCACTTCAACATAATTATGCTCAGAGTGACGAAGAGGAAGAACCAACAGTAGGGGAGAACCTTATTTTCATAGCCAATGTTCAACCCATATGTCTCACCGTGGATAAAGAATATGTGGAAAAAACAATTTTACCTAATGATAAAAATTTCATAATGGCAAATGATCACGAGTTAGAAGTAGAATCTGATGACTATCAGAGAGGATACATGAATGCATTGAGTTCCCAACAAAGGCCATATAGCTTAAGAAGCCGTGATGTTCCAATAACTCCACCTCCAAATAAGACAGTTTAGAAGAAAGAAGCACCACCAAAACAAGTTCAAAATAAGGGTAAAAATATTGTAGCCCCGAATCAGAACAAAAGCAATCAACCTTCTACAAGTGCACCTGTCAAAGAAAGAGATATTCCAAGAAAAGAAGATTCACCGAGATATCATGTTTAGAAAAGGGATGTTATCATAAAAGGGGTAGATAAAACTATACCTTTTAATTTAGAGTCATAAATTTCTAAGTTAAAGGTGTCTATTCCTCTCACTGAATTGGTCAAAATTGATAAATACAAAACACATGTAGTCAAAACTTTGAAAGTTGATCCTTTATCCGACATGGTTAATGTAGTGGATGATCAACCCGAGTTAATATTTGGTCCCACCATCGATGGTTAGTCTGAAGATAGTGAGGTCCCACCATTTTACCTTAGTCTTAAAGTTCATCAGTGCATCTTTCATAACACTATGTTAGACTCGGGGGCCTCCCACAACCTCATGCCCAAACATTAGGGGAATTTTCAAGTCTGAAATGGGCCTCCTAAGGAAATTATAAAATAATAGTGGAAATAATAAAATAAGATTTGATTATATCATCAAATTTTAGAGGGAAAAAAGAAAACACTACTTTTTCAACTCGTATTTTCAACTTATCTCCCACATTTTTCACTCAAATTTCAAGTGGAAGTACTCATTGGATGCAAAATTTAATTCCACATCCAAGGAGTACCCATGTTGCATATTTTCGATGGATATTACTACATGAAAAATGAGAAATATATGAAAATCATGATTGCAATCACGTTTTTTAATGTATTTCTCATTTTTCGTGTAGCAAGGTCCATCGAAAGTATGCGACATGGGTACTCCTTGGATGAGAAATTAAATTTTGCATCCAACGAGTACTCCCGCTCAAAATTTGAGTAAAAAATTTGGGAGACAAGTTGAAAATATAAGTTGAAAAAGTAGTTTTATTATTTTATTATTTTTTAATATTTTTACCCTTTTACTTAAAAAATGGAGAATCATCCCCCATGGTTGACATCATCATCTTGAATCCTATTTGTTCTTATAAATTTTATTTTGGTTGTACATTTTTCTTAGGAGGCCCATTTTAGGCCTAATGATCTATCATGGAAAATCTTGGCCTTGAAATAACCCGCACATATCATGATCTATATTCTTTCGATTCTAGTCATGTCCATTGTTTGGGTCTAATCAAATATCTAGTTGTCTCCCTAGAGCAGATCCTAGCCAAAAATGTAGTTGTTGATATTCCACCACGTTTCAGTATGTTGTTGTCAAGATCCTGAGGGGATAAATTGAGAGGTACACCACAGTTGGACTTTTCCTATGCCACTATTCCTGTCTTCGGTCAAATGAGAAAACTATACTAGGAGACTAAAATGAAATACATGATCAAAAATAAGGAAAGGGCTTGTAATCATTCTATCAATAGTGTACATACAAACTTAGATTCCTTCATATTGTACAATGATTCTAGATTAAATGATGTATATTTTCAATTAGTAGAAATAGAGGATGTTCCTGAAGTTTCAGATTGCATTAGAACAGTGTTAGAAAAAGGGAAAGAGAATCTGCCTACTATATCCGAACAGCCATCAAAAAAGGCAGATGAAAGTTCAGAACAATATAAAGAATTAGATTAGAAAATTGTGTCAAATCAAAGTCAAGAGTTTCAGCACCTTGAAGAAGAAGATGGTCTTTGGAGCATGGACTTTGATGGTTCCGTTGGAAAAGATGAGGTTGGCATTGGTTTATGGATCCACAACCCATTTCAACAGAAAAATAAGGTCCCAAATAATGTGAGGTTGTGTTCCTACAAACTAGCATTTGATTGTACGAATAATGAGGCTGAATATCAAGCGCTCATTACTGGTCTGAAAATTATGAAAAAATTGGGAGCTAGGAGAATTGCAGTCTACGATGATTCAGAGCTAGTGATTAACAAATCAAAGGTGAGTATCAAGCTAATCACCCAAGGATGAGGCAATATAGGAATGAATCACTTGTTTTAAGAATGTTTTCAGAATATACACTGAAGGTAGTGCCAAGATTGCAAAACTTAATGGTTGATTCATTAGTCATTGCTGCAAGTAATTTCATATCTCCAATGTTTTCAAATAAAAAGTTTGAGATTCATATAAAGCACAGGCCCGCCATTCCGGATAGCTTGAAATTTTGGCAAGTTTTCTCGGGATGATAAACAAGTGAAAAATTTCCTTCAGAGTGAAGGTGAGTTCGAGAACTATTCTATGGATGAAGTGTATGACAAGGATGACCAAGTTATTGAGGTAGATCAAATTGACATACTTCAGCTCAAAGACAACAACATTCCAAAAGGTCTCATAAATTTGGAAGAATTATTTGATCAAGATGACGTGGCGAGAAGACCTACGTTGGTTCCCATAGAAAAAGGCGTAGAAGATGTTAATATTGGAACATCGGAGCAGCCAAAGTTCATCAAGCTTTCAAAGTCTACCACTAGAGGTAAAGCATAAATATGTTGATTTTTTTACTGAGTTTTCTGATGTGTTTTCTTGGGATTACTCAGATCTAAAGGGGTCATTAAATGCACAATCCCGATCAAGCCAAATAAAAAGCCTTTTAGACAGACGCTGAGGAGAATAAACCCAAAGTTGTTGACGTCCATTGAGAAGGAGGTAAACAAGCTCTATGTTCCAGTCATATTTTGAGATTGGATCTCCAATTTGGTTCCAGTGCAGAAGAAGACCAGTGAAATTCAACTATGTATAGATTTCAGAAATCTGAACAAAGTGTCGTTGAAAAAAAATTATCCGCTGTCCAAAATGGATCACATACTTTAGTGAGTTGTAGGAGCCAACAGAATGTCATTGTTGGATGGTTACTCAGGCTACAATCAGATCCTTGTGCATGACGATGATCAGGATAAGAAAATGCTCACTACAGCATGGGGTACCTTTAAATATGCCAAGATGTCGTTTGGTTTGAAGAATGCCGGGGCCACTTTCTAGCGTGTCATGGAAAAAGATGTATTCCTTGTTGTTTATTTAGATGATCTGACTGTTTATTCAAACTTAGATGATGATCATTTACACCATTTGAGATTTTTGTTCCAACGATGTAGAAAGTTTGAGATTTCCCTAAATCCTAAAAAGTGCCTATTTTCTATGGAAGAAGGAAAGCTGTTGGGTCAAATCATCTCAAAAGATGGGATCCGGATAGATCCTCCTAGAGTTGAATCAATACAACAAATTGATTTCCCTAGAAACAAGAAGGAAATTCAAGCGTTCAATGGTAGGATGAATTTCCTACGTAGGTTCATTCCCAACTTAGCAGAACATCTTCGAGAGTTAACTAACATGCTAAAGAACAAGAATGACGTTATATGGTATGAAAATGCTCATAAGTCATTCAGATCGGTGAAATTTTCTTTGACCACTACTCTAGTATTGACAAGTCCTGATTATTCACTAGATTCCATTATATTTTCTTTTGCTTTTGAACATACTTTGGCAGCAGTGCTTATGTAGAAAAAATATGGGACAAAGTTTCCAATAGCATTCTTCAGTCACACAACAAGGGATGCAGTCCTATGATACAACATAATCGAGAAACAAGCCTTGGCCTTGGTCAAACACTCAAGGACTTCCGTGTTTATATTCTGCACTCACATATTTTGGCATATGTACCAAATGCAATGGTTAAAGAAGTATTTATGCAAACAGATCCAGAAGGAAGAAGAGGTAGGTGGATAGCAACACTTTTAGAGTATGACCTTGAGATCAAGCTGACCAAGCTAATAAAAGGGCAAGGGTTAGCCAATATCATGGCCGAGTCTAATCTACATGCACTTAACATCAATCTCATATCAGCACTATCAGATGACGAAGAAGGTGTAAGTCTTGTTTAGGTATCAAATATATTTTTATCATCTCCACAATATGCTGATATTATTTATGTTTTACAACATTTGAACCCTCCTCCGGACATGTCAAAGAGCAAGAGCAGGTCCTCGAAGCTTAAGGATTCGAAATACTGCATACTAAATAGTGCACTCTACTAGAAGGATCCTAGAGGAGTGCTACTCAATTGCTTGGTAGAAGATGAGTCCAAAGAAGTGATGAAGGATTTCCAGAAGGGAGATAGTGGAGGTCATTTGTACTGGAAAACTACGTCCAACCGTAAGTACTGAGAGTGGGTTACTATTGGCCTACATTCTTTGCAAATTTATACAAGACGGTCATGAGCTGCCATGAATGCCAAATTTTCCAAGGTAAATGTAAGCTTCTTCCTTTACCATTACAACCCATTTCAGTTGAAGCTCCTTTCGAGTAGTGGGGCTTAGATTTTATCGGTGAGATACATCCACCCTCATCTAATAAACATAGATGGATAATTACCTCCACAGACTATTTCACAAAGTGGATCGAAGTGATCCCAACCAGGCAAGCTACAGACTCAGTTATAATTTAGTTTCTAGAAGCTAACATCTTGTCCTAGTTTAGTTGTCCTAGAAATATAATCACGGATAACGTTGTATCCTTCAAATCAAATAAGATGACAAAATTTTGTGATAAGTATAGCATTAAATTGGGTCATTCTACATCATACTATCCACAGGGCAACAAATTTACGGAGTCCTCCAATAAGTCTTTGATCAACATAATAAAAAAGATGTTGGAGGAAAACAAAAAGAATTGGCACAAAAAGCTAATTAATGCACTGTGGGTAGATCGAGTAAGCAACAAGAGATCCATTGGCATGTCTCCATTTCAGGTAGTTTACAGTGTGGATACAATTTTCCCTACTTCATTGGCTGTCCCAGTCATGAAACTTCTACAAGAAGCCGGAAGTGAATAAAATTACATACAACACATAATAAACCAAATGATTCACTTGCAGTAGACAAGAGAAGAAGTGTTTCAGAACAATTCCAAGCTCCATGATAAGATCAAGTAAATCTATGACAAAAAAACCAAGCAAGATGAGTTCAAGATTGATGATGTGGTACTCTGCTAGGATGCTAGGAATGAATACAAAGGTAAGCACGGGAAGTTCGATAATTTTTGGAAAGGTCCTTTTAAGGTTGCAGCTTCTCGTGGACAAAATGCATATCTCTTAGAAGAAATGGATGCACAAAGTTGCTTAGGAGGGCCAGTTAATGGTAGGCTCCTGAAGCATTATCTATTTTGATACGAAATTATGAAAAAAATTTCATTCTCATTGTATATATCAGTTTGATATTCTTGCAAATGTGAAGTGTAAAAGCATTGGAGTTCGGAGCCCAAAGTGAAGGCCATGGAGCTTCATTAAGTTTCTACTATTTCAAGTTAAGTTTTCACAAAGAGTATGTTTAGTTTTGAGTCATTGTTTCAGTCAAGTTCAGTCAAATTCAGTCAAATTTCAGTCAGTTTCAGTCAGTTTGTGTCATTGAGTTGTCAGTAGTTAGTCCTGCATTTCAGTTTGGTTATTTTTTGACCATATTGATGCAATGGAAGAGGAACTGATCTACAAAATTCAAATATCTGTGGTTATTGACACCTCTTTCAGAGCTTCCATCCCTAATAAGGCCAATGTTAGTGCCAGAATATGCATTCTGCCATTAGGGATCAAAATGAATCTTTTCATTCTCATTTTAGGTGTCCCACTCTGAAATTTTTATATCATTCCATTAGGTCAAGCTAAAAATTGTTTCAATGATGGTAGCCCTAGTAATAAAAATTCACTCTCCCTTAGAAACTCACATTTTTTGGATTGCCTTCATGTCTTGATGAGCATAATAACACTTTTGAAAGCTCATTTCACCATGTCTTATCTCAGTCAAAGTCAATCATGGAAGTCAGGTCATTCAAGGTCCCATTAATTCATTAGGTTTCAATGTTCAAGGTCCAAAATGCACCATTTCATCTCAATAGAGTCAGAAAATTGTGTGAGAGTGACTCAATAAACATTTCATTTTCATCTATAGAATATTATCAACATGTAAATATGATATTTTTAAATTTGTAATTTTTATTTTTTATGATTTTCATATCAAAATGTCATTTTGATATGAAAACAAAGATGTAATCTATTTTTTATTTTCTATGTAATTTTATGTTTTTATATGTAATAATTTCAATCCCTAGCTGCCAACTCAAAAAACAAATGCCAAATTGAAAGAGAGAAGTGTCAAACTCCAGCAACATCATCCTGCAAGAGAGAAAGGTCAGGTGAAAAGGGTAATCAGCAAATGGTTCAGAAAAGTGAAAAAAGACATTAGAAAAGTGGGTTTTTAAGTTTAAATTCAAATTCACTTAGCTATTCATAATTAAAATACATCAAATAAAATTCATTTCACTCTTCTAAAGATCAAACCAGCGCTCCAAGAGCCAAAAATTTCAAAATTATGAGTGAAATTAGAAAATGAGCAGAAATTGAGGGCGCAAATGTGTTGCTGATGGCGCAAATGCCCAGAGATGGCGCAAATTCCTAGAGATGGCGCAAATGTGTTGAGCAGGGTGCAAATTAGTTGTTGAGGGCGCAAATACATTTCTGAGGGCGCAAATGACCAACAATTTTAACGAAGCATCCAAGTGATTAGAATTTCCTTGCAAAGCTTCTCCACTTAGTCATTCACCTCTAACAATCTAGTAAGAGGCATTTGCCATAAACGTCACCTCCTTTAGTTATAATGTGCTCAAGTTTGCAATTGAAGTTTTAATTTGGTATTTTATTGAAGTAAAACCCTAGTTTTTCTCCCTTGCACCCATAATTCCCAAAACTACACTTCCCTTACACTCCATACCATCCCTACAATCTTAAAATTCATTCCCTAAACCCTGTTATCATAAACCCTATCCCTACGTTACTAATTCCTAAAACCCTAAGCCCTAGGTGCTATTTTAGACCTAGGCTCCTAAATCCCAATTCCCATCACTCTTTCATTCCTATTACCTTCCATATTCCTCATTATCCCTAAAAATTACTCCCTATCCCCTCCCCATATCACATGTCCCTATCAAAGATCTCCATCAATTTTCCTATCCCATCTCCCTTTCCCATTTTCCTTCCCTAATTCCTATGGTTTTAACAAAAACAACATGGCAACAGAAGAGGAAAACAAAAAATTCACTGAAGAAGAGGAAACAAAAATAAGGAGGTCAAAGAGAGGAGGAAGAGTGCTCAGACTTGAGCCTCCTAACACTAAAGAACTTCTAGCCTCTCCATTAACTATCAGATGCTTTAAACATGTTGGTTTTTATGACTTTTGTGATAAAATTCAAAGGGTTAAACACCACCCCATGCTAACTATATTGTTTATATCAGGACTCCATGAAAATCAACTTAAATTAGTTGGGGTCACTCTTACCTTACCTACTGTTGTCATTTTAGATGCTACATGGATCCCTAATGTTGGGGAGAAATGGTTCAAGAAAGGAAAATTGAAGAAACAAGATTATGACTTCTTCCTCAAACCAAGACATCAAACTCAAACAAAGAGATTCTTCCCTTTTTCACACCTATTGGACAGATATGCACCTATGATGAAGATTATAATGAGATATTTTTCATGTGAAGGTAGATTTTCAAGGCTCTATTCCTATCACATCCGGCTCTTGATGCACTTCACTAGGGTAAGGATGTTTAGCATGCCCTATTATCTTTTCCGAAGTATATAGAATATGGCATATATTTCCCAGAAGAAGGGATATGAACAACAAATGAAAAGCCTATTCCATCATTCCCTTATAAAAATGTCCCCTCCACCATATTAATCAACTGAACATTGAATGGAGCACCTTCATAGCCACTGATATCTTCATTGAGCCATCCATTCAGCATGCACAACATGTCCCTTCATCATCTCAGCCCATGACTCACTAATTTTCATCAAATCAGTCCCCTTCACCTCCTTCATCTCTATCTCATCATGATCCTTCATCTCCATCTCATCATGACCCTTCATCACCATCTCATCATGATTTTGGGTCACCTAGCAGGACACATGACATTGAGCCTAAGTGGGCTAGTTTGGTTGAGGTTGACCCATTGCCAAAAACCTACCAGAGAGGCTATAGGCACATGTTTTATTCACTTGGAGTGAAAGGGGCCATGCCTTCAACATCAACACAACACGTGGATAAAGGTAAAGAGAAGTTCATTGAGCCACTCATTCATGATGAGGAGGACAATCATGAAACTGAGCAAGAATTTCAGATTGTTTACCTAGACAAAGATGAAGAGGACAAAATCACAAATGCAGAAATCAAAGGTAAGGAGGCCAAGATTAATGAGCTCCAAACTAATCTTGACAGGGATAGATATTTTATTCACTTTCTTGAGCAAGAAAATGAGCAGTTGAAGACCAAACAGGTCATTGATGAGGTGAAATACTTCACTGCTCAAAGAGAGGCTCAAAAGGAAAAATAAATGCTTGATGAAACAATGGAGAAGTATGGTTTTCTTGATGAGAAAGAAGAACAGGTACCAAGGCAGAGACCTAGAACTAGAGGGCTGAAAAGAGCTCTAGCTCTAGAGAGACAAAGGGAAGCTGAGCTTATTGACCAGCTAACCCTAAATGAGTAGCTTGCCATAGAAATCAATCAGAACAGGGAGCCATGGATTGATAGAGCCAACCAACACTTGGAGAAGCTTCTAGAGAAGGCCAATAAGGATAATGACTTGTCGAGGAGGAAGGTCAAACTCCATGCCCTAAAAGAGAAATTTGCATTGGCCAAGCTCAAAAGAGCCAATGCCAAAATTGAATTGACCAAGGAGGAGGAGAAAAACTTGGATATCCTTTTTGAGGCTTCCCTACAAGCTTAGACACATCATCCTCAGCCTTTCCAACAATTTTGAGGCATTTTCCAAGTTTTTTTCAAAATCTGGAAATCTCTGTGTTTTTTGAGGCAATTAATTAGCAGAAAATTAGGCATTTGTGCAGCGCCCTTGGCGCTACGCAAATAATTGGGACACTTTTTGAGGAGAAGGAAGGCACCATTGGATTCCTAATGAATCATAAATCTCATAAAACTATGTTTCCAATCTTGTTTTTCTTTTTTGATGGATTAAAATCCCAAAAAACCACCAAAAAATGACCTTTCTGCCTCTTTTTTGACCTTGGCGCTGCACAAATACCAGTCTTGGGAGATTATCTTTTTGAGGGGGAAAATGACCCCCATTTCTATAACTTGAGGCATATTTTGAAAGAGGATGGGTAGGGCTTTCTAACAAGTGATCTTGGGCCTCATTTGGACACCGGGAAGGCCTCCAAAACTAGCCCTAAACATAGAGGGTGCAAATGACACTAGGATGGTGCAAATGTCAAATTTGCTGATTTTTTCAATTTTTTTCTCAAGTTTTGACTTTTATTCAACAAATCTTTTTTTTACTCATGTAATTAATCATGGTAAAATGTAATTATGTCTGATATTACTTACCTAGGGTATATTTATCGGGTAAAAGTCATTAGTGAGTAATGATGAATCATTTGAATGTAACGAGGAGTGAGTCACTTGGACCATCCTACACTTTAGTTTCCAGTTCAACAATTAGTGGATCTCTTCCTCAACTCATGGATTCGACCCCTCAGAATGAATGAAGCTTGTTTTGATGTTGATTTAGCCTCTTTATTCACACTAGTGAAGGGATGGAATCAGTTTGATGTTTGCTAGTTGATCAAGGAAACTTTTTTTACTCAGTTTGGCCAGCTAATAAAGAGGAGTTGCAGCTACTTTTATGAGATACTTGTGGTATTGAATGTCTATCATTGTATTTTCTTCAGTATCATATGTTTGAATGTATTTTACTCATGTTCACTTCATTTCTATGTTATGATCTCTTACAAGTTAGATAATCAGAATACATGTTTGCACATGCTTTGTTTTGGGTAACTGATCATATTTTGTTCACTTTAATATGTCTGAGAAAAATACAACTCCTATGATTTTATTATTTTTCTTTCAGCTTCAAAACCATTCCATAAAAATCCTTTTCAAGTGATAAGCATTGTACCCACCTTGCCCCATTGATCCCTACAACCCTAACTCTTTTTCCCTGACCTATCTTTCCTTGACCTAATTCCTTCATCCAGTGATTCCCAAACCAAATCAAATTCAAACCCCCTACACTCTATATATAGCCTAAAAGCCCTAATTTCTCTAGCCCTTCTGGCTGTGACCCTTTTGGAGAGAGCCCTCTCTGACTTGATAGGGCTAGCTATCAAGTCAAAATCTTGGTTTGTGGTTACCTCTGTTGGGATTCCTTCCTTAGCCTTGGGAATTTGGCGGAGTGATAACAATCACTATGAAAAATATTTCCCTAATAGAAGGGACTCTCCCAAGGATGATGACAAATCCAGGGGGAATGAAAATCAAAGGAACAACAGGTTCAAAGGAAAAAGGAAGGCTCCCTCTAATCATAGTGGAAATGGGAAACCTTTCAAAAGGTCAAGAAATTCCAGGTATGATGAGTCTAATATTGTTGATAATAAGAAAAATGAATTTATTCTTGTATCTTCCCTCTCTATTTCATCTCCTCCCGACACCCTGGATGTCTGATTGATTTATAGTGGTGCTTCAAGGCACCTCACTCGTTATAGAGAATCCCTCTCTGATTTGATTGAGAAGAATACTAATTTAGAAATTATCCTTAGAGATAATGCCACATATCCCATGAAAGGGACATGGATTGTGACCCTTCATCTATCTTAAGGTCAAGTCCTCCGTTTACAATATGTGTTGTACATACCTGATTTGAAGAAGAACCTTGTGTCGATTTCGACAATGGAAGACAAAGGGTTCAAGGTGGCAGTTGTTTATGGAAAGGTACGCATCTGGAAGAAGAACTCCAAGGAAGATCTTACTATTGGTTTTAGAGTTGATACACTCTACTAGGTTGGAGGAAGTCCATTGGGGGCTATGTCATGTGATACAACTCTTCAAACAGAGTTATGGCACCGAAGTTTTGCACACCTTCATTACAAATCCCTTCCCGAAGCAAGCAAGGTGGTGAAAGGGATGCTCGAATTTAAAGATGATCATGAAGGTATATGTCAGGGTTTTGTCGAAGGGAAGCATACAAGGGGACCATTCCCCTCAAGTGTCACAAAGACAACTGATATCTTGCAGTTGATACATTCTGATTTATCTGGTATGTTGCATGTGACATCCTTGGGAGGATGTTCCTATTACATGAATTTTGTAGATGAATTTTCCCGCAAGACCTGGATATATTTCTTGAAGAAGAAGGACGAAGCATTCAAATGGTTTTGTACCTTCAAGGCCTTGGTGGAAAATCAAATAGAGAAGAGAATCAAATTTTTTAGGACCGACAATGGGTCTGAGTATGTTTCAAATGAATTCAATGACTTTTGTAGTGAAGCTGGCATTAAGAGGGAGACCACAACTGTGTATACTCTTGAGAAAAATGGTGTTGCTGAAAGAAAGAACAGGACCATTATGGAAGATTCCCATGCCATGCTATGTGACCAAGGTCTTCCAAAGTTTCTATGGGGAGAAGTTGCGAACACTATTGTGTACATTCAAAATATATGCCCACATTCCGCTCTGGACTCCAAGATTCTCTGGTAAGAAACCTGATGTTTCTCATTTTAGAGTTTTTGGTTGTCCTATTTACTTTCATGTGTCGAAAGAAAAGAGAAGCAAGATGGATGCTTCTGGAAAGAAGGGAATGTTTGTGGGCTACAGTGAAACTTCGAAGGCATATAGAATCTATGTGTCTGGTCAAAGAGAAGTGGATATATGCCACGATGTCACCTTTGATGAAGATGATGCCCTCAAGAAAGTAAGAAATCTTCCTAGCTCCAAGGAAGATAAAGAAACAGGGAAGCAGGAAGAACCAAAGGATGAACCGATGCCCGATGTTGAAGGACCTATGGATCCTATTGATCCACCTCCTTCAGATAAGAGAAGACCCTCATGGCTCAGGGATACTCTCAAAGATGCTGAGAGACATATTGCCCCAAGGGGGACATTCTGTGAAAGCAAGAAGCCGAATAGATACCAAGGTTATCTAGAAACCATGAGTACAATTGTACAATCTAAGGCTGGATCATTTGAAGAAGCCATAAAGCATCAATTTTGGAAGGATGCTATGCACGAAGAATATGATTCCATTATGAAATATGATGTTTGGGAAGTGGTCTTGAGACCGGAGGACAAATCTGTTGTCACCTCGAAATTTCTCTATAAGATCAAGCATGGATCTGATGGTAGTGCTGAAAAGTATAAGGCAAGATTTGTTGCCCAAGGCTTCTCTAAAAAGGAAGGCATAGATTATGATGATATATTTTCCCCTTTTTGCCTGCTATACCACCATCCGATCTATCATTACCCTTGTTGTAAGGCAAATATGGGGTCTCCATCATATGGATGTGAAGACTTCCTTTCTGCATGGTTCAATAAAGGAAGAGGATTATGTGGAGCAACCTCTGGGCTTCGAAGTCCAAGATAGAGACATATATGTATGTAGGTTGAATAAAGCCCTCTATGGGTTGAAGCAAGACCCCAAGGATTGGTATGAGAGGATATATAGCTACTTGATGAAGTTGGGCTTCACTCGAAGTAATGTTGATCCAAACCTTTATTTTAAGGTTGATAGAGAAAGGCCTCTCATTCTAGTTCTCTATGTGGATGATATATTCCTAACAGGTGTCTACCATATCTTTCATCAATGTAAGAGAGAGCTAGCTTCCAAGTTTGAGATGAAAGACCATGTATTGATGCATTACTTCCTCTAGGAAAAATTTGTGTTTTCCACTTGTTTCAGGTCAATACCCGCATTTTGAAATTTTTTCTGAGAAAATTTCAGATTTTTTCCAGAATTGTTGAGAGTGTTGTGTGTAATGGGAAGGGATTTTTACCTTTGTTTCAATCTCCCTTAGGCTTGGATTCTCTTAGTTTTTCTCTTTGAGGTAGGAAAAATTCCCCTAGGGTTTGGAGTACACCTCCACATTTTTAGGAAGAGATTGATTGGGTGAGGAAGGCTAGGGTTTCAACATTTTTAGCCACTGGCTTTCAAGGCCTGATCCACTTTATTTCATCCTTTTATGATAGGTTATTTCACTATTTTAACTCCATTTTTAGTTTACTCTTGCCTCCCCCCTTAGGATCCCCTTGAGTGTCCTAGGTTTATGAGCTTATTTCCTATCCTTTGCAACAGATTTCACCTCTAATTTTTGTTGTTTGTCTGCACCATTTCCTTATTCAGTTCCTGAGGAAATACCCTTTAACATTATATATTATAGGACTTTTGTGTGTTTTAGTAGCTTGTTTTCCTCTCCTTGTTTAGTTGTTTGAGAGCCTTCTTTGGGTGGGGTTTTTGCTTGATTGTTTTTTTATTTTACTATCATTTTAAAACATTATTTACAATTTTTCAAAATTTTATTTCAGCAACACATGGCATCATCAAACATGCTCAATTAAATCATACAATGAATGATATACAATTAAATCATAATTAATGGAGACCCTAAGCGAACTTGAGCTTGGTTAACACTGCTCAATTATATTATTATAATGATATACAATTAAATCATGCTCAATTAATCAATTGGTTTGGTGGCCTAAGTATGATATACAAAATGATAATTGGATTTATTTTTTCCATTCAATGGACATTCTTGGGTGGAATTTGCATTGTCTTCACAGATTGCAAACGATTTTGGTTTACAATTCTATAGGTGATACTGGAAATATTTAATAGAGTGATTAGAAGAAGTTTGAAAGATTTCACAATACACATAATCTTGTATTCTTCTAACATATTGGTCAAAATATTCTAAGAACTTACATGTATCTTTGGTATTTCCTTCCATGTGATAATTGGTGCACCATAAATGATTCTTTTGGAGCGATAACTGCAGTAGAAAGTTCTATAGTTGCTCTAATATATCTTCAATTTTGTTGTCGGTCGGTGAATTTATTGATTAATTCTCATCGTCTCGTTCAATTCACTGGGCTAATTTAAGAGATTCTTCACATGTCTTGATTTCATGCTTTTGCAGTGGCCCACAAATTTTCTGAAGTAGTCCAGCTATATACCATTGTACTAGTAGATTCTCTTCGATAGTGTATGGAATCTAACTTTATAAAATTTTGAAGCATTTATCGTATTCGCATATAGATTCATTTAGTATTTATTTTAAATATTTTGTGTTTTGTGTTTCCAAGTGCTTAGCATCTTGTGCTTTAATGAAGGTGAGAAAGTTGGGCTTGATCTCATCCTTCTTCTTATTTTGTTCTTCTGTTAAATTCATAAACCATGTTAGGTTTCGTTTCCATAGCACTGCAACAAATTGCACCATTTTCTTGTCTTCATCGTTGATGTCATTTATGACCTATAATTTTTCATAAACAAACTAGTGCCCCTTCATATCTTCATCTCCTTCATAAATGGGTATATGATTTAGTTCCGTCTTGGTCGTCTGGTGAAAATATGAGTGAAATTAAATGTTTTTGTTAGTTTCTTCATTGGAGCTTAGGTATTTACTTTCCTCTCTTATGTCGATGACTTGATATAATGATTCATCGGTCTGACACTCCCTATGTATATATTCTGTGAATTGAATTGTTTGCAGTCGTGATTCTTCATAGACTGATTCTGAATTTCGGTTTTCTTCAACCGATACGAGTTGTGATAGGGGGGTATGATCGTGAGGTTACACAATTGGATAAGTATTCATGCTAATTCATTAATGATTATTCGATTGGTTTTGAATACAATTTTCATTTTCTTGAAGGTTTATTTATTGGCCATCGGTATACCAGACTGTATTGTTGGGACGTAATCATTTATTTCCATAGCGCCTACTTTCTATCTTGGATTTATCAATAGATCTTCATTCTCTGTCGGGGCAGGCGGTGCTACACCTATCAACTCTTCACTCTCATGCTCTAGATTCTTCATTCTTTTCTTATGGTATTTTTGTTCTCTAATTTTTTTTCGTCGATGTTTTCTCAGGTCCCTTCCTAATTTTTGTATGTCAGTTGATTGTTTGTATTGTCAGTCACTTTTTGGTCTGTTCTTTTCTTGTTGTTGTTTCTTTTCAAACGAATTCTTCTCTTCTATTTTCATCAACTACAATACTTCTCCAACTTTTTCTTTCATTGTTTTATTTTCCTTTTTATTCCTCATGATCCGCTACCCCCCCCCCCCATGCTGACTTGACTAGGGTCAGTTCACGAGGGAGTATTTTTCGGCCATACTTATTTACTTAAAAATAATCCCACGCTTATTTCATGTCTTTACATTGAGCATCTAGAATCTTACACCACTTTGTTTGGTCCTTCTTCCAGTCAGTGCTGGCTGGAATCCCTAACAATGGGTGATATTTGAAGATGTGGTATGTGCATTTCTCTAAAATGAATTTTCCTATAGGGTCGGTATCATGCAGAATAACCCATCATGTAGATCGTTGTAGAACCTAGTTTTATATGTTCGAAAGAGGTTCGATATTCTAATGCTTGTTCTTCACAATAGTCTTCTAAGATCGAATCGAGCCACTCGTGTTAATTAATTTGAACTCCATTTGAGAGTTTCAGTAGCAACCAGACATCAGTTTGGTTTTGAGGTTTTTTCATGAGTAACGTTGTCAAGAAATATTTTAATCTCTACTAGAGCTCCTTCGATAAAACACTCATATGCTTTTGTGAAGAATTTATCCCTAGCTTCCGTGATCAACATTTGATTCCTTCGTGCATAATTTTTCAAATATTTATTTATGTTCGCTTCCCACCATGATTATATCTCCTCTAGGGTTAGCATTTATGCTTTCATATTAGATTTGACTTGGGATATTTCTATCGACAACATAACCAATGTCATAATATAGCAAAAAGTGTGCATTGTTACCAGTATATAGACACAAGTGACATACAGAAAGCATGAGAGATAGACAAGACTCAATAATGGGGAGATGACCAAGTCACATATATGTATTCTTTATTATATATGGAATCACTGTTACATTCATACCGATAGGTATATATAGACTAATAAGATAGTTATAAGGGTCTAACTGTCGAATTAACCATAATGTTTATTCTGTCATTAGCTATCGATTTATCGTATTAAAATATGTTACATTGAGGCTAGTTGGTTGGGATGACTAGCCTTACTCATATTCGATTAGTTGATCAACTTGACTAACTCCTTCAACAAGATATTTCCTCTAGCGATTCAATACAATTATTAACAATCATGGAAGAGACCTGGAAATGATGGAGGAGGATTAGAAAAAGTGTGGTAATGAGTGAGATGGATGTAGAGAAGCTTTTTGAATTTTATGAATGTGAGTGCCTGGATTGTAGACTTATGTTCTAGGTCGTTACTATAATTATGTTGTGTGGGCATCATTGTAAAAATAGATAAAACATAGGTGAATTTTTGTGTCTTCATTTTTTTTTCTTCTTGTTTTTTTTCTCTCTCTCTCTTTTATTTTGAGGCCCATAAACTATCTCATGAAGGTTCTCATCCTAAGTGACTCTACCCTAGGTGCCTCAAGGGAGGTTTTCACTTAGGGATCTTTATTTTATTTATTTTTTACTTTTTTCTTCAGGCTCATTGGCTACATTAGGGAGGTTTATAGCCTATGAGTCTACCTCAGGTGCCTCAAAAGAGGTTTTCACTTGGGATTTTTCTCTTTTTTTTTGCTTTTTGTTTTTTACTTTCTTCCTTGATCATGGGTTGAATGGATTGGGAGCTTTGATACTATCAATTACATTCAATTATCTATTTATTGAATTAGAAAACTCAGGCCTTGAGAGGGGCTTGTTATAAAACTTCAATCTGTAACCATTTACTAGAAGCAAGATTTTTTCTTCATCAATTTTCCTAATTTGAACTGAGCCATTATCGTGGAATTTCTCCATCGGGTAAGGACGCACCTATCTGGTCATGATTTTTCCTTTGAAATCTTTGAACATAGAAAAATACAAGAGGGCTCAATAACCCTCCTAGAAGGTTCTAACCTTGATGTGCTTATCATGCCAAAATTTCCTTTATAATTGAACCACTTTACTGTACATAAGAGCATGCAACATCAGTTCATTAAGGGCATTTAACTACTGCAATATCTCTTCTAGAGCTTTTATGATGTCCAAGTCAAGTTTTTTTGTCATTCTCAGTGCATTATACTCAAATTCAGTGGACAATAGGGCTTTGTTTCCATAGAAAAAATCAAAGGGAAAAAACCCAGTGGTGTTCTTCCAAGTAGTGTTGTAGGCCCAAGTGGCCTCAACAAACATGTTTGCCTAATATTTATTTCTACTGCTAACAACCTTGGTAAAAATGGTTTCTAGTGCTCGATAGGTCACCTCCACTTGGTCGTTTTCTTTAGGATGATATGGGGTGGATTTCCTATATCTAATATGATGCTACTTTATTATCCCCTCTATCAAATTTGAAGTGAATTGAGCACCTTGATCTATCACTAGTTCCTTTGGGAAACCACATTTGTAAAAAATGTTCTCCCTTAAGAACTCTGCTACTTTCTCTTCTAGTGCTTGCTTGACTACTTTTACTTCAACCCACTTAGTCAAATAATATGTGCACACAATAATATACTTCTTTTGTCCAGATGGAGGGTCGATAGGTTCAATGAAGTCCATGCCCCATTTTTCAATTGGATCAAAAGTCACTTGAGGTTGTAGTGGAATCTCATCCATCTGAGTAGGTTTCCCCATTCTATGACACTTATCACATTATGCATTGTATCTCCTAAAATATTGATGAAGAATAGGGCAGTAGTATCCTACCTGGAGAATCTTGTAGGTTGTCCTCCTAGCAGTAAAATGACCCCCACAAGGTCCATCATGACATGCTAAGAGGATTTCATATACCTTATCTTCTCTTACACATCTCCTTATGATTTTATTAGGCCCCAATAATAAGATGAGTGTTTCATGAATAAATATCCACAGATAGTCAAGTGTTGAGGACAACACTTCTTTGAAGGGGAGGGGCATGTTAAGCCCTATATAAGCCCCATGTTAACCCAAAAACCCCTTATTAAGCCCTGTATATTGAGTGAGTACATTTCGACTGTTATATTTTCATGCATACTAGAGCCCCTCACGGTCCTACTTTATTATAATTGTATCCCTTGTCTACTATATATATATACTAAGGAGGCCATGCCTTAAGATTATCAAATATTGTCATTATCATTGTATTATTTGTAAAACGAGGTTTCCCCTTCAAAGTGGACTATAATTATTGGTTCCTTATCATTTTTAAGGCACAAGGATCATAAAAGTGAAGGTAATTATGACTAAAAG
Source organism: Pinus albicaulis (assembly GCA_034641835.2). Classification (NCBI taxonomy): domain Eukaryota; kingdom Viridiplantae; phylum Streptophyta; class Pinopsida; order Pinales; family Pinaceae; genus Pinus; species Pinus albicaulis. The sequence goes on from CM076581.1 coordinate 1,670,272,959, forward strand.
GGGTAATATCTAGAAGAGGCTATGGAAAAGGCCTTTCTGCCATTAAAAATGGAGAGGTTGTATACACCTACTTACAATATATCTATAGGAAAGAGGGTGTAATACTTATGGTAGGTGTCACTAATTTTGTAGCCCTACTCTAGGATAGAAAAGGAGAAGTTTTAAATATAACTTTGATTATCATATTAGAGGTGTATGGTGGGTGATGATGATATATTTAAAATATGAAAAGACACCCCATGTCTCCATTTCTGAAGGTGTTGAGTTCTCCAAAATATATAAAAATTTTCATTAGTATAATGAATATGAGGAGGAAATAACATTAATCATTTTCCCCTAAATTAGAGGGGAGGACCAAACAAAATAATGCCATATAACTCAAGTAATCATTTAGGGAGAAAGTGAGGATAAATTCACATATGTGAAGGGTTTACAAATGGCTAAGACCATAGGGTTTAAAGGCATATTATGATTGGGAAAGGATGAATAGGGTGTTTCGATATTTCCTAACATGGAAAAAAAGCCTAAAGGATTAGGGCTAGTAACTATCAAAACCACCCATATGATTATAAAAGAATATCTCTAGTCCAAATTTACACCTGCCATGATGCAAGAGATAAGATTTGAAAAGATAATGGTAGACTTAGGAAAATATAATCATTCTTGACTCTATAAATTCATAAGTTCCCTGAAACAAAATAGAAGTACAATAACACAACACCCTTCTTCCTCAACAATAATAAGCCCCACAAGGAAGGAACATGACTTATCTTTTCTAGTTGTAGAAGAAGGAAATGTTGTCAATGAAATAAGGGAAGAATAAGTAGAAAAATATGGAATAAAAAGAAGAGAAAAGTAGGGGAGAGGAAAAGGATAACAAAGATGAGGAAAAAAATAAATAGAACGGTGAAGAAGAAAATGAATATAATGCGAAAGAAGAAAAGAATAATGAACAAAAAAAAAAGGAAGAGAGCGAGGGAAAAAAATAAGGGAAAGAGAGGATGGAGATGAGAGGAAGAAAAAGAAATCCAAAATAACATAAATTTAAGGAGAGACAGAGGGTTATGTAGAGATTTTTCCTAAAGAACTTATCCAACTTGAGGTAGTAGAAGCCACTTTCGGTGCCACCTAGTCTAACCCCTTTGGCTCCAAGAGTAAGTATAATAGTCTACTCTCCCTAGATGTAATATGAGGGACTCTTAGAATAAATGGTGCTATTTCTTCACAAACTTCTACCCTAATACCTCCTTGTTTGGCCCTATCCAACCCATCCTCTCAATTTATCTGCTTGGTTTAATTATGGAAGAGAAGGAGAGGAGGACTTGGAAAAGTACTATGGCCTCACAAGATCCTTCAAATCCTCTTGTAGCGCTTGCAATTTTCCCAAGCTATGAAGCTAATAATACATTGTTTATAATAACTACTTTGGAGCCCTTGGTTCCTAACACCACCTCTAATATGTGAACCAAATATTCAAGGTATGCACAAGTAATGCACAAGTAAGACTTCATATTTATTCGTTACCTCCTTTGGATAACAATAAAATTACAAAGAAAAACAATATCTCGATATATGACAAGTAATTCTAGGTTCCTAGGATAATAAAAGTCTAAGGTAAACATCATTCTCCCTTAATTTCAAAATCATATTTTTGACAAGAGTGGGAGAACTAGTACAAATGTAGATCATGGGGACAAGTTGGTCCCTATAGGACAAGATCCATAATAAATCAAGGAAGCTATCTCCATGCTAAACTATAAGCAAGTGGAGATATAAACTTTATAAAGTTCTCACACTTTAACAACTCTTCCCATTGTCCAATTGTTAATGAAAGGAAAAAAAAAAATTGCTATAGGAAATTAACTATTGAATAATGAAAAATCTTAACATAACTTCAAGAATCTATAACTATCTAATAAAGTGGCCTCCTTGGACGTATTTAAGATAGATGGTGTCACATTGATAACACAATTGGATGAAGCCCTAGAAGAAATCAAGACCTTGAGATGAAATCTTCCAAATGATAAAAATTTGTGGCACTCCCTCCCACCATCATAATATTAGATATGCAAGGAAACTTGATTTAATAAAGGAAGTGACAAATTGCAAGGCTAACCATGAAATTTTACCTCAACAAACATGAGAATACCTAAAGAAGTAGTGTCATAACCTAAATGAGACCATAGAAAATTGGGAAAAAAGAAGAAGATTTTTTTTTGGGCTAGTAGTAGGGAGGATAAACACACTTGGTAGTCCAAGTATGAAGAAGTATTGGAGCATGTTAAGTTGAAGAATATGTTAAATACCATCAAGGGCACAATATGGGGAAACATTATTAAATATTGAGGACCACTTGTTCTATTATATTCAATTCAAATAAATTTATGAATAGGTTGGAGGATATTTGGACGAGGTTGAAGTTGATGTGATGAAAAAAACACAAGAAGCTACTACTTTATTAAGGTCATAAATAAGGTGCCTTCTTGGGAGCTCGATCTCTTAAAGGTTAAACATGGGACATTTGCATCCATAGATGTTGATGTCTAAGGCTAGGAATCTATAAAATTTCATTGATATTGATGGAAAAACTATGGCCACTATAGTGACCATCAAAATATTGATGGATGGCATATCATGGATGGTGACTTATAGTCTACATGCTCCTTACAATAAGAAATTATATGTGCACCAACTAGAAAGATATGTTGATTTTTTGAAAGTATCAAAAGCTAAAGCTTATACAGTTGAAGCTAAAGGTACCATACCCTATAAATCCAAAAATGTACCATATATTTAACCTTTAGTGGCGATATATACTATTCTTAACAAAATGATTCACTCTCAACCCCAAGTTGATGACTCAAAGAAGAATGAGCTATAAAAATCACTCTGATTTTTTATGGGTGGAATATCATTTAAGAAGACATGTGTTGATGGATGAATGTTGTACATGATTATGAAAAATCCCCTCCCATTATAGGATGTGTTATATAAAATGAGTCCTCTATCACAAGCTCTACTAGGTCAAGTGATTCCACCACAATGACTGAGCTCCCACATGGAATAGTGATCTAGGAAAATGGGAACACCAGTTTGATACTTGAGGGGAATTGTTTTTTAATCCACAAAGAGGTATACATAGAAAATTTTCCCACAACATTTTCCCTTGATTTTGTGGTGATTAGTTGAGGTTTTCCATGATAACCCAACTAATTACCTAAAAATTTGTTATGAAACCAGGTCCAAAAATAGAAGAAAAGAGAGATCAACACCTTAGAAATAGCCACTTCTGGGGGGAAACCTCCAATAAGTTACATAAATGAGCAATTATTCGACGATTCAAATGAAAAAAACCTCCTTTCTATATATAGGAGTCCATGGGGCCACAATGTAATCTTAGCCGACCTAACAATAATAATGTAAGGGCACAATAATAACAATATGGGGGTTACACGGGTACAACAATAACAATAAGGGGGTTACACTAGCAACAATAAGGGACTATACTAGTAATATAGGGACCTAACATGCTCCTCTCCTTCAAAAAAGTGTTGTCCTCAACGCTTGAGTAGCTCTGGGTGCTTCTGTATAAAATTCTCATCTTCCCATGTAGAATCTTCAGTGGGTAAGTTCTTCCATTTGATGAGATACTCTGAAATTGATTGATTTCGTAGCTGTCAAGTTCTTGTTTCCGTGATTGCTTCAGGTTCCAATATGGTTTTTTATTCCTCATCAAGTTCTGTCAATATTGTTTGAACTGGAACTTTGTCCCCTATAACCTTCTTTAAGCATGAAACATGGAATATTGGATGCACTTGCGAAGAAGCAGGAAGCTCCAATTTGTATGCCATAGTACCAATATTTTGCAACAACTTGTAAGGACCATAGTACTTTGGAAATAATTTATTATCCTTCTTAGCTTGCTTTAGGGACATTTGTTTGTATGGTTGTAGCCGTAAAAATACCCAGCCTGCTACATCAAAACTTCTCTCGCTGCGATGTTGATCTGCCTACTGTTTCATTCGATTTTGTGCCAAATTTAGGTTATCCTTTAAGAGTTGGAGAACTTCTTGTTGATGCTCGATGTGATCTTCCACTGCTTGAACCCTAGAATTTTCCCTTAAATAAGATGTGATGGACGGTGGATGATATCCATAAAGTGACATAAATGGGGTCATTTTTGCTGTAGTATGGAAGGAAGTGTTATACCACCATTTAGTGAGAGGTAACCACTTGACCCATTGTGCTTGCTTATCAAATACAAACAATGAAGATATCCTTCCAAACATTTACTCACTATCTCAGTTTGACCATCGAATTGAGGATGATAAGATGAGCTATGAGCTAGTTGAGTACCCAAACAAGAAAACAATTTCGTCCAAAAATTTCCTGTAAAAATGGGATCTGTGTCACTTACAATAATATTCGGGTTTCCATGTATCTTTTGAATTGTTTCCATAAATGCAGTAGCAACTATAATTGCTTTAAATGGATGAGATAATGCACAAAAGTGTGCATACTTGGTAAGAGTATCAACTACCACCATGATGACACTCTTTCCTTCAGACTTAGATAAACCTGTGATAAAATCCATTGAAATCTCCTCCCAACTTTGGCTTGGAATGGATAAAGGTTGTAGAAGACCTGGGGTCTTAATTGTCTCAACTTTATTTTTCTAGCAAACCAAACATTCCGCCACAAACTTTTGAATATCCGATTTAAGTCCATCCCAAAAAAAATCTTTCTTCACCCTGTGGTAAGTTTTTAAAAATCTAGAGTGTCCTCCTAAAGGAGAAGTGTGCAATTACAAAAAAATATTTTGTTTTAGTTGGAAAATTCTTGCAAATATATAAGCGATATTTGTACCATAATGAATCATTTTTCCAACTAAATGTATCAGATGTACTAGGATCTTGCTGCAAATTTTGAATGAGCGTCCACACTTCTTCGTCCTTCTTCCATTCATCCCTTGCTTCGGTTATCCAATCTCGTTGGATAATAGAAATGGCACAAAGTAATGCTTCCACCTCTTCATCCTTTCTTGAGAGTGCATCTGCAACAACATTTAGCTTACCTTTTTTGTAGATGATTTCAAAATCATAACCCAACATCTTTGTGACCCATTTTTTCTGCTCTTATGAAGATAATATTTTTTGCAAAAAGTGTTTAAGACTATCATGATCAGTTTTTACCTTGAAGTGTCTTCCCATTAGGTAAGGTCACCATTTCTTTAGTTCATGTAGTATTGCCAACATTTCCTTCTCATAAATAGCATTTTGTAAATACTTTCCTTTGATTGGACGAATTTCAAAAGCAATAGGTCTTCCTTCTTGCATTAAAACAACACCAATTCCATTTCTTGAGCCATCACATTCCACAATAAAGGTTTTTGTGAAGTCTGGCATAGCTAATATTGGTGCTAGGCACATTGCCTCTTTAAGATGTTAAAAGGCCTTATTTGCTTCAAGAGTCCATGAAAATGCATATTTCTTCAATAATGTTGTTAGAGGTGCTGCTATTCTCCCATAATTCTTAACAAAATTGTGATAATACCCTGTTAACCCGATAAATCCACGCAACTGCTTTATGGTTGTGGGGAATTTCCATTCCTTAATGGCTTTAATTTTTATAGGGTCTACTTTAACACCCTCATGAGATACAATATGACCCAAATATTCCACCTCTTTTACTCCAAATAAACATTTCGATGTTTTTGCATATAATTGTTTCTCCTCCAATAGTTTGAGCACCCTGTCAACATGGTGAACATGATCCTTCCAAGACCTGTTGTAGATTAGTATATCATCAAAAAATACTAGCACAAATTTTCTAAGGAAGGGTTTGAAAATGGAATTCATCAACCCTCGAAATGTAGAAGGTGCATTGGTAAGGCCAAAAGGCATGACCAAAAATTCATAATGACCCTCATGAGTTCGAAATGTTGTTTTTGGAATATCTTCAGTCTTCATTCTAATTTGATGATATCCCGAATGAAGATCCAACTTGGTAAAATAAATTGCTCCATGTAATTCATCCAATAATTCATCAATCACAGGAATGGGAAATTTATCTTTAATGGTGAGCTTATTGAGCTCCCTATAATACGTACACATTTGCCATGATCCATCCTTCTTGTGTACCAATACTACAGGAGCAGAGAAAGAACTTTGACTAGGTTGAATTATACCCGCCTCTAACATTTCTGCAATCATACGTTCAATTTCGCTCTTTTGGAAGTAAGGATATCTATAAGGCCTGATGTTTGGAGGAACACTTCCGGGAATCAAATGAATAGCATGATCATGATCACGAATAGGTGGGAGTCCTTTGGGAGTTTCAAACACCTTGGAATGATTGTCCAAGACTTGTTGGAGATCTGCAGAAATAGATAATTTTGATGTTGGAACTTCTAGTGAGCATAATTGTGCAATTACGCCTCGTTGTTCTTTCTTTAGAAGCTTTGTCATGACATTAGAGCTTATTATCCTTCCTGGATTCCCTGCTATATCTCGTAATTCAACTTCCTTTCCTTATGAAAAAAAATTCAAGAAAAGTTCTTGAAAATTAAAAGCTACCGTCCCCAAAGATTGTAACCATTGTACTCCTAGTACAACATCAGCACCTCCCATAGGAATGGAAAGCAATGGACTAGTCAATACATATTCCCCCATGGTTAGCTTGATATTATGGCATTTTCCAGAGCAATTTATAGTTCCTCCATTTGCAACCATCTCTTGACATTCTGGTGCTGGGTATAGGAAACAATTTAATTCCTTGGCTACCTTATAATGAATAAAATTATGGGTGCTACCTGAATCAATCAACACTATTACCCTTTTCTTCTTTATATGTCCTTCTATCTCGAGAGTTTGAGGAGTGGTAATTCCTGCCAGTGCATTACACGATATGGTCGGATTCATTTCTTCCTCTTCTAGGGGTGGTTCCTGGTGTATATCCTCTTCTCGTTCATTTTCTTCTTCTTCTTCACAATCTATGTAAAATAATTTCTTCTCAGCACACTTATGACCTTTAGTGTATTTGCTATCACAACTGTAGCAAAGCCCTTTTGCTCTTTTTTCTTCCAATCGTTGTGGTGTCAACCTTGTAGGTTGTGGAAATATAGGCGTAGCAACACTTCCTTCTTTATAGAATTGAGTGGTAGGCTTCCTTGTCGGCATAATTTTACATTCAACTTTTCTTGCCAACCTGAATGCATTCTCCAATGAATCAGGTTCCAAAACGCGAACTTCATGTTGGATGTTATCCTTTAAAGTGCCTAGGAAGAGATCAATCCTGTGTTCCTCTGTAAGATCAGTTACACTTATATTCAATTTTTGGAAGTCCTCAATGTGCTGCCCCACTAAACCCTTTTGTTTGAGATTTATCAATTGGGTAAAGAAGGTGTTGCTCTTTGTATCCTCATAATGTGCTATCATTTCCTCCGTAAAAATTGACCAAGTGACAATTTTTTTACGGGAGCAAAGCCATCGATACCATACCAATGTATTTTGTTCTAAATGTAAAGTTGCAATGCGTACCTTTTGTGTGTTTTGCACATTATGGAGATCAAAATATTGCTCCATCTGTAGTATCCATGTTACAGGATCCTTTCCATCAAACTTCCTCATATCCATTTTTGGAATATGGTGGTTCTTCCCGCCAACATTAGAGTTTATTAAATCACGATTAACATTTATTTTTTTCTCATCATGAAGTTCTTCTACTATATTTTCGCCATTAGCAATCATTTCTGGTTTTAAACTTGTCATCAAGCCTTCCATGTATGCTTTTAGATCATTCTTCATGTTTTCCATGTTGTCTTTCATTTTTTATTCCATGTCATCCATATTAGCTTCCATTCCATCCATCTTAGTGTCCACGCCTTTCTTCAAACCATACATATTATTCTTCAAACCATCCATCTTCACTTCCAAGCCTTTCTTCAAAACTTCCATTTCATTTTTTGTTTCTCTTTGCGAGAGCGAAATTTGGTGCACTTGCTCTTGTAATTTTGATAGATCATGTTGCAATTCTTTATCTTCATGAGTCATAGTAGAGTACTCTGAGGGCTTAATGGGTGTTGAATTATTTTTAGGAGGCATTTTAGAACCAAATACTGATATCTATGCTCAATAGTCCTTTGGAATCACTTAAAACTGATTTTTCAAACCAGACTTATGCAATTTGAAAAAAAAAATACACACCTTTTTCTTGATTTTGAGGATCTCGATATTGAAGCTGAATTATCTCTGTGAATTTGGATCTTCAATATCTGAAATTTGGCCCTTAAGTATCCCTCTGATTCTTCTTTCGAATGCCACAAGTTTGACCTAATTTGGATTCTTGAAGGCAAAGTTATGCCCAATATCCTATAATGACCTAATTATGGACTAGTTCAGTAGAGAAAATTTGTACGACTTGCCACGTGTCACTGTTTCCTCTTTCAGCTCTAAAATTGATATAGAAGAAACTACAATCCGTGTGCTTGCAAGCACTATTTATAGAATTCCAATCCAATGCTCATAGAGAGAGTTATGATGATTTTCCCACGGTCACCTCTTTGAGATGAAATTCAGGAGCCTAAATAATCCCTAACTGCCACAGATCCTTTCTCTGAAAATATTGCAAATCAAGCTCTGAAATGTTTCCATGAAGTTCCTCAGGATTGCGGCTTTTCTCTGTGAAAATTTGAGCTTCTGAAACCTCGTAGAAAAAAATTTATAGCGAAAATTCCACGATGACCTATTTAGGTTAAATTCAGGAACCTACACAAATCCCTAACTTGCACAGATCATATCTCCGAAAATATTGCGAACCAAGATCTAAACATTTTCCACGACCTTCCTCAGGATTTCGGCTTCGCTCTGTAAAAATTTCAGCTTTTGAACCTTTGTAGAAAAAATATTATAGCGAAAATTCCACGATGACCTGTTTGGAGCAGTGAAACCCTAGAATCCAAAGCTCTAATAAACAATGTTATGAAACCAGCTCCAAAAATAGAAGAAAAGAGAGATCAATGCCTTATAAATAGCCAATTCGAGGGGGAAACCTCCAATACATTACATAAATGAGATATTCTTCGATGATTCAAATGACCAAAACCTCCTTTATATATATAGGAGTCCATGGGACCACAATGTAATCCTAGCTGACCTAACAATAATAATGTAAGGGAAAAATAATAACAATATGGGGGTTACATGGGTACAACAATAACAATAAGGGGATTACACTAGCAACAATAAGGGACTATACTAGTAATATAGGGACCTAATAAAATCCTAGATTATTTGGCATGAGTTTAGAGGTACACAAAGTCAATAAAAGGAGAATGCTACAATGGGACAAGAGATTGGGAGTGTTATGTTGTTATGATGTTGGAATTTTGATAGATTAGAGAAACATCTTGTAAAAATTTCTATCAGCCTTCTCATAGGGATCAATCACATTAGCTCCATATTTGTACTCTTCTCTCATTCTTATTATTTATGCAAGCATGATTTTTAGGAACATATTACAAAAAATGGAGTCAATAAGGAACATGGCTAAGATTTTGTAATCCCCACTAGTGCCATTGTCTTATTAAATGAATTGTTAAGTTTATTATTATAGTTATGAATAAAGTGTTTTTCAGGATGAATGAATAGGACTCAAATAAGTTATCTTAGTTTCCTTTCAAAATTTTCCTCGTATTGTGTTGAATGAATTATTGGATCTTTGTTTGCATGGATTCCCTTTTTTTTTATGAATACCAGTATTGAAGAAATTTGTGTTAGAAATTATTCTAACCTGATACTCATTTGTTTTTATCATATTTTCCCTTGAATATGGAATCATGATTAATGCATCCTTTTTAAATAAGCCAATTGATTCCATGTTTAACAACATTTAATAACTTGCCCTAGTCATTATAAACCAATATACACAACATCGTTTTGTATTGTGTTGAAATACCCATTTTTAATACATACCCACAAAACCAATCTAAGTTAACTAAAATACATCTCAACAAGTACAAGAGATCATATCTATAGCCTAAAAAATGGCTTGAAAGGATAGAGTGGTGTGGAAAGGTTTTAAACACATAATGCTCTGGAATTTATCCAAGTGGTAAGAGCTATAAAACTTAAGGGATGTAGAAATTATACCAACGAGATTCAATCCGATCTTGTGATGTAATAAAACAAGATATTGAATCCTTCTACAATATTTGTGGAATAAAAACACGATCGCTCAATCACATGCAAGTAAGAGAAAGAATTAAATTGATTGCACAACACAAGATATTCTTGGGGAAAGCAATTGCTAAAAACCCAACTATCATATATTGTATAAAGTAAAGTAATCATGAAACAATACAATGCTTTATTACTCACAAGAATCTCCTGCACTGTACCAATTGTCTCACACTGATCTAGGAAAAATTGGACAAACACATAGCCAATTCTCAGCATTCCTTCAGCTTGCATTGCTCACATAATTCCTAAAGAATCAAGCCCCTATTAAATAGGATTAATTCCCTTCCTTGATTGCGCAATCCATCATGGCATCCTCATGAATTTATAATTGCACCCACACAATTCTCTAAAAATACAAATGACAGTTATGTTCCCTTTAACCTATGTCTCAACTGGGTCTTCCTCAGAACTGACTTGCATGCAACTATTAATAGCGAATAATCAGTTATTTGATTGATTACTTATTGTGAATTAAATCTAATTTAATTCACTAGACCTCTCACTAATTCATTGCTCAGTTAGAACTAGTTAGAATCAACTAATGCATCAACTGCAACTCGACCCCCAAAATATTATAATCACCCTCAACTCGAATTTCTTTACTATCTTAGTCATCATGACTTAGTTAACTGATACAAGTTGTTATGAGATGAAATTACAATTTATTGTCCAATTTATTTAAGGGAAAAACAAATTATACCCCCACATTCCTATTTAGTGTGCATCATAAATCCCTCACCAGTGTATAACATACATTCCTCACCCATGTGCATTAGAAATCCCTCACCAGTGTGTAACATAATTTCCTCACCAATGTGCATCATAAATCCCTCACCAATGTGAAACATAATTTCCTCACCAATGTGTGGGTGCATTTTATTGTTGAATTTCACCACTCTCTCTCAACAAGAAAGGGATTATCAGATACCATGATCCTGCTTCTGTGGTATTTTAATTTTATCTTTTCCAGCACCTTCGTCAAGATGTTTGGATCCTGATCCTCTATGGGAATGTATTGCAACAACATAATGCACATCTGAACACAATATATGAGATAGTTGTACTAGATATCAATATGCTTGGACCTGTCATGGAATACTAGATTAACCGAGATTTTAAGGCAACTCTGGTTATCACAATGTATCACTGTCAAATCCATCTCATGACCGAAAAAACCAACAAGTGTCTTCCTTATCCATATGGCCTCGCATGAAACCTAACTAGCTTCCATCTACTCTGCCTCTATTGAACTAAGTGAAACTGATCTCTGTTTCCTGCTGTACCAAGAAACTGATGTTGATCCTATGCTGAGGATTCCCCCTGATGTTATCTTCATGTCTGATAGACTATCTTCCCAATCTGCATCAGTGAATCCTTGAAGCCTCACTCCATCTGTCTGTCTATACCATAATCCATACTCTGTAGTGCCCCTGACATATCTCAAAACATGCTTCCCTGCCTTCCAAAAGAGCTTGGTTGGCTTAACCATAGCTTGACTAAGTTGGTTATCTGCGTAGCATATGTCTAGTTGTGTGTTCACCAAATAAATAAGTGAACCCACAAGCTGCCTATAAACAGTAGCATCCACTACCTCACCTCAAGTAGCATCCTCCTTCCTCCAGATTCCTACAAGAGGAGTCTGCTGGAAATACTGAGAGGGGGGTGAATCAATATTTCTTTCAATTGGTATTTTTACCAGTTAGATCAATTATATTTAGAACACAAAATGAACAATAAGAATAAATTCTTTACAATAAATCAAGTACAATATATGTAGGGCTCCAACCCTAGATGAAGACACCAATCTTCAATCTCCCATGCTCCAACCTGTATTTGCCAAGCACCGACTTGGACTTCCAAGGCTCCAACCTTGTCAATTTTGACGCACCAACCTCAAGGGCTCCAACCCTATATCTGGTATAGGCTGCAACCTAGTCTCTTGAGGACTCCTATCCTCTAGGGCTCCAATCCTATCTTCCAAGGCACCAACCTTGTCAATTCTGAGGCACCAACCTCAAGGGCTCCAACCGTTATCTTCCAAGGCACCAACCTTTTCTCTATGAGGCTCCAACCTCCTGCTTCATTTCGTCAATATATATTTGGTTATACTTACGACTCCCAATGTCTTCTTCAACGAGCCCTGACAATCTTCAGCTTACTCTTCACTATAATCTACACATCACATCATCAATGACAACCTTTTCTTCATAGAAGGTGTCATCGCTGCTCTTCATCGTACCCAAACAATTTCTCCAAGTTACCTTATGATGGCTGCATCACAGTTTCCAATGATTCTTCCAAGATCAACTTCCAGATGCCTTCAATAATGCCTCAAGGCGTTTTCAATAAGTTTTTCCAAGAAATGTCTTCAATAGCCTTCTCCAAGGGTGTCTTCAATAGGCTTCTCCAAGAGAGTCTTGAATCATAAATTTCTCTACAAACTGCTCCTTTAATGGTTGCTCCTAAAAACCTCTTCAACATGAATATAAAATTTGCTCCAAGAAACTTCAAAGAGCTACTCCTATTTTTTGTCGAAATTTAGTCTTCACAAGGCTTCAAGGACTCTTCAAAGATCACCCTAAATTCTGATCAAGACCTTCTTCAAATCTGGTCCAAGGTCTGCACCAAAGATAAATTCAATTCTACTCCAAAGGTCTGCTATAAGGGAAACTAAAAATTTCTCAGATAAGCTTCCTAACTCAGGCCACAAATATCTTCAACTTAACTCCTCAAAATGCTTCAAGAAATTTGCATTCGTATCAAATTCAAATCTCAACCTCCAACTGCCAAGAGTTAGAATCTTGTTCACAATTTGTATATGTCTCAATAACTACAGATTCAAACCCTCTTACTTAGTGAACTTACTTAGTTAACTTCTGGTTTGGTCCTTTGGATCAATTTCAGACCTTGAATTTCATCATGAGAATTTTGGGTTACTCCACAGGTCCAGTTTTTAACGCTAAGTCCAAGCCTTCAAATGATATCACTAGACTGGTCATAAATCTGACTTTTGTGCAAGAGAATGTCTTCCAAGATCAATTATATAAGGCTGATTGAATCCAAGTCTGCTATAGGAGACTGTCTTCAACAAGGTGTTCAAGTTCGTCAAAACTGCTTCAAGGTTGTATGCTCCAAATTGATTTGAGAGGATTTCTCAAGATAGCTGTAAATTCTTCTTCAAGGCTGATCCGAACTTGTAACAAGAATTCTGAGCTTCCTTAATCCTTCATAGGTCAGTAAGTGAATGACTATACCTATCACCACAGATCCGAGCCTAAAAAATTTACTGTTCTTGCAGGTCTGTCCACTGTTCCGATTTGTCAGATTATTGACTCATATCAAGGAGGTCTGAGCCACCACAAGCGATCCAAAATCTATGTCAAAAATTTAATCCAACTCTGGTCCGAGAGACAATCACGTGTCAAGTGATAAGTATAGCCCAACCAAGATTAATTTTTCTCCTTTTTATGCTGCCTGATCCCGAGTTCACGAGTTGTGAACTAATACAGACTTGCTGTGTCTTTTTATGACCAAAAGGATGTCTAAGGAATGAAGTCCAAACCTCTACTAATAGTGGTTTCCTTTTTTTGCAAAGGAAGCAAAGAGAAATGTCTGTAAGGGTAGGCCGACTTGAGAGGCTAGGACATGTCGGCTCCAAAAATATATATATATATATATATTACACAACTTTAAAAATCAATATCTTCCTAACCACAGGGATTTTTTGGGCATATGAGGGCTCGTTGGAAAGAGGAAAGAGTCCTCTTTAATATGGTGAAGGAACCAATTGATAGGATGCCTCTAAGGTGACAAAAAAATATTTTCTTGATGATTGTTCTGAATTTTTTTATGTAGAAGGTGTTTGGGACATAATGAGGTCATTAGGTAATTAAGTGAGGTCTCCAATTTTTATGTCTTTAATCATCATATGTCATCAAGTGATCTACAATTCCTTCATTGTCCATGTCATCACCATATATGTCATCATGTGTGGCATCAATGTCACCATGTCATCAAGATAGTGCAGTGATATGTCATTAACCATATGCAACATGCACCAATTTGTTAGAGTACGGGCTAGATCATCACAAGGAGAGATTCTTCATCAAGAGTCACTATGAGCATCAATATGGACTCCTTTATCAAGAGTAAGGACATCATCATGATTTCTGGGGCATATTCATCAAGAGCAAGGGTACATGAGGTTATGACATCACAAGAATATCTGCCATCCCAATAATGCCATATTGACATCAATGACAACCTTGATTAACAATCTCCCCCTTTGTCATTGATGGCAATATTCTTGCCCTTCTAATCTCTCTCCCCCTCTGACATCAATGGAAAACGGGGTGCCCAAATACTCCCCTTGTCAAGCTGATTCTTTTCTTCATGAATTGTAGTCCTTCATAGGTATGTTACTACCCCTGCCATGGTGCTTTTTCTTCTGGCAATATGTTCCATGATAAATGTGCTTGTATTTCTTCATGTGTTGTACCATCTCCCCCTATTTGGACAAATTCCTTTAGCTCATGAAGGATTTCTCACCTCGTGTGATCAAGTAGAAGGCATCATCACAAAATCATGTTTTTCTTTAATGGAGTTACTTCCGAGAGATGATTTATCAAGATTGTCCATGTGTAAACACATTGAGTCTCAAAGTCATTCTCCATATTCATACATATTTCCATTATGTCATAACCATTTTAAGCCTCTTATTTCATAGCCATTTGACCTAAAACCCTACATCAAGTAACCATTTTCATAAATATATGGGTTAGGATCCTTGTTTTCCAAAGTTATTTATTTTATGTATTTTAAGTGAATTTATGATAAGAAACTAGAAAATTAACATAGTTTCATATATCTATATATGTGTTATGAGTTTTGTGACATGTGTAGGTCAAAAGGAGACTTCTAGAAGACCCTTATGTGGCACTCTAAGGCCAAATTCAAATTTGGTTGGAGAAGATTATGGGATCAAGAGGATATGTGTCTCACTTCCTTGTTGTATTGAAACTCTAAGAGGATATGTGTCTCATTCCTCAAGTTGTGTTAAAACTCTAGAAAGACATGTGTCTTATCATTTCCTATTTTGATTGTAACTCTAGAGATGGAGGGAGAAATTCATGGACTCCCATTAATGAGATGTCTCCTCATATTTTGTATAAATAGGAGAAGATTTCTCCTATCATAGGTAATGAAGAGGTAATGAGAAAGTAATGAAGAAGTAGATTTGTAACTAAGTTCAAGATGGAATGGGATGTAGATTTGTGAGTTCTTTTTAATAGAGAAATTCAGTTCTTTGATGGTGTTTTGATTACAATTTTAAGGAGCTAAGGACTACACCAAATTGGTAGCAGAGGGCCCCTGCTATCCAAGGAGGCTTTTACATGTTTTCTAGATAAGTTGCTTTCAATTCTGTTTTGTCATATTTCTTTACTTAGATTGCTTTTTGAAATCATAGCTTTTAGCATAATTTTTCATGGCAGCCCGGGCATTTGCATATCTTTTGACTAATGACATGGAATCAATATTGTTCTGCTGTTAATTTATTTTTCTTAGTTTTTGTTTAATTCCAGCACTGCTTTGTTTATTTCATTCTTGCACATTTGTTTTAGTAGTTAGATTTAGATATATTAAATTGCTCATGTCATTTTCAGTTACCTCCGAAAGCCACAGCTGGACTGATGGCGAGGGATTGAATTATGAAATGTGTAGTTTGATATTAGTTTCCTTTCTGCAAGTTAGATATATTAAATTGCTCATAACATCTTGAGTTGCCTCCGAAAGCCACAGCTGGACTGATGGTGAGGGATTGAATTATGGATGTGTAGTTTGATATTAGTTTCCTTTCTGCAAGTTAGAAATATTAAATTGTGCATGACATCTTCAGTTACCTCCGAAAGCCACAGCTGGACTGATGGTGAAGGATTGAATTATGAATGTGTGGTTTGATATTAGTTTACTTTCTGCAAGTTAGATATCAGTTACTCAAGTTGTTTATGGTTACTTCCGAAAATCATAGCTGGACTAATGATGAGGGATGAGAAGACAAGTTGATGTAATTTGATTTAGATTTACTTTATTGCAACTTTTGGATTTCTTTCAGCATAGTTTCTTTTGTGTTTAGACAGCAGCAAGAATAGTTTGGTTTCATGCTCACTAGTTCATTGTTTTGATTTATTAGATTAGCAACACCTTTTTCATTTCAGTAGCACATTTTCATTTCCTTTCAAGTTTTTTCATTGTATGTTTCAAATTCCTTTTTCAGTTTCAAGTTGGTAAATCATTATAAAGGACATCATTGCCTTGAATATCCATAACCATACTTGTCTTTTAGAATTTCATAAAAATCCAAAAACGACAAAAAGTAAGAGATAGGTTATCTTGCACATATAGTGCGCCCCACTTCGTCAGCTTACGAATCCCTGGTTGATAATTTATGTTAGCAATTTAGGACACACTAAATTGACCAAACATTTTGGCGCCGTTGCCGGGGAAGTGTAACTAGGTAGCCTTATTTCTTACATCTAAAAAAATTAATAATTCTTGAGTATGCTCTCCTCTTGCACTTTGTGTGATCTGGAGGATCAGAAAAATGATTGTTATGTAAAAAAAAAAATTAATAATTCTTGAGTATGCTCTCCTCCTGCACTTTGTGTGATCTGGAGGATCAGAAAAAGAATTGTTATGTGAAAAAAAAAGAGGAGACAAAATAAAACTTCATCATTTCAATTGATTCAACAATTTAAAAAAAAAAATTGTTTTCATGAAAAACTTTGATTTCAATAAATTGTTTTGTTTAATGAATATATATGTGTATTTTTAAATTTTTGAAAATATAACATATATAATTTTATTAAACAAATCAATTAAAAAAAATGAAAAAAAAAAAAAAAATTAAATTGTTTTGTTACTAAGATATATATGTATATTTTTATTTTTGAAAATATATATATAATTTTAATAACAAATCATTTAAAAAAAAAAAATTCAATAAATTGTTTTGTTTAGTAAATTACATATGTATATTTTTAATTTTCCAAAATTTAACATGTGTAATTTTATTAACAAAACAATTAAAAAAAAAAAAAATCATTTTGTTTAGTAAAACATATATGTATATTTTTAATTCTTGAAAATATAACATATATAGTTTTATTAACAAAACAAATTTAAAAAAAAAAAAAACAAAACAATAACAAAAACAAATCAATAAACAAAATGAGATGGCCATTGTAAAACGAAACCAAAGAAACAGATCCAACCTTTGCAAAATCTGCAATGCTCTCCAGCGCTCTACAAACCTGATGAAAACCAGATGAGTCCCTTCAAAAAGATCTTCATTCCAAAAATGTGCTCATGGTTCATTTGTAAACAAAACGGAACAGTGCACTGCCTTTCACGACCATTTACATCTTTGGAGTTATGTCGCACTAGGAAATTAAGATCACTAAACCGTGAGCAGACAGCTGGTTTTTCTGCTGCTTCAAACTTGAAGATAATGCAAACAATACCTGGCATTCCTAGGTATAAAACCACAGCAGCATAACAGAAAACAACAGACTAATCCGTTAAAAAAAAAAACAACATGAGTATCAAGCAGAGGTTAGTCGCCTTTTGGATTTGATAGTACACAGCTTGTCTTGAATTCTCCTATGCTGGAATTAAACAATGAGTTAGTCATTAATGCTAGTGATGCGGCAGATTCAAGACAAACAGAAAAACGCAAAACAGAGAATTGATTTTGTTACAGCGCACTCAGAAAACGCAACTTTTATTAACACGTCATTTTTAAACACGTTTTCTGATCAAACTAGGATGAATTTTGAAAATCCACGACATGGGTTTTTTTTGCTAACGTGGTCAATTAGATAACCCAGAAACCGTTTTAAGAAATTCGTGGCGGTCTGGGAGAAATTCTCGGTTCTTTGAAGGCCATTTTTGCCTGCCGCGTGAGGAAAAACGATTTTTTCTGAGTGAAGAATTTGAAAACGACACTCTGCATTGATAATTCGGTTTCCTGATTTCTAGGAAGAGGAATTCTAATCAAAATCAAACTCTTATCATGGCATTCAATGCACATTCCACTCATTTTTGAATTTAATTCAATTTCGTTTTCTAAATGTTGGATTTCACATCTCCTTTATCATCTGCCCAGCAATTTTTGGTGCTTCAATGACATTATTAAACACCAACCATTATGATGTTTATTTCAAAGGGATGCCACATCACTATGGAAAGACATTAAGAGGGCATGGGGATGAATTGAGCAAACTACAGGAGGATATTATCAAGCACATGGTCGTGCAGATAGCACAATGAACCTTAGTAGCATAAAGGTAAGCTCAATTGAGATTGAACGTGTCTGTAATGGCAACTGCTGCAATTGGAATTCCAACTGAGGGGGTGGTCCTAAATTGTTACTGATTGTGATAGTCCTCAAGGATCAAACAGATACAAAAATAAATTTTGAAGAGATGAAAGATTATATTTTGAAATAGCAATCATGCCTTTTATATTCTTCAATGCTCACCAGTATATTATTTTTCATCTTATGTGATCTCCACTTACCATTCTATGGTCATTGCAAGGTCGCGATTGGTCAATGTATCTGAGTTTGCTTTATTTAGCATCATTTGTTGAAATTTAAAAAAATTGCATTTCTCTTTTGTTGTTAAAAAAAAAAAAAAAAAAAAAAAATCAATAATTTTGAATCAATGAAATGAATAAGTTATTTGCTCACTTTTTCTGAAGGTATTGATTAATTTTGGACTGATGATGAAGGATGAATGGCTAACATTTTATTCAAGATTTTTAGCTACAGAAACCGTCGACATTCCGCAGCTGAAGTCCAATTCCGCAGCTGTTCTCCAATTCCGCAGCTGAAGTCCAATTCCGTAGCTGTTCTCCAATTCCGCAGCTGAAAAACCTCATTGTTCAAATCAGCCTAACTTTCTCATACAAAATCAGATTTTGATGATTCAAGTATCGTTGGAAAGGTCTCAACAAGATCTATACAATGAGAAATCCATCATTAGAGTTTGAAATGGCAAATAATGAAATAAATTGCTGAAAAGAAGCTACATTCAATTTGAGGCACTAATTCCAAAACATGTATAAATTCTTTTGATTTTTCCTTTGAGAACTTGTTTCATTAATACAAATTCTTAGTTTTGTGTGTAAATATCATAACTAGAGAGATTGATCACCTCTCTCCTTTTGATAATCTTACATTCCATTGCAGAAGAAGTATTAGTTTTTTTTGCAGGTTCCAAGAGGAAGGACAAATGACTACAAGAGAATGGTGTCTCTCTAAGAGACCAATTTGTTTCATAAGAGGATGATCAGCAACAAAGAGGAGGAAATATGCTGATGCAAAATCAGATCCAAACACTTGAAAAACTTTCAGATACTATTTTCTCCATCACATCCATACCTCATAATAAACCATTCACCTCATTTCACTTCATATTTTCCATTTACATTCACAGCCACTTTCCATTTCTTTTTGTCCATTCATAACCACAAATAAAAGCAAGAGGCTCATTCACATGCTTATTTCCCATTGCCATTTCTCATTCACATGCTTATTGCCCATTTTCCATTTCTACTCTCCATTGCCATCTTCCATTTCCATCTTCCATTTCTTGTCATTTTCATTCCGCAAATAAGTCCTGCTTCAATGCAAACTATTGAGTCCATAGTCCTTTGAGTCTAAGTTCTTTGTAAAAACACCTTGAGGCTTGCATGCCTTAATGGCAAGTTCTCATGCTGACAAACAATGGGAATACACTAATGTCCCTTGTTCGTCAGATCTTCTAGGTGACTCGACATCAACAAAATCATTCGTACCTAGCAAGATGTGTTTGGGCATCTTGACTCTCATTGTCATCAATGGTGAGAGTTCTCGTGTTGACTAGTGGCATCCATTAATGGCCACTAATTCAACAATTTCCTACTATGTTCGACATCAGAACATCTTTTCACATAGTAGAAATTATGCCACTGAGTTTTGAATTCATGAAGACTATTATTTTCAACATTTTGGAGCAAATTCAGCAAGTTTTAGTAGAAGCAATAAAAATTCATCTCATCTCTTTATCCATGACTCCTCTTGTTCAGCCACTTGAAGAAGAATATGATCAGAATTTTGCAGCCACCACACATACACAACTCACCCACATTTAAGGTAAGTGAAGGTATGTTGTTTTCTAATTTTTAGTCATGTAATTCATTAGAATGCTAAAATTGTAACTTTGGAAAAATTCCTCACTCCCTTTTCCACATTGTCATATCTTTAGTTGGGGGGGGAAGGGACATCATTTCATATCCACATGTCATACACCATCATACATTTTCATTTCATTTCCACCCACATATACTTCCCAACCAACTATTGTTGCAACATGATCCAAAAGATTATATGCCTTGCAAATGATCAATTCATTGATGAAGTAGTTGATTCTAAATGTTTTCATGAACTTTGATGCAACAAAGAAAATAAAGCATTGTTACACAAGAACCAATGCTCAAAAAAAAAAAAAAAAAAAAAATGGTTGTCACACAAGAACCAACCATTGAAAAAAAAAAAAAAATGTGTTGCAATCAAATGTATTATACTTTGCCAAAAAAAAGAAAATATCAAGAAGCAAAGTTTGGAACGAATCTATATGAGTCAAAGATCAACTCATGGACAAATGAATCATTGCAATAGTTGCATGAGGACATGCAACAACTTCAGTTGGGGGGTATGTTGAGTCTCAAAGGTGTTCTCCATATTCATACATATTTCCATTATGTCATAACCATTTAGCTCTTATTTCATAACCATTTGACCTAAAACCCTACATCAAGTAACCATTTTCATAAATATATGGGTTAAGATCCTTGTTTTCCAAAGTTATTTATTTTATGTATTTTAAGTGAATTTATGATTAGAAACTAGAGAATTAACATAGTTTCATATATCTATATATGTGTTGTGAGTTTTGTGACATGTGTAGGTCAAAAGGAGACTTCTAGAAAACCCTTATGTGGCACTCTAAGGCCAAATTCGAATTTGGTTGGAGAAGATTATGGGATCAAGAGGATATGTGTCTCACTTCCTTGTTGTATTGAAACTCTAAGGGGATATGTGTCTCATTCCTCAAGTTGTGTTGAAACTCTAGAAAGACATGTGTCTTATCATTTCCTATTTTGATTGTAACTCTAGAGATGGAGGGAGAGATTCATGGACTCCCATTAATGAGATGTCTCCTCATATTTTGTATAAATAGGAGAAACTTTCTCCTATCATAGGTAATGAAAAAGTAATGAGAAAGTAGATTTGTAACTAAGTTCAAGATGGAATGGGATGTAGATTTGTGAGTTCTTTTTAATAGAGAAATTCAGTTCTTTGATGGTGTTTTGATTACAATTTCAAAGAGCTAAGGACTACACCAAATTGGTAGCAGAGGGCCCCTGCTATCCAAGGAGGCTTTTACATGTTTTCTAGATAAGTTGCTTTCAATTCTGTTTTGTCATATTTCTTTACTTAGATTGCTTTTTGAAATCATAGCTTTTAGCATAATTTTTCATGGCAGCCCGGGCATTTGCATATCTTTTGACTAATGACATGGAATCAATATTGTTATGTTGTTAATTTATTTTTCTTAGTTTTTGTTTAATTCCAGCACTGCTTTGTTTATTTCATTCTTGCACATTTGTTTCAGTAGTTAGATTTAGATATATTAAATTGCTCATGTCATTTTCAGTTACCTCTGAAAGCCACAGCTGGAATGATGGCGAGGGATTGAAGTATGAATGTGTAGTTTGATATTAGTTTCCTTTCTGCAAATTTAGATATATTAAACTGCTCATAACATCTTCAGTTGCCTCCGAAAGCCACAGCTGGACTGATGGTGAGGGGTTGTATTATGAAATGTGTAGTTTAGTATTAGTTTCCTTTCTGCAAATTTAGATATATTAAACTGCTCATAACATCTTCAGTTGCCTCCGAAAGCCACAGCTGGACTGATGGTGAGGGATTGAATTATGGATGTGTAGTTTGATATTA
This sequence comes from Pinus albicaulis, assembly GCA_034641835.2. Taxonomy (NCBI): domain Eukaryota; kingdom Viridiplantae; phylum Streptophyta; class Pinopsida; order Pinales; family Pinaceae; genus Pinus; species Pinus albicaulis. The sequence continues at coordinate 1,670,295,258 of CM076581.1, forward strand.
GTTTCATTTCTGCAAGTTAGAAATATTAAATTGTGCATGACATCTTCAGTTACCTCCGAAAGCCACAGCTGGACTGATGGTGAGGGATTGAATTATGGATGTGTAGTTTGATATTAGTTCACTTTCTGCAAGTTAGATATCAATTACTCAAATTGTTTATGGTTACTTCCGAAAATCATAGCTGGACTAATGATGAGGGATCAGAAGACAAGTTGATGTAATTTGATTTAGATTTACTTTATTGCAACTTTTGGATTTATTTCAGCATAGTTTCTTTTGTGTTTAGACAGCAGCAAGAATAGTTTGGTTTCATGCTCACTAGTTCATTGTTTTGATTTATTAGATTAGCAGCACCTTTTTCATTTCAGTAGCACATTTTCATTTCCTTTCAAGTTTTGTCATTGTATGTTTCAAATTCTTTTTTCAGTTTCAAGTTGGTAAATCATTATAAAGGACATCATTTCCTTGAATATCCATAACCATACTTGTCTTTTAGAATTTTATAAAAATCCAAAAACGACAAAAAGTAAGAGATAGGTTATCTTGCACATATAGTGCGCCACACTTCGTCAGCTTACGAATCCCTGGTTGATAATTTATGTTAGCAATTTAGGACACACTAAATTGACCAAGCATTCAACCTTCAAGGAACTCATCAAGGATTTCATAGGGCCCACTCACGGATCACTTTCTGCAAGAATACTCAAGAATCAGAAACTCCCCCTAACTATATGAATTATCTACTTTTGGCAGGGTTTCATCATCGAATAATTGTAATATCACATCTGCCAAAGATGTCTTCATCAAATCAACAACATGAGTTGATGACTTGAGTGTTCAAGCGACTTCTGGATTCAACTTGTTTCCTTCTCCGTACTTGTGTAACTTTCTTCTCTGGCATGGTTCTAGCTTGTGTAGGGGCCCAAGTCAAGTTACAATCACGTGCCATATGTCCAATGTTATGGCAATTGAAGCACTCTATCTTGTTCATGAATAAGAAATCATGACTTATTCTTGCAAATTTTCTTTGAGGAGATTGACGGGGACCATTATATTTGTCTTTGTGATATGCCCTACAATATTTTGCCACGTGCCCAAATTTTGTACAAGAATAGCAATATCCAAGAAATATACTTTGGTACCTGGGAGATGAAGAGTTCCTTGAAGTAATTTTGAAGTCTTTTTGCCTTGGGATTCTTTGATGATATTCATTGCCTTTTGTATTCTTGACACCATCTGCAAGTCTCCTTGGAGTATAATTTCTTCCGTTTTTGTCTTGATTCTTCTCCTTGCCTTTGCTAGAACTGGGAGCATCAACATTTCTTTCTAGGTTCCTCACATCTTTGTTGTTTGAAGCATTATCATTCTTGCTTGAGGATTCACTTGCATAGCCAAGACCTGATTTATCAAGGGGAGACCTTTGATGACTTAGGATGTCATCTAGGGTTGGAGAGATTTTCAAGTTCTTATTCAACAAGTCAACTTCCTTTTTTAGAAAGATAATTTCTCCTTTCAAATTTTCACAATCTTCATCTTTCATAACTAGTTGCTTCTTCATTTCTTCCATCATTCTTGTTGCTTCATGTGATTCGAATTTAAGGGAGATTACATTTGATTTCATTATGAAGACTTCTTCATTCTCCTTTGATAGATTGCTCTCCATTTCTTCTTTTATTCTCGTAGCTTCACATGTTTCGGCCTTGAGAAGATTGATGTCTGATCTTAGTTTCAAGATTTCTTCATCCTTTTCTTCTAGTTGGAATATCATGGTGCTTCTCTCCTTTTCTTCTTCATTAACTTGTCCTTCTATGAATGCCAAATTTTCCATCACCTTCTCGGCTCCTTGCGCTTGTTTCCTTGATTTTCTAGTTGAGATCTAAGAGAAGAGACCTCTTCCTTGTATTGACCAATCTCTGCTTCTAGATTGTTTAGACTCTTAAGTCTTTGTTCAAGGTGGCTTGAAAAAGTTTCTTCCATGTTCTTTGCCTTATCCAATTTATTTGTCATAGATATGACTTCTTCACGGTGCTTTCTTTTGTTTTGATGAAATTCCTCTTTAATTTTGGTGAGCTCCTCATCTCTTTCTTGTACTTGAAGCTTGACAAAGTCAACTTCCTTCCTTGTCTTGTCTTGGTTACCATCTTGTGCTTTCTTCTTAAGTTCCTCATTTTCCTTTTTCAACCTGTTAATCTCTTCCATGGAAGCCATAAGTTTATTCAGGAGATCTTCTTCAAAGTCTTCTTTGTTCTCTTCATATTCTACGTCTTCTTTAGCCTTGTTGCCATCTCTCTTATCTTCAGCTTCCTTGATGGGTTTTGGATTTCATTCTTATTTTCCATCATCTTCTTGACTAGAGGTCATGATCAATGCTCCTTTTGAGTGAAGATCATGAATTTTGTCCCATATGCCTTTTGCTGACGAACATTTTTCCATATTGGCCTTCATAGAATCAGGTAGCCCATTCAAGGTTGCTTTCATTGCTCTTGTATTATACTCCTTGGATTCTCCTTCCAGCATGCTATCAGTAATCACTGATTTCCAAACTTCAATTCCTTGAGTCTTTAAGAAATTCCTCATTCTTGCCACCCATATATCAAAGTTTCCATTGAACAATGGAGCCTTCGCAAATTGATTTACTTCAATTTCAATGGTTGAGGAACACATGTCTTTAGGAGGATTGGAGACTTTATTTCTTGGCTTTTCCATTTGTGTTCTAATGATCAACCTTCAAGCTGTTAGGCTTTGAGTGAAGGTACTGGCTCTGATACCAATTGTTGGAAATACTGAGAGGGGGGTGAATCAGTATTTCTTTTCAATTATTATTTTTACCAGTTAGATCACTTATATTTAGAACACAAAATGAAAAATAAGAATAAATGCTTTTATTAATTTCTTCTTTACAATAAATCAAGCGCAATATATGTAGGGATCCAACCCTAGATGAAGACACCAATATTCAATCTCCCAGGCTCCAACCTGTATTTTCCAAGCACCGACTTGGACTTCCAAAGCTCCAACCTTGTCAATTCTAAGGCACCAACCTCAAGGGCTCCAACCCTATATCTGGTACAGGCTCCAACCTGGTCTCTTGAGGACTCCTATCCTCTAGGGCTCCAACCCTATCTTCCAAGGCACCAACCTTGTCAATTCTGAGGCACCAACCTCAAGGGCTCCAACTCTTATCTTCCAAGGCACCAACCTTGTCTCTATGAGGCTCCAACCTCCTGCTTCATTTCGTCAATATATATTTGGTTATACTTACGGCTCCCAATGTCTTCTTCAACGAGCCCTGAAAATCTTCAGCTTACTCTTCATTGTAATCTACACATCACATCATCAATGACAACCTTTTCTTCATAGAAGGTGTCACCGCTGCTCTTCATCATACCCAAACAATTTCTCCAAGTTACCTCATGATGGCTGCATCACGGTTTCCAATTATTCTTCCAAGATCAACTTCCAAATGCCTTCAATAATGCCTCAAGGCGTTTTCAATAAGTTTTCCCAAGAAACGTCTTCAATAGCCTTATCCAAGAGTGTCTTCAATAGGCTTCTCCAAGAGAGTCTTGAATCATAAATTTCTCTACAAACTACTCCTTCAATGGTTGCTCCTAAAAACCTCTTCAACATGTATATCAAATTTTCTCCAAGAAACTTCAAAGAGCTACTCCTATTTCTTGTCCAAATTTAGTCTTCAAAAGGCTTCAGGGACTCTTCAAAGATCACCATAAATTCTAATCAAGACCTTCTTCAAATCTGGTCCAAGGTCTGCACCAAATATAACTTCAATTCTACTCCAAAGCTCTACTACAAGGGAAAGTAAAAACTACTCAGATAAGCTTCCTAACTCAGGCCACAAATATCTTCAACTTGACTCCTCAAAATGCTTCAAGAAATTTGATTTCGTATCAAATTCAAATCTCAACCTCCAACTACCAAGAATTAGAATCTTGTTCACAATTTGTATCTATCTCAGTAACCATAGATTCAAACCCGCTTACTTAGTGAACTTTTGGTTTGGTCCTTTGGATCAGTTTTAGACCTTGAATTTCATCATGAGAATTTTGGGTTACTCCACAGGTCTAGTTTTTAACGCTGAGTCCAAGCCTTCAAATGACATCACTAGACTTGTCATAAATCTGAATTTTGTGCAAGAGAATGTCTTCCAAGATCAAGTATAGAAGGCTGATTAAATCACAAGTCTGCTACAGGAGACTATCTTCAACAAGGTGTTCAAGTTCGTCAAAACTGCTTCAAGGTTGTATGCTCCAAATGGATTTGAGAGGCTTTCTCAAGACAGCTGTAAATTATTCTTCAAGGCTGATCCAAACTTGTAATAGAAATTCCAAGCTTCCTTATTCCTTCACAGGTTAGCAAGTGAATGATTGTACCTATCACCATAGATCCGAGCCTAAACAATTTACTGTTCTTGCAGGTTTGTCCACTGTTCCGATTTGTCAGAGTATTGACTCATATCAAGGACATCTGAGCCACCACAGGAGATCCAAAATCTGTGGCAAAAATTGAATCCAACTCTGGTTCGAGAGATAATCGTGTGTCAAGTGATAAGTATAGCCCAACCAAGATTAATTTTTCTCCTTTTTATGTTGCCCGATCATGAGTTCATGAGTTGTGAACTAATACAGACTTGTTGTGTCTTTTTATGACCTAAAGGATGCCTAAGGAATGAAGTCTAAACCTTTATTAATAGTGGTTTTTTTTTTTTTGCAAAGGAAGCGAAGAAACATGTCTATAAGGGCAGGCTGACTTGAGAGGCTAGCACAGGTCAGCTCCAAAAAAAATAATTATTACACAACTTTAAAAATCAATATATTCCTAACCATGGGGATTTTTGGGGCATATGAGGGCTCGTTGGAAAGAGGAAAGAGTCCTCTTTAATATGGTGAAGGAGCCAAGTTGATAGGATGCCTCTAAGGTGACAAAAAGTTATTTTCTTGATGACTGTTCTGAATTTTTTTATGTATAAGGTGTTAATGAGGTCATTAGGTCACTAAGTGAGGTCTCCACTTGTTATGTCTTTAATCATCATATGTCATCAAGTGATCTCCAATTCCTTCATTTTCCATTTCATCACCATATATTTCATCATGTGTGCCATCAATGTCACCATGTCATCAAGATAGTGCAGTGATATGTCATTAACCATATGCAACATGCACCAATTTGTTAGAGTACGGGCTAGATCATCACAAGGAGAGCTTCTTCATCAAGAGTCACTATGAGCATCAATAAGAAGGAATCCTTTATCAAGAGTAAGGACATCATCATGATTTCTAGGGCATCTTCATCAAGAGCAAGGATACATGAGGTTATGACATCACAAGAATATTTGCCATCCCAATAATGCCATATTGACATCAATGAAAACCTTGATTAACATAGTCTCCATGGGTTTGTTTCCCTCCATGTGGTACTTCCTAAGAATATCCTTGGCATACTTTCCCTGAGATACATATATGTCCCCATCTCTTTGCCATATTTCCAAACCAAGGAAATATTGCAAGAGCCCCACGTCCTTCATCTCAAATTCTCTTACAAGGTCCTCTTTGAAAGAAATTATGAGTTACTCATCACCTGTCAATATCAGATCATCTACATAAATTACAATGATCAAAAGCTTACCATCAACCACAATATGATATAGGTTCACATCCGCTTCACTCTTTGTGAAGCCCAACCTAGTGAAATAACTATCGATCTTGGTGTACCAAGCACGAGGTGCTTGCTTTAGCCCATACAGTGATCTCTTGAGTCTGCACACATGAAACTCGTTGTCTAAGGTCTCAAAACCTTTTGGGTGCTCAATGTACACTTATTCCTTAATAACACCATTGAGAAAAGTTGTCTTTACATCCATCTGATGTATCTGCAATCCCATCTACATTGAGAGTGCAAGGATGGATCTAATCTATGAGTATCTTGCAACTGGTGCAAAAGTATCCTCATAGTCAATCCCCTCTACCTGTGAGAACCCTCTGGCCACAAATATAGCCTTTTGTTTCTCCACACTCCCATATGCTGCTTAGTTCAGCTTATATATCCACCTGGATCCAATCACTGACTTCCCACTAGTCTTGGGACCACTTCCCATGCATTTTTTCTGATAATGGAGTTTTACTCCTCAACCATGGCATCAACCCATACCAACTGCTACACTAATTCCTCAAAATAGGATGGCTCTATCACAATACATTCACTCATAAGAGCCATGTATCCAGTATACTTATCTGGGGACCTTATCTGCCTGCGTTGTGATGTAGGTGCACCTATATTCTCTGTCGCATCTAGCATCAATCTATCAGCCTCTCTGGTGTGCTTCTTACCATTTCTGGTGGATGTCTATGCATGAGTGGTTCTTCCACTCTTTGTTCCTATGCTTGTGGCTGCTCCACATCTCGAGGTTCATCCTTTGGAACTAAGAGTTCCTCCACTGCATGAAAATAAAGCTCCCTCTCAAGGGACAATCGCACGGTCTTCTCCTCATCAAATTTCACATCTCTTTTGACAAATGTCATCTTATGTGCTAGAAAATACACCCGATAGTTGTGGGGAGTATCTGTGTACCCCACAAATATCCCAACCTCTGATGTTGGTTCTAGCTTATTCCTGGCATATTTGGTCACATGGAAATAGATAGATGAGCCAAAAATTTTAAAATATGAAACATCTGGTTTCTACCTGAAAAGGCCTCCTCAAGTGTACTCATGCTAAGTATCTGATGCGGACTATAGTTTTGCAAAAATATCGATGTGTTGCATGCCTCTGCCTACAGAGGCAACGGTAGGCCCTAATCATACAACATAGATTGTGCTGCTCCCACAATTGTTCTGTTCTTTCTTTCTGCAACCCCATTTTGTTGTGGGTTATGAGGCGCAATCAATTCTCTCTGAATTCCTTCTTTGGCGTAAAAGTTATTGAATTCATTAGAGATATACTCACCACCATTGTCGCTTCTCAGAGTCCTTACCTTCTTCCTTGTATCTTTCTCTCTCAGTGCTTTGAAATCAAAAAACTTGGAGAACATCTGATATTTTTTCTGCATGAAGAAAATCAAACACTTTATAGAAAAATCATCAACAAAAATCACATAATACCTATGCTTTATGTGGAAGCTGGTGAGAACAACCCATACACATCTGAGTGCACTCTCTCAAGGATTGTTGATGCTTGACTCTCCTTCTCATTAAAGGTGGCCTTTGTATACTTTCCCATAATACAACCTTTGCATGTGTCTCTTTGCGCAAGTGTACCCATTGGAAGCCCTGTACAAATATGTTGCATGCTCCTCAAAGAACTGTTGTGTAGATGACCCAACCTCCTGTGCCATAACTCACTGGTATCCTGACTCACCACCTCATCTGCTTTACTGCTCAATGCTACACAACCATCTTCGTCAAGTTTGTAGAGGTTCTTCACATGAATCCCAATATTCTTTACCTGTCCTATGGCTTTGTGATGAAGGAGCACCTTTCCTTCACTGAAAACCGCATCATATCCACAATCGTCCCACATAGCAACTGAAACCAAATTCTTCTTCAAACCTAGTACATGCATGAATTTTTTTATTATGAGGGGTTTAATTGAATCTCTCTGGAAAGTAACTATACCAATCTTGGTAGTGCTATGCCTCCCGTCATCACCCATCTCGATGTGCATCTGAAGATCCTTCTCCTCCAAGCTACTAAATAATTCTTTGTTGCCAATCATGTGGAAAGATGCTCCACTGTCCAAATTCCACACAGATTCCATCACAATTGACACCATGCATGTGATGAGAGAGAAGTCCAACTCAAAATATGATGCCAAAGCTTCACCCGTTGCAGCGCTCGAAGCCTTTTTGTTGTTATTATTTTGTGGAAATTTTTTGGCATAGTGTCCATGATCATGACAGTTGAAACATTTCACCTTTGACATGTCTCTTTTATTTCCTTCTTTTCTGGTCTCAGATTTGGATTGGGACTTCTTCCCTTTCCCTTTCTTTGCCTTACCAGCTAAGGCAAAATTTTCCTCATCATCGGTCTTGGATGAGGAAGCATCCCTAGTAGTCCACCGAAACTCTTCTTGTACCAAATCCGACCATAGTCGCTCCCACCTTATTAACTTCTCCCTCCCATTCACAAAGTGCTGGTAACTATGCCAGCGCTTGGGAAGGCCTAGAAGTGCTAGGCTCACCAAGTCATCTTCAGCCACAGTAATCCCAACACTTCCAAGCTCATCACGACATTGAGTGAACTTGGTCAAGTATTTATGGATTGTGTCACCCTTCTCCATTTTGATTTTTTTGAGCTTGTCCTTGAGTGCCAATTTCCTATGGTCACTGCTGCTTTGAAATAGATCTATCAAGGCCTTCCATGTATTATATGGAGTTTCCTAGATTTTCCTTGAAGTTGTAAGAAAAGGAAATAAACCCGAGGTAACCACTAACCAACCTTCAGATACAGAATCTAGCCAATCTGTATCCAGAGAGGGCTCTCTCTTTAAAATTTAGCTTTGTTCTTAGAAAGTTTTAGGCTAGTTATAAGTCCAAGAAATTTGGTTTGAATTTGAATGGTGAAATCCGCCAACTGAGGGCAAGATTGAATATTTCAGGCCATTGGGCTATGGAGTCAAAGGAATGGCTTTACTGGATTACTCTTCTACACACAAGATGGCTTTGCAGGGCAAGATAGCCAAACAAAGAACAATTTTAGATCTTAAAATGAATGGAATGGATTTTGAAGGGATGAAAGGCAATTAAGAATCTTTCAACATGTTCAAAAGAAAGAAAGTGAATGATTACAAATAAAGAGCAGTTAAGAATTCTTTACTATAGTAATCAAAATGTTTAAACCAGCGAAACAAGAGCAATTAAGAATTCATTGCTTATAACCAGTTTAGCAGAAAACATTTAGAATAATCACAATTGAAATCAGAGTACACTTAAGTAAATTATGATTTATTCTTTTATGTCAATTATTCAGAAATGGAACACAGTGATATTATAAACAGATATAAAACTTAAAACATAGGATAGAAAAGACTTATTGAACTGTAGTCTGACACATGAATCCTGCAAAAAGTCTTGAGCTTCAAATCATCATCCAGCAAGCCACAAAGAAATTTCTCCAAAGCACTTTTTATTCCAAAAAATCAATGTTACAGCAAAGTCGTAGAAGAATCCACCCTCAATACTCCTTTCGAGGGCTTATTTATACAAAAAACTATTAAAAATATCTCATAACAAAAGAGATATAATCTAGGGTGACTAATGAATAGGTTACAATAAAAATGGAGACAGATGGTCTCGTAGATAGGAAAAAGAATAACTGCTGGCATGCTGTTTCCTCCTTTTAAGAATGTGCTGGAGGAAGACCCTATGGTTTGGCTTCGATGCTGTCAACTTCAGTAATTTCTTCTAACTGCTTTGCTTGTCTGATACTCTTTATTTTTCACTGATACACTTTGACCTTCATTTACCTATTTATCCTTTATCAAGATATACCACAGTAAAATAAAAAATTTCACCCAAGGATAAATTTTATAAAAGTTCCATCATCTCATCCCACCATTGAACTTCTGGCACTCTGGTTCTTTGCAATTTTCTCAATGTTTCATCAGCTTCGGTGTATTTGAAAAAATTAGGCTGATATGGAAACAAATGTTTTATTTCATGTTCAAGATAAAATAAACTCTCCAATTTTTCATAAAGACTTTTCCCTGTTGGCAATGTTCCTTCTGCTGTACTGGTTGAAGAACTGGCTTGATCATCAACCTGTTTATTTACTTTCGCTACAAAACTTTCCAAATCCATTAATCTACCTTCTTCATTAACAGGACTGGGCAAACCTTTATTTAACATAACATCAAATCTTTCTTTGAAGGTAAAAATTTCTTGCTGCATGTCTGAACACCTTCTTTCAAGATTTTGCATAAGAGTCATTTTGGTAAAAACTCTTTTGATTTCCAAGATAGTCCCTGTTCTGTCCTGAATTCCAACTTCTGCAAGTTGCTGCTTATTCTGAGTATTCAAATAATTGATAAGTCTATTGGCTTCTTCTGGCATATTCCCTAACTCTTCCCTTGCTTTCTCAATTTCTTCCAGAGCCAATCTGACTAAATCCTGCTGTTCATATATTATTTGAATAGAAGACCAAACGTTCTTTATTGATTGAATAATGTTATACCAAAGAATTTATTTTAATTCACTTAAAGGTCTTTCCATTGTAAGATCCTTTTCCAATGCTTTAACTAATTTTTCTAGTCTTTTGATTTCTCTTGTCTTCTCAGCAACACTCATTTTTGATTGATCATATTTATTTTCCAGAGTAGAAAGCTGAAATCTTAAGTTTTGGATTTCTGTTACTTGCAGTTTCAATTCATTCATGGATTTGACTAATTCATCAGAACTCTTATCAGAAGTTTTTACCTATGGTTTCTCTGTTGTTTGGCCTGTTGTAGATGTTCCTGTTTCTGTGACTGCTTGTGTTGTCATTGCTGGGATAATAGATTCTTTGTCTTTTAATGCTTTCTCAAGTTATTTTTCTATTTCAGCAAGCCTTTCATTTATTCTTAAAAGCAAGTCCATTACCTCTTCTTCAGAATTCTGCTTCATTACTTCTTCAGTTTGAGGGTGTCTTGAAGCTGGTAATTTCAACTGTTTCCTCAATGCAGCAATGTCATCATCTTTCCTCTTGATTAATGCTTCAATGCCCTTAACATCCTTAGGATTATGACCCAAACTGATAATTATTTCCTCCAAAGATTTTATCCTATTATCCTTTGCTTGGGAAGAATCTTTCTCAATCTGCAACTGGGTATTTGTATTATTCAAAGAATCTTGTAATTCATGAGCTGCCATAGCTTTGTCAGTAAGTGTAGAATATATCATTTCTCAAGTCTGCTTGTGTAATTCAATCTGGTCCAAAGGATGAATATCTTTTGCTAGGACCTCAAAATTGGTTCTGATATAATCAACTGCTGTCTGTGGTTGTTGCACTTTGGGTTTAAAATGGCTCATTAGCATTTTACCTTGTTGAATGTCAAAAGCTGACATTAATCTTTCTTGATTTTTTGGAGCCATTTTAAGATATTGATTATACACCTGTATCCTCAGTGGATCATTCCTTGCTTTTATACTGATGAAAGTCTTCTTTATATCTCCTGCATCTTTAAGTGGAGGTTTAAAAGAAGATATTTATGTACTTAGCTGCCTGTGTATTGTCTTTCCTTGAAGACCAGAGTATGTACCACTAACTGAACTTGTTTGCTGACTATCTTCTCTTTCTGGAATATCAATGATTTCTTCAAATGATTCAACTTCTGGAAGTGGATTCAGTTTCTGCCTTTTAGCCTGAGTCTGTTTTGAAGATTCCTTGGGAGGAGTAGGACCTTCAACCTCTCTTTTCTTGCCCTTTTCAATATTCAGTGGAGTTTGCAAGTTTGGCATTTCTACTGGATTGGTTTGAGGAGGAACCTATACTTGCCCTTGAGCCTTATATGTTTGAGGTTGTTCAGTCATTTTGAATGTTTCAATCACTTGTATTTCAGGCTCTTTCTCTTTTCCTTTGGATTCAACTGCAATTGATGGAATGTTTTCCTGTAAATTCTGTTGAAAATTCCCTGCTGAAGAAGGACCAATGTCTGGTACCTGCACTTGCCCAAAAAATTCTAGGTCAAGCATTTTTCCAAGATCTTTCATTACATTGTCCATATTGACTTCTTCACTATCATGTTCAATTAATGTTCCCTCCACCCATTTATCTGTATTAGCATACTTTTCAATTTCAAGGATTCTTCGATGCATGTAGGGTGCTTATTTATTTTTCATTCTTTTGTCACAAATAAAGTTGAATGGGTCATAGGGTACCCAATGGAAACTTTTCTGTAATCTGCAATGTTCCTCTAATATCTTTTGAGCTTCTTCCCCTCCATCCCTAGAATTGCAGATAAATGGACCTAATTGGCTCTTTATCCTGAGTTGGGCCTTTTTCTTGGCATTACAGAAGTGAATTATATCTGAATTTTTCATTTGTCTGAAATACTCAAGTGCAAAAAGTCTCATTGGAACATATCTGGGTAACTTGAAAGGGCTCAATTCACATCTGTAAATTCTAATTTCAGTATGATTCTGATAGAAGTACTAGTCACCTATCTTATACTGTTTTGAAAGTTGAAGGATTTTCTTGATCTCATTGCTAAGTCTTGGAGGGGCAACTCTTTTCAACAAGGTAGTTGCAAGATGTATGAAAAGATCAATGAACTCATTATAAGAATAGGGAGAATCTCTGGAATTATGGGTGATGGCTGACCAAAAGATGACAGACCTGGGATTTCCTTGGACATTAAGATTTTGAACATGGAAAGGAAAGTTTTTAGACTGGTAATAGAGCATGAGATGGTAAATGACAGTAGAATACTTGAATACTTTCTCATTCTCTAATCTCACGAATTGATCATGGATTTTTTCTACAATGAAAGATGCAAAGTCATACTTGACAGCAGGAGGATGTCCAGGGGTGAACATAGATAATAACACCAGGGTTAAATGGTCAACATACTCATTGGTATTAAAACCCATTATGAAATATATCATACTCAAAATATTTTGACCTTCTTCAGTGAAAAAAACACTAGCATAAGGGGGAGGGCCTGTAGGCTGATGCTCTGGCCACATGAAGGTTTGGCAAATGCGAGTTAACTCCTCTTGGGATAATGCAGTGGATTTCTCCAATAACTCTCCCATGGACAAAGGAGTAAGGGCTTCACCAGGCTGAAAATGTAACATATCATTGATGGACTGAGCAGTAATGGGAAAAGGATATTCTGGCTTGGGGATAAAACTGCTCTTTGATTTGGATCATAATTAGCATGAAAATAATGGATTATTTCAGGGAAAATATGGACAGAGGGAAAAAGGTACCTAAGAAGACCATACTCCCATAACCCAATAATATTTGAGCCATTCAAATAATTGTCTCTGCAGCGATAATGAATTCGAAGGGGGCTTTCACTGAAAACTAAGTCTTTGATCTGAAAATATTTATCCATTAATGATAAGTAATCCAAATATATATGGGGGGCATTCAATCAAGGCTACAGGAACTTCCATTTTTTGGTTCTTGTGTATTAAAAAAAATGAAAATTCAGGGGTTTTTATGAAAATTTGAGCAAATTTACAGGTTTCGACGAGGGAAACGGGCACAATTGCAAGTTCAAGAATATTATTTACAGTTTTTAGGATCAAGTAATGAACTAGCAATAAAATTTAACTCTGTTTTAGTTGGAAAACAAGGAAAGATGAGTTTCTTTTAGAGTTCAGGGCGAAATGGAGTAAATACCTGTTTTTAGGGGAAAAACTGTGATTACCAGGTACCAGCTGATGGCGAGTGAATACTGGAACAATGGTCTGGTAGTAGCTTTCAGTAGAATTCAGTTGAATAGTAGTTGACAGTTGATTTTTGAATTTCTTTGCATGGAGGAAAAATTCGTTTTCAGTACACAAAATAATGAAAAATGCATGAGTTTTTGTTTTATTTACAAAGTCAAACGGGTGGGGAATATTTTATTATTTTATGGGATGATGTCAGCGTACGGGAGGGGAGTCAAGGGGAATGGTGGTAAGCGGTTTATTCCGCACCACCTTTGGAGGAGGGTGGTTTTATGTGAATCGGCAGCGATTCCACAAATTAACTGACGCGTGGCCCCGACACTATTCGAAAACCACTGCGATTTCGCGAGTTAACTTTTGGATGAGGGAAGGCCAGCGGAATAAATGCGGGCCATGGATCTCTGATGGAGTGATCCAACGGTTGACATGACGTGAAGTTGGCGGGGGAGTTAAAAGGCGGGCCCAAAGTAATTAACGTTAATTAATCATTTTGGGAGGCGTTTGATTGGCGAGATTAGATTATTAACTAATCCAGACGATTAATTAATCTCTTTGCGTATGAGGACGGGTCGGGGTAATGAATGGGTTTATTTTTCAAAGTTTGTTTTGAATAAAACTTCGGATTTTTATTTTTTCGTTTAAAACATAAAAAACATATGCTTAAACCTTTTTTCGTATGTTTTTATTATATGGTAATAAATCGATATGATTCACTTACCATAGGGGGCGGGGATAATTATATAGATATATTTTTAGCCAAAGGGCATTGTAATGTGGGATTTTTATTTAATCACATGGATTAAATACTTTGGCTAAAAACTTATAGTAAGATGGTTTTTTGGGTTATTTATAAAAGGGAATTATATATAATAGGATAAGGTGATTTTCATAGGGAATTAATAGATAAATTAGAGTTAATATGACAAGGGACAAAGTAAACTCAAAATACTTAATTATAACCAAGAAAGTGAGAATTCAAAAGTAAATATTATTGTTATACTTTCATCACTTAGACTTAGAATAAAAAGTGATTTTGAGGGTTTTTTATGAAAAATTGAAGGATTTTCCTAAGTAAAATGGGATTTTACTTAGAAAATATTTTGAGAGGTGAATGAATGTGATAATGGATAACTTCAAGTACTTAGGTCTTTTTCAATTATTGGGCCGAGGGTCCGGTCCCTCCAAAAGTCAAGGAAATGCCTTGAGCCCCTCTAATCTTCAAATTCCTTAGCACTTAGGGGAAATTAGTAAATTGTTAGGGAAAAAGTGAGATGGGAAGTTAATGATTTTGACCTTGCTGTGTTCTGAAATTCTGCCAATGTGGTGTTCTGCCTTTGCACTTGGTGATGAAAGTAAAAGATTACAAACATTTTAAAGCCATCATTCATCACATGAGAATTTGCAATGCCATCTACCTACCCTATCTACTTTCTCTACCATTTTCTCTTCTTTATTAGGGTGCACTTAGACTGGCAAACCCTTATCAATCTTCTTTTCCTTTTACATGGAAAATATATCTATTTCTACACTTATTACATCCAAGGGCTCAGATTAAACTATTGAGCACCTTTTATTAACTCTACCTATCTACTTATCTGCCAAGATTAAACTGTTTGGTCAGATATTTATTCTCTATTTTACAACATGAAATTGAAAAATGAATGAGTCAAGTTTAAACAGTTTGACTCTTCATAAATTGTGGCAAAAGTTTGACAAGCTGCACACAATTTTGTTTATTACAAAAATGAAATAGTAGTGGCATTTGGACTTGCACACTTTCCCCGGTCTATTTTTGTTTTCTGGGTTCATTTCTTTTCACTTTCTTGACCATTTTTATTCTTTTTACCCTTTCGATTCTTATTTTAGGGTATACCCTCTTTACACTTTTTAAATTTTTTTGATTTTTTGATTTTTAAGAATGTGGAACACCTTTTGCTTACAAGAAAAAAGGCTTTGAACATATTGCATAGTTCAATAAGTCACTCATGAAAAATGAAACCTACTGCATAGGAGTCTAACACCGGCTCCACTTAGGGATGGCTTTTCCTCGGTGAAAAGTCAAGAACAACGAGGTCAAATGCCTTAAAATGCCTTTAACGCGAACCATGAAATCTTCTCTCTCTACGGTAGCTTTATCAGTATATATGATGAGTGAAACTTCTGAAGCTTTAGGGCCTTTCACTTCTGCGCAACTCCACGAGTCACCATCCAATCAAAACGCGATGCATTAGAAAGGATATATTATGTACAAGCTAAAAGCCGTAACATCCTAGTAAATAGGATCAAAGTAGTGTTTTTAGCATTCGACCATTGACCGGTCCTTCCTTAACTTCGAACCATCCAAATTCTTCAAAAAATATGTGTTATTTCCCACAAGGCAAGGCATGAATGATGTAAGGTCCTTTCCATAAGAAAATCAAAAATTTCCCATGTTTTCCTTTATCTTCCCCTCCGGAATCCCATCTCGTAACTTTGTCTCCTAGTTGAAAATCTTCTCGCTTTTAGTCCTTTTGTCAAAGCATTTTCTTTAACTTTTCCTCGTAAGAAATGGGGATCATTGATACACTTCGTCCGGTCTCTGGCAGCGCAAGTGAGTGTTTGGTTTATTCTTCTCCGAATATCATTTGGTTCCTACTTGAGCCTCCCGAAGTAATTTCACCTTGCAGAATTCCTAAGGATAGTAGAAAATATTGACTCAATACCATAAAATAATTCATATGGGCTGGTCCCAAATTGATTTCTTATTTGTAAGTCACTGTCCGCCCACAATGCATTGGTAAGTTTCTTATGCCAATTCTTTTTATTCTCTTTTCATTAATTTTTTAATGATATTAATAAGGCTTTTATCGGAAGATTTTTCCACGATTACGCCTAAGGATAATAGGATCTTTGTTGAATGGCCTAAAGTGATGTGATATTTGTCATCGAAAACTAATCATTTTCTTTGACTTGGAAAGAAGCAGCGACGTATCTCGGTATAGTTTTCTCTGGACAGCTAAATCTTTGAGAAAGTACCTGTGGTTTCTAAGAACCCTATAGTCTACGTAAATCATTGGCTTGTCCGCATGGGATGCTCCAATCCATTTAGTAAAGTAATACGTAGGCGTGGGGATCCATCTGTGTTGCCCGTAGGAGAAGGGGGATGGATTTCTCCAATAAAATCTAGTCCCCATTGTTGAAAGGAGTCTCTCGGTGGGAAATTGGTTTTAATGGCAAAGGTAACAATTTTCTTTTTCCCTCAAAGATCTAACACTTATGACAAGCCTATTAAAAAGTTTCAACATCTGAAAATAAGGTTGGCCAATAAAAACCGGCTCTTAATATCTTGTCTCATGCTTGACTTCACGAGTAGGTGTGTGTCCCCCACAATCTCCCGCATGAAATTCATTAAAGAACTTTATCGACCTTCATCTTTCAATAAACAATTTAATAGAATTCCATCATGATTCTTCCAAAAGAGAGCACTATCTAAAATACAATATTTTAAAGATGTCATTTTCAAAAACCTTTGTTTTCATTACGCGATAACAAATGGAGTAGCTTTGCGAGGTTTAAAAAAACATAAATTATATCGGTGTACCGTGCGTCTAAAAAGGCTCGACTAATGTGTGCAAGGTCGCTACGCCATCTCCTGGGTCGATCATCCAGATCTCGTTAATATCGAGGGCTTGGCAATTTGTTTCACTCATGAGTTGAGCCAAACCTTGACCTTTTATGAGTTTTGTTGGTTTTATTTCAATATCATATTCTAATATGGTAGCTATCCACTTACCTCTTTTGCCTTCACACGGATCTTGAGTTAAGATGTCCTTAACAACGGCGATTAGGTACATAATCTATCACATGAGAATACAATATATAAACTCTCGAAATCTTTAATTTCTTTCACAAGTGCAAAAGCTTGTTTCTCCATGATATCACATTTCAATGATGCATCTTTAAGTGCTTTACTAAAAAAGAGCTATTGGTTTTTCACATCCTTTGATCATCTTTTGTAGTAAACAACAGTCGTTTGTGTCGTAAGCAAAACGAGAAAAATTATGGAAATCCCTATCTTAAATTTTGGAGTGTAAGAGCGGTGTCTCCGTCAAAGCCATTTGTGATTTCTTCAAATGATTGGCTTGGTCGACGATCCAGTCAATACTTGAATCCTTTCTTAACATGTTAGTAGCGAGGCTTAGCTAATTCAGATAAACTAGAAATGAATCTTCTCAAAAAGTTGATCTTTCCTATGAAAGCTTGAAGTTATTTAATGCGACTGATGTATCGTCGCAAAATGGCTTGTGATTCTTTCAGGATCAATTCTATTTCCATCTTTAGATAATTATATGTGACCTAGGAGCTTTTCCTTCTTCAAGACCAAACAATGATTTTTTCGGATTTATAGAAATACCATATTCTCGCATTTTAATAAACACTTGCCTTAGATGATCTAAATGTTGCGGATCCGTTTTGGATGTTAAATCATCTAGATAAATAACCGAGAAAATCATGAATTTCTTTCGTTTAATCGCAATGTCCATTGCCCTTTGAAATGTAGCGCATTTTTGAGACTAGAGGCATCTTAACATATTTAAAAGTACCCCATGGTGTTGTAAATGCTCGTTTTGTCTTGATCATCAAGATGAACGAGACGCGGTTGTATCCCGAAAATCCATCCGTAAGAGAAATTCTTGAAGATCCTACTACCCCTTTGTAATATATGGTCCATTTTAGGCAAAGGATAGTTATCTTTTAAACAAACTTTGTTCAAATTTCTCAAATCGACACTCGAGCCTAATCTCTCCAGCCTTTTTCCTTGTTGGTACCAAATTAGAAACCCACTTTAGAAAAGCCTAATAGGAGCCAGGACTCGCTTCATACATTCTTTTCATTTCTTTCTCAATTGAAGGTGGCTTAAAACAGCGCTGAATCCTCCTAAGTTTCGTTTAAAAGGTTTCGATCTATTTTCAAAGGTATTGTATGTTGAATTATTGATGTGTCATATGATTTAAGAGTCTTCATAACTCCCGGCAGAAAACATCCTGGAATTCTAAAAGTTCAACATATTTAACCTTTTGATCCCTGCGGGAGACTTTTAGATAACTTAACCATCTTGGGATTTTGCTTGAGTTCCTAAATTGTATTCTTCAATGTCGGCTTTTACCGGTTTCGCATTTTGGGTTTGAATGGAATGTCATTTGAGTCAAGATCTTCTAAAGGAGTTAATCCTTTAGGTAAATGATCATCTTTCGCAGTTAATAGTCGTATTCATCTTCTATGATCTCATCGATTTCAATTCTGTTTCAAATCTCGCATATCTTTTTCGGTGAAGGTGGTTGTGAAGCATGAATTGCGATCTCTTCAAAAATATCTATTTCTTGTTTATCAATTTGATCGGATCCATTGATTGGTATGTCTTCATCTACACTCATCGTTAGAGAACTCATTTTTCTCGGAGTCAAAAAAATTATTAATCCGACTATTATTTACAAATACTTTGCCAATTCAAGAGATTGTCGCGGTATAGCAGGTCTATGTCTAATCCTGCGCCAGTGAATTGATGATTAGGTCCAAAAGGTAACTTACATGTACGCTTTAGCGAACATTGCAAGGCTCGTGAGCATGCAAATTTTGTTTTCTAGGAATTTTGGCAAGTTGGAGCTTGTAGAAAAGTGTTGAGAATTTCCACAAGCTGTTTCTTCCGTATTGTTTCAATCTGTCTTTTGTTGAACATTCAACTGTCGCATTTGTTGAATAATTAACTCGCAGTCTCCTATGATTGATACTCTAATTGCTCCTAACTTTTTGACATGTTTAAGCCCTAGCAGAAAGAGCTTCGTACTCGCCATGTTGTTGGTGCATCTAAAATTCAATCTATAAGCATGACCTGCGCATGATCATTTTCAACATTACGCACCACCCCAGCCCCGCTCCTAATTTATTCACCAAACCATCAAATTCTAAATGCCATAGAATTTCATGTTCATAATCTTCATCAATTGTTTTAATATGATTGTGCTTATCATCAGCGAAGTGCTTGGTTTTTCAGGTCTCGTTTTCTAGAATGTCCGATGTTTCTTTGTTTTCAGTAAATTTCTTCAATCTCGATCGACGGAGATTTAGTTGCGGTTCTGGCTTCACAGTTGCTTATAGTTTAATAGGAAGGTCTAATTCAGCATTATAAAGGATGAAAGAGTCCATATCAGTAATGTACTGAATATACGCGGGAAGTTTTCAGTCTCATGGCTAGCTGCGACTAGATATTTCACATCAGGGTCTCTGTACAATCTTTTTCCGCACCAAATACTGAAACAGTTGCAAATGACATATCTAATTGTAGAGATCCTCCGAGTTTATGGCTCCCAGATGCGGACAATAACATACCATATTTAGGAGGAATATCAGCAACTACTACATCCATCGAATATATTTCGCGTTATTGCACCAAAGTAATACACAAATCTTTAATCAAACCTAAACATCTTACCTAACTTGAATCAAAAGAGAAATATATTTATATGGTCCTGGTAATGTCTCAGGTTTAATCTTTCCATCATCGCTTTTGGCATTAAATTGTGGGTACGCTCGCGAATCAAGCATGGCGTTATGTAGTATTTTATCGTGAATATTCAGGCTCACATAAAATGGAGGAGTTCCTCCACTTTCGGGTTTGCCATTAACTTCGTGACCAAAAAGTAGTCTAGGCTTATCGTCAAAAACATTCACTTTGAATCATCCATCCCGCAAGAATGTGGGGATCCGCCGATTTGGCTTCTATACACATCGTGTTTAGCTAGTCTCTCGCTGAGGAACGCCTATCTTTAGTTTGCCTATTTCAAAGTCTCTCTAGATTGAAAGAGTTTTCTCGTTTGAACTTTGAGTGTTTTGAGCAGGTTGGATTTTCTCTATTTTTGGGTCTTCATCGTTTTTCTCCTTTTCATGGGTGGGATTATGAGTTGAAGTGGAGTTTCTAATAGGATTTCCGCTCGGTTCTTCTATGTTTCTGCGAAGGAGAAGTGTAGAAATTTGTTTATTGTTCGGCTGATTGTCGGACACATCTTCAATTATTGGATTTGCGGGGTTAGGACTTGTCCTAGAAAGCCATTTGTACAGAGGAGTGATTGGTTTTACTTTTGTGATGTTTTGTTTTACGGCTTTTCTCGTTTGCTATACTCTGCGGAACATCGATTCGTCTGCTTCTCAAATTGTACTGTTTATGAACTTCATAAATTTTTGTCATAAACTTCTTTAAAATCAAAAGTTTCTCCCCGAATGAGTTTGAAATGTTTCAAGAATGTGATTTCTCGATCATCTTGGGGTAAGAAAACTTTCGGCTCATTCTTGTTTTCGAGTCACATTATTTATTTCCACATCTCAGTAGGTTCGTCGAAGATGAACCTTCAAACAAAATTTTCTTGGAATGGTGGCCTCGATGTTTTGAGCTCGTGAACATTTTTCCCGCTATTTTGGTTTTGATTTCTTCGCAAAGTTTGGGTTTTCTAACAACATTTTGACCATCGCCGCAGGACTTTTATTTTGATTTTCTCTGCCACGTCTCCTGGTCTTTCCATACCTTTAATAATTGCATCCAAATTTTCTTTCAAAAAGTCGAAAGGCTCTTGGTTTATAGGCATCCTTCTTTCGGCCTTAGCCCTAGCACGTTTTTCTATGAGGTTAGCCTCAGCACTAACCACTATGCTTCGCATCTCTTCTAGGGTTTGAGGGGCTCTTTCCCTAAGTGAATATGTCTTATGTCGTAGTCGAATCCATCGGGGAATTTAACCGCATCTTGAATCGGAGGGGGTCTAAGGTTACGAATAACGTTATATGCTTCATCGAATCTAATGATGTAATCTTGCTTTCGTTTCATTAGGTATTCTTCTCAATTTTTCAAACTTCCGATAGGATCTGAAGAGGGTATTTTTCTTCTCCCATCCTATTCAAAATTCCCTATACAAAGCCGGTGAGCCGACATCTTTACATGCTGGAGCAAGAGCCCTAAACCATGTCACGACCTCCCCAATAAGACTACGGACAAAGAAATTCGCATTCTCACATCATCGGTGTCAATTTCGTAAAATTCAAAGTAATCGGTCATCCTTTTGGTATGTTTTTGAGGCATGTAGGCACGTACGGACCGCCAAAAGGGGGTGATCTTACTGCGATAATCTTGAGGTAAAGCGGTCGTTTCGGCAGCATCGTAATGGAGCACATCTGGCTTGGCCATTGGAAGGTGTAATGGAATAACAAAGAGGACAGAGTGGTCTGTAAGAGTGGGTGGAGGAGTAGAAGGAGTGGTTTGTGTTTGGAGAAGTTTGAGGGAAAGGCGGATGAACTTGAAGCTGCAGTAATGCAGAAATGCTTTGAAGTTTCTTCGAGGTGCCGATTCGGCATTGAATGGAATTTTGTAAATGTTCCATCGAGATGAAAATGAAACAAATATCAATTGAAAATATTCAAGAAACAATGGATCCTGGAACTAACTGCAGGGCAGCTCGCGTTCTTTGAAAAATTCACAAATAAAGATGTTTTGAATCGCTCATCAAAAGGAATTTCATCAAAATAAATCCACTTTACGGGACGGGATGCCCGAGTCTAGAAAGAGGTCGAGAACCTCGAGCTTTCTTGACTTCCTCTTTCGTAGGCTTTATTGACTTCCTTGTCTTCTAAGAATCCTAGGAATCAGATTTGGATTATCGAATACCGGAGGTGGGTTTGGATCAGGATTTGACCTGGTATAACGAGTTCTTTCTGAAGCCAGTTTTCCTAGAATTTATATTTTTGGTTTTTTGTTTTGAATACAATGAAAGTAAAACTTCAACAAATTCTTCAAGAAATTTAAGATTTTTGATTAAAATTTTCTCAAATATTTATTGAACTAGAGAATCCGATTGAACATTTGAAACTAAGGTTCAGTTTATAAGCTAAATCAGAGATAGACTGAAGCAGCGTTTATTTACTATGCAGTTGCAGAGCAAAAGCATTTCAAAGGCTACCTGGCTAATCTTCAGACTCTGTCTATAGCTTATAAGCGAACAATATTAACAATAAAAATGATTCAGGTCCCCAGTATGGTCGCCACTATGTTATCACTCATATTTTCCTTGAAGTTGTGGAAAAGGAAAGTAAATCCGAGGTAACCACAAACCAACCTTCAGATACAGAATCTAGCCAATCTGTATCCAGAGAGGGCTCTCTCTTTAAAATTTAGCTTTGTTCTTAGAAAGTTTTAGGCTAGTTATAAGTCCAAGAAATTTGGTTTGAATTTGAATGGTGGAATCTGCCAACTAAGGGCAAGGTTGAATATTTTCAGGCCATTGGGCTATGGAGTCGAAATGATGGCTTTACTGGATTAATATTCTACACACAAGATGGCTTTGCAGGGCAAGATAGCCAAACAGAGAACAATTTTGGATCTTAAAATGAATGGAATGGATTTTGAAGGGATGAAAGGCAATCAAGAATCTTTCAACATGTTCAAAAGAAAGAAAGTGAATGATTACAAATAAAGAGAAGCTAAGAATTCTTTACTATAGTAATCAAAATGTTTAAACCAGCGAAGCAAGAGAAATTAAAAATTCGTTGCTTATAACCAGTTTAGCAGAAAACATTTAGAATAATCACAATTGAAATCAGAGTACACTTAAGTAAATTCTGATTTATTCTTTTATGTCAATTATTCAAAAATGGAACACAGTGATATTATAAACAGATATAAAACTTAAAACATAGGATAGAAAAGACTTATTGAACTGTAGTCTGACACATGAATCCTGCAAAAAGTCTTGAGCTTCAAATCATCATCCAGCAAGCCACAAAGAAGTTTCTCCAAAAGACTTTTATTCCAAAAAATCAATGTTACATCAAAGTAGAAGAATCCACCCTCATTAAGTCAATTGAGGGCTTATTTATACAAAAAATCATACAAAATATCTCTCAACAAAACGAGATATAATCTAGGGTGACTAATGAATAAGTTACAATAAAAATAGAGACAGATGGTCTCGTAAATAGGATAAATCAGCTGATGTTGTGTGCTGTCTTCCTCCTTTTTAGAATGTGCTGGAAGCATTTCCTTTGTTTTAGCTCGTTGCTGTCTTCTTGAGTAATTCTTTTCTGACTGCCTTGCTTGTCTGATACTCTTTTATTCTTACTGATACACTTTAACTGCTGAACTGATACTCTTTGACCTTTATTCACCTATTTATACTTTATCAAGATATACCTCAGTAAAATAGGCAAAAATTTCACCCAAGGATAAATTTTATAAAAGTTCCATCGTCTCATCCCACCATTGAACTTCTGGCACTCTAGTTCTTTGCAATTTTCTCAATGTTTCATCAGCTTCGGTGTATTTGAAAAAATTAGGCTGATATGGAAACAAATGTTTTATTTCAGGTTTAAGATAAAATAAATTCTCCAATTTTTCATAAATACTTTTCCCTGTTGGTAATGTTCCTTCTGCTGTACTGGTTGAAGAACTGGCTTGATCATCAACCTGTTTGTTTACTTTCGCTACAAAACTTTCCAAATCCATTAATCTATCTTCTGCACTAACAGGACTGGGCAGACCTTTATTTAACAAATCATCAAATATTTCTTTGAAGGTAAAAATTTCTTGCTGCATGTATGAACATCTTCTTTCAAGATTTTGCATAAGAGTCCTTTTGGTAAAAACTCTTTTGATTTCCAAGATGGTTCCTGTCCTGTCCTGAATTCCAAATTCCGCAAGTTGCTGTTTATTCTAAGTATTCAAAAAATTGATAAGTCTATTGGCTTCTTCTGGCATATTCCCTAACTCTTCCCTTTCTTTCTCAATTTCTTCCAGAGCCAATCTGACTAAATCTTGCTGTTCATGTATTATTTGAATAGAAAACCAAACATCCCTTATTGACTGTATAATATTATTCCAAAGAATTTCTTTTAATTCACCTAAAGGTTTTTCCATTGCAAGATCCTTTTCCAATGCTTTAACTGATTTTTCTAGTCTTTTGATTTCTCTTGTCTTCTCAGCAACACTCATTTTTGATTGATCATATTTATTTTCCAGAGTAGAAAGCTGAATTTTTAAGCTTTGGAGTTCTGTCACTTGCAGTTTTAATTCATTCATTACTTTGATTAATTCATCAGAACCCTTATCATAAGTGTTCACCTGTGTTAGCTCTGCTTGTTGGCATGTGATTGATGTACCTGTTCCTGTGGCTGCCTGTGTTGTAGTTGCTGGAATAATGGGCTCTTTATCTTTTAATGCTTGCTCAAGTTATTTTTCTGTTTCAGCAAGTCGTTCATTCATTTTTAAAAGTAAGTCCATCACATCTTCTTCTGAATTTTTATTCATTACTTCTTCAGTCTGAGGGTGCCTTGAAGCTGGTAGTTTCAACTGTTTCCTTAATGCAGCAATGTCATCATCTTTCCTCTTGATCAATGCTTTAATGCTCTTGACATCCTTGGGATTATGACCCAAACTAATAATTATTTCCTCCAAAGATTTTATCCTGTTATCCTTTGCTTGGGAAGAAGCTTTCTCAATCTGCAACTGGGTATTGGTGTTGTTCAAAGAATCTTGCAAGTTATGAGCTGCCATTGCTTTGTCAGTAAGGGTAGAATAGATCATTTCTCCAGTCTGTTTGTGTAATTCAATTTGATCTAATGGATGAATATCTTTTGCTAGGACCTCAAAATTGGTCCTGACGTAATCAGCTGCTATCTGTGGTTTTGGCACTTTAGATTTGAAATGGCTCATTAACATTTTCCCTTGTTGAATGTCAAAAGCTGACATCAATCTCTCTTGATTTTGTGGCGCCATTTTAAGATACTGGTTATACACCTGGACCCTTAGTGGATCATTCCTTGCTTTTATACTGATAAATGTCTTTTTTATGTCTCCTGCATCTTTCATTGGAGGTTTAAAAGAAGATATTTCTGTACTTAGCTGCCTGTGTATTGTCTTTCCTTGAAGACCAGAGTATGTACCACTAACTGAACTTGTTTGCTGACTATCTTCTCTTTCTGGAATATCAATGATTTCTTCAAATGATTCAACTTCTGGAAGTGGATTCAGTTTCTGCCTTTTAGCCTGAGGCTGTTTTGAAGATTCCTTGAGAGGAGTAGGACCTTCTGCCTCTCTTTTCTTGCCCTTTTCAATATTCAGTGGAGTTTGCAAGTTTGGCATTTCTACTGGATTGGTTTGAGGAGGAACTTGTACTTGTCCTTGAGCCTTAGATGTTTGAGGTTGTTCAGTCATTTTGAATGTTTCAATCACTTGTATTTCAGGCTCTTTCTCTTTTCCTTTGGATTCAACTGCAATTGATGGAATGTTTTCCTGTAATTTCTGTTGAAAATTCCCTGCTGAAGAAGGACCAATGTCTGGTACCTACACTTGCCCAAAAAATTCTATGTCAAGCATTTTTCCAAGATCTTTCATTACATTGTCCATATTGACTTCTTCACTATCCTGTTCAATTAATGTTCCTTCTACCCATTCATCTGTATTAGCATACTTTTCAATTTCAGGGATTCTTCGATGCATGTAGGGTGCTGATTTATTTTTCATTCTTTTTTCACAAATAAAGTTGAATGGGTCATAGGGTACCCAATGGAAACTTTTCTGTAATCTGCAACGTTCCTCTAATATCTTTTGAGCTTCTTCTCCTCCATCCCTAGAATTGCAGATAAATGGACCTAATTGACTCTTTATCCTGAGTTGAGCCTTTTTCTTGGCATTACAGAAGTGCATTATATCTGAATTGTTCATTTGTCTGAAATACTCAAGTGCGAAAAGTCTCATTGGAACATATCTGGGTAACTTGAAAGGACTCAATTCACATCCGTAAATTCTAATTTCAGTATGATTCTGATAGAAGTACCAGTCACCTATCTTATACTGTTTTGAAAGCTGAAGGATTTTCTTGATTTCATTGCTGAGTCTTGGAGGGGCAACTCCTGTCAACAAGGTAGTTGCAGGATGTATGAAAAGA
Organism: Pinus albicaulis; assembly: GCA_034641835.2. NCBI lineage: Eukaryota > Viridiplantae > Streptophyta > Pinopsida > Pinales > Pinaceae > Pinus > Pinus albicaulis. The sequence goes on from CM076581.1 coordinate 1,670,321,604, forward strand.
TCAATGAACTCATTATAAGAATAGGGAGAATCTATGGAACAATGGGTGATGGCTGACCAAAATATGACAGACCTGGGATTTCCTTGGACATTAAGCTTTTGAACATGAAAAGGAAAGTTTTCAGACTGGTAATAGAGCATGAGATGGTAACTGATAGTAGAATACTTGAATACTTTCTCATTCTCTAATCTCATGAATTGATCATGGATTTTTTCTGCAATGAAAGATGCGAAGTCATACTTGGCAGAAGGAGGTTGTCCAGGGGTGAATATATATAATAACACCAGGGTTAAAAGGTCAACATACTCACTGGTATTAAAACCCATTATAAAAGATATCATACTCAAAATATTTTGACCTTCTTCAGTGAAAAAAACACTAGCATAAGGGGGAGGGTCTGTAGGCTGATGCTCTGGCCACATGAAGGTTTGGAAAATGCGAGTTAACTCTTCTTGGGATAATTTAGTGGATTTCTGCAATAAATATCCCATGGAAAAAGGAGTAAGGGCTTCACCAGGCTGAAAATGTAACATATCATTGATGGACTGAGCAGTAATGGGAAAAAGGATATTCTGGCTCGGGGATAAAACTGCTCTTTGATTTGGATCATAATTAGCATGACAATAATGGATTATTTCAGGGAAAATATGGACAGAGGATAAAAGGTACCTAGGAAGACCAGACTCCCATAACCCAATAATATCTGAGCCATTCAAATAATTGTCTCTGCAGCGACAATGAATTCGAAGGGGGCTTTAACTGAAAACTAAGTCTTTGATCTGAAAATATTTATCCACTAATGATAAGTAATCCAAATCTCTATGGGGGGCATTCAATGGGGCTACATTCAAGGCTATAGGAACTTCCATTTTTTGGTTCTTGTGTATTCAAAACGGAAATTCAGGGGTTTTTATGAAAATTTGAGCAAATTTACAGGTTTCGACGGGGGAAACGGGTACAATTGCAAGTTCAGGAATATTATTTACAGTTTTTAGGATCAAGGAATGAACTAGCAATCAAATTTAACTCTGTTTTAGTGGAAAAACAAGGAAAGCTGAGTTTCTTTCAGAGTTCAGGGAGAAATGGAGTAAATACCTGTTTTTAGGGGAAAAAACTGTGATTAACAGGTACCAGCTGGTGGCGAGTGAATACTGGAACACTGGTCTGGTAGTAGCTTTCAGTAGAATTAAGTTGAATAACAGTTGACAGTTGATTTTTGAATTTCTTTACATGGAGGACAAAGTCGCTTTCAGTACACAGAATAATGAAAAATGCGCGAGTTTTTGTTTTATTTACAAAGTTAAACAGGCGGGGAATATTTTATTATTTTATGGGATGACGTCAGCGTACAGGAGGCGAGTCACGGGGGAACATTGGTAAGCGGTTTATTCTGCACCACTTTTGGGAGCAGGTGGTATTTCATGAATTGGCAGCGATTCCATTGAGTGAACGACGCGTGGCCAGAGCACTGTTTGGAAACCGCTTCTATTTCGCGAGTTATCTATCGGACAAAGGATGGACAGCGGAATGAACAGGCGCCGTGAATCTTCGATGGACTGATCGGACAGTGATTGGGACGTGAAGTTGGTGGGGAAGTTAACGAGCAGGCCCAACATGATTTTTATCGATTTAATCATTCCGGGAGTATTCTGATTGGCTGGATTAAGATTATTAATTAATCCTGACGACTAATTAATCTCTTTGTTGGTTTATAAAGGGTCGGGGTTACGGATGGTTTAAAGTCTTCGGGTTTTATTTATTTTTTCGTTTAAAACATAAAAATATGTGTTTAAACCCTTTTTCGAATATTTTTTTATTATATGGTAATAAACCAAGATGATTCACTTTACCATAGGGGACAGGGATAATTATATAGATATATTTTTAGCCAAAGGACATTGTAATGTGGGATTTTTATTTAATCACGTGGGTTAAATACTTTGGCTAAAAACTTATAGTAAGAGGGTTTTGGGGATATTATTATAAAAGGGAGTTATATATAATAGGATAAGGTATTTCCACTAAGGAGTTAATATATAAAGTTAGAAATTAACATGAAAAATGAGAGAAAGCGCTAAGTATAAAACACCATACTAATGTATTTAACTTATGCTTTGTGTGAAATAGATTTTTATGGATCATTGCATGTTTTTCCTAAGTAAAATGGAATTTTGCTTAGGAAAATATTTTTATGAATGAATGAGTATGATGATGAATATTTTCAAATACTAAGGTTTTCTCCAATCATTGGGCCGAGGGTCCGGTCCCTCCAAAAGTCAGGGAAATGCCTTGAGCCCCTTTAATCTTCAAATTCCTTAGCACTTAGGGGAAATTAGTAAATTGTTAGGGAAAAAGTGAGATGGGAAGTTAATGATTTTGACCTTGCTGTGTTCTGAAATTCTGCCAATGTGGTGTTCTGCCTTTGCACTTGGTGATGAAAGTAAAAGATTACAAACATTTTAAAGCCATCATTCATCACATGAGAATTTGCAATGTTATCTACCTACCCTATCTACTTTGTCTACCATTTTCTCTTCTTTATTAGGGCGCACTTAGACTGGCAAACCCTTAACAATCTTCTTTTTCTTTTACATGGTAAATCTATCTATTTCTACACTTATTACATCCAAGGGCTCAGATTAAACTGTTGAGCACCTTTTATTAACTCTACCTATCTACTTATCTGCCAAGATTAAACTATTTGGTCAAATATTTATTCTCTATTCTACAACATGAAATTGAAAAATGAATGACTCAAGTTTAAACAGTTTGACTCTTCATAAATTGTGGCAAAAGTTTGACAAATCACACACAATTTTGTTTATTACAAAAAATGAAATAGTAGTGGCATTTGGACTTGCACAATTTCCTGGTCTATTTTTGTTTGGGGTTCATTTCTTTCACTTTTTTGACCATTTTATTCTTTTTACCCTCTGATTTTTCTTTTAGGGTATACCCTCTTTACATTTTTTAAATTTTTTGATTTTTTAAGAATATGGAACACCTTTGCACAAGAAAAAGGTTTGAACATATTGCATAGTTCAATAAGACAATCATGAAAAATGACACCTATTGGTATAGGAGTCTAACAGTTTTGTTGCTAAAATTCCATGGAAAAATCAACATCCAAATATGACTCAAGGTTTCAATACTAAATCATATGAACAACCATAGAATAATTGGATTGCACCTATGCCTTGGCAGCCTTAGCCCCCATAATCTCAAAATCCATATGGTGCCCAAGGTTGGAAAAATCCTTATGGAAAATATCCTCAATAACCTCAATTCCAACAACCTTAATCTTCTTTTCCACCACAGTATTATCTGCCTTAACCCACTCAACCTCCTCAATTTCAAAATCCAAATAAACAACTTTCATTACCATTTCCTCAAAATCCAAACCAACATCCTGATAAACCACTCGCTAAACCAAATAATAAAAATCAACAAGTTATTTATAATGTCTAAGGACAAAATTTTCAAGCTTGTATGATAACCCCATTAGGTCTAAATGATGTCCAACTTAGATCTGGTAGAGTTTTTCAAAAAAACTTACCAAAAATTGACATGAAAAAATCTAAAGAGGATGAGATTTTTGAAGAAGATGTAAATGTTGACCAAGAAAGTAATCCTCTAAAGGAATATATTCCTATACAATTGAAGGATGAACAAATAAAAAAAGCTCCCAGAGTTCCCATAGTAGAACAACCTTCTATTTCTTTACATGATCCACCTTTTCCAGAGAGACTTAAAATCGATAAAGGAATATAAAGGAAAATTGTTTTATCAGATTATGATATGCTCAATGAAATTAATAATGTTTGCATTAAAATTCATTTACTTTAGGCCAAAATGGAAATTCCAATATTTGCAAAAACCATCAGGGAGCCATGTATTAGAAAATCAAGAAGAAAAATAAAAAACATTAAAAATATTCAATTGCAGGAAAAAATGCTGATATTATGATGGGGAAAATTGTTGTCCAAAAATATCTAGATCCAAGTAGTCCCATTGTAAAAATCGACATTAATGGTATTGAAATTCCAAATGCTCTCATTGATCTTGGAGCATCCATTAATATCATGAGTAAAAGGACAATGGTGCAACTTAAGCTTCCTAATCTTCAATATAATCCAACCTTATTACAATTAGCAGGTAGATATGTTATTAAACCAGATGGAGTATTAGAATATGTGTTTGTTTTATATAGATTCTTGGGAATATCCTGTAGAATTCGTGATTTTAACTCCCAATAATAATTTAGAAGGCCATACATTGATCCTTGGTCGAACTTGGCTAGCTACAGTTGATGCATTCATAAGTTGTAGATCAAGTGATATGTACATATCTAATGGAAATTCCACTAAGAAATTCAAATTGTATCCTCCTCCAAAAACAACCGCCGAAGTAGGAAGTGAATTTTGGATAGATGATGCGGACGAGGAATTTGATAATATGCAATCCGTTTATATTTTTTCACAAGTAGATGAAGAAGATCAATTGACAAATTTGATGAATAATAATGATTCTTCTTGTTACTATGATAAAAATCAAAGTTTTCAAGAGAAATGTAATATTGAATATCTATCATATCATCAATTTTCTTTACATTTATGGAGAAGTTTGGAAATTCCCAAGTAGAAATTTTTCCGGGAAAAACATTAAAGATCAACAATAATTTGAAAAAATGTCAAAAGAGAAAATTAATAAATATGCTACAAAAAAATTCCTCTTCTTATGCATGTGCATATACTAATATGAAATGAATTGACCCTAAAACTTGTATGCATCATATTTATATTCAAGAAAATGTGAAATCGATTAGGCAACCTCAGAGGAGAATGAATCCAAATATGAGGGAAATCGTTAAAGAAGGAATACAAAAAATGTTGAATGTGAATTTAAATTATCCTATATCATATAGTCAATGGGTTTCACCTCTAGTGATTGTTCCAATGAAGAATGGGAAATGTATAATATGTATTGATTACAAAGAATTAAACAGAGGCACTTTGAAAGATCATTTTCCACTACCCTTTATAGATCAAGAACTAGACACCTTAGCAGGAAAGAAGTATTTTTCATTTTTAGATTGTTTTAGTGGATATAATCAAATCCAAATGGCACCAGAAGATCAAGACAAAACTACTTTTACTTGTTATTGAGGAACATATTCCTATAGGGTACTTCCCTTTAGATTATGTAATGCACCTACCATATTTTAAAGAGCAATTTTAGGTACCTTATTTTATCTAATTCATGATTGTGTGGAAGAATACATGGATGATTTTACTATGTATTGAGATAATTTTGAAGAATCTATGGGAAATCTAGACAAAAATTGTATTAGATGTAAATAAGCAAACCTTTAGTTAATCCATGCGAAATGTTTTATGATGTTTAATGAAGGGATTATTTTAGGTCACCATATTTCAGGAGATGGACTTAAGGTGGATACATCTAAGGTAGATGTTGTTTCTAAGATTTCAATTCCTGTTTGTTAAAAACATGTTAGAAGTTTTCTCGGATTTACTAGATATTATAGGCAATTCATAGAAAACTCCACAAAAATAACCTCTCCACTTTTCAAACTTCTTACAAAATATTGTGAATTTTCATGGAACTCTGATTGTCAAAAAACATTTGAAACATTGAAACAAAGAATTACTGAAGCACCAATTCTAAGAGGATGATCCGGATTCATGCAAGAACGCAAAAAAATACACATATAATGATAAATATAAAAATGAAGTGGAAATAACACTTCATTTCATTAATATCCAAGAACTAAAATATGTTTACAGACAGAATGGAAATAAACTAGCTAGGGCGCTGGTAGGTTATCTCTAAGAAGAGATGTGGTGGTTATATGCCTCTGAACTCTATGTTAGAATGAGGGTCGAAGGATTATCTATTGTTGAGAAACAGTGGAAAACCCTAAACATCCAAAAACCTAACACTAGGAGACAAAACACCAGAATATGGGCCTCATTTGGGTAAATTGGTACATCAATTTCCCGGGGTCGTAACTTTGGTATACTATCTTCGTTTGAGGCACATGATACATCGTTAGAAATATCTATCTGAGGACTACAACTACTGATCGAAAATATCAATATTTTTGAGTAGAATTATATTTCCCAGAGAAGAGATGCCTAAAAAACATCGTTTAGGGCCTCAAAACAACTCCGAAAGTTTAGGACCCGAAAAATTGCTAAAATTAGTAAATTGTGCTATAATTAAGGAAACTGAAAAACTGAAAGAAACAAAGGTGGGGGCCAGTGGAATAAATGGGTGGCCACCAATATACACCTGGATCAGAGGACCAAATTGGTCTCTCCCTTTTCAAATTTCTACTGATGCTTCAGATACAACTTTAGGGGTTGTATTGGGATAAAGAGATTTAAATCCTTATGCTAGTTATTATATGAGTAAAAATTTGACTCTAACAGAGTTAAACTATACTATGAATGAAAATGAGTTTTTAGTTTTTGTTCATGCCATTAATAAAATTTTCCACTATATCACTGGTTATGAAACTTTTATTCATACGTATCACTTTGCCATTTGATATTTAATTAAGAAACCAATTACTAATGTAATAATTACAATATGGTTGCTATTACTATAGGAATTCAACATCACTATTCTAAATAGACCAAGGAAAGAAAATAAAATTGCTGATTTCCTTTCTAGAATACAAAATAATAATATTGGTGTTCTTGTAAAAGATAATTTTCCTGATAAGTATCTCTTTGCAGTATCTACTAAATTGCCTTGGTTTACAGATATTGCTAATTATTTAGCTACTGAAATATTTCCACCATAATTGTCAGCAGGAGAAATGAAAAACATTATCAAAACTAGTGCATCCTATTCTTGCATAGATGGAGAATTATACAAAACTGGACCTGATTTGATCATTCGAAAATGTTTTTGAGAAGATGAAGTACCATCAATTCTAAAATCTTTCCATGATGAGAAATGTGGAGTGCATTTTTCTGATAAAAGAAATGTATAAAAAATCCTTCTTTTGGGATATTATTGGCCATCTATTTTCAAATATGCCAAGGAATATGTCAAAATATGTGATAGTTATCAGATAATGGGAAAACCAATGCCATTAGATAAAATGCCTCTACAACCACAAGTACTTGTGGGGCCTTTCGAAAAATGGCCTTTAGATTTTGTGGGACCTATAAATCCTCCATCTAAACAAAAAATTCACATACTTGTTTGAAAAAATTATGTCACAAAATGGGCAGAGGCTAAACCTATTTTATTTGCATATGAAAATTTTGTAATTACATTTATTTTTTAGGATATATTTACTCGTTTTGATGTTCCAAGAGAAATTGTAACAGATCAAGGTACCCAATTCACATCCAAGTATGTACAGAAGATAATGGAGCAGTATAAGATCAATCAATGAAAGTATACTCCATATCATCCACAAGGAAATGGACAAGTGGAATCCACCAACAAATTTCTTGAAGCAATTCTTACCAAGATTTTGCATTTGTAGAGAAAGGATTGGGCAGAAAAGATTCCAGAATAACTATGGAAATATTGCACTACATGGAGGAATACAAATGGGCATACTCCTTATGTGCTTGTCTATGGGAAGCAAGTTTTGTTTCCAATAGAATTCAATGTGGATACCTACATAATAACTGCTAAATTTGGCCTTGATTTATCAGAAGCTCAAAATAAAAGATTAGCACAATTGAATGAGTTAGATGAAATCTGACAAGATGTTATTTAGAGGACAAGCATAGTGCAATGACAAAGATAGAAATGGAATGAGAAGTTTAATAAAGCCAAAAAGTTCAAACAAGGTGATTGAGCTCTTCTTTTTTATTCCAAGTTCAAAGATTTTCAAGGAAAATTTCAAACTCATTGGCTTGGTTCTTATGAGTTTGATACTATTTTTGAAAATGGAGCAGTAAAAATCAAGATTATTGATGAAGATCAAATTAATTTCCTTGTTGATGGTCATAGATTGAATATTTGCAAGAAAATTCCGAACTTAAGTTGATTAAGAAAGGATATTCTTCTCTTCAACTTCATTGTAACTTTTTTTTTCAATAATATATATATATATATATATATATATATATATATATATATATATATATATATATATATATATATATATATATATATATATATATATATATATATATATATATATATATATAAACATATAGTGGTATGTTAAACTTCTTTATACGTAAAATCTTAGTTGAAAGTCCATATTAATCAATAAAATTAAAATCTGTCTCGCATGAATAGTCCCGATTATTTTTACATACCTTTATTTTTCCCCATGTTTCTTTTGATGTTATTCTTATTGTAGAATTCGAATTTGAAGGGACCGAAAAATTTTAATATAATGGATATAATTATTTTTCCCGCCAACTTTCGTACGGATCAGGAAAAGACTTATTTATTGCTGTTATTTTTATTATGAATAATCAGTGAAAATATTGATCCCATGAATGTAGCTAACCACCTGAAAATTTCTTAAAATAAAAACAAGGATAAAAGGAAATAGGGGCAAGAAAGAGGGGTTTTTTGAAAATCTAAATTGCTAAGAGATATTCGATTTCAATTAAGATTTTCAAAAAACCCCTCTTTCTTGTCCCTATTTCCTTTTATCCTTGTTTTTATTTTAAGAAATTTTCAGGTGGTTAGCTACATTCATGGGATCAATATTTTCACTGATTATTCATAATAAAAATAGCAGGAATGGATAAATCTTTTCCTGATCAAAGTCTGAAAGATGACAAGTTGAAACAAAATTCCCATAATTCTGCATTTAATTTTTAGTTCTGCAACTAGGTTCGAATTCTATAATAAGAACATCAAAGGAAGCATAGAAATAAAGGTATGTAAGAATGCTAAAATTTGTATTTCATATGAAACTTAGATTTTAATTTATGGATGAATATGTTAAAAGGTTGAGAAACTTTTGAATTTGTTATATAACTATTATTCCATGTCCCCTCATCATTACACTGCCAGTCACATCAAAGTATGATCATGAATTGAACCCATAACACTTGTCCTTTGAAATCGGATATAGGAAAATGTGAAGGTACACATGATTTCTTCCATAACCACCTTACCTTTCCATCATTTAAATCTATTTCATATCCAATTCACCCATTCAAATTCGCATTTCGCTTACTCCTCCTTTAAAATATTACTCCTCCATTAACGATGTCAAAAAGCACAATTGAGGCTGAGAATTATTCTCACCATGGGGATTATTATTCGCTTTGAACCAAACACAAAAAATTTCTTCAAGAATATCTGAGGGTCAAGGACCAACTAGAGAATGTGGGATGGCTCCAATTTTTTGAGAAATTCAATGGCTTTGAAACAAAAATCACCAAAGCCTTCGCCTGAGTTTTTGATGGAGTGGAAGAAGAGATAGGAGACATAAATCTCATCTTTACATAATCCATTGTAGCAGAGGCAACAAGAATACCTAGAAAAAAAGAAATCTAGTTCAAAAAAATAAAAATAAAGTAGAATTATTGGGTTCACTTACTTAAAGAACCATGTATGGATTTGTCCATTTTTAAGAAAGGTTTTCCAGTTACAACGTTTTTTTTTTTGTAATTAACACTAATTCTATTAATAATTAACATTATGATACAGAGCTTCCACTGTCCCAACTTAGGAAGCCTGAGCACAGGGCTTGAGTGTCAGGAAAAACCATGGTTTGGATTTCCCAACATGGGGAAACCAGTCCCAAAAGATTAACATTCGCCGCCCTTGTGAGGGAAACCGGCATTACATCCCAATATTTTGTCAAAAAAACTAAAAATATAACATGCTGCTCTGCAAGCAGAGGATAAGACCACAAAACAACCAGAAATAGCATGGAGACTTTGAACCTGGTAAACCAAAACCTCTGAGGTGTCTTCTGACTACTACGCATCGGTGTCTGAGGGTGGTTCTTCAACGATTTTGTAGCCCCATTCGTCGTTGTTCCTCTCGTCCTCCGTGGAAGGTGGCACATAGCCTTTGTTCTCGTGATCCACATTCTGAATCTGTAGAGAAACGTTCGGGGTAGGATTTAACTTGGCCAAGTCAGCAGGAACAGGGCTAGGAGCAGAGGGGCCCTGGAGAGTGACAGAGGGACCAGGAGTAGAAGGCGGAGGAAGCATCAAATGAAAGGATTCTTCACAAACTGAAACCATAACAAAGGCTTTGAGTACCGGATGATCAAATGTATAGTGGAAGGTGAACTCAGCGTGTTGGGAAGTCTGGCGATGCGAAGCAGGGGAAAGCGGGTGAGGGGCGGAGGGAGCTTCAGGAGGGCGAACTGGAGGCTCAGAGGGAGGTGCAGAGGGAGAGCCACGAGGTCTGCATCAACAGCCTCTGGAAGCCAGGGAATCATCCGAGGAGGAGTCAGAGGAAAGGGGTGACGGAGAGTGATGAGCTCTGCCCCTATAGGAGCCCCGACGATAGCGCATGCGCTGGGGTAAACGAGGCATGGCAGAAGGAGGCAAATGAAGAGGGCAAGAAGGCAGAGAATGCACAGTATCTCTGGAGCAATACTGCGAATTGGTAGAACAGAAATGACTATGTGAGTAATGGAAATCTAGAGTGGTTTCCAAGCAACATACCAGTTCACACCTTCTGCTAGTTTGTGTTCGAGCACTGGGTGTCGAGCAAGAAGACGGAAAAGCAACACACTGAAACCCAGCAGCAGAGAAAACAGGGCAGTCGCCAAGCATAAAATCTCGATCCATGTCAAGAGCCGAAATGAAATAGATGAAGAGCCTCCTGCGAAGACGGTTCCAGAGCTTGTAGTTGATATGGCATGGGGTGGCGAATTGAATGCCACAATAATTGCGTGCGTGAGAGGCCATATGTCCTGCACAGAGGTTCTACCTCGAAAGGCGATGAGGGACTCGAGTCCCATCACAATTAACTGGAGGCAACCGCATCCGGTGCTGTGGAGTCCTGTTGCACCAGTGTGCTACATTCTTGAAGTTTTGAGTCTTCATTGATAATGTTGAGCGATCCATGAATAACAGTTGCAGAGCATTCCACTCCCAAGTTGGCAAGGAGGTCCGCGACTTTGTTTCCATTGCGTCTGATGTGGGAGAAGGAGACAACATTATATCTTTTGATCCAAGCTTCCATAAGTTCCAGCCTAGCCACTAATCTCTAGCAAGTGGAAATCTTGACTGCAGCTGAGCCTGTTAGGAGATGTTGAGCCATCTTGATGAGAACTTGAGAGTCTCCTTCAACAACAAGACGGAAGAGGTTGTGGCTCTGAGCTAAGCAGAGGCCTTGCCAGAGGCCTTCCAACTCCACCAAGTTTTTGGTATCCCAACCAAGATGGCCATAATAAATGAGCAAGGGAGAACCTTTGGAGTCTCTGAAAATTCCTCCAAATCCAGCACACCCTGGGTTGCCTTTAGAAGCCCCATCAAAGTTTAATTGGATCACACCGGTAGGGGGAGGAGTCCAACTATCAGGGATTTGAGAATTGTTTCTAGCAGAGGAAGAAGAGATAGTATTGATTTTGAGTTGCCAGTTCTCCCAGATGGCGCATTCCTTGGGTTTGGAGGGTAAGTCTTCTTCTTTCCAAGGGATGAGAGCAAGAGTCTCTTCGAGGTTATTCCAAAAGGTGTTCCAGATAATCTCCATGGGGGAGGTTTGGTTTCTGAACACCCTTTTATTCCTTTCCTTCCAAATCGTCCAAAATACAAGCCTAGGAATGAGAGTCCACAGAGTGTTGATGAGAGTGCTAGAGAAGGGAGTCATGGGACAGTTGCGGATGTGGTAGATTAAATCGTCTGTGGGTTTAATTTTCTGACAGCGGAAACATAATTTCTCCCATAGAGTGTTGGCCAAATTGCAAGAGATCATTAGATGTTGAGCAGTCTCATGGCTTTGTTTAAAGTTGGGGCATTGAGATGGCCTAGTGAATCCCCTTTTGATTAAGTTATCCCAAGTGAGAATCCTTTTGTGACTGAGGAGCCAGAGAAAGGTCGAAACTTTGGGCCATATGCCAGGAGCCCAGACGCGCTGCCAGATTGGATCTCGTGGATTGGAGGAGGAGAGAAGAAGGGAGTAGGCTTCCTTAGTGGAGAAAACCCCTTTAGGAGAGTGTCCCCATCTAAGAACGTCCGGATCTTCAGTCCATTTGATTCTTCTGTGGCTGAGCTCAGCGTTGATAGTAGCTGTGATGTCGTCCTGAGCACTAGGGGCAATGTGAATAGCTTGCTTCCACTATCTGTAGCCTTTTTCATTCTCCTCAGTCCAGTGTTGATTGACACGATCTTCCTGTTGGATCCTGATATCACCTCCATGAATATGATTGAGAATTTCCAAGAGTGTTGGTTGTTGTTGCCAAGCATCCATCCAAAATTTGGCGGTGCTGCCATTCCCGATTTCCGAAAAGCTATGTTGTTGAATCAGGTCACTGTGCTGTTTGGCGGCGTTCCAAATAAAAGATCCAGAGACTTCAGGGCAAAGGCAGATCAGTTCCTCAGGAGGTCGATTATTGGCATATTTTGTGTTCCACAGTTTAGCCCATGGAGTATCTGGTCTTGAGGTCCATTTCCACCACAACCTGGCCCCCATGACAATGTTGCTATGAGTAGGGCCCCTGAGTCCGAGGCCCCCTGCTTCTTTGCAAACAGTATTCCAATTAACAAGAGCCCATTTCCGGTTTTGACCAGAAGAACCCCATAGAAATCTTCGTTGTAATACTTTGATTTGCTTAAGAACCCATTTCGGGGCGGCCAAGATAGAGAAACGATAAAGAGGCATGGACTGAAGAATAGATTTGATGTGAACAAGACGGCTGGCCATGTTGAGGGTTCTGAAAGTCCAAGAGGAGAGACGGGCTTCAAGCTTCTCAAGCAAGATGTTCCAAGAGGAATGTTTGATGGCTAAATCAATGAGGGGGGCACCCAAATACTTGGCAGGAAGAAAGGCTATGGGAAAGCCTAAAATACGGGCTATGCTAGCTTGAGTGACAGCAGGGGTATTGAAGAAGAAAATTTGAGATTTGGCAGGGTTAACATAGGTTCCCGAGGCTTCAGAAAACGTGTTCAGGAGGGATTTAAAAGCACGGGCCTCGTGGACAAAGGGGTGGCCAAAGAGCATATTGTCATCCACGAATTGTTGGTGGGTAGTAGGAGGGAGGCCATGAAGGGAGATACCTCTCAAAAGCTGAACACGAGAAGCATTTGGATGAGGCGACCCAGACCTTCAGCCATAAGAACAAAAAGAAAGGGAGAAATAGGGTCTCCTTGTCTAATTCCTCTGGTGGGAGAGAAAGGGGGAGAGGGAATCCCATTGATCAGAATGGAGTAAAAGGTAGACGAGATAAGATTCATGACCCATCTTATCCACAAGTGGTTGAAACCAAAAGCTTCCAGAATTCTCTGAATATACGTCCAACTTAATTTATCAAAAGCCTTAGACAGATCGATTTTGAGGAGCATACCTGCTTTTCTGCTCAACTTTAAGGAGTGGATGACTTCGTGTGTCAAGATGATCCCGTCTAGGATCTATCTTCCTTCTACATAACCGGTTTGTTCTGGAGAGATGAGCATGGGTAGAAGAGGCTTGAGGTGATTAGCAATGACTTTTGATATTAACTTGTAGATCACGTTGCACAGAGTTATAGGCCGAAATTTTTCAGGAGTGCTCGGCTGGTCCTCTTTAGGAATCAGGGTAATAAAAGTGGCATTGAGGGAAGGGAGCAACCAATGCATGGTTCTTGATTCTTCAACTAGATGCCAGACCTCCAGCTTTATGAGTTCCCAAAAATGATGAAAGAAATTGGACATGAAACCGTCCAGCCCAGGTGCCTTACCAAGTTTGGTTTGGGTCAGAGCCTCTTCGACCTCCTGTAAGGAAATGGGTCTTAGTAGCATATGATTGTGTTCCTCTGTAATTAGCTTGGGAATGAGCTGAGTGACCTGGTCAATAGCTGAGGTCCTGCTGGGCTGAGGTTCTTGGAGCACGCTTTTGAAGTGGTTCCGCAATTCGCGCTCCATGTCTTCATGGTTTTCCAACTTCTCCCCTTGCTGATTTGTGATATGACTAATACAATTGTTCATTCTTCTTTGTATGGTAGATCAATGGAAGAATTTTGTATTGCACTCACCCTCCTTAAGCCAACAGACCCTGGATTTTTGTTTCCAGAAAATTTCCTCTTGATTATATCTTTCATTCAGCTGTTGTTGTAGTGTTTGTTCCTGTTTGTCGAGGGCTTCTGATCTGCCTTTGATGATGATTTCCAATTGGATTTCCACCATTTTGAGTTCGAGGGCTTTCTTCTCCTAAAAGATATTCCCAAAGACAACATGGTTCCAGCTTTTTATTTGGGTTTTGAGGTAGCGGAGCTTTTGTTGGAACTGAAACATCCTGGAACCTTGAGGTGGAATGAAACTTTTCCAGGTGTTATGGACCATGTCCTTGAAGAAGGATGCTCAAGCCAAAAGGCTTCAAAGCGGAAGGGCCGTTTTATATACTGGTTAGGCCTTTTCCATTGGAGAGCAATGGGGAATGAAGCTTTTCCATGTGTTATGGACCATGTCCTTGAAGAAGGATGCTCAAGCCAAAAGGCTTCAAAGCGGAAGGGCCGTTTTATATACTGGTTAGGCCTTTTCCATTGGAGAGCAATGGGCCAGTGATCGGAACCTGTGATGGGAAGAATAGAATCTATAATGTCCCCTCCCATATGGATCGCATTATCAGAAATTAGGAATCTGTCTAGTTTGGAAGCAATGTGAAGATTGCCAGATCTTTTATTGTTCCAAGTGTACATCCCATTAGTGAATGGAAGATCAATTAGCCAACTTCTACTTATGAAATCTTTGAAGTGAGCACTATCTGGTTCCAGCCTCGCGCGCCCTCCTGTTTTTTCCTTTGATTTGGTTATCATGTTGAAATCTCCCCCTAAAATCCATAGCGGATGAGTTCTGTTGGAGTTTATAACTTCCATTGTGTTAAGAAGCACAGTCTTGCCTGCCAGATCTTGAGGAAAGTAAACGTTAGAGAGGTGACCATGGATACTGGTACCTATGAGATGGAAAGAGGCTTGGATGAGATTGCGAGAAGCATGGAAGTTCCCAAGCTCGAGAGCTTGCGTATCCCATATTATGGCTAGACCTCCTGAGAATCTGGAGGCGTCGACTGCAACAGAATGAATATTGGGCCAGGCTTTAGAGAGGATTTTGCCAAGGGCCTCAGAATTTCATTTAGTTTCTTGAAGAAAGATAAGCTGCGGTCTTTCTTGCTGTATCATACTTTTAATCATTTTGTATTTTCTGGGACTGTTCAGTCCTCTTACATTCCATGATATGAGCTTCATGAGGAAACACTAGGAAGGGGTTTGTAGAACCTCGTGAGCTTGGGATAACGTCCAGACTCTACCAGAATTTCTCCCAGCAGGATGGTGCATTGCCAGTCTGGTTTTCGGCCCCTCTTCTTTGACTCTTTTATTATCTTCAGACCATCCCAGTGGCTTCCGGGTTGTATTCCTAGCTTTTTTTGCTGCTGTGCTTTGGATAGCAGAACCTTCAGAGTATCTATCTGGCTAGGCTTAATATTATCAAAGTCTTGTCAAATGCAAGCATCTTCCAAACTTGGTAGATCCAATTCTCCCAATTCAAAGCCTTCAGAATCTTCATCCATGAGACTGAGCTGACTGCTGTCGTAGTTGGCGATGTTGGAGGAGTTGGGGTTTAGCAGGATATTTTAAACCTCCATACCTTTGGATTTAGCATCTGCAGAGCTAGACTCTAGGGGGAGTTTGAAAGACAGGGGATCCCCTTTTTCAGAGGAAGCGAGATTTGGTGATGAGTGAGGTTGATTCGGCGGGGCAGCTTGAGTGGAGGGGTTGGGATTGGGACTAGGGGAAGCATGGTTGGGAGCTTCAGACTGATCCAAATGAGCTAGGGATTCAAAACTATTACTGGTAGAGGGTACTGAAGCACGTGGGCCAGAGCCTTTGTTACTAGGAGGGGGTTTTTTGTGGTGCTTCTTACGGCTGGAAACCTTGGTAAATCCATCTGCCTCCGATTTATTGGCCGTATCAGTGCCCTTGGCTTCGATGTTCAGCGGACAGTCTCTGAACAGATGCCCATGAGCATGAAATCTTCAGCATCTGAAAGGAACGTGCTCATAGTCTAGGGGTTGGATCCTCTCAAAGTCGTCATGAAATAAACTTACCGCATCCGGAAGTGCTCTGTCCAGCTGCATGTAGACACAGATCCGTGCATAGGAGGTGTACCGTCGAAGCTTGGTTTCTTCAGCAATTTTTATGAATTCTCCTAAGCCTCTGCCTATGGCTGTGAGAGATTCCTCATCCCAGTACTCTAAAGGGAGTGAATAAAGCCTGATCCACACTGGTGCCCAGTTGAAATTTTCCTTGTCTGGGTTGAAGCGTTCGACCCAATCTCTGAGATAGAGTCCTGCGGAGTTGAAGAAGTAGGGTCCCCCATCTAGAACCCTATTTCGGTCTTCTATGCAGTTAAAGACCATGTTAAAGAAGCCTTTTGGCCCTAGCTGGAGTGTAACATGGCCTTTGGGTTTCCATTTGGAGGCTATCCAGCCTTGCAGAGCTTTTTCTATAGGCCAGAAGCCAATGAACTTCCCTATGAGTGCATGGTCTTTCATATACTGGATCTGAGCATTTATTCGATGACTTGGAAGGTCGATCTTCGGTTAATCAGCGGCCTGCAAGTTAGTCAGATCGCTTTTTGAGTACTTCTCCTCCGTGACTGGGATGTGCTCCTGTCGTTTAGCGGTTTCGTTGTTCTGCGGATATTTTGCAGGGGGGGCTGAGCACTGCCCCCCAACGTGGACGCCATAGCCTGTGCTCAGAAGCGGCAGGGCTGCCGTGCTACCTGTCTACTGAAGACTGAGCTTGAACTTGTCGGCGGGTAGAGCACCGTTGCAGAAACGTTGTTGCAGAAGGGGAGAAACCCTCTTCCAGTTACAACGTTAAAGGGAAAAAGGAGAAATATTTTGCTAGTTATCCAGAAATTTATAACATGTGAAGGAAGGTTTGGGACACTATTTTTATACCATGCTAGGATTATGATGCATTTTGTTGATGGGTTTGAAATTAATTTTCCTTACTTTCTACTTCAAAGCTTAAATAATTTGACATTTAACATACAGAGAGAGTTGAGGTCCATAGATAATTCTCTTTACCATCATGGACTGATTAAGATTCTTGTAGAAGCACATTCGGAAGCCAGAGGAGATATTTGGAAAGAATTATTAGTGAGAAACCACTTTGTAGAAGGTCCAGAGGAAGAATCAAACAATAGAGTCAAGAGAAGTCGAAGAAAATGAAACCCTAACCTTGAAAAAGGGAAAATTGAAGAGGAAGTTCAAGAGCAGGATGTGACTAAAAAACCCGAGGATCCATTTGAAGACAACACCCCATTATCCTAGTATCTTGAGAAGTTTAAAAATAAAATTGATAGACAAGACCTTAGAAGAAAGAAAGCTAGCCCGAGTTAGAAATTACCTGGGGAAAGAAATAAAACAGAGGATAAGAGAACAAAAGAACAAGGCATTACAAGGTCATGACTGAAATTGATAACAAGTAAAAGAATTGAACAACCTTTAGTCATGCAATGACCAAAAATTATTGATCTGGAGGAAGAAGGGTATAAGACACCTCCTCATATAGTTAGTCTAACAAGGTGTTGTGGCCAGCAACAACCCCCCTTTTTTATTTAATATTAGTAATTATACTAAATAAATGGGGACCCTTAGTTAAAAAATCCAAAAAATCAATTAGTATTTGTTTCCCTTTTCAAATAAAACCTTCTATCATAACTTAGGGAAATTCCGTAGAAAATCCTTAAGAAACACTTAAGTTTATGATAGATTACAATAAAATCTTTCTTTGAGCGAAATAGCGCATCCATCACAAATGGTAGATATCTTTTGTAAAACTGAATCTTTTAAACTGCGACTTTGCGATATTGCGATTTTGCGATCCCAAAAAGCCTATACGTTAAAATACTGGTCGCAAATCGCATATCACAGAAAATTGTTAAAACGAATATTTTTATATGTGATATTTGCGATTTGCGATTTTGCGATTTGCGATATTTGCGATTTGCGATTTTGCGATATTTGCGATTTTGCGATGTTTACGTTTTGAGAAAAATGTGATTTGCGATATTGCATAGAAAATCGCAGATCGCAATATCACAAATTCTTAAAAGCTCGTTGCCCAATGTAAATCTTTTCATAAATCAATATCCGTTATGTGCTTTAAATGATTGAATTAATGAATGGATTGTCAATTATCAATAAAAAGGATTTTGTTTTGATTGAAATTTTGTTTCCGTTAGAATAATATATTTCATCCGCCATTTGCATTTAAAACTATCTCATCACCCTTCTCACGTCATTACTCTCACTTAACTCGTAAAACCGCAGGCGCGAAGGAGCAGAAGACTATACAAAGCGTTCACAGAGCCTTATGGGTAAGAAAGAGAAGATTTCAAATTCTGAAAACAAAGAAATGGCTTCACTGTATGCGGATACTGCTTGCAATAAGGATGCCGGTATCACCACCTGGGAAGGAATGTATAATTTGCTTGAAGAAGAAAATCCCAGGGTGATGCAAGTTGCGGCTACTGCAAGCTCAAGTAATTCATCTAAGGCAACCCTTAAAGAACTGGCTTGTTCATTTCTGCACCGGATAGCGGCAAGACCAAGAATTCTTCTGTATACAGACATGGTGAAATGGGTGCTGGACAACACCGATATTTCAGACAGGCAATTTAAAACTCTAGATCAAGAGCTCATCGGGTCGTTCACTACGGAAGATTTGAGGCTGATGTATCATTTGCCGGAACCTCAGGTGACTTATAATAAACAATTTATGGAGAATTTTGCCAAAGAACATGCAAATTTGGCGGAATGCACGCAGGAATGGACCAAAAGAGATGAACCATTGAAGAAAAACAAACACGGTATGTACAATACTGGTTCACTTACTTCTCCATATTGTTTTGCTGCTGCTATGTTATGCAGGCTTTTTGGAAAGCCTGACATAAACATGATCTTGCCTGAATGGCTCCCTTTGTTGAATGCTGCTGTTAATGCTACAATTGTAGACTGGGCCAAAATCTTGTATGATAATTTGGCCACTGCTATTTTTCATTACCGGTCTAAACAGACTATTTCTCACAGGATTTATCCGCCTTTTTATTTATCTGCCTATGTTATGGATGCTATCTGTTTTGTTTCTAAATTCCCTTTGATGGGTTGGCAATGGAAAATTCACGATCCTTTTCCTATTCATGTGTATCACAAGGAACTGTGGGAATCTAAGTTTTTCCCTCATTTTTACAAAATTTTCTATGGTATAATGCTGCCATTGTACATAATATTGCATAATAAGGATGCCCCAAGGTTATCCCCAGAAACAGAAGTCGACATTCTCCCTGTCGCAAGATGGTTTGGAGAAGAGTTGTTCACTTATGTTAGGGTTTTTGGAAGTTATGCTTCCCCCCATGTTTTACCCCTGTATGTTCCGGATAAACTTGTAGCTCGGGAGATTGCTTATCAAACCTGTGGTCAAGGAGGTTTGACAAAGGAATTAAAAGATAATAAGAAAGGCATTTGGCCACAATTTCCCATAACCTGTGGAACATTTTCACTGTTTGATGTTGGTCACGCATTCAAAGAGGTAAGCAATATTACATGCTTACAACTGTTCAAATTTTCGAGAAGGTTATTTGACCCAAATAATGTTGCTAAAAATTTTACCACCACAATCAAGGTAAGGGAATTTTCAGGAGAAGAAGATCCTTTCGATGATATATTCCTAGGAAAATCCACACTGAAAGAAATTCTACATTCAGCACAGATGCAGTTATCTCCAGAACAATTTCAAGAATTTAAAGTTTACAGAGAAACAAGACTGATCACTATCCCTTTGGAAAATTTACGCTTGGAACCCGCAAGGGAACCAACTCCTAGTGTCAGTCTCAACGGTAGTTCAGGTACAGATAAGTCTAAGTCAAAATATGAAAGAGAGACTTCTGAACGTTCTAATAAGTCTAATGAAGATCAAGATAAAAATGAAGAATCAGTGAAAGATACTGCTCAATCGAAAGATCTTTCACAACAGCAAATTTTGACTTCTCAACAGATAAATCCTCCTCCTACCAATGTACAGCAACAATCAGTCACAATTGAATTAGACAAAGAATGGGAAAGCTTTAATCAATTGCTTAATGTGGAAGGACAGAATATAGAGACCCCTGTACAGACAACAAAAGTTTTGAGCACAGGAATAAGTGGCACAGTCACAGAAACTGAGCACATACCTATCACTCCCTCGTCTGAAATTTTACTTAATGTAGAGGACATTCCTCCTCTAGATGTATTATACAGCCCGAAGTATAAAGCAGTAGTGAAGAAGCAAAGGAAAAAGAGAAAATTAGAAAGTGCAATTGCTACTGAAGCAGAACAATTAGATGTCTTGTGGAAGGATCCTACCACAGAGCCTACTGATAATCTTGCTAAGTTATCTCAAATTACAGGGGCTTATGCTTCTGCAACTATTGACAAATCATTTGAGATACAACTCTTATTAAATGAAAAAGAAGAACAGATACAAGTTCTGCAACAGCAATTGCAACAGGTACAGGCCAATAATGAAGCACAAATGAAACTTGAAAAGTTACAGCAACAACTTCAAGAAATGAAAATTGGATATCAAAAAAGTCTGGCTGATAAAGAGAAACAAATACAGATTATCCAAGATCAGCACAAAGATGATCCTAAGCTTCCAGATTTTGTTTCAGAAACTATTTCTTTAAACAATCAACTACTGCAACAAGAAGAAGTATTATGCCAAAAAATCTTGCAACGGAATTCTTTTTGTCAAGAAAGTGATAAGATCACTAATCATGTCGTAGATTTACGAAATGATTATGATTTAATTAATGAAAAAGTTACTGATTATTTGGTATGGCAAAAAACAGAGGAAGGAAGAAAAGCTGGTGCACCAATTATTAATGAAAACCATAAAAAAATACTTTTCAATGACTGGGATGCACAAATCAGAAGGGAAGAGAAAGCAACAGAAGAATCGGCTACAGCAGCAAGCAGTCTTACTGATTGTGTAAATGAGAGTTTGCACAAAGCAAATTTGATTTCAGAAAATGTTCCGGGATATCTTCCACATGCACATCAATTGCAAACAGAATGGAGACAAAAGGCGGAAGAAAAAGCAAAATCAATCCAAGGGTTGACAAGATTAAACTGGGATTCTTACTGGACATACCTAGTGAAACCACATAGTCAACATAGTGCGCTTAATTGCATCATTAATTCTGCTGAGAAGATTGCGCCTACACTTGCCGATTCTGTCTTTTCAGGATAGTTGAAATCTGAAGTCGGTCAACCACATCTTCTCAAAACAATGCTAGATGCCTGCAAGTTTAAAGATCAAGTTCATAAGTAGTTACTTAATAGTCTTTATTTTTAGATTTAGTTTTAGTTTTACTGTATTTTTGCCTAGGAAAAGGACAGCCATTTAAACCGAATCCTTAATTTTTGTAATAAACTATTTTTAGATTTAGCTAGTAGTATTTAAACCCTTTTCATGCATTTAGAGAAGGGCCCTGAATTATTATATTTTTGACTTGGAGATTACATTTCTGTACTCCACTGACTCTTATATTTTATAAAGGATCACATCTAGTGATTTTATGCAGAATTATCTTTAAAGTGTTGCATTTTTGTACCTTGGATTTGATTTTACATCAGAATTACTGGATTAGAGTATCAGATTTCATTTGAAAGCTTTCAAGATGAATAAGGTATTTCTATCTGTTCACTATTGATTTCTTTTGTCTTATGATATTCGCTTTAAAATTTTCTATCGTTTATATATATTTGGTTTTTCACAACATTTCTTTATATATCATTTTTGAGTATAATTGAAATGTTATCTTTCATAAAGTGTATATAGATGATATACAATGATGAATGCAATATGCTAATATAACTCTGTTTAATTTCTTAAACAGAGTTATATTTATTTGTTACTGCACAATTTCAATTAAACTTTAATACATTTTTATGGTTATTGTTAAATTGGAATAATTTTAAGTTGTATTCACATATGATTGCCCGGGTTAGTTTTAGAATTTCTTTATCAGTATTTAGTTTAAATTAGATAGTTTTATTTCAGCCAATTTAGTCCCATTTTCACTCATCCAAATCAACCCATCACCAACCCATTAGTTATAAGGAAACTGGTCCTTTCAATCCAGTCGGAGCCACCATACCAAACGGATAAGGAGCTGTCTTAAGGTCCCGACCGGGTGGTTTTCCCCAATGTTTGAAGCAGAGATTTTCTAGGCTTCAACACAAGGAAAAATCCATAAATTGATCCAATTCAATAAGAGATTTATGATTATGTGAAATCTATAGAGAAAAGGGAACAACAAAAAGCAATTTTTTCTCAACATGAAATGGGGGAAACTTCAACAAAAAATAAGGTTCAGAGCAAGAACATAAATTGAGGAATCTCTAAAACAAGATATATATGAGATATAGGTGCTTAAAAAACACCTAACACATGAAAGAGAAGCAACAAAAATTTAGAATGAGATAGAACTCAAAATGTTAACATAATTTTACATTTGGTATAAAAAGAATAAGAAATTTAAAGTTCAAAACAAGTTTCTCAAAAACAAGATTAGAGGACAACAAGGCAGAATTTTGATGAAGAAACCAAGGACCATTTTCAGCATCAAGAAGAACACACGCACTAGCCTGGATGTGCTTGCACAACCTTCATATATCAATCACTAAAAAGGAGGAAGGAAGAACTAGTTTTGAAATTTTGGTGCATGAGGACATGCAAAACATTCGGTGTGGGAGAATGTTGAAGTGTAAGATTGTTTCTTTTCGACAATCCTTTTTTCCATCTCATTTCACCTTTTTTTCATCATCCTATATCATTCTTAGCATGTTTAAGGTCATGTTCAACTTTTATAAAGGTAATAATGATCCATAATTAAATTATATGTTTATGAGTGAATTATAACACAAGTATTCTTAGAGCAACATAATCATGAACATTCTGCAAATGATACTTGTTTCCGCAACAAAATACATTATTAGATAGGTTACATTGCTCCAATAAAGGGATGAAGACTATCAGAAAGTGAAAAATGGATCCCATATGGACAAGGACCTACTAGAATCCACTTGGAAAGTTACATGGATTAAGAAATCTCAATGTCAAAGGCAAAGTCAATTATGGAAACCATGTGTAGTGATCAAGCAGAGGCATCAGAGAAATAAAACAACAATGAGCGAGCAAGACTGAAGATTTGATCATCTATCGAGATTTTAGATCGAAATAAATCTTCTATGCCTTTATTTTTCAATATCAAGACATAAAGAGATTTAATTTGAAGTTAAATCGATCTCGTAGGTGTAAATATGGTTAATAGCATATCGGCTTAAAATTGTTTCAAATCGTTTTATTAAAATTGTCTAAATGTTGTAAGTGAGACCAAAGAAAAAAGGATTTTTTCGTTAATTTATAACTCTTTTGTTGTGGAGATTGATGTTGCTTTGTTTCATAATATAAGTCACTATTATTCTTAATGCCTGTGTGAAGATCGTGTGATCAATAATAAGCTTGCACTCAGAGGAGGGCCCCCTATCGAGCTGTGAGGTTTTTTTCATAGTTTTTGTTTTGTTTTTAGAA
Source organism: Pinus albicaulis (assembly GCA_034641835.2). Classification (NCBI taxonomy): domain Eukaryota; kingdom Viridiplantae; phylum Streptophyta; class Pinopsida; order Pinales; family Pinaceae; genus Pinus; species Pinus albicaulis. The sequence continues at coordinate 1,670,345,368 of CM076581.1, forward strand.
TTCTAATTTATTTAGAAGTTTTTTTTCCATTATAATCCCATTTTATGATTATTATCCATTTGATTGCAGAGTATTCAAAAACAAAAAATACAAAAAATATTTCAAATTTTCAATGCATTTTCTTATCAACACTTAATTGCTTCACAGATCAATTCGATTTCTTAGATGCTAATGACATACATTGATCTGAATTTATGCAGGAATGAAAAAAAATACACATATAACCATAAATACAAAGATGCAACAAAAATAAGACTTCATTTCATTAAAATTAAATGACTAAAATATGCTTACAGACATAATGGAAATAAAACTAGCTAGGGCAGTGGTAGCTTATCTCTGAGAAGAGATGTGGCGGCTACAGGCCTCTGAACTGTGTTAAAATGAGGCTCAGAGGCCTATTTATTGTTGAGAAACAATGGAAAACCCTAAACATCCAAAAATGTAACGCTAGGAGATGAAGCACCAAAACTATGGGCCATGTTTGGGTAAATTAGTGCATCAACTTCCCGGGGACGTAACTTTGCCATACGATCTCTGTTTGACGCGATCAATACCTCGTTATAAAGATCTATATGAGGAATACAAATTTTGATGTGAGAAACATTGAAGGAATTTCCATGTTCCAACCGATTTTCTAAAAAAACTTCGTTTAGGGCCTCAAAATGACTCCAGAAGTCTAGGACCTGAAAACTGCTAAAAATAGTAAATTCTTCTATAATTAAGGAAACTGAAAAAGTGAAAGAAAAAATGGTGGGGGTACAAGTGGAATAGGCGGGTGGCCACCAATATCTACCTGGATCATTTCTCCCCCATTAGGAAGCAATGGTCCCCATTGCGTTGAGTTCCTCCATGAGATCTGCAATGTTGGGTGTGTCAAGTAATGGTGGAAAATATGGATGAAGGAGATCCACATTGAACCTTGGGTGCTAGCCAAAGAATGGAGGAATGTTGAGCTCAAATGAATTGTCTCCCATAGCCTTGGTGGTGTTGTATGGCCCATATCGGAGCGGCAAAAGCTTGCAGTGGGGCCCAACAAGGTGTTCTTTTTGCAAATGTAAGCAAACTATATTACCCACCTGGAAGTTGTGTGGCGCCCGATGTTGATCATGTCGTTGCTTGTACTTGGAATTAAATTTCTCCAAGATGTCATGGACCTACTGGAGGACGTGTTGGATGCGTTCAATAAATATGGCTTCTTTCTCAGTCTCAAACAATACACGCATGGGTTCTGTCGATGTGGTCGCATGAGGTATGGTAACATCAGGCAGCGGCACGCCTAGGGTCAGATCAGTGGAGTGCTTGACCTGAAAATGTAGAGGAACCTTTGTGAGTGGGGAGAAAATTTCCTTGTATTCCTCCATGACTTTGTCCATATGTTTTTGCTGTGTTGGGGAGCCCTGTTTTGAGCCTGTGACCATAATCTTCTTCTATCCTTGTGGGCGAATTGTAATGAAAATAAATTTCCTGGTTTGGTAATTAATCTTACTACGTTTTTACAGTAGTCAAAGCGATTTCAGGAGGTGGTACTACCTCCGGTATCATGTACAATTTATTTCCCAAAGTAATAACAATAGAACGAGGCCTAGACTCATACACACCATGTCACTTTCACAAGTATGGTTGGCCCAATAATACATCAGACACATAAAGAGGAGCAACATCACATAGTACCTCATCCGTGAATGGCTCGATGCTGTATGGAAGGCAACACTGCTGTCGAACGGGGAAATCTATTCCTTGATGAAGCCACCCAATGGTATAGGTGTGCTGTGGTCGGTAGGCCGACTTGCTTCATGACCTCTGTTAAAATGAGGTTTTTTTTGCTTTCGCTATCGACAAGGAATTGTAGTGGAGAACCCTTTCTCCCACATATGCAAATGGAAGAGGCACTCCCCCTCCTCTAGAGCTTGGTGGTGGAAACAGTGGCACTGGGCTCTGCATCAATGATTTTCTTCCCTTTGTCATCGCCATTGTCTAGTTCTGAGTCAAGATCAGAACATGCATCTGATTCGGGTGCCTTCAGTTCGGCCACCAACGACTGTTTGGACCAACACTCGTTTGTGCTCTGAGTGGGTTTGTTATGAAATTCATACCACTTCCCTGTGTCCTTATTTGTATTTATGGTGTTTTTCTAGGTTTCTTGCTTTGACTTTGCCCCTTGTTCTACAGTTCGGGGGTTCCTTTCTCTCACTTTGGATTTGCGGATCCAAAGTATCATTTCTTCTGCTTAAATTTTTGCTCGATCTTGGCGGCATAGCGATATGTCATTCCAAGCGAGGTAATGTAAAGGAAATCCATTTCATCCTGAATGTATTTGTGCAAAACATTGCAGTACTTGGCCACCAAATGTCTCTCTGAATCTTTAATACCCAACTTTGTGCCCAGGGTATGGAACAAATTCGTTAGTTCGTGCATATCTTGATCCTTTTGCTGCCGTAGCATGGTCCATTGGATGTATGAGTCCTCATAGCTCCCCACAGCATAATATTGTTCCTTGATGTCGTCTCATAATGGATTTCAAGCAGGTGCTGCCAAGAACAGCGAGGGTTCCCTCCCGTATTTTTACTCACAGTAGGTTTTCCACCAGTCTTTGACATGGGGGGAGACTTTGAGGAGTGAAAAAGTAATCTTTTTTCGGTTGGGGAAATCATGGAACGAGAAGTGCCCTTCCAAAAAATTCAACCATCTATCTACGAAGTTTGCATCTATCTGGCCTTCAAATAAAGAAATGTCGAAGTTGACATGTAGCTTGAAAGGAGAGGTACCTCTAGAGTGGTTACTGGATGCATATGCGCCATCGGTGGGAAGCTGTTGAAAATGCCTATTTATTATTGAGAAACAATCAAAAACCCTAAAAATCCAAAAATAAATGGTACTCTTAAGAAGAAATGGTCCCCATTGCATTGAGTTCCTCCCTGAGATATGCAATGTCGGGTGTGTCCATTAATGGTGGAAAGTATGGACGAAGGTGATCCACATTGAACATTGGGTGCCGACCAAAGAATGGGGGAATTCTGAGCTCAAATTCATTATCTCCCACAACGTTGGTGATGTTGTATGGCCCACATCAGAGTGGGTGAAGCTTCCAGTGGGGCCCAAAAAGGTGATATTTTTGCAAATGTAGCCAAACTGTGTCGCCCACTTGGAAGTTATGTGGCACTGGATGTTGATCATGTCGCTGCTTGTACTTGGCATTAGATTTCTCCAAGATGTCTTGGACCTGCTGGCGGACGTGTTGGATGCGTTCAATAAATATGGTTACTTTCTCAGTCTTAGATAGTACACATGTGGATTATGTCTATGTGGTCAAATGAAGTATGGTAACATTAGGCAGCAATGCGCCTCAGGTCAGATCAATGGATTGCTTGACTTGGCAGTGTAGAGAAACCTCTGTGGGTGAGGAGAAAATGTCCTTATATTATTCCAAAACTTTGTACATCTACTGCTGCCAAGCTAGAGAGCCCTGTTTCAAGGCTATGGCCATAATCTTATTCTTTCCTTGTGGGCGAATTGTAATGAAAATAAATTTCTTGGTTTGGGAAATAATCTTACTGCGTTGTTTTGTAGTAGTGAAAGAGATGGTAGGAGGCAATACTACCTCTAGTATCTTGTACAATTTATTTTCCAAAGTAATAAAAACACAACAAGGCCTAGACTCATACACAACATGTCGCTTCTACAAGTAGGGTTGGCCCAATAATACATCAGACAAATCAAGAGGAGCAACATCACACAGTACCTCATCCGTGAATGGCTTGATGATGTAAAAAAGGCGGCATTGTTGTCAGACACAGAGATCACTTCCTTGGCGAAGCCACCTAATGTTATAAGACTACGGGTGTACTGTGGTCGGTAGGCTAAACCGCTTCACAAACTTAGCTGAAATGAGGTTCTTTTGGCTTCTTCTATTGACAAGGAATTGTAGTGGAGAACACTTCACCCACATTTGTGAATGGAAGAGGCACTCCCTCTCCTCTAGATGCTCACGCTCCTCCCTCTTGAGATTGGTGGTGGAAACAATAGCACTGGGCTCCACAACAATGATTTTCTTCCCTTTTTCATTGCCCTTGTCTGGTTCTAACTCAGGACCAGGACATGCGTTTGATTCAGGTGCCTTTAGTTCAGCCACCAGCGACTGTTTGGCTTGACACTCGTTTGTGCTATGTGTGGGGTTGTTATGAAATTAAAAATAGTTCCCCCAGTCCTTCTTTGGATTTTTGGTGTTGTTACGATTGCCCCACTTTGTCTTTGCCCCTTGTTCCTGCGGTTCAAGGGTGCCTTTCCTTGGCTTCGAGTTCACAGATCTAAAGTCTCGCTTATTCTGCTTAAATTTATGCCCGATCTTGTGAACATAGAGATATGTTGTTCCAAGTGAGGTAATGTCAAGGAAATACATTTCCTCCTGAATGTATATATGAAAACAGATGTGGTACTTGAGCACCAAATGTGTCTTTGAGAATCTTTAATACCCGACTTTGTGTGCAAGGTATGGAACAAATTTGTCAGTTCTTGCACATATTGATCCTTTTGATGTTGTAGAATGGTCCATTGGATGCACTTTTCCTCATATCTCCCCACAGGGTAATATTGTTCCTTGATGTTGTCTTAGAATGAATTCCAAGTGGGTGTGACTGAGAACAGAGAGGGTTCCCTCCCGTCCTTTTTCTCATAGTAGGTTTCCTACTAGTCTTTGACATGGGGGGCAGCTTTGAGGAGTGGAAAAGTAATATTTTCTCGATCAGAGAAATCATGGATTGAGAATTAACCTTCCAGAAAATTCAACCATCTATCTATGACGTTTGAATCTATCTGGCCTTCAAATACAGGAATGTCGAAGTTGACCTGCACCTTGAAAGGAGTGGTGCCTCTAGAGTGGCTATTGGATGCATATGTATCGTTGATGGGAAGTCGTTTAAAATTCCTATTTATTATTAAGAAACAATAGAAAACCCTAAACATCCAAAAACCTAACCCTAGGAGATGAAGCGCCAAAACTATGGGCCCCGTTTGGGTAAATTGGTACATCAACTTCCTGGGGACATAACTTTGGCATATGATCTCCATTTGACGCGCTCAATACCTCGTTAGAAAGATGTATCCGAGGAATACAAATTTTGATGTGAGTAACATCAAAGGACCTTCCATGTTGCTCCCGAATTTTAAAAAAATGTCATTTAGGGCCTCAAAATGGCTTCGGAAGTTCAAGACCAGAAAAACTGCTAAAAAAATTAAATTGTGCTATAATTAAGGAAACTGAAAAACTGAAAGAAACAATGGTGGGGTCCAAATGGAATAGGTGGGTGGTGACCAATATCCACCTCGATCATACACTTTATAGGCTAAATGTGCACACCAGTAACCATTCTTAAGTTACAATTTTATCTTCTGCAAGTTATAGGAATTAAAATTTACTGTCATTTTATTTCCAAGCATTTAATATAGAGTTTCTTCACTACAAGTTAGTTTAGGATTTTCTTTTAGCAAGACAATTCAGAATGTGTTCAATTATGAAAAAGTAGAATAAGATTGTTTTCCTTTAACTTGATCTTTGAACATATTCTATTATGAAATTAGAATTAAGTTTTAATTCTGCAAATTAGATAGATATTCTATTTTCAAAAGTTCAACTCAATTAATTAGGACTTAATATAACCTTGGATTGAAAGAACATGTGCATAATTATTTTTCAAATGATATATCTTTAGAATTAATTTCATATTTTTTAGAATGACTTAATTCACAAAAGGAATCCTAACATATATAGTCACACACACATTTCACAAGTACATGAATCTTGGTTGACAATTAAATGAGGCAAATTAAATACAATTAATTTATCAAACATGGCTACCACAAATTCTTTTCTTGGTTAATGATCTAGAAACATGCTTATATCATATGGTTATTTCATGAAAAATTGACATTATATCCACTCCCTAAAACCAACCATGAAGATACTTTTTGGATTGATAACACTTATGGTTATGAAGAAAACATTGAGCCTATCTTTATAATAGATCAAATTATTCAATTCAAAGAATCTACTCAAGAAAATCATATCCAAAATTTTCTTGTTAATTTAGAAACTTTACAAAATATTGATCCTTTTAATTATGTTTTTATTAAAAAATTCCAAGAGAATTTAATCCACAAGATCCATCACCACTAAATGTTTTTGCATCATAGAAAATCAATTTAGGATCTTAATGTATTATTTCCATTAAAACAAACCCAAGAAAAACCATATATATAATTTCTTAGCTTGACTAGTCTCAATAGGAACAATTACTTAACATGTTGCTAAAACATACTAGTGAATTTTCTTTGAATTATCATGACATGAAAGCTATCCATCCCAACACTTAAACACATCATGTTTATACTCAAGAATATGCCTTCCCCATTAGATAGCCTCAAAGACGCATGAAACCATCCTTAAAATAATTTGTTTAAGAGGAGTTGCAAAAATTGTTAGATACTAATTTCACATGTGCAATTTTTGATAGTCAATGGGTTTCACCTTGGTAATAGTGCCTAAAAAGAATGATAAGTGGTATATTTGTGTTGAATATAGAGAAATTAACAAAGTCACTTTGAAATATTATTTCCCGCTTCCTTTTTTTAATCAGGTTTTGGATACACTAGTTGGTAAGATATGCTTTTATTTTCTTGATGGTTTGAGTGGTTATAACCATATATAGATTGCACCTGAAAATCAATATAAGAGTAATTTTACATGCCCCTAGGGAACATTTTCCTATCGAGTAGTTACCTTTGTATTATGCATTTATACTGCCACTTCCCAGAGAGTAGTATTAGCTATATATATAATTTTTATCTCATTTATGTTTGTGTATAAATCTATATGGATTAATTTTTTATGTATGGTGATTCTTTTGATGAAGCCTTAAATAATTTAGAGAAGTTCCTGATTGGATTGCAAGAAGATAGCCTTGTTTTAAGTCATGTTAAATGTTGTATGATGCAAAATATAGGGATTGTTCTTGGAAATCTGATATCTCATGTAGGGATTCAGGTTGATCATGAAAATATTGAAGTTTTTAAAAAGCTATATGCTCCAAAATATCCAAAGGATGTAAGAATATTTTGAGGCCATGTTGGTTTTTATAGAATATATATAGATAATTTCATGAAAATTTGTGCTCCATTGTTTAAATTTCTTAATATAGATACTAGATTCTCTTGGTAAGAAAACTACCATTTTTATTTTAAAGGACTAAAATACAACCTTACTAAGGCACCAATATTGAGGGGAACAAATTATTCTCTTTTATTCCATATTTCAAAAGATGCCTCAAATAAAACCTTTGGAGAGGTTTTATGAAAATAATAAAATCAATTATCTTATGCCATTTATTTCATTAGAGAGAATCTAATGCCTACCTAAATCAACTATACAATCAATTTTTTTCAGCAGTTATGCATGAAATACATAAATCTAGACATTATATAACTGAGTATGAGGTTTTCATTTTGCTGTCGTTGTGACAAACACACTCCAAAATTCTTCTTACACTTGAATTTTGGAGCCTACTAAGGATCTTGCAATATATCGTTCCGTGGTCACTTAATGGTCTTGAAAAGTATTAAGTCTTATTCTAAGTTTCAAATTCACATGTTCAGACATGTTTTGTCTTCGATGAATTCACAAACACACTTATTTCAATGAAAGCTTAGATAGGCATTATGCAACTCTTGAAGGAAATTCTTGCACAATTACGAGTGATAGTGACTGCACAATCCATAAGCATAGTGTACTTCCTAATGCATGTCTACAGTTAGTGCACTCTCCCTTGACAATCCTCCTCACTTTGATTGCAATTGCACTTCTATTTCGGTGATTTTTCTTAGTTGTCACTTTGGTGTACCTTTTTTTTCACAAGTGTCACTTTCATGTTCGTAATTGTCATTTTTTCTTGCATTCACTTTAATAAGTGTCATTTTCATGTTATATTTTCTCTGACATGTATCGCTTTCAATTTATTTCAAACTTTTCAAGTGTGATTCACACTTTCACTTACTTTCTCAAGGGTCGTCTTTTGGTATGGGAAGTGTCGCACATTGTAAAAGCAGAGTTATGGTTCATTTAAAGAGGAAAATTTGGTACCAATGGGTCCTATCTATCATGTAGCCATGCATTAGACTCATTCCCAAAGCTTTATGCAGTTTTGTACTATTTTGGTCAATGTCGTCACAAAATGTATCTTAAGTGTCGCACTTGGAGGATATTGTTGTTTTGACATCACATCAAGGGAATCATGTTGTTTCTGAGCATTGAGTTTTATAGGTTTTTTTTTAGATGGTTCTAGGTGTTTGATCATGTTCAAGTCCTAACTTGGTTTCATCTCTGCCTCACTGGTCCCATATTTATTCAAATTCTGGAAAGTTTCATGCCCAACCAACCTGAGCTCACTTTTCCCTCCCGAACTATGAACTGTGCAGTGGTAAGCATCAACACTACATCCCTACCTCCTAGAAAAAAATAATGCATAGTCACTTTATCCTAGAACTAAACATTGCATAATCACAATTTTCAATCCTAACCTACTGACTTCTAGAACTGTGCAATCTTGCCTCTCATTTAGTCCTTTTCTACACATTATGAAATCCCGGACTGTAGCCTATCTCCATGGCTCCTTGAACTATGAAATTGTGAAATTTTGCTGCCTATTCTCCCTCCAGAATTATACATTGTGAAATTATTGTGGGAAATATCTCCTCACTGTGACCCTCAACTTCACAATCCTTCCTCCCAAGCCTCCAGAAGTGTGCATTGCATAGTTGTAACCCCCAGTACCTCACTCTGTAGAAATTAGCTGAATAAATCACTTATCCAATGAAGATTAACCCGATCATACATCAATTTCGAATTGCATGCATAACACATAACCTTCTTCCACAATTAATTGTCACATGCGGAAATAATATAGAGCGATAACACATCAAATCATCATACACATTAACACAGTATGTATGGGGAAAGCTTATAGCTGAAACCCCGCAGCTATTGTGTATATTATAATGGAGAAATCATGTAACAATCATAGTACAAAAACTCTTCACAAGCTCTCATGCACTACCTCCCATGCTACACACTATCAAGCTAGATCTAGCAAATCACTTCCTCCAATCCTTAGCCACTTGATAGCCAACCTTGATTGCGTATTTTAATGCTAGGTGATGGCCTCCTTATATAGATAAACCACCAGCTTAAACTTTGCAATACTCATAGCTTACTCCACCTATCTATGTGTTGCAAATAGCAACAGTATAGTTACAACTGATAGCTAACTCTACCTCATCTATCTCTTTCACCGGTCTTCACTGAACTGATCATGCACTGTAGTGAACTGAAGTGTTCTTGAGTTGACTAATGAGTTAATATTTAGTAAATTAAATATTATTTAATTTACTCCACTCATATCTAATTGATTAGCTAGTTTAACTAATCCCAACTAGTTCAACTGAAATAAATAAAACACAACTCCACTATTTGTCCCGTTAACTCCTCCAAAACTTCTGCCACTGAAGTCTAACTGAAGTAAACCATGCAAGATGCCATCAAACCCTAGGAACCACGTGATTCCTTGTGTCAGTTGCATGAGCCACCTCCATGACTCAAACTGAAGTGCGCCAAGAGAGTAAACTGCTGCTTATAGTCAAAATATTATTAAGGGTAAATAATATTTGACTTCCATATTTTTAGGAGATCAGTCTAAAAATAGCCTGGGTCCTAAAAAATAGGGTCTCATCTATTTTTACCGACATGTCGCATCCATCAAGAATCTCCAAGTAGAATTCCCAAATTATGCTCCGTATGTCTAAAAATAGACATAGTCTCAAAATAGACTTTGCGCCAGAATTTGCCTGCGGGCCCACTTAGTGAAGGCGACTTCATTTCACTAAGCTCCATCATCTTGCTGCATTCTCAACACTCCCTCTCAGCAAGATATGGATTATCTGCAACCCCTATCCTGCCTCTGTGGAATTCGAACTTGCCCCTGGTGAGCGCCTTCGTCAGGATGTCGGCATCCTGATCCTCCGTGGGAACATATGAAAGCATCATGATTCTCCGCTGAACACAATCTCTGATATGATGGTACCTGATGTCGATATGTTTGGACCTATCATGAAAAACTAGATTAGCCGAGAGCTTGATGCAGCTCTGGTTATCACAGTAGATCACTGTAGGCTCCAAATGCAACCTGAACAAACCTGCGAGGATCTTCCTCATCCAAATAGCCTCACATGCAGCCAAGCTTGCTGCCATGTACTCGGCCTCTGCTGAACCGAGTGCCACGGATCTCTGCTTCCTGCTGTACCAGGAAACTGCTGTCGACCCAATGCTGAAAACTCCTCCAGAAGTGCTCTTCCGGTCCGTTGGACTCCCTGCCCAATCTGCATCAGTGAAACCAGAAAGCTTCACTCCATCCTCCTGTCCGTACCATAGACCATATCCCGATGTGCCTCTGATATAGCGCAATACATGCTTGCCCGCCTTCCAAAAGAGCTTGGTAGGCTTAACCATAGCTTGCGAAAGCTGGTTAACTGCATAGCATATATCGGGTCGAGTATTGACCAGATACATCAACGACCCCACCAACTGTCGATAGACAGGGGCATCCACTACCTCCTCCGAAGTAGCATCTCCCTTCCTCCATCCACCAGGAAGAGGGGTATCAACAGGCTTGCAGCCTTGCATGTTGAACCTCTCCAGAATCTCCTGGGCATACTTGCCCTGAGAAACAAACAGTCCTCCACTGCGCTGCCAAATCTCCAATCCCAGGAAATAATGAAGGATGCCCAGGTCCTTCATCTCAAACTCTCGTGCAAGATCATCCTTGCATGAAAGTATCAACTGCTCGTCGCCAGTCAAAATCAGATCATCTACATACAGTACGATGATCAACAGCTTCCCCTCCACCACAATCTGGTACAGGTTTGGATCCGCCTCACTCTTGGAGAATCCAAGCCTGGTGAAGTAGCTGTCTATCCGAGTGTACCAAGCACGAGGTGCTTGCTTCAGCCCGTACAGTGCTCTCTTGAGTCGGCACACATGCGACTCACCGCTGAAGATCTCAAAACCTTCAGGCTGCTCTATGTACACCTCTTCCTCAATAACTCCATTGAGGAACGCAGTCTTCACATCCATCTGATGAATGTGCCACCCCATCCGCGCTGAGAGAGCAAGGATCGTCCGTATGGAAGAGTACCTTGCGACAGGTGCAAAAGTCTCCTCATAGTCAATCCCCTCGATCTGTGAGAAGCCACGGGCGACAAATCTCGCCTTGTACTTCTCCACACCCCCGTCAGCCGCCTGCTTCACCTTGTAGATCCATCGCGAACCTACAACTGATTTCCCAACCGGTCTTGGGACAATCTCCCATGCACTGTTCCTGATGATCGAATCATATTCTTCGATCATGGCATCAACCCATGCGGTTTCCTCCACAGCTTCCTCAAAAGAGGATGGCTCTGTCACAACACATTGACTCATAAGAGCCATGTATCCAGTGTACCGATCCGGTGACTGTCTCTGTCTGCGCTGTGCTGTAGGTGGTCCTACAACCTTCTCTGCATCCCGAGCCAGTCGCTCAGCTTCTGTAGTGCGCATGCGCCCTCCGATGGTTGGCGCTGCCTGGGTGGTTTCTTCCACCTCCTGAACCTCCTCTTGTGGCTGATCCACATCCGGAAGCTCCTCCTTAGGAACTAACAGCTCCTCATCTGCATGCAAGTGTAGCTCCCTCTCAAGCGAACACCGCATGGCTTTCTCCTCCTGAAATTTTATATCCCGTCGCACAACAGTCTTTCGACTGTCTAAAAAATACACCCGATAGTTGTGAGGTGTATCAGTGTACCCCACAAATATTCCAACCTCAGCAGTTGGATCCAGCTTCCTTCTCGCATCCTTCGTCACATGCATGTAGACAGGAGAACCAAAAATCCGCAAATGGGAAATATCGGGCCTCTTGCCAGAATAAGCCTCCTCCGGTGTACTCATGCCAAGAACCTTGTGAGGACAACGGTTCTGCACATACACTGCTGTATTGCATGCCTCAGCCCACAAGTGAAGGGGTAGGCCCCGATCATGCAACATCGCCCGTGCAGCACCCACGATCGTTCTGTTCTTCCGCTCAGCCACCCCGTTCTGCTGTGGGTTATGGGGTGCGATGAGCTCTCTCCGAATCCTTTCTGCGCTGCAAAACTCCTTGAATTCAGCCGAGATGAATTCACCACCGTTATCACTCCTTAGAGCAATCACCTTCTTCCCCGACTCCTTCTCGACCAGTGCTTTAAACTCACATAACTTCGCGAATGTATCGCTCTTCTTCGGCATGAAGAAGATCCAGCACTTTCGAGAGAAATCATCAACAAAGATCACATAATACTTGTGCTTTGCTGTCGAAGCAACTGAGAAAGGACCACACACGTCCGTGTGAACTCTCTCAAGGATCGTCATGGCGCGACTATCCTTCTCGTGAAAGGTGGCTTTCACATACTTCCCTAAAGTACACCCCTTGCACTGATCTGACTGCGCAAGGGTGCCCTTAGGAAGTCCAATAGAAATCTGCTGCAGAATCTTCAAAGCTCCATGGTGAAGATGGCCCAATCTCCTGTGCCATAGTTCGCCCTCATCATCCCGGCTCACCACATCTCCCGCCTTGCATGCCATAGCTGCGCAGTCATCTACCTGCAACTGATAAAGGTTCTGAGTTCGAACCCCTATCTTCCGGGTCTCTCCAGTAGTCTTACTGCGCAGGAAAGCTTTTCCTTCGCGGAAGACCACATCATAACCCTTATCCTCCAACATCGCTACTGAAATCAGGTTCTTCTTCAATCCAGGTACATGCATGACATCCTTTAGTACAAAGGGTTTACCAGACTCCCTCTGAAAGGATACGGTACCGATACCAGTCGCACTGTATCTACCGTCATCGCCCATCTCGATGTGCATACCCAAATCCTTGTCCTCCAGATCTGAGAACAACTCCCGATCTTCCGTCATATGAAATGACGCACCGCTGTCCAAGAACCACACCGATCCCAGCATACTTGAAACTAAGCATGCAATCAGTGAAACTTTGACAACCACCCCCACACTTCCCAGCTCATCTCTGCACCGAGTGAACTTCGTGAGGTATTTGGCGATGCTGTCGCCCTTCTCCATCTTGATGTTCCTGAGCTTATCTTTGAGCGCCAGCTTCCTTTGGTCACTCTTACTCTGGAATAGATCCGTCAAAGCTTTCGACATTAAATATGGAGTAGCCTTACCATGAAGGCTGGATACAATATGATCCTTGACGCCCTCCAACAGGATCCTTCGACATTTCGCGATCTTCTTTTGCCATGCATCGACCAAAGCTGCATCAGTGGGCTTTGGGACATCCGCATCCACGAACTCCTTCAGACCATTATCTTCTAACACTGCTTCCATTCGACCCTTCCATGCAACATAGTTCGAACTGCCTTCAAGAGCATATTCGAGCCGCAAACCATTGAAAGAAGACATCTTTCAACACCGGCACCAAGAAGAACAACCTTCCGCAAAATTCGAATTCCAAACTCAAAGCTCTATCGCTTCCGATCTATACTTGAAAACAAATTATTTCCAAATCAGAGATTGACTGCAAAGGGCATTCACCAGATCTTTCACCTTACAAAGAAGGATGAATATTCCGGAGGCTACCTGGCCCGGATGCAGACTCTGTCCGAGGAAATAAGTTTGCAATCACCGTAATAGACTTCGACAATTAACTTCGCTCCGATACTAGAAATTAGCTGAATAAATCACTTATCCAATGAAGATTAACCCGACGATACATCAATTTCGAATTGCATGCATAATACAGAATCTCTTCTACCATTAATCATTACATGCGGAAATAAAATCAATTGCATGCACACATTAAAACCACACACAATCACACATATGAACACAGTATTTAATGGGAAAGCTTAAAGCTAAAAACCCCAATTATCTGTATATTATATGTCATGGAGATCATGTAACAATCATAATACAAAACTCCTCACAAGCTCTCAACACTACCTCCAATTGCTACACACTATCAAGCTAGATCTAGCAAAACACATGCTCCAATCTTTTGCCACTTGATAGCCAGCCTCTATTGCGTTTTCAATGCTATGGGATTGCTTCATTAAATAGATAAACCACCGGCCTAAACTTTGCAATACCATAAATTATTCACCTATCTATGTTTCAAATAGCAACAAGATAAAGTTGTTAAAGTTATAACCCATACCAACTCTACCCTTTCATCTATCTCTTTCACCTGTCTTCACCGAACCGATCATGCAATCGTAGTGAACCCAAGTGTTCTGGAGTTGACTAATGAGTTAATACTAGCAAATTAAATATTATTTAATTTACTCCACTCATATCTAATTGGATTAGCTAGTTAAACTAATCTCAACTAGTTCAACTAAAATAAACAGAACACAACTCCACTATCTGTCTCATTAACTCCTCCAAAACTTCGGCCACTGAAGTCCAACTGAAGTCAACCATGCAAGATGCCATCAAACCCTAGGAACCACGTGATTCCTCTGTCAGTTGCATGAGCCACCTCCATGACTCGAACCGAAGTGCTCCAAGAGAGTAAACTGCTGTTTATAGTCAAAATATTATTAAGGGTAAATAATATTTGACTTCCATATTTTTAGGAGACTCCTACAAAACAGTCCGGTCCTAAAAAATAGGGTCTCATCTATTTTCACCGACATGTCGCATACTTCAAGAATCTCCAAGTAGAATTCCCAAATTATGCTCCGTATGTCTAAAAATAGACATAGTCTAAAAATAGACTTTGCGCCAGAATTTGCCTGCGGGCCCACTTAGTGAAGGCGACTTCATTTCACTAAGCTCCATCATCTTGCTGCATTCTCAACACACTCCTGGCCTCTAGAACTGTGCACTGCGTAATCGATTAGTCTTCCTCCCTATCCAGTACCTGGTTCTAGCTCAATCAATAGTTCTCATTATGCAAGTTAGACTAGGAGGATTTCAGATTGATTTCCTCTTCTCATGAGTTGATTTCATGTGTAGGTATTACATATTGACATGAAAAGATGATACTCAAGAAAGATGATAAGGAGACTTTGCTAGAAGACACTTCGAAAGTTTTGAATACAAGTTGATCATTGAACAAGAAGATGAAGGGGCATTAGTTGTGCACAGAATTTGGAAGATAAAGATCATAGTAAAGTATCCATATTACTCAACCACTTGGAGGATGAAGATGAATAATAAAGCATATATTTCAAGAAGTTGAAGTACTGATAAGACTTCTCATTAATATTAAATAAATATCAGCAAGAAAACAATTTGAGATTTCCATTCATGAAGTCCATATCATCATTGTCAAGTTGTGACCTGTACCAATTCCATTGCAATGTCATGTGTGTCCATGTGCCTTGCCACATAGTGTATGGATGTAATCATATAATTTTCAAAAGGAAAGGAAAAAAATGTAATGTGTGGAAGTCCAAGAGTCATATGTGGAATATGAAAAGTCACATAATCATATATGGAAAAAAGAATTTTCAAGAAAAGTCCAAAAGTCATATAGAAGTCCAAAGGCCACATTAGAAGTCCAAGAGTCATGAGGGTAACTCAAGAATCATAAGGGATATGAAAGGTAATTCCCCTTATTATAAATTAAACCTCATGACTCAAGTAAATGGCTTTTGGAGGCTTAGCCTTTGAAGGGCTAGCATTGGCTTATCTAGCTTAGCATAGGAGAGAAGATCATTCTTTGGAGAAGCAAGAAATGACTTAATGTTCCACTATTGGAGCAAGTGGCTCACCATTGTAACTGTGTACTTGTATATTTCACCTAATAATCAAAATGTCACTGAGCCAACACATTTTAATGCATGTATCATGAATATTGTAAGACTATTCTTTAGATGTTTGTGGTATATGTTTTGTTCATATGTACTAAGGAAATCAAACTACTTCATTGGCTTTGGTACTTATCTTGTTGAATGTGTGTTGTATTCACTTTAATTTTTTTTGTGTCTATGTGAAATATTTCACTAGATAATTAATGAATCTTTTCTTTCTCTCATGTGCCTCTCTTAGTATAGTACTACTACTTTCCTTCTAGAGACACACTCTTACGTCCCTCTCATGAAAGTATCCTTTTAAAAATTGGGATTGGTGTTTCATAGTGTCATCTTACTTGCTGATTTCAAAGGTTATGTGCATACTCTCTTATGTTATATATTACATCCAAGGAAAAGCTTATAGTTATGGTAGCTAGGCTAGTATTCTAGATGGGGCTCCTACTCCACATAGTGTGAGGTCTAATTGGGACTTCACATCGGGGAGACCACCTTGGTTGACGAATTTCCAACACTGTCATCATTGGCGCTAGAAGGAGGGTGAGATGACAAGTTGTTCCCATTGAGTATGTTTTGAAACTCTCATATTAAATGTCTCATCCCCAAATAATACTCCCAAGGCATTTTTTCAATAGATCCAATGGGAAAAAAATTATCCCCGATGGACCTCGTTATGACTTATCTCAATTCAAGTTTGATGGCGCAGGTGATACATCCATAGCTAAGCATGCAACTATTTTTCTTAAGTTTTGTGAATATTATGAAATCGATTGTGAAGATGTGGCTTGTGTTATTTTCTTCCTCACACTTGAAGGTTGAGTTTACTGATGGTGGCATACCCTACCACCTACTTCCATTCATTCTTTTGAACACTTCATCAATGAGATTCATTTATCCTTCGACAAGTATGACTACCGATATTTCCTTAAAAGGATTAATCAACTAAGAATGAACCTCGATGAATCAACTGAGTATTTTTCTAATTGATTCCTTCACCTATGTTATGAATTTCTCAAATAAGATATAGATTGGGATTTCTTTAAACAAAAATTTGAGAATTTGGTTCATATCTCTTTTTATGGTGAATCTAAAATTCCTAATGTTTCTGCTTTCTCAACTTTTATAAATTATGAGACACCTGTAATTTCAGAGGAGGAACCTATTATTCCTTTTTTTCCTAGTCCTCCTCCCTTTTCAGTCCCGATACAGGTGCCTCCTTGTGATGATGTCAAAGTTGGGAAATTTGAAAATCAAATTTTTGATCTGTCTCTTCAATCTTCATCTACTTTCAATGAATTAGATTGGATGGAAGAAACCTTGGAATGGTTTATGAAGCCTACGGTGAAGATTAATATCTCCACTTTTCAAGAAGGTATTAACACTCATAAATTTCGTCCTGAATTTGATTTGGATACCTCTCATCCTCCATCATCTTTTTCTCATAGCCCCTTGTCCCTTGGTATGCTTGATTAATCTCTTCCAAATCCAAATAGTGATTAGGTGCAAGGCAACCACACTACGCAAGTAGAGCATGGAGGTAAATATTCTTTCAATATTTATTCTCTTTTTCAAAATTCTCCATGTGAAGATGGTGTTTCCTCATTCTTGGCTGATATTAAATTTGGTAACCTTGTTATTCAATAAAATTAAATCAATTTTCCCAATCAATCTCAAGTGGCAACCATCATCTGATGAAGGTGACTCCATTGTTGTATATTATGATGGAAGATAAAATGCACCAATTGATAATTTGGTCTCTCAAGAAGATTTTTCTTCAGAAGATTTATATCTTAAATATGATTTGGTAAAATACGATTCTCTTATGAACACTTCTTCCTCTTCATCTCATTGTTCCTTGTGTCCTATTTCTTGTAATGAAAATATGTCATGCTCTTCAGATTCATAGTATGATGAGTTGAATATTGAAATGAAAAAATATAGTGAGATTATACATGATGAAGAAGGAAGAAATAAAGCCATAGATCATCCATTCTGTTGTGGCTTACTTCCAATATCCTTTATTTTAAATTTTCAAAAATACAAAAAATTGGAAAAATATAAAAATATAAGTTAAAGTACAAGTTTTTCATACTTTAATGTTTTGTACAAATTTAAAGTTTAATAGTTTAAAAGATTTGTGAAGGTGGGTCCCAGAACTTAGTTAATGAATGATCAAGTTTGTGAGCGGGATCTAAAGATTTGTTTTTCAGGAGATAAAAGCGACAACATGCGGGCACTTTCAACACACGGGTTAATAGATAGGGTGCCTATGTAGTTGACCCTGTTGACTGCGGGGCCGATCTAGATTTATGGTCAGGATTAACTGCGAGGGAATAACCCCGATGAGCTCTCCGTACCTTTGAGGCATCTAGTAGTGACGTAAGCTGCTAGTTGGCGATAACTATCAACCATGTCATGGTACCGTTTAACGGTCTTTTGGCAGTCACCTCAGCATTTAATTCATAAGCCCCACACCACCTATTTAAAATTGGTTCCTCTTTTCGCAAACCTATTGTTGTTTCTTTGTACTAGTCGATTTGTTTGCACTTGTGTCTTCCATTGTTTTCCGCCACCTTGTCATTGTTTTCCACCCTAAGAAAATTATGGCTAAGCGTTCATCTCTTTCTGGCTCATCCAACCATATTCCTCTCATGGACACTGAGAGGGATATTCGAGACACTGTGTGCTCTTTAGATCACCTCCAATTCTATCAAAAGGTCTATCTGAATGACAAAGCATGTCCAATTTTCTCCTCCATGGCCAAAACAGGTGTACTGTCCACATGTATTCCAAGAATGCACCTTTTTCCTAAGTTTTTGCACTGGCTAGTGTTTGTTATGTACCCTGGCAAATGATTTGTAATGAATTGTCTGGGAGAAAATGTCTTACAAGTCTCAGCCTTGTTAATTTGTCAAGTACTATGTTACCCAGATTCATAATCTTATGTTCAATTCACCGATGAGTCATTGATAGCACAATATGATAATCTTGCAGGTCAAGAATTCAATCAGTTTGTCTTTTTCCTGAAGCCAGATACGAAGCGATTTGTACCTGACAACAAATAATTCTCCATGGAAGTTTTCATCGTATAAGTTCAACCGATGTTGAGGTGTATTTCAAAGATATTGGGGAAGGAATACGACAACATAATTGAAAAATCAGTTATGGGAATGTTTGCATTGATGATGAAGCTAGGGGTGGTGCTGGATATTCCTTCATATTGGCAAGAAGTTGTCAATACTCAACTCATGAGATTATCACTCACTGGGTCATTCAGGTTCCCCTCTCTTATCATTTACCTCTTTTTGTATAAAAATGTGGAAGAATTCTTGCATTTGGGGTTAAATATCATGGATGTAAATAAAAAGAGACAATCAATAGTGTTTTGGACTGATGTAGTAACAGAGGAACATAATGAGGAGGATCTGTTTGATTTTGCAAATAATTTTATGTCTACTGCATATAAAATTTTGAATGGGGTTTCTCCCCCATGTTTCTTGCCAAAGTCTCAAGAGTTCCTGCAATTGGGAACAAATTGTAAGTTTGGAGATTGGTATGTTTATGAAGAATATTCAGAGATTAGACTTTATGGGGTTGGGGTAGAACCATATAGGCTTCCTATATTTGTGCCTATGAGATTATTTGCTTTAGAGTTCATTAGGAAAAGTTTAAATGTTGACCAAATACATTTTGTACCTATGAAAAATGTTCATATGTTTAACCTACCTATGTCTGTGGGTGCGTTTATAGTCAACATGAGACAAGCAGCTGATGAAGTTAATATGATGTTAGATGGAATGCACTTGTTGCTAGGAGATACATGGGCTTATGGCCCCCATAAGGTGATTTCAAATAGGAGAATTGAAAATGGTTATTCAACATCTGTTCATGAAAGCAGACCTGACATAGAGAAGCTAGCAAATAAGGGTTTTCCAGGTTTTGTTGGCTCAAATATACAAACTCCTATAATATTTGAGAAATCTAGCAAGAGGAGTAAAGAGGCAGTTGTTGATTCAGAACATGAATAGTAGAGAGCCGAAAAGAGAACAAAGTTCAATGATGACTTAGTAGGTGCTCAACCTGGTTTCTCACTTCAACTGGGAGATGAGAAAAATGTCCCAGCCTCACCAAGAAGACATGGAGATGCTCATGAGAAAGTACCTTTGATTAAACAAGTATTTTCTCATATTTCTGAAAGAAATCAAAAGATGAAGGCTAGCATGGAGGCACAAGCTGAGTATCAAATAACCCCAGATCAAAAAAGATTGCTGACTGCCATGGATCTTGAAAAAGATCAGTTTAAGATAGCTCTTTCTCATCCCTTTGATATGACTATAGGGTCATCCAATGATTTCGATACTGTAAATTTAATTGTTGATGTGAGAAAGATTCCTTTGCTTGAAAAAGTACATTTACATATGAAAATAGGTCAACTAATAGTAAATGATTTGGTCAAAACAAATGCAATGGCTCTTAAGGCTGAAAACATGCTAGGGAAGGTGATAAAGCAACTGAAATTGGAGAAATCCAACTCCAGGGCTTTAACAACATAGAATGAAGAACTCAAGAAGATAATTGTAAAGATTGGAGTAGATCCAAATGAGAGGTCTGCTGTGAAGAAGTTTCTACAAAGTGCAGAATCAAAGATTTCTTTGTTGAAGAAAAAGTTGAAGTTACCTACAGGGGAGCATTCTATCGCTATAGAGGTGGAAGAAGTGGAAAGTGAAAAAGAGAGCCTTCTTCAGCAACTCTTGCAGAAAGAAGAAGAAATTACTAAGTTGAAGGAAATTGTGCTGTCATTACAGAATCAGATTGATTCTCATTCCTGCACTATCATTTTGTTAGCTGGCAATGATGATCCAACAACACATATATCTCAATTGAACACTAAACTGAAGATGGTAGAGAGAGATCTCAAAAGGGCACAAAATGATCTGGAGACAGTGACAAAAATAATGCAAGCCAAGGATGGGGAAATTAATAAATACATGATAGATTGCCAAATAACTGATGCTGATATTAAAAGAATAAAGGAAAAATTGAAGGGAAATATATCTCTGATACAGGCTAAGGACATCATCTGGAATGATATCATTGAAGAAATGCAAGAAACTTGGGAATCTCTGACTATTGTGTCAGAAGAAAGAAGCATTATCATAGATTTCAAGAAGTAGGTTATGGCAAACATGTTGGCAATATGATGCAATGTGTTGTCCTTGATGGAAACCCACTTGATGAAGAAGATGGCAACCTACTTGATGATGTTGTACTTGATGGAAACTGACTTGATATACTAATTAATGATGTAAATCTGATGTTCTACAAGTAGTACAGAAGTTTCAGAAGTAAGAAATATCAGTATGTGCAAGAGTAATGATGAAAAGCGTATGTCACAAGGCATACGCGGGTTTGCTTAATAGAAGTGGCGTATGCACGTCGGAAATAACATGCCAAGTCGCGTATGGTAAAATGCGCTCTAAATGTGTAAAACCAGGGGTTACTACCATGGTATTGACCCATTGTATGGAGCGCTGGGTTGTCTATTTGATCCCGTCCAGGAATACCATCAGAAGTGATGTGGTTTTGGCTCATGGTATTGAAAAAGGGTAAACCTATATAAGGAGAAGAAAATCATTGTGCAATGAGTGTGCATGAGTCTGGGTTTCAATGGATACTTCGCTCTAAAGTATGTCTGAATGGAAAGGGTAACAGTTTGATGAGAGATCTGAATCGGTGATGCACCTATGAAAGAAAATGATGAAGAAGGTTATCTAGATCTGAAATGTATTTGTATCTTATAGATCTGTTTGTGGAATGTTGAAATCTGAGATGAGGCGAACATCTGTCTGAAGTGAAGAGTTAAATCTGAACTGAATATCTGATCTGAAGAAGTATGCTGCCCTATAATGTCTGAAGATCTATATGCAAGTTTGTCGCGTGGCCGCGTATATACGAGTTTGATGAAGATAAAACGCGTATGGGTTGTTCTGTAATGTGCAGATGTATACGTGGGTTGATGTGAATGGAAGCGCGTATATACGCGGTATTAGTGAAAGGAAAGCGCGTATGCAAACTAGGGTTTGCTGAAGTATGGGGTATGAAATGTCTGATCTGTTCGGCTGTGTTACTGTTATCTGTATTCTACAGTTCTGAGTTGTTTGAATTGATAAGTATCAGTTTTGATGTATGATTAAGCTTAAATGTGTGGAGTGGGTCCAATGTGAAAATTGATGAAACGTGGTCCATGGTGGTGCTGAGGGTTGTAGCCTTCAGTCAGGGGGTTGTAGCTTCCTTCCAGGTGAGGCTGGTAAACAAGATCAGGGGGTCGTAGCTCCCTTCCAGGAGAGGCTGGTAAACAAGAGCAGGGGGTCGTAGCTCCCTTCCAGGAGAGGCTGGTAAACAAGCGCAGGTGGGTGCCTGCGTGCTGGTATGAGTCTACGCCAGCACATAGTTGTAAGATGTTTTCTCTAGAATAAAATATTGAAGGTTGAGACAATGGCAGCGGTGGTTTTCTCCCGACTTGGGTTTCTACCTAAAATCCTAGTGTTCATATGTGATGCTTATGTGTGATGGTTTATTCCGTTATTACTGCACATGTTTACTGTTAACTAAACATCAGAAGAATGAATGTTGCATAGATCTAAGTAAAGATTTAATTGCATAATAAGATCTCTGTGTATACGCGAGTTTCATGAAGGATATCCGCGTGTATACGCTAGTTGGATTCATCAAAGTAGCGTATGGGTTTTTGAAGTAAGAAAAAGTAAAATTTTTGAGTAAGTCCTAAATACTGATTCATCCCCCCCTCTCAGTATTTTTCCCAACAATTGGTATCAGAGCAGGTTCTTCTGCAGAAGCTTGATCGCTTGAAGGAGATCCGTCGCAATGGGATGTCATGAAGGTGTACTCTCTCTAAAGCCACCTCTATTAAATGGAAGTAATCTGTTATTCTGGAAGATACGAACAAAAGCATATCTACAAAGTCTTGGTGCAGAAGTATGGGCAATCGTGGAAGAAGGTTATCAGTATCCGGCAAGTATTCCTACTGATGCAGCAGAAAGGAAGAAATATGAAGTCAATGCCAAAGCAGTCAATGTTTTGTTAGGAAGCATGTCTGAACCAGAATTTGCTAAAGTGATGCAGCTAAATTCAGCAAAAGAAATATGGGACAAAATCATTCTGAGCTATGAAGGAGATACAAAGGTAAAAAGTGCAAAACTCCAAACTCTCAGAATTGGATATGAAAATTTAAGGATGCATAGTGATGAGAGTATTGCCAGTTTCTTTTTACGTCTAGATGATATTGTAAATCGTATGAGAAGTTTGGGTGAAACCATAACCGATACTACTCTGGTGGAAAAAATCTTAAGATCTTTGACTTCAAGATTTGAATCTAAAGTATCGGCTATTGAAGAAAGGCAAGATCTGCAAACTCTTACTATTGTTCAATTACATGGTATCCTGACTGCTTATGAAATGAGACAAGGAGGTCCCTCTCAAATCAAAGAAGCTGCTTTTAAGGCGTGTGCAAAAGGAAAAGAAAAGGAAGATGTCAAGGAATCAAATTATATATCAGAAGAAGAAGAAGCAAATTTTGTGAGAAAACTCCAACTAGGAACTGGAAGATTCAAAGGTAAGCTTCCCTTCAAGTGTTTTGCTTGTGGAAAAGTTGGTCATTATGCTGCTAAATGTCCTTATGAAGATAATCATGGTAAAGGGAAACAATTTGAAAAGAGAAAGAGTTATTATACAAATGAAGTATCTAATGAGGAAGAAGAAGATTCTGACCAAGATCTACAAGTGCTTATGGCAAAGAAGCAAAAGAAGAAGGCTACCCAAAAGAAGACATCTCAGAAGACATGTGCGGCAGAAAATGGAGAAGATAAAACAGGTACTGATTGTTGTTCTTGTGATTCACTTTCTTGTGCAAGCAATGGTGAAGATAGTGAACGTAACAATATAAGTCTAGAAGCAAATCTCAAGATCAATGATGAAAACAATGATTGGAATCAATTTCATAAGAGAGAATCTGTCTACAAAGATATGATCTCTAGAATGAATGAACAGAAAGAAATACTGAATGGACAGATAGACAAGTATCAAAAGTTGTATGTTGTTGCAACCAATCGAAGTGAAAGACTTGAAGCATAAATCATCTCTCTCAAAGAAGATCTGGAAAAATCAAATAAGAAGAATGAAGAACCCCTATCATTTGAAAAGGAAGGACTTGAAGCAGAAATCATGAAGATCTGGAAAAATCAAATAAGAAGAATGAAGAGCTGCTACAAACATGTGAAGAACAAGAAAATTGGTTGAAGGAAGAAATTTTAAAATTGAATGATCAAGTAGAAGAAGGAAAAATGGTCGAAGAAAGCATGAAGAAGAAATGCCAAAAATTGGAGGTGGAGGTAAACATTCTCAAAGGTAAATTAGAAGAAAATGATAAACTCTTGAGGTTTCAAGATAGTACTAAGATTCTAGACAATATTCTTAGTAATCAAAGGTCTCCCTCTATTAAACTTGGTCTTGGTTTTCATGAAACTGTTAAAGGAGAATCTAGTTCACAAGGGAGTGCTAAAGATTCAAAAAATGTCAATACAAAACCTGAAGAGTTGAAAGAAACAAGAAGTCAACCAACAATCATGAATACTCAAAGGAAATCATTCACTAATGTTGAATGCTTTAAGTGTCATAATTATGGGCATGTTGCAGCCAATTGCAGAAGCAGAATGTTTCAGGCACATACAAACAGATTCTACACAGAAAGGTACTCTGGTTTCTTCAAGGCATATTGTTTTTCATGCAACAAATATGGTCATAAAGCAGCTGATTGCAATAGAAGGAAGAACAGAGAAACACACTATGATCCTTATGCTTACTTCTCTGGTCATATAAGATGTTATGCTTGTAACAAGTATGGACATGTGGAAAAATAATGCAGGATGAACAAATCTGAGAAATTGGATAATTTTCAACACACAATTAGAAATTTCAAGCAAAGCTGGAATAGGAAGGAGGACCGGTCATAAACGTAGGGAATATTGACCTTATTGCAGTCATCCGCTTCTAAAGCTTACTTATTTTAATGACTGCAGGAGTGATGTGAAATACATTATAGGGATTAGTAATGTATTGTCACAGGGGGAGCGATGTATGGCGATTCTCATGATTGTTTTGGTTATTCTGGTTATGATTATTCCTGACAGAGCATCTGATATGCAGAAGTCAGGTACAGGTGGTACAAACTTAGGGGGAGATGAAGGGATGTGAAGTTTTCAATGTTTCACTTTCCATACGCGGGTTCAGTGAACTAAAGCCGCGTATACACGTGAGTTCCAGTGGAGACAGACGCGTATGCACTTATGATAAGAAAATTTGTATGACAGCTGAAGATCAAGAGCATATGTTCAGGGGGAGCATTAGTCTGGTTGTTAATGACTGTATTTTTGGCACTGTATCTGCTTATTTATCAGTTCTAAATAATGATGACATGATACATGGTTTCTTATGTTGAGATTATGGATGAGCCCTGTTTGCTTTTAGCTGAAGAGTATTCTTTGCTTTCGCACATGGATAAGAGGGAAGTCTTGTGATTCAGAGATAAGGATAAATCATGCAGATATTGTTGCTGATGACTTGTTGTTGAAAGTATTCAGGTTGTACAAACTAAGGAGGAGCCTTGGTCATATGGAAAGGATGCTTGGATGCACATTTTCAGGGGGAGCATTAGCCTTGCTGAGTATAATGCATTGTTGGCATTATGATGGTTCTGAAATATGATCTCTCTTGAGGTCTTTCTGGTATTGGTCATGAAAATTCATATTTGTAATTTGATGAAAAGGTCATGTTGAGACCTATGATGTAATATTGTAATATTCAGTCATGTAAGGACTTGTTCAAATTTGTAAACCCACTTGGTTGGGTAGCTTAGTCAAAATGTGTAAACCCTCTTGGTTGGGTATTTGAGTCTCATATGTAAATCCACTTGGTTGGATATTTGATGTAAGTATGAGTCCTTGGTGATAGGAAGGTCATAGAGTCATGTACTTCATTGAAAAATATGTTTGAGCATTCAGCATGAACTCAGGGGGAGCATGGTAACTTCAATGCACATCAGATCTACAGCGCTCTTCTATCTACATGAGGAGAAAAACCTTGTGTTGGTTTTGATCCGTCCTTTTCCCTTGATGTCAAAGGGGGAGAGTGACATGGTGTTTGAATAGGGGGAGAATATCATTATGCTTAATGTATCTATCTGTTGTGATCAAACACCATCGTGGTTGCCATCAAGTCCAAAGGGGGATATTGTTGGCAATATGATGCAATGTGTTGTCCTTGATGGCAACCCACTTGATGAAGATGATGGCAACACTTGAAGAAGATGATGGAAACCTACTTGATGAAGTTGTACTTGATGGAAACTGACTTGATATACTAATTAATGATGTAAATCTGATGTTCTACAAGTAGTACAGAAGTTGCAGAAGTAAGAAATATCAGTATGTACAAGAGTAATGATGAAAAGTGTATGTCACAAGGCATACGCGGGTTTGCTTAATAGAAGTAGCGTATGCACGCAGGAAATAACGTGCCAAGTCGCGTATGGTCAAATGCGCTCTAAATATGTAAAACCAGGGGTTACTACCATGGTATTGACCCATTGTATTGAGCGCTGGGTTGTCTATTTGATCCCGTCCAGGAATACCATCGGAAGTGATGTGGTTTTGGCTCATGGTATTGAAAAAGGGTAAACCTATATAAGGAGAAGAAAATCATTGTGCAATGGGTGTGCATGAGTCTGGGTTTGAATGTTTTACTTCGATCTGAAGTATGTCTGAATGGAAAGGGTAACAGTTTGATGATAGATCTGAATCTATGATGCACCTATGAAGAAAATGATGAAGAAGGTTATCTAGATCTGAAATGTATTTGTATCTTCTAGATCTGTTTGTGGAATGTTTAAATTTGAGATGAGGCGAACATCTGTCTGAAGTGAAGAGTTAAATCTGAACTGAATATCTGATCTGAAGAAGTATGCTGCCTTATAATGTCTGAAGATATATACGCAAGTTTTTCGCAGCGGAAGCACGTATATACGCGGGTTTGACGAAGATAAAGCGCGTATGGGTTGTTTTGTAATGTGCAGATGTATACGCAGGTTGATGTGAATGGAAGCGCATATATATGCGGTATCAGTGAAAGGAAAGCGCGTATTAAATCTAGGGTTTGTTGAAGAATAAAGTATGAAATGTCTGATCTGTTCTGCTGTGTTACTGCTATCTGTTAATGATGTATTCTACAGTTCTGGGTTGTCTGAATTGATAAGTATCAGTTTTGATGTATGATTGAGCTTAAATGTGTGGAGTGGGTCCAGTGTGAAAATTGATGAAACGTGGTCCATGGTGGTGCTGAGGGTTGTAGCCTTCAGTCAGGGGGTTGTAGCTCCCTTCCAGGAGAGGTTGGTAAATGAGAGCAGGGGGTCGTAGCTCCCTTCCAGGAGAGGCTGGTAAACGAGAGCAGGGGGTCGTAGCTCCCTTCCAGGAGAGGCTGGTAAACGAGCGCAGGTGGGTGTCTGCGCCAGCACATAGTTGTAAGATGTTTTCTCTATAATAAAATATTGAAGGTTGAGACAACGGCAGCGGTGGTTTTCTCCTGACTTGGGTTTCCACCTAAAATCCTGGTGTTCATATGTGATGCTTATGTGTGATGGTTTATTCTGTTATTACTGCACATGTTTACTGTTAACTAAACATTAGAAGAATGAATGTTGCATAGATCTAAGTAAATATTTAATTGCATAATAAGATCTTTGTGTATACGCGAGTTTCATGAAGGATATCCGCGTGTATATGCTAGTTGGCTTCATCAAAGTAGCGTATGGGTTTTTGAAGTAAGAAAAAGTAAAAGTTTTGAGTAAGTCCTAAATACTGATTCACCCCCCCCTCTCAGTATTTTTCCCAACAAAACAAATATAAGACTATTAACAAAGCTAATTGGGAAAAGAAATTTATTGATTTCATTGATTCAAAGACTAATAAAGAGTTAGAGGAGAATGGGATTAAATATAGGATTCTATATGTTGTGGAGATTAACAAATTAATTGTTAAAAATGATTGTAGGAAGATCACTGAGAAGAAGTTGAAAGAGATTAAGGAAGTAGTAAACAAGTTTGTTAATTTGTATGAAAAAAGAGCCAGGGTAGGATT
Source organism: Pinus albicaulis (assembly GCA_034641835.2). Taxonomy (NCBI): domain Eukaryota; kingdom Viridiplantae; phylum Streptophyta; class Pinopsida; order Pinales; family Pinaceae; genus Pinus; species Pinus albicaulis. Next base: position 1,670,373,465 of record CM076581.1, read on the forward strand.
GCCATCATGCTGGGGCCTTGGAGGTAGTCTTTTATCATGGGATTACTATGAACCACTACTAGTATTGGTGAAAAGAAAGGTGGATAATGCTCATGAGAAGAGTCATATTTTGAAAGGAGCAACAGTTATTAATTTTCTTCACAGGCATTTTCAACTATTATGGTTGGTGAAGACCTTATTTACAGAGTGACCAACATTCAACAGGATCACTGCCTTTAGGCTGGAGTACCACATGATGATTAACTCACCTAAGACAAAGATTAAAGTGTGGAAGAAATGGAGAGCCTAGATGATTGTTCTACCTAATGATCCCTCAACTTCAAAGAAAGACAAGTCAGCAAATTAGGAGAATACATCAGCAGTAGGACCAATTCATATTCAACAAATAGATTAGGATTTAAGTTTTATTTTATGTTTGTTAAGAGAGTGTAATTCTAATAAGACATTTCGATGATATGTAATAGGTAGCTTAAGAAGTTTCAAGTAGTTTGAGAAGTTAGGAGTAGTTTTAGCAACTAAATAATGCTTTACATTGTATTTAAAGAGAAAGAGAAGAAAGGAAGAGGTCCCGAGTTTTGGACCTTTGGACTACTGCAAATTTTGTACTCAATTTTCTGATGATTAATGAATGAAGATCAAGATTCTTGAATCTATTGTTATTGATATGCTTTCCAGTTTCCATTCTGTCTATTTCCTTCTATGAATAAAATGAAGTAATGTAGCTGTAGGTCTCTTTTTTACATATGTAAATAAGAGTTAAATATCCTTAATGGGTGCTCCTTTATTTTAACCAATCTACTTTCATAAAATTCCTCTGAAGTTTAAAGTGATAGATTCTATTCATCAGTATATCAATTTGGGCTTCCTTCATGTTCCTCTTATAACTCCATTTGATATCAGTAGATAATGGCATTGTGAAACATTTGTTACATCAGATTCTTGAGGGTTTTAATAATTAATTTCTGAAGGTGATTAAGAAAAGACCATTTGGTATTATATTCTGTGACATATATATAAATGTCTTGAGCACTGATTCCTTACCACAACCAAGGGATTGTTTCTTAAGATACAAAATTTGTTGGCGCCGTTTCCGGGGACGAAGAAACGAAGTTGATTCCCTGGGTTTTTGTCATATTTACTCTAGTTTTTTTAGAGAGGAGGAAATATCAGGCTATGTTTTTATTCCATAATTCTAGCGTATAAAAGGCCACATACGAGGTCAGACACCTCTAAAAAAAAAGCACCTATTCTGTTAGATCCTGAGAAATTGGTTTGTAGAAAAGCTCAGAAACCAAAAAAAATTTCTACACCTGACGCTACACTGCTTGCACCTAGCAGTAGTTCACATAACCCTTCATCCGAAGATATTTCCTGGAAACTCATTTTCTCGGAACAAGAATCATTTTCCATACCAATTCATTTTCAAGAACCAAAGTTAGATGAACAATATTTTGAGTCTGTTTCATTCACATTTACAGAAGCTCAACTAAATACAGTTTTTATTTCTTCTGCTATTGTTCATCAACCCCTTCCTATATCAGTTGCTTCACCCCATTCATCCACATCCACAATTGGTTCACAAACCCCACCTAATCAAGGAGCGGTTAATCAAGGCATGAACATGGCAGCCCCTACTTTCTTGATGAACATGTATGCACTGTTAAATCTTCCACAACCTATGAATGCCATGCCCCAATAATACCTCAAGTTACTTCCTCGTTTTACTGGTGAAGATGAAGTGACTGCAAAACAACACTTGCCATTGTTTTTCACTTTTGCTGAGAATATAAATGTTGAACATCTTGATGTAGTGATGAGAATTTTTGTATAGTCTTTGAATGGAGAGGCAAGAAAATGATTTAAAGGTTTGCTAAATGGCTCAATTAATAATTGGGAGGAATTAGAGACACAATTTACCCAAATATGGGGTGAAAAAAGAGATCATGGTTATTCATTAACTAAGTTTAATGAAATCAAGAAAAATTCTAATGAAAACATGAATGATTTTATTAAAAGGTTCAACAAATTGTATAATAGTTTACCCATAGAAATGAAACCTCCTCCCGTTGGAGCAAGGGTTATTTTTTCTGGAGCTTTTGAGTCAGATTTTAGTATCACTTTAAGAGAGAGGATATCTCCTACTCTTGAAAAAATCCAAACTAATCTTTTGGAGATTGAAGAAAACATGACTGCCCCTGGGAAGACACAAGAAAAGCAGTCAGTTCAAGAGAAAGGTAAGGCCAAAGAGGAATCACCACAGGATCAGAGGATTGATGACATGACAAATGTTATCAAGAATTTGTCAAATAAATTAGTGAAGATGGAGCTATATAATAAAAACTCCCAAAGGACTGCACAAAAAAACAGAGGAATTTTCAATCCTCAATTTAGAAATCAGTCCCTGCAAATTTTGCAGTGGGAGAGAAGAGATCAAGACCAAGTTCAGGCACTACTGTACATAGAAGCAACACCCTCACAGTCTACTGCAGATGATCAAAGGGAAGTTTAAGATCACATATCTTCCATGTACATGAACGAAGATGAATAAGAGGAAGAATGTGAAGAAGAGTGCACAGAAGATGAGGTTTCATTTGACCAAGAAGAGTTGGATGAGTATTGTAAGCAATTCACAAATTTTATGCAAGAAAAGCTACATAAGAAGTATGATTTAAGATCAAGAAAGAGATCAAGGATGTAGGATGATGAAGAGAAAGAGAAAGAGTGAGTCCCTTCTCCAATGACGACTCCACAACCAAAGAACTTAGTAAAACAATCAGATAAGGGGAAACAACCTATGAATCCAGTGAGTGGAACTGAAAAAAACAGGCTGAGACTTCCCAAAATATGTCTATTGATACTAATAATTTGGAGAAGGTTGTTACTGTGCCTGAATAGATTGCTAATCCTAGTAGAAATCAAGAATAACCTGAGAAGATTGTCAAACAAAATCAAGCTTTCAGTCTATCCAAAGAGCTAGAAAAGGTCAAAATCCAAGTACCGCTTCTCGAGCTAGCTAAGACACTAGGTTACAAGAAGGAGATTGCAGAATTCATTAATATTTCTCAGTATGATGATATTGGTGATACTAAGAATTTGCAAGAGGAAAAACCAATGGTCACTTTTGATCCACATGTGGAGGAGGTAGATTATTTTGTTACCCAATTTTATATATCACTGCTTCTTCATGTTTTCATTCTTGATAATTGTATGTTGGACTCTAGTGCTTCACATAATCTCATGCCATTATCTGTAATGAAAGAATTGAAATTACAAATTACTAAACCCTATAGAGACCTATATTCATTTGATTCAAAAAGGGTGAAGTGTGTTGGGCTTATCAAGGACTTGGTGGTGTCCCTGGCCCAAATTCTAGCCAAGAGTATCATGATGGATGTAGTGGTTGTAGATATTCTGGCTAGATTTAGTATGCTTTTGTCCAGATCTTGGGGAGCGAAGCTTGGAGGTGTTTTAAAACTAGATTTCACATATGCTATTATTCCTGTGTTCAATGGGGAAGAAATAAGGTTATGCAGAGAAACAAGATTTGTTAAAACTACCTCAAAGAAAGATGCAGGAAATTCCCCTATATATGGTTAAGAGAAGGAATATATTTATTGTTTTATGCTGCATGAAGATGCATGATTTGCTAAATAATTAGAGAAGCATTTCTCTTCAGAAATTGTACATAATGAGCTGGGTTCAAACAAAATTTGGAAGTGCTATTTTGATGGCGCGTATTCCAAAGATGGCACAGGAGCTGGATTTTTATTGATATCTCCAAAAGGTAATATTTTGCCTTTTTATTTTAAACTTGAATTTGAATCAACAAATAATGTAGTTGAGTATGATGCATTAATTTTGAGTCTTCAAACTGATAAACAAATCATAATCCATTGTATTTCCATTTTTGGTGATTCTGAGTTGACTATAAGACATATTAAGAATCTTTGTCAAACCAAACATCCAAGGTTGATATCATATAGGAATGAAGTATGGGACCTGATTGAGAATTATTTTGAAGCATTGAATCTTCAATTCATTCCAAGAGAAGAAAATAGAATGGGAGATTCACTGGCAGTTGCAGCTAGTACTTTCAAGCCACCTATAAATCTGAAATTGAGGTATGAGATTGAGTTGAGGCATATACTCTCCATTCCTAACAATGTTAAGAACTGACAGGTTTTTGAAGATGATGAGAAGATAAATCATTTCCTGACAATGATTGAAAAATTCGAAGATAGTGAAATAGATCAAGAAAGTGAACAAATTGATTAGAATGAATACTTGAAAAATCTTAAGCAATCAATAGGTGATCAGAAAATAATCCAGTTGAAAGACAATATATTGCCCAGAGGATTAGTTCCTCTTGAAAGATTGTTTGATTCAAATGATGTAGCATTAGATCAAAAGAAGGTACCTCAAGAGGGTGAGATGGAAGATTGTAATCTGGGAACTCAATAGGAGCCCAAGCTTGTCAAGTTATTCAAAGGTGTCCCTAAGAATTATAAAGAAAGGTACATTGATCTTTTCAAAAAATATATGGATGTATTTGCATGGTCCTATGAGGATTTGAAAATATATGATCTGGATATTATTCAGTACAAGATACCATTGAAGGATGGGGTCAAGCCTCACAAACAAAAACTAAAGTAGATCAATCCTTTGCTCCTTGCTCCAATTGAAAAAGAAGTGAAGAAATTGTTGCAGACAAAAATTATAGTCCCACTCAGATATTCAGACTAGGTTTCTAACCTAGTTCCTGTGAGGAAAAAGTATGGAGAGATAAGGCTATGTGTTGACTTCAGGAATTTAAACAGAGCATCACTTAAATATAGTTATCCTTTTCCTGAGATGGACTACATTTTACAGACAGTAATAGGAGCATATAGATTGTCTATGGTTGATGGTTTCTCCGGGTACAACCAAGTAGCTGTTAAAAAATAAGATCAGAAGAAAACAACTTTTACCACACCTTGGGGAACATTCATGTATGCCAGGATGTTATTTGGTCTTATGAACGCAGGTGCCTCTTTTCAAAGGGAAATGGACATAGCATTTGTGGGTGATAAGTTTGTAGTCATATATTTGGATGATGTGACTATTTTTTCAGGTTCAGATGATGAACACTTGGAGCATTTGCAGAAGGCTTTCTTGAAATGCAGAAAGTTTGGGTTGTCATTGAACCCAAAAAAATCCTTATTTGCCTTGGAGGAAGGAATTTTGTCAGGAAATATAGTTTCAAATCAGGGAGTAAAAATTGATCGAGCAAGAGTTGAAGCTATTCAGACAATTCCCTTCTCCATGATTAAAAAGGATATTTATAGGTTTCTAGGAAAAATAAATTTCCTAAGAATATTTATCCCAAATTATGTTGAAATTGTCAGGAACATAACAGATACGTTGAAAAAGAATGTAGAAGTAAAGTGGGACAAGGGTGCTAGAGAATCCTTTTCTAGGATTAAAGAAGCCCTTTAGGAAACTCCTGTTATGATCAGTCCAGATTATCAAAAGGATTTTCAAATATTTTCATTTGCATCACCTACTACCATTGCTTCTATGCTGTTGCAGAAGAATGAAGGGGAAAAAGAAAAACCTGTGGCATTTTTCAGTAAAGTTCTCAGGGATGCTGAACTTAAATATAACATTTTGGAAAAACAGGTGTATTATTTAGTTAAAGCATTAAAAGCATTTAGGACTTTGTGTTGCAGTCTTAGATAGTTGCTTATGTGCCTAAATCTACTGTGAAGGATGTGTTGATTCAAAGTGATGTGGAAGGTAAAAGAGGAAAATGGATAGCTAAGATCCAAGAATATGACTTATATATCAAACCTACCAAATTGGTCAAAGGTCAAGGTTTGGAAAATCTATTGACAGAGTCAAATTTTCAAGCTTTGGGAATTAATTTGCTCGCACATTTAGATGAAGCTATTGATGAAAGTAGTCAGAGCAGTACAAAGACAACAATTAAATACAAGTTCCTGTGTTCTGATTGGTATAATGATATTTTTCATTACTTATGTTTTTTCTCTTGCCCAACCTCACTGAGTAGAACAAAATACAGATCTCTTAAGCTCAAATATCAGCCATATGTCATAATTGATGCTAAGTTATATTGGAAGGATCATGCTGGCATTTTTTTGTTGTGTTTGACAAAAGGTGAAGCAATGGAAGTTATAAAAGAATATCATGGAAATATATGTGGAGGCCATTATAGTTGGAAGGTTACTGCTCATAAAATCCTCAAATTAGGTTTTTACTGGCCCTCCTTGTTTGCTGATGTATACAGACTGGTTAGAAGCTGCCAGAAATGTCAATTATTTGTAGAAAAGAAAAGGTTAGCTCCTCTACCTTTTCTCCCAGTTTTTGATGACGAACCCTTTAGGCAATGGGAATTAGATTTTATTGGGGAAATCAATCCACCATCAAGTGGGCAGTTCAAATGGATTCTAACTTCCATTGACTATTTCACAAAGTGGGTGGAGGAAATACCTACCAGAAAGGCAAATGATCAGGTAGTAATGAAGTTTATAAAAGAAAACATCTTCAGGAGGTTTGGGTGTCCAATCAAGATTGTAACTGACAATGCCCAGGTATTCAATTAAGTAAGATTTATTAATTTTTTTCAAACATGTTAACACTCTAGTAATTCTCAAAGTTGCGAGATTTTGATTTGTAGTTGTAATAATTCTAGAGGTAACCACAAACCTACTTTTAAACTCTAGTGCTATCACCCAAAAATTCTCAAAACATCATTGTGACAACTCTGCTTTTGGTCATAATTTCAAGGAGGTCTTATATAGATTTTAAGTCATTTCATGATTGAAAGGGTAAGTGATATGCTTTGAGTCTAAAAAATGTCATCTTTCATTTCCAAATAAAGTCCTTTAGGTTCACTTCATGGTCAAATAGGTCATATTTTTCATTTAGGGGTCATGCCATGAAGTTTTGGGTTAAATTTTTGCAATCATATAGGAATCTGCATTTTCGTAGCACAGATAGTTCAAAAAAGGTGATTTGTGCTACGAAAACAAGTTGTTTTTGTAATGCACTATGAGGCAAAAACCCTGTTTTTTTGTTTTTAGTAGTCAACTTCCAAGAGGGTTCCTGAGCAACTGAAACAATATTTTTGAAACCTGAGAGATGGTTTTCTTCCTAACATACTTAACTACAAAAATATCTTTCAGTTTCTTTAAATTCATTATGATATGGGAGAAATTGATGACTCAACTTGCACTACGAAACTGCTAAAAGTCATTGAGGGAAAAACTCTGCTTTTTGGTTTTAGTAGTTCACTTAAAGATTCGTTTCTGGCCACAAGAAAAGGTATTTTGAAATTATAAAGGATTTTTCTATTCATAAGATATCTAGCTACAATAACCTATCTCAAGTTTCTCACAAGTGTTACCAGTTGGGAGATACAAGGCTTTCTTTGAAGCCATTTTTTCAGAAATCAAAATTTTCCAGTTTTACACAGATTGTTAAAAGATAGTTTCTGGGTAGTAGGAGAGGTATTTAAAAAACCAAAGAGAGGTTTTTGTTCAAGAAAGAATGGTATCCAAAAGCCTCCTTCAATTTTGAAAAATATATTATGGGTGAGAAGATAAAAGCTTTGTCTCAACATCTATTTTTCAGATGAAATAGGGCAATAAATGGTAAATCCTTGAATTAGTTTTGTCATGAAGATAAGGATAATTCTTGAAGAAGAAAATCCATTAAAGCTATTTTATGTTCACATATGTCCTCAAAAAATCTTAAATATCCTCAAAACTATAAATTTTTGGAAAAAACTGTGTTAAAGGAGTACACACAGTAGTTTCGTAGCGCGCTACGAAACTGGTGAAGGTGAAGTTTTGGCATTTTTTGCATGAAATTGGGAGGTAAGGATTGCTAGTCTTCAGAGTTTAGTATTGAAAATGGAAAGTGAAAGGTCAAAAATGAAGTTTCAGGTTGAAAATCAAGAAAAATAATGGTCAAAGGAATGTTTTTACAGTGGTATAAAAAGCTGCGCTACGAAAACAGGTTGTTTTCGTAGCGCAGTCATATTCCCTCTCCTTTTCATTTTTTCGAAGGCTTATTTTTTCACAGGTGGAAGGCTGAAGAGTTTATGGAATGTTAACACATGTTACATATACAAGATAGTCATCAAGGCTAGAAAATATGTTCAAATACAAGCATGGAGATAAGGGCTAAAAATCAGGAAACTCTGTCTCCTGGTTTTAGGACAGTTAGGTCATGAATCAGCAGGGTTTATAACAAGACTAAAGGCATCATCCAAATTCGACCTCATGAGGTTGCAGCTGTCAAAGGAAGAATTAAAGTTTAGATAAGGTTGTTGCAAGAATATTTAGGAGTTTCACTCCTATTTGGATTAGGACTCTCAAATATTGTTTACTTGTCATTTTGTAATTAAAAGTTTGTTTTATTGTTAGATTAGGTGTCATGGATAGGAATTCGAATTCTCCTAGTGGTGGATCATGGAATCCAAGATTGTAAAGGCTCTATATGAAGCATTAGGTCGAATTAACAAAGGTTTGGCGAATTTTTGGCAAAAATGGTGCATATTGTAAGAAGGCTGTGTGTTGTTTCAACTTAATACAGAGATTGGATTTACTACTCAAGATTCACAAGGGGTTTATGTGTTTGATATTTCTATGGCCTTTTTCAATTACCTATTGGAAGTGGTATGAGCATGTGTTACTTATAATTCATTGGATAATTCTCTAACTTTCTTCACATGCTTATAGACTATGTTTATTCACTGTGTTACTGTTTTACTTATAAACCTAAACTCCAAGTGCCTTGACTTCCATGTTTAGCTGATTATGATGTTTTGTTGAAGACTACTTTGACTCCATAATGCCCAATGTATACATGTTGATGTTAGCTTCAACCTATAGGTTGGAAAATGTTATCTAAGAATACCACTTTGTAAAGATTTGGATTGACTGATATATACAGTAACAATACCACTTTCCTTTCACGTGAGATTCTTAGTGTATTTCAATGAGTTTATGTCCTATAATTTGAAATGTTTTTCTTCCATAGTTTAAGTGATTATTACTCAAAATTCATGACTGATCACGCTCTAAATTCCTTTAAGTATTTAGCTATGGTGAAATCCCTTTCAGTAGTTTTTCTTTCAATACCTTGATGTATCATTACTCAGAATTCATGTACCACATGCTCTAACTTCCTTTGAACCTCAAGTTATTGGGATTTTCATGAATGTGTTATTATTTCATTGAATTATATACAAGCATCAGCTTCCACAAGGAAATCCTTTGTCATATTTATCCCTATCACTGATTCCATAGCCCAATGGTAGCAAGCATTCATCTTCTCAACCTGAACCAAAACACAAATAATAGAGTTATCCATCTATCTATATCCCATATCATTAACCCCTGAGAGAGCCCTCTCAGGCTGAGGAGGCTAAGCCTCAGCTAAAAGATTGGTTTGAAAGAGTTACTCAGAGTCTACTTGATCATTAGCCTACCAGGGTCATATTTTGTGATAACATCTAGGATCTAGCCTTCCTAGGGTTCAGAGAGGGCTCTCTCTATAAAGTTTGAGTTTGTTTTGATTTATAAAATATTAGGCTAGTTATGATTGTGCAATTTTGTTTTGTTTTGATTGATTTGGTGGGGAAAATCACTTAATGAGATGGATAGTTGGAAATCTGTTTGTCCATTGGGCTGAGGAGTCAAAAATCAAGCAGACAGAGCTAGGATCAAGGTCAAAAAGTAAAATGTTTTTAGGGCAAGGTAGATAACCCTTTGAAGAACTTGGAAGGTTGTTTGGTGAGGTGATATGATCGAGATAAAGAGCAATTAAGGGTTCTTTGATATGGAAAAGAGAAGTAATAGATAAAGGTCAAACGAAAGAGGGAGCAATTAAGGGTTCCCTACTCTGGAAATTAGTAGAAAACATAGAAATGATAAACAGTAAAGAGAGGGTGATTTTAACAAATCCTGAAGTAATACTTCTGTTTATTCATTCAAATTTGGAACACATTTATGGATGCATGAAACAAAGAAGATAAACAATGACAAGTAGAGAATACTTCACTTCAATAGCTCATCACATGAATCCTAAAATATGATGCTAATTGATTTGATCCTGTTTGCTACTTGAAATTTGCAACACAAAAGCCTTTAAGTCCAACAAAAATGACTATAGAAATCTTCAACAATTTATTCCACAATAATACTACAAAGTGTGAAGTATTTATACATAATTGTTTACAAAATATCATAGAATGCTTCTAGGAATTATCTAAGGAAAACAGAAATATATTTACAACAAAATAGAGACAGCTGCTTAAAAAATCAACAAGCTATCCTATATATCCAAATAAAATAGAAACTAAATGTGGATTAGGTGCAACTGGCTGCCTTGGTGTCCTCTTTGCTGGCTCAAATATTTTAAATCTATTTTGAAATCTGATCTTCTTTATATTATACTATTTCACTCTGATTTCTTTTAATCTAATACTCTTTAACCATTGATACTCTTTAACCTTTGTAAAACTATTTTTATTGCTAAAATAAATCTGTTTTGACTGAAAATCAACAAATTGTTTTCTTCATCTTATCTTCCTTTTAACTGTCACAGTAAATCAGTAAGTGATTGCCAAGTTTCCTCATCTAGAATTTGTATCTTCTTCAGCTTCCTGAAGTTTTCATCTGCCTCTGTATATCTGGGAAAGTTGGTTTTATGACAAACAAATGTCTTATCTCATGCCACAAATAAAATAAATCTTCAAAACTTCTGAGTAAGACTTTTCCTGTAGGGATACCTTGTTCATCTGTCCTTTTCACCTATTCTTTTTCATATTCTCTGATCTTTTTATTTTAATTCTCCTGAGGCATAAGCTTATCATTGATGACCAAAATGTTAGGTAGAATTTTTTGCTAATATTTTCAAATTTAACCATGAATTTGGTTATGGTTATGTTCATATTCTCACACTTCTCTTCAAGTTGTTTCATTAGGTTCTTCTTAGTGATGAATTTCCTTATTTAAAGGATTGTTTCAGTCCTGTAAGTAATCTCAATTTATTCTAACTCTTGCTTGTTTTTACTGTTAAGAAACTTGATCAATTCTATGGCCTGCTCAGGTTTGTTATCAAGCTCATCTTTAGTCTTCTGAATTTTTTCTAGTGTTGCCTTTAGTAAATCTCTTTGTTCAAAGATCACCTGAATTGAGGGCCACACCTCATTGATGGCTTCAATGATCTTGTTCCATAAATGGTTTTTAACATATGAAATTGGTTCCTTTAAGGTTAAATCCTTTTGTAGCTTCTTGAGTTCTTCATTTAACCTATTAGCTTTTTGCTCATGAGTTTTGGCATTGATTTGAGTCAACTTCTTTTGATCTTCAAGATTTTCAATCACCTATTTCAATCTATTAATCTCACTTGTCTAAAGTGACATTTCTTCCATGGTTTTTACTAGCTTGTTGGCCTCATATGAAGGGTGAGCTGCTGTAGTTGATGACTCTGTAGCTGATGTTATAGATGATGTTACTGGTACTGCAGTAGCCAGTGGTAATTTGGGTGCCAACTCTTCTGCTAGAGTTGAAGGCACAACTGTAGTAACCATAGGGATAACTAAAGGAACTTCCTGTGTTTTTGTTTTTTCCTTTTCATGGACAAGCTTTTCCATTGGAATTCCATTTCTTTGATCTGTCCTGTTAGCTGAAATATTATGTTCATCATATCATCCTTCTCAGTCTATTATTGTATTATTTCTTTAGCTTGAGGATGTTCAGTTGATGGAAATTTAAGCTGTTTCCTCAATGCTGCAATTTCTTCATTCTTTTTCCTCACTAATTGTTCTGCTGCTTTAACATTTGCAGGGTCATATCCAACCTGCAAGACCAACTCTTCTAAAGATTTAATTTTGAGATCTTTAGCATATAATGATGCTTTGTCAAGTTTCATTTGATCTTTCATATTTATGATTGTGTTATGAAGTTTATGAACACTCATAGCCTTGGTTGTAATAGTTGAATACATCATCTCTGAACTCTGTCTATGAAATTCTATTTGATCAAGAGCATGAATTTTTTCTGTTTGTACTTCTAGATCAATCTTTTTGTAGTCTGCAACTGTCTTTGGAATCTTCACTATAGTCTGTAACACTTACATGATCAACTTTTTATTTGAGTAATCAAATGCTGATAAAAGTCTGTTTTGAACACTTGGTGTTTGCTTCAAATATTGAGAATAAATCTCATATTTTATCTCTTCATTTTTTGTCTTGATTTCTTTATACTTTTCCTTGATATCAAGGTCCTTTTCCTCTGTTGTCTGTGAAGATGATGCTTCCATATTCTGTTGTTTCTCTATCAACTATGCATTTGAATTGTCAACCTGTTCTTCATTCACATTCTCTGTAACTGGCTCATTTATGATAACTGTAGTAGTATCTGTGTTTGTTACTAGGACATCTGTGTCTTCAACCTCAATAGTAACTTTCTCTTTATCTATTGAATTTAACTTAGGCTTCTTATTATATCTTAACTTGAACCTAGTTTGAGTTGTGGTTTCAGCAACATAAGAACCTTCTTCTCTGACTCTTTTGGTGGCTTTATCTATTTGGTTTGCAGTTTGTAAAGTGTGACTAGTATCACCTTGCTTTACTGCATCTATTAAAGTGTATTCTGTTCACTCAACCTGATTGAAATACTTCTCAATCTCTGGTTTTTTCTCAGGAATGTAGGGTGTTAATTTACAATTAACACTCATTTTACTCAATATTCCTTGTGGATCATAGTTCCATGAGAAACTTTCTTTAAATTTGTACTCTATTAACTGTTTGGCTGATTCTATCTCTGCATCTCTATGATTACAAATGAATGGTCCCACTTGATTCTTCAACTTAAACTATGTTTTCTTCTTTGCTGCTAGAAAGTTGATTGAATCAGAATTTAAAATTTGCCTGATGTATTCCAAGGCAAAAACCCTCATTGGTACATATTTGGGTAATTTGTATGGAAACAAATTAGGGACAAAAACTCTAATCTCTGTGTGTTTTTCATACAAATACCAATCTCTAGTCTTGGTCTTCTCTGATAGCTGTAAAATATTCTTCATTTCATCATTGATCCTTGGCTGTTCAGTATTTGTTAACATATTTATCAATGGATGAACAAAGATGTCTGCAAATTATGAATAAGTAAACCCTGTGGGCTCTTTCCTGATTAAGGATGTCCAAAAAATAACTGAAAGAGGGTTTCCTTCAATGTCAGGCTTCTGGAGGGATACTGGAAACTTATGTTCTTGAAAATACAAAAACATATGGAAGAGAAAGGATGTGTATCCAAACACTCCTTTAGTTGGCAATTTAATCGACTGTTCATGGATATTGTCAGCAATGTACCCAGCATAATTGAAGATAACAGATGGAGGTTGTCCTGGTGTGAAAGTAGATAAGAAACCTAAAATGGATTCATCTGTATGTTCATCAGTAAAGTATCCTAAGATGAAAGATAACATGGAAATTACATGCCTTGAACATTCTAGAATTTTTGAAGTGGAATATGGAGGATTGATTTGAGGAATTTCCACATGGAAGGGCATGAATATTTAAAAGATCTCGAATATTTTGGGAAAATCTAGGCCAATATACAACTTGGTAAGAGCTTATATGGACAAAGGATCTGCTTGAGGATCAGGTTGAGCTGTAACATTTGATTTATGGACTCAGCAGTAATGGTAAAAAGTACTTCTTTGTTTTCATTTACTATGGATCTTTGTTCAGGCACATAATAATTCTGACACAATCTGATAATATCAGGGCATGAATGAGTAACTGGAACAACATATTCGGGCAAGTTTGATTCCCAAATTTGAACTTCTTCCACCTGATCTAAAGTCTTTTCAAAACTCCAGTTATGAAGTTCTAACAAATTAAATTATACAATGGGGTCTGCTATCTTGTAGTCAACATCTGCTAATGGGGTGTGCTCAATGTCTACAGCAGGAGGTTGTAGAGGGTTAATAATGATGGCAGTCTTGGAAGATGCAGCTGGAGTAGATTTAGGCATTTTTTAGGCTTTTAGGATTACAAAAAATCTGTTTTTAAGCTTTCTGGTTACTTTTGTAAGATTAAACAATTTACAGAAGAATTTTTTGACTTTAGCAGGGGTTATTGGATTAAAATAGGCAGAATATGGTTCTTTTCTTGTATTTATCCTTCAATTTCAATCTTGAATTGAGTTACAGACTTTTACTGGTTAGAAAATGAGAAACAGGGGTTTCTTGGGTTTTTTCAATGGATATTGGACTGAATTTGTTTGAAATCAAGCATAGAGGATTAGGTTATCTTGAGAGGATTTATGGGCTTAAATTAGAGTTTTATATATCTCGAAAACTAGAAAAACTCAATATTTTCCATTTAAAACTGTGCGTAGTCTAAAATAGGGTTTCTTAAAAAATTTTGCCAGGCTTAAACCTGTTTTTTGGATTTTTTTAATAGGCTTTTTTGGACGAATTTGAACTCTGATTGTATTTTAGTTTCTATCAAGGTTCTTTCAAACTGATAACAGGCTTGATTTATTGAAAAATACCTGTTTTACACAGGTATGGGTATTTGAAGATGGATCTGAGGCATTATAATAGGTTCTGCAGTATCTTTTCTGGTCTCTGAAGAAATTCAAGGCTTCTTGGTAATATTCAATGGTAATTGCAGGCTTTTAACAGGTTCTGGACATATACACAGTGAAAAATAATTCATTCTCTAAGTTTTAAATGGTAAATGTAGTCGATAAGTGCAGAAGAAGAGAATAACAGTGTATTTCAAGGTTTATTTAGGCAAATTAGGGTTGAATTTGGCCTGCAATAAATGGCGGTCAAGTCAGGAAAATAAGCAGTTTTCAGGCTTCAAAGGGAAGAAACCATAGGTGGTTAGCATGCTTGTTTTAGGCGGTAAGCGGTTTCAAATGAATCAGACACGATCCAATAAACATAAGCCACGTGGAGGAGGGAGAAAAAGACAGAACAACCTATTTCGCATAGGAATGAAAAATTTAACATCGCAAAACTTTATTTGCAATATTGGATTTCGTTCATTGGATTTGGGAGTTCGATTGTGAATGGTCGTGATTTGTTTTAGAAGTTGCATCGGGATTCAGAGTGGGTCTGGGGTTTATCAATGTGGTGGAATGGGTTTTTAACTTTATAAATAAACATTTATTAAAGTTAAAACCTTGTATTATATGATTTGCGGAGGGGAATATGTTTTTAATTAAAACATTTAAGAAATGTTTTAACCAATAACACTGGTGCGGGTTTATTATATAGTATTTAAACCTTTTGACAAATGTTTAAAACCATAGGGTCGGGGTTATACTTTATTGATATATTTAAACCTATGGGATAATGAGCGGGTTATTATTTTGCCACATGGGATATTTTATCATAGGTTTAAACTTTAAATAGTGGGTTTTGGGGTTATTTAAATATAAAGGATTTAATAATATACGGGAAGGGTATAGTTTAAGGATTTGATAATATAAGTTAGAAATTAATATGAAAGTAAAGGTGTAATGTAGGAAATGAATGAAAAAATACATAATTTCAAACTAAGTAAAGTGTAAAGATAGACAAATAAGCATAGTTTGTCCCCTTATTGCTTTTTCACACTTAAACTTAGGATAAATGTATTTTGTGGGTTTTTTGAATGTTTTGAACAAAGATGAAATTAATTATGTAGGGTTTTTACTTATACTAAGCAAAAACATGTTTTTACGTAGGAAAAGGGATCATGATTATGGATGAAGGTGAAAATGATGATGAAAGGGGTTTTATGTAGGAAATCCAATATTTTTAACCAATCAGTTATCAAGCCTTGGGTCCGGTCCCAACAGAAGTCAGAGAAATTCTCTGACCCTCTTTAATTAGAGGTTTAAAATACCGAATTATTGTGGGGGAGGGGAAATTAGTAATTTTTTCCCGATGATGCTTTATTACATGTTTTTTCACAACTGCTTTCTACCTACCCATCATTATTTCTAACATTTTTACTTCATTTGCACGGGTGCATTTAAGCTTGCAACCCTAAATCCATTTTTCTTTCAAAACATAAAAAATATCTAAATCTAACCTTGTTTCATCCGAGGGCTCAGATTAAACTGTTGAGCTCTTCATTTATTCTCTAACTATCTACTGATTTGTCAAGTTTAAACTGTTTGACATATCTTTATTTTCTATCTAAAACATGAAATTCAAAACATGAAAAGTTAATATTAAACTGTTTAATTGATCATGGATTGTGGCATTTGTTGACAATCCGCACATAATCATTATTCTTGCAGTAAAAATAAATAGTAGTGGCATTTTGACTTGCTCACTTTCATGTATTATTCTTCTCTTTTTTCTTTTGGGGTCTATGTTTTTTCTAAGTCCTTTGATATTTCTTTTAGGACTTTTACCCTCTTTTCATTTTTTATTATTTTCATTTTCAAAATATGGGAAAAAAACTTGCAGAAAGCAAGGTATGTACATATTTACAAGACTATCAAAGTCAATTCAAAAATTATGAACCCTATTATTATAGGACCCTAATAGTGGCTCCACATGGGAATGGCATTTCCTGGAAAAATGTCAAGAGCTTTAAGACTAGTAGCCTTTGAATTTTGACTGTGATGACCTTGTAAGTATCTTCTAATATTTGCAATTATTCATACTTATAATATTTTATCTCTCAAAGCTTAGGGCCTTCTCTCTAGGCTTCAAATTTGTTAGGAAAACATCCAATCCAACCTAAAATCTTCAATGTATATGTACAATGATCAAATTAAATGAAGCTAAATATTTGTTATCTCAGAGGAGTAGTAGTGCTTCAACATTCTGCCATTTATTGGTCCATCTAGAATAACTGTCCCATCCATTTCTCTCCGAAAGAAAGCATTGTTACCTCTATATCCATAAATAACATAAGGTCATCTCCATAGAAAATCAAATTTTCCATGTTTACCTTTGTCTTCTCTTCTTGAATCCCATTTTAACACTTTGTCTCCAATGTAGAAATCATCTTCTTTACTCTTCCTGTCAAAATTTTTCTTTATCTTATCCTGGATAACTTGAGACTTAATATAAACTTCTTCTCTTATTTGTTGCAAGTGAGTAGTTTGATTAATCCTTCTTTGTATGTCATCTGTTTCAACTTGTAACTCTTGGATAATGTTCATTACTGATACTCCTAAGGAGGATGAAAAACAACATCCATTCCATAAACAAGCTGGTAAGGGGATATACCAATAGATTTTTTATTTGTAAGTCTATCTGCCCATAAGGCATTGACTAACTTCTTGTTCAGTGTCTTTTTGTTATCTTCTAGTAACTTTTTGATGATGTTTACCAGGCTTTTATTTGAAGATTCAGCTAGACCATTACCTTGAGGGTAATATGCAATAGAATGGCCTAGGGTGATGCAATATTTATGGAAAAAGTCAATCATCTTTTTAGATTTGAATGTTGTTGCATTGTCAATAATTATCTTTTGAGGACATCCAAATCTTGAAAGAATGTTAATTTCTAAGAAGGAGATAATGATAGTATCTGTGGCTTTCCTAGAGGGTATGGCTTCAATCCACTTGGTAAAATAGTCAGTGGATTTTAGAATCCACTTGTGTTGGGATGATGATGGGGTGTGAATTTCGCCAATGAAGTCAAGACCCCATTGTTGAAATGGAATTTCTATTGAGATGGGCTTTAAGGGCAAGGGTAACAACTTTTTCTTACCCTTAAATATTTGGCACTTGTGATAGCAGGTCACATACTTTTTTACATCTGCAAACAAAGTAGGCCTGTAAAAACTAGCTCTCAAGATTTTGTCTGCAGTAGTTTCCCAGTATAGATGTCCTCCATAGTCACCTGCATGAAATTCTTGTAATACTTTGTCAGCTTATTCTTTTAACAAACAATTTAATAAAATCCCACTTTTATCTTTCCAAAAAAGTACATTGTCTAAAATACAAAATCTTACTGCCTTTAGCTTTAAGAATCTAGCTTTTGTTCTTGATAAACCAGGAGGAGCTTGTAATTTTAGTAATACAAAAATAATATCTGCATACCATGGTGAGTCTCAAAAGGCTTCACTAATCTCTGGAGTTGCCATCTCTTCCTGATCATCTATTTGGGCAATAAAATTTATGTCTAGGGCATGACAATTTGATTCAACCATGAGTTTGGCTAAACCTTGACCCTTTATGAATTTTGTGGGTTTTATTTCTGTCTAGTCAATTTAGTGTCCTAAATTGTTAACATAAATTATTGACCAGGGCTAGTAAACTGATGAAGTGTAATGCACTGTGTGTGCCTAAGTATCCTTTTTCTTACTTCATTGTTTTAGTGTTTTGTTGATGTTTTTGGGGTTTTTATGTTTTGGTTCTTAGTATTATGTTCTATACTAGAAATATGAAGCTAAATCTATTTAAAGAGGAAGAACAAGAAAATGATAATGAATAAATGAAAACATAGTTTATTTGCAAGTTCTGTTCTTAACTAGAAAATGATGAAAACAAGGAGTCCTAGTCCATGGATATTACAACTTCTAAATGAAAATTCATGAAATGAAAATTAGCTCAAAACACTACAACTTAATCTGATTCATTCAATTAAAGGTTTATTGGAAGAGTTTGTGAAAAAGATTAATTCTAGTGCAATGAGGATCTCCTAAAACATGAAAGGGAAATTCTGAAACAATCAGTAACTTAGAACATTACAGAGAAATCTCAGTCATTTGATAAAGGTTTATTGGAAGAGCTTGAGAAAAATATTAACTATATTGTGGTAAGGATCTCCTATGAAATGCTGAAACAACTTATAACATTACAACTAAATCTCATTCATTTGATAAAGGTTTATTGGAAGAGATTGAGAAAGAGATTAAATATAATGTGATAAGGATCTTCTATGAAACGAAACAATCAATAAATCATAATATTACAACTAGATCTCATTCGTGAATTAAAGATTTATTGGAAGAGCTTTTGAAAGAGACTAATTATAGTATGATGAGGATCTTCGATTTGACTAAATAATAGAAAATGAAATGCTAATAACTCAGAATATTACAACTGAATCCCATTCATTTAATAGAAATTTATTGGAAGAGCTTGTGAAAGAGACTAATTACAGTATACTGAGGATCCTTTAACTAAGCAGATGACATGAAACGAAATGCTAAAACACTATGATTTAAGAAAGCAATCTAAGTAAGGGAAGACAGTAAAACAAAATTGAAAATAACTTAGCTAGAAAACATGTAAAACATCCTCGAATAATAGGGGCCCTCTGCTACCAATTCAGTATTAATCCTTTAGCTCCTTAAGATTGTATTCAAAACAACATCAAGGCTAAACTCCTTTTATTAACACAGTGCTTGAAAACAGAGTATCACTGTAATGATAAAATATGTATCAGCTGTCCTTTCTTGGTATTACAGAGCTTAATTTATATGCAAATTCATAACTAACATCGAACAAAAATATGTACAGGCGTAATCTTTAAGTTAAAATTGAATTGAAAGTCTTTTGGGACTTGTGATTTGCTGTAAAGCAAATCAGGAGTCCTAATTCCTGTAGAAAACAATTTCTTTGACCTTTGCTTTGACCATGGGCTTAGACACATCCAATTATCGATTCAATCCTCATGGATAATAAGGAACGATGTAGGGAGGAATTGGAATCCACCCATGTGTGCCTTTTCTCCAGTTGACACCTTTAACATACTTAAACACAAAAACAACTGCAGAACGCTTGACTGCCTACAGAATGCTTGTATTCTATAGCTAAACTGTTCAAAAATTATTAAGACAACAAAAATCACGAAAGTACAATAAGTTAATCATTTGTATGCAACATTTAAGCAATATTAATCATTCTCATTGATCTTTAGGTTTATGAAATGATAAAGAAATGATGAAATGAGGTGAAAGTTGGCAAAAGAGAAGACAATTTCAGGGCTCAACATACCCCCACTGCAAAACTCTTGCATGTCATCATCCAACTTCATCAAAAATTTATTCCATGTGCTCTGAAACTTTTGCAAGAACATCTAGCCTCCTTTTTCTGCTTCTTTTCGTAGTCAACACCATTCTGGGTTTCCTCATGAATAATTTGAACCTAAGATCTATGAGTGCCCTGTTTAGTTTCTTATTTTTCTTCTTTAGCTTCCTGTTTGCTTTATACAATGTTCTCATTTGCAGAGAGAGAGTGTTGTTCATACCATTCTTCAATTTGACCTGCTCTCTTAAGATTTCATTTTCATTTTTGATATTTCTGTTCAGTATCTCCAATTCATAATTGTCTTTTCTCAAGATTTCTATTAGAGGTTCTTGTGGACTGAGAGATCTTTCTTAATTTTCTGAGGCCCTTCTTTCTAGTGATTCCACATAGTCATAAATTTGTTGTTGGGCTACATCTATATCTGGGGTTCCTCTGTTAGGGTCTTCTTCATACTGATGTAAAGGAGATCTATCAATTGGTGTTTGGATTGGAGTTTCTTCTTCTTCAATATTTATAACTCCTGTTTCCTTAATCCATTTCTTTTTCACCATGCCTTTAAGTCTAGAGCTTCTCCTTAATTTGGGCAGATTTTCATATTTTTCTTCAGCACATTCACTTGTTAATTTCTATTTTCTTTTAACCCTGATCTGTTTCCTGATCTTTGTTAATTTTTCAGAGATTACTTCTTCACTATCTTCCTATGTTGATGTATCATGTTTGATTTCAACAACTTTATCAATTTTTCCTCTCCTACTTTTTCTTACAGGTTCTTCTTTAGATAGTGTTTCCTCTGGTTCTTGAAAAAGGTTTCTTAGAAGAAACTCTGTTAGGATTTTACAGCAGAAATAATAAATATTTTACTGAGAGAAATAAACATAAAGAATCCAGCAACAAATCATAAACATAAACACAATGTTTAACCGGGAAAACCCCAAATCTGGGGAAAAACCCAACCAATGAAATTTCATTAACCATTGGCCAAAACCCTGGCCAATCCGGCCAAATGAGCCTTCACCGCTCACCTCCAGGCCTTTCCTTACAATGAAGTCTTTCCTGCCTTTTATAGGCTCCATCACATGCAATACCATGGGCCAAAACCATGGGTGCACAAAACCATGTGCCCCAAAACCACTATTATTTACCCTAGTCAACTTTGACTCTATCCCGAGTCAAGTTTACCTAACAATTCCCCCCTTAAACTTGACTTGGAGATTATTGACTAAATCCAGCCAAACCTGCTAGATGAGACAACCCCGCTCACTCTAGCTCTTCCCCCCTCAAATTTTTACCCAGGGTAATTGTTAACTTGACATCCCCCCTATCACCTAGGTCTAACCCAGACTTTACCAGTGATTACCCAGGGGTACGCATGCCATACTAGGTCTTACATCAGTATGCCCATTTACATGTAAAACATTAACTCCATTATAATAATTTTTTTTTGTTTCATTGTTGTTGTTCTTTGTATGACCATTCTACATTCATACATGATGTCCTCTCCAAAGAGGACATCATAGTTGTACATCAATCTGCCAAATGACATCAATTTCCATATAAAAATAATCCATCTACTGGATTACATGGTCACCAGCCTCTGTAACCACCAGTCCTCTAGGAATTCTCTTCAGATACATGGTTCATCAATTTTTAATTAATTCACCTGCAAATATCCTCTCTCATTTTGACGTTCTTAAAAGCATTTGATTGACGCATTCTGTCAAACACTTTGCTCTCCTAACATAGCTAATGGCTTGCTATCTCATGGATGCAGATAACATAATAATTGAGGGTGGTCATGTCCATTGTAGACATAGTTTGTTCCCTCTGCAACATCATCATCAAAATCAGCAGCATTAGCCCCAAACCCCTGCATTCCAACTTGATCAGACACTGCTGACACCTTTATGATTCGACCAGCAATTTCCAGCAGTCCATTTAGATTCTGTGCAGCTCGAGCATCTTCAAGTTTTGTAAATTGAACAAATCCAAAACCCTTGCACTTGCCAATCTTGGGATCAGTAGGTAATTGAACAAGCTCAATGGCACCAAATGGCTCGAAAACCTGCCGAAGCTGATCCTCAGTTATGTTGAAATGGAGATTACCAACGTACAATCTTCTGGCCCCACCAGAATAGGGCCCAATAAAACCACCAGCAGCAGCCTTGTAAAGCGCTCCGTTAAGATATCGCCGATACCCCTCACTGCCACGATCTCACTCTCCAATCCGGCGTAGAGGAGCCCTATGACGCCCAGTCGATTGCCGAAATTCATTCCCGTGTGGCTAGAGGCATTCAAGACCCTCTTCACTCTGAGCTTCATGGAATCTCCCGGCTCCCGGGCCTTCAAACGCTCGACCAGACCAACACTGGCACTAGAGACGGCTCCGATGAGGTACTCATAGCCCGTGTAATAGGTGATATTTTCACCGTGTCAACCCAATGGGGACTGGAATAACCCTATGAACACCTGATCCAGCCTGTAGACTACCATCCAGCACTCGATCCACTTTCTTCGATGCCTAATATTACATCTCCTCCTATGCAAGTTGCTCCATGATGATATGCCAAATCTGGAAATTATCACAATCTATGCAACGTTCAACGCAGGTGGTAACCACTAGCTTATTCATTCTCTGACTATGGCGTAGTTTCCCATCTGAGCACTTCTAAAACCTTGTTCTTACTGCGCACAACTAAGAATTTTTCATTCTGAATAAATCCACACATATGGGCAGCTTCAAGTTATGTGCATGCCAGATCTGACCAGTTCTAAATTCGGTTATGATCCATAACCACCATTTTCAATAATAATCATGCGAAAAAACTATCATCAATTATTTATTTGTCTACCAGGCCAAATAACCCTTGGCAACAAAATCGTCCTTATGAAGCCAAAAGACGACAACCTTCGGCTCCTCTTCACTCCTTGTCGTTGTTCTCTAGCAGGTCGTATACTCCATTGCACAAGGCTTCTTCTCGGCCACAAAGGCGTCCTTCTGAAGCCCAAATCTTGGACCATAGCTCTGATACCAGTTGTTAGGATTTTACGGCAGAAATAATAAATATTTTACTGAGAGAAATAAACATAAAGAATCCAGCAACAAATCATAAACATAAACACAATGTTTAACCAGGAAAACCCCAAATCCGGGGAAAAACCCAACCAATGAAATTTCATTAACCATTGGCCAAAACCCTGGCCAATCCGGCCAAGTGAGCCTTCACCGCTCACCTCCAGGCCTTTCCTTACAATGAAGTCTTTCCTGCCTTTTATAGGCTCCATCACATGCAATACCATGGGCCAAAACCATGGGTGCACAAAACCATGTGCCCCAAAACCACTACTATTTACCCTAGTCAACTTTGACTCTATCCCGAGTCAAGTTTACCTAACAAACTCTTCCCAATTATCTCCTACTTTCTTCAAATGTAACTCAATCAGTATTTTAATTAGGCCATGGTGGTGCAGAGTAGTTTCTAGGAATTGGAGTCTTTTCTGAACAATAGAGGCCATTCTTTTCAAACTATTAAGCAGGAAGAAAGGTAGATTTATTTCATCATCTAAGAAATTCATCATCAGTCTGATATGGTAGACATACATGGTACCGAATATACCCTCACATGTTATGAATTTTTGTAAAATTAATAATATATTCCTCCAATTATTTTTCAAGGCTATACTTGGAATACCCTTTCTAAATACTGAAATTTCCATACCTGGATTCTTTAGCATTTGTTTTCAGGTTTCATTATGAAACTCTTTATTCTTGAACCAGCGCTCTCCTTGTCTTGGCAATTCTATGGCTTCAGATATAAATGACTCTGTTATAGTGAAATTAATATCCTCAATTTCTACCTCTGATCCATCAAATGACCTAGCAAATGATTTCATGATTTCTTTGTGGAATTCATTGAATTTTTCTACAAAGCTCAGCCACCCAACTTGCCGGAATAGCCCTTTAACTTGTGGGTATCCTTCTATGTATTTGATCCCAATTGGATCTGTTCTCACAATTAGCCCCATTTTTCCTTGATATAGATTGATTCCTTTCCTTGGCTTAGGTCTACTTCTCTATCTCTAATCCTGTGTCTGAAGAAAGAGTAGCTGCGGAAGGATGTTTTTCCCTTAAAATGACTTCTCTGTTTCTATAGATCAACTGGATATAGAATGTAATGGAAGTAAGTGAATGTGGTGGTGAATGAAAAAGGTAATGGAAAATGATGAAAATGATAGGGTTGAGGGTTTGATATGGAATGACATACTGCGAAGAGATTTATGATGATTTTCAAAATCATCAATAAATGATACGATCTAAGGACGTGACCTAATAGGTCACATCTAAGTTTTGGCCGTTAATCATTTAATTAATGATGAACCGTTATGGAGCGGAAGGTAAGGGATATGGTCGAGGTGTTTTTATGATAAGGAAGGATCAATTCGAATGATAGATTAACTTAGGAAACATATGATCTAAGCATATTGTATTTTTTTCATGTTTTGCTATCAAAATAACTTTGCACAATTTACCTCAGACCTTTTGATTTCGCTGCTTGTGGTGTTTGTCCTTCATTTTGAAAAATGATGATCTTTTAAAATCCATAATATCCTTTGACTATCATCCTTTGTTTATTGAAGTAGGCTTGTAGAGTCAATTAGCTACAGAACATAATTGGCTACAGAATAGACAGCTACAGAATGTACCTGTAAAACAAATTATGAAATATGGATATGGAATGGAATGAGATGGATCATAAGTGTGGAATGGCATGAAATATTAATGAAGTGAAGTATGGAGTGAAAAATGAATCTGTAACTTGTGATTTTATGATATTTAGCTGCAGAAAAAGAACAATTGAAAGTATAGGGTGTCAGAAAAATTTTGATTTTCACCGTGCACTTTCTATATAAATATGCCAATCCCTAATTGGTTTTCATATTTATACTTTTATTTTTTATTTTTATTTTTACTATATCTATATCTATATATATATTTATTGAAGAAAAATAAAACTAAGTTAGTGAAGAAGAAGAATTCTTCTTCACTAACTTCATATCAATGTTATCTTGGAATTTCTTGACAAATTCTTCTCTTGAAAGTGGCTTATGATACAATTTCAGTCTGTGTCCATTTACAAGAAATGCTACCTTCCCTTCATCTATTGTCCTGATTTTTATTGTTCCATTTTCAAATATTTTCACAATTTCATATGGCCCAAGCCAATGAGTTTGAAATTTTCCTTGAAAATCCTTGAATTTTGAATCAAACAAGAGTGCCTAGTCACCTTCTTTAAATTTCTTTTCTTTGATATACTTGTCATGCCATCTAGTCCTTTGCTGTTGGAATATGCTTATTCTTTGGACTGTATCTTGTCTGATCTCATCCAATTCATTAATCTGCTCCAGTCTGTGCTTTTGTGCTTCTGTCAAATCAAGTCCTAATTGGACTGCCATTTTGAAAGTTTGGATCTGAAACTCTATGGAAACAGGACTTGTTTTCCATAAACAAGTTCATAAGGGGTGTGTCCTGTTGTGTTTCTCCATATAGTTCTGTAGGCCCATAAGGCTTCAAGAAGCCTTTCTGCCCAATCTCTTCTTTGTAAATGAACAGTCTTTGTAAGGATCCCTTCAATCACCTTATTGATAGATTCCACTTGGCCATTTGCTTGTGGATGGTAGGGAGTGGATTTCCTGTGTCTGATTTTGTACTTCTCTACCATTTTATCCACCATTTTTGATGTGAATTGAGCTCCTTGATCTGTAACAATTTTTCTTGGGACACCAAAATGAGTAAAAATATCCTCAAAAAGAAAATTAACTACAGATGCTTCATTAGCAAAAATTAATGCCTTGGCTTCTACCCATTTGGTAACATAATCAATGCAAACTAAGATATACTTCTTTTGTTTTGATGGAGGATTAATAGGTCCTACAAAATCCAAAGCCCATTTCTCAAAAGGTTCAATATGTACCTAAGGTTGTAATGGAATTTCACTTGAAGGGGAAGGTTTCCCTACCCTTTGGAAAATGTTACACCTTTTGACATACTCTTTATCATATTTAAAGAGGGATGGCCAATAATATCCTAGATGAAGGATCTCATAAGTTGTCCTCTTATCAACAAAGTGTCCACCACAAGGTTCATCATGACATGCCTTGAGAATCTCAGGCATTTCATCTTCTCAAACACATCTTCTGATAATAAATTCTGGACCTGTCTTGTATAATTCACTAGCATCCATGAATAATTTGCACTGTCATAAATGATTTTTCTTTTATCTCTTGCATTCATAATTGAAGGAAATTTTCCTGAAACTAGATAATTGGCAATGTTAGCAAACCAAGGAGTTTGAGTAGTGATTGTAAAGAGATATTCATCAGGGAATTTATCTTCAATTGGAGTATTTTATTTAATGTTTTGGAGTCTAGATAGGAAATACGTAATTGTGTTTTGTTTTCCAGGCCTATCTAGAATGGTGATGTTAAATTCTTGTAAAAGCAATAGCCATCTTACGACTCTGCCATTAGTAACTAATTTATTCATTAAATACCTAATTGCAGAGTGATCTGTGCGAAAAAAAGTTTCATAGCCTGTTATATAATGTCTGAATTTATTTATAGCATGAACAACAGCTAAGAACTCTTTTTCAGTTACAGTATAATTCAACTCTAAAGGAGTCAAATTTTACTTATATAGTAGATGGCATAAGGGATTAGGTATTTTTGTCCCAACACAGCTCCTAAAGCTGTATCTGAGGCATCTGTCGAGATGTGAAAAGGTAATTTCCAGTTAGGTCCCCTTAAGATAGGTGCTTCTGATATTTTTGTTTTCAGGGTTTCAAATGCTAACTTGCAGTCATAATTCCATTTGAATTCACAGTCCTTGTGTAGAAATTAGCTGAATAAATCACTTATTCACTGAAGATTAACCTGGTCATATATCAATTTCGAATTGCATACATAACACATAACCTTCTTTTACAATTAATTGTCACATGCGGAAATAACAGAAGCAATCTCACATCAATTCAATCACACATTAACTCAGTATGTATGGGGAAAGCCTATAGCTGAAAACCCCGCAGCTATTGTGTATATTATAATGGAGAAATCAAGTAACCAAACAAGTACAATACTCTTCACAAGTACTCAGTACTCTCTCATGAAGTTACTCACAATCTGACTCAGTTTTGAACAAGTCTGAGGTTCAAAACTCCCCGCCAATTGCCTTGCCTCTATTGCGCAATCATGGCCCGTATATGAAGAGGTTCAAGGTTCGAATCCCCTTCCCTTGATTGCGTAATTGTCATGGACAATTCCTCCAAGTGTAATGCAAATCTCATGCAAAACAAATCTACCAACCGATAGCTTTACTCACCCTTTCATCTACCTCTTCCACTGGTCTCCACTGAACTGATCATGCACTGTAGTGAACTGAAGTGTTCTTGAGTTGACTAATGAGTTAATATTTAGTAAATTAAATATTATTTAATTTACTCCACTCATATCTAGTTGATTAGTTAGTTAACTAATCCTAACTAGTTCAACTAAAACAAACAGAACACAACTCCACTATCTGTCCCGTTAACTCCTCCAAAACTTCTGCCACTGAAGTCTAACTGAAGCCAACCATGCAAGATGCCATCAAACCCTAGGAACTACGTGATTCCTTGTGTCAGTTGCATGAGCCACCTCCATGACTCAAACTGAAGTGCGCCAAGAGAGTAAACTGCTGTTTATAGTCAAAATATTATTAAGGGTAAATAATATTTGACTTCCATATTTTTAGGAGATCAGTCTAAAAATAGCCTGGGTCCTAAAAAATAGGGTCTCATCTATTTTACCGACATGTCGCATCCATCAAGAATCTCTAAGTAGAATTCCCAAATTATGCTCCGTATGTCTAAAAATAGACATAGTCTAAAAATAGACTTTGCGCCAGAATTTGCCTGCGGGCCCACTTAGTGAAGGCGACTTCATTTCACTAAGCTCCATCATCTTGCTGCATTCTCAACACCTTGGTGAGTAATTTGAAAAGTGGAGATGTTATCTTGGTGAAGTTTTATATAAATCTTATATAGTATCCAGTAAATCCTAGAAAACTCCTAACATCTTTCTGACAACTTGGAACTAATAGTCTAGAGATGACTTCAACTTTTGACTCATCAACTCTAATCCCATCTCCTGAATTATGATGTCCTAAGACAATCCCTTCAGTAAACATCATGAAACATTGTTCATGACTTAATGAAAGGTTTTCTTCTTTACACCTTTTTAGAACCTTTTCCAAGTTTGCTAAGGCTTCTTCAAATGTGTTTCCATAGACTGTGAAGTCATCCATGTATACTTCTACACAATCATGTATTAGATCTGAAAATATTCCCAATACTGCCCTTTGGAATGTTGCAGGTGCATTGCACAATCCAAAAAGAAATACTTGGTAGGCATAGGTACCCCAAGGACATGTAAATGTCGTTTTATATTGATCCTTAAGTGCAACTTGAATTTGATTATAACCATTGAAACCATCCAAAAATGAAAAGTACCTTTTTCCTGCTAATGTATCAAACACCTGATCTATGAAAGGTAAAGG
Source organism: Pinus albicaulis (assembly GCA_034641835.2). NCBI lineage: Eukaryota > Viridiplantae > Streptophyta > Pinopsida > Pinales > Pinaceae > Pinus > Pinus albicaulis. The sequence continues at coordinate 1,670,402,070 of CM076581.1, forward strand.
AAAATGATCTTTAAGAGTAGCTTTGTTTAATTCTCGGTAGTCAATGCATACCCTCCATTTACCATTTTTCTTGGGTACAATCACCAAAGGAGAAACCCATCGACTATTTGAAATGGGATAAATAAAGTTGACATTTAACAATTTCTGCAACTCTTCTTTAACAATTTCCCTAAGATTTGGATTCATCCTTCTCTGAGGCTGTCTGATTGGTTTACAATTTTCCTCTATGTATATATGATGAGTGCAAGTCTTAGGGTTGATCCATTTCATATCAGTGTACTCCCATGCATATGCAGAAGAATGTCTTTGTAATATTTTGACTAGCTTTTCCTGTTGAAAATTTTCTAGGTTTTTGTTTATGTTTAAAGTTTTTCCTGGAAATATCTCAATTGTAGAGCTGCCAAATTATTCCATGGAGAAAAGAGACATTTGTCTTAATGAAAAAAACTCAATATTGGATTCTTCTTGAAATTGTTCATGTTTGTATTCTGAATAAGATTCATGATTTTCTAAAGCATTCAGAATCTGACTATCTTCACTAATTTCTGAAATAGTGAAGAGAGATTGTATATCTTCTTCATCATCAATCCATTGAGTATCATCTATTTTTGTGATTGTTCTTGCTGGAGGATATAAAGTAAATTACTTGGTTGAACTACCATTAGATATGTACATATCATCGGATCTACAACTAATGAAGGCATCAGCTATAGCTAACCAAGGTCTTCCTAGTATAATAGGATGTCCTCCTAGATCATTTTTAGTAGTTAGGATCATGAAATGCACAAGATACTTCCAAGAATCTAAGGACACTGAAATATCTTCTAATACCCATCCGGTTTGATTACAGATCTATCTGCTAACTGTACTAGTGTGGGTGTATAAAGAAGATTAGGAAGCTTTAGTTATTCCATGGTCTGCCTACTCATGATATTTATTGCTGCTCCAAGATTAATTAATGTGTTTGATATTTCAATTCCATTGATATGTGTTTTGAAAACTGGATTTCCGGGATCTAAATATTTGGGAATAGCAATCTTTCCCATCATTATGTCTGCTATTTTTCCTACCAGTTGTATTCTTTTTATCTCTTTTATTTTTCTTCCTGGTTTTTTCATACTCAACTCCTTTATTGTTTTTTCTAAGATTGGGATCTCCTTGATAGCTTGTAATAATGGAATCTTAATACAAACATTTCTCAGTTCATCTAGGAAATCATAGTTAGGCATTACAATTTGTTTCTCTACACCTTTATCAATTTGTAATCTTTCAGGAAAAGGAGGTGCAGTAGTAGATGTTGATGGCTACTCTAACATAGGAGTTGAAATTATTGGTTCTTTCTGTTTTTATTTTTCAATATTTTGGTCTTGAAGAGATGTGCTTTCTTCAAGACTTTTATTTACCTGTAGAGAATATTCCTCAGAATTTTTTTGTTCTTGTATCACTACAGAAGGCTTCTTCCTTTCAAGTATTCTTCCAGACCTAAGTTGAACATCATTAAGGTCTAAAGGAGTAATCAAATAGGTTCGAAATTGTTTTCCTTCTATCATATATGTATTCTGAGGATTTTTATTATTGGGGTTTGGTATTGGTTGGGCAGGTAACTGGTTTGGTTTATGAGAAAATGGTAATGGAAGTGGTGGATTTTGATTTTGATTTTGATTTTGATGTTGTGGATTCTGCTGAGGATTTTGTTGAGGAGGAAAATTTGGATATGATGGATATGATGGATAAGATGGTGGATATTGATAATACTGGGAGAACCTTCCATAAGGATTTTGTGTTCCTTGAGCCCAAGGTTGAGATTGATTTTGAAATTGGGGCCAAGGTTGCTGCCAAGAGTTCCAATTTGGTGGGGGCTGATTATACATTTGATTATTAAACCCTTCTGTTTGAGGTCCTTGCCAAGGTTTTCTAGAGACAAAATTAGGAGATTCTGTGGAATTTGTGGTTGTTTCTTCTTGAAAGACAACTTTAAGGCTAAGGATTAAGGGACAATCCTTGGTATCATGCTCTTCTGAACAAATTTCACAAGGCTCTATTACTTCTGCATCCAAAGGGCACTCTCTTAAGGCATGCTTCTTCCTACATTTGGGACAAAAGATTGCCAAGGCATCAGTTTTGACTTTCTACTTGTTTTGTAACTTAAGGGTGTCTATTTTATCACTAAGAATCCCTAGAATATCAGTTTTGAATTCATCAATCATATTCCCTATTTCTGCCCTACTTACTGTTCCAGTTGCAGATTTGCTTGCCCTTGCAAGAACATGGTCTCTTGGTCCTTTCAAGATTTTAGATTTTCCTCTTGAGATATTAATACATAGTTCTACTATATCAGGTAATGAAAGTTGAGATATATCTCCTTTCCCCATCATGTTAAGGATATCTATCCATTCATCCCTAATTGTTTTCAACAAAAGAGCTTTCAAAGTGTCTTGATCTAAGTTTTACATTTTTTCTCTTTTAATGTTATAGTTAAATATTTCAAGTAAATCTTCCAGATTTTCATCCTCTTTTTGCATCATCTTGAACACTTCTTCCTTATGGTTGACTGGTATACAGTAATCCAGATATTTGTCTAGAAATTTTTTCCTCATATCATTCCATGTCCCTATAGACCCAGTGATTAGACTCATAAACCATTTTAATGTTGCTCCTTTCAATGTTGAAGGGAACAGTTTAAGTTTTTGAGCATCTTGAAGATAATCATAAGTTCTACATCGAACTTCAAATTCAAATAAGAATGTCTCAGGGTCTTCAATTTTTATTCCATGAAAATTTGGAAGAACAGAGGGTGAGATATTTTTCATGGTAGCATTTGTTTCTTCATCTATTATAGGGAATACAAAGGAGCTTTCAATTCCCCCTCTACGTCTATTTCCTTCTGCATTTCCTCTACCTCTACCTCCTCTAAATAGCAAGTTTTCTCCATTAAATATTTCTCCTTCTCCTTCTCCTCCTTATGTTAGGAAAAATACTGAGAGGGGGGGGGGGGGTGAATCAGTCTTTAGATCTGACTGAAATCTTTTTATCAGAGATATTATTATGCATTTAATTCTTTACTTAGATTATTGCATCATTCATTCATCATAAGTTTAGTAAGTAGTAAGCATGTGCATTAATAACATAATTAGCCATCACACGTAAGAAACACACATGAACACCAGTATTTAAGGTGGAAACCCAATTTGGGAGAAAACCACCGCTGCTGTCGTCTCTGTCTTTAATATTTATTATAAAGAAAACCTCTTACAATTTTTGTGCTGGCACAGACTTATACCAGCACGCAGGCACCCACCTGCAGAAGGCTACAATCTTCTCTCGTTCTCTAGTCACTACTGGAAGGGACCTCCAACCCCCTGATTTTAACACCAACTTGTACTGGCAGAAGGCTTCCTCAGATCCACCAAATTTCTTCAATTTCTTCATCAGGCTTGCGTCAGGTCTTCATTATTTCTTTTCAGATCTTCCTAGAGATTCATCAGTTTCTTGGTCTAGAGGTCTTGAACCTTCATCAATTCCATAGGTGCATCATAGATTCAGCTTTATCAGACAACAGAGTTCAATCATGCAGATATCTCTTAAAGATATTTATTCATTGACAATCCCTCCACATGCACACGTTGTACTATAATCCTCTTCTCCTTATATATTTTTTGCATTTATTAAAACCATGAGTCAAAACCACTCAACCGCTGATGGTATTCCTGGACGAGATCAAATAGATAATCTAGCGGGGTTTACCCAAGCCCCAAACAGCTTCTCATTGTTCTTATTTTCTTGGTCAGGCAATTAGATAATTAATCTAAGGCTTTTTAATATCTCAATCTGAGATTGAGATATTAATCCAAATTTCTCCTAAGGTTCAAGCCCTTACTCATCCCTTGGCAGACGTGAATATTAATTATATCATATATTTGGTGAATTATTTTTCTCAATACTTCTTTTAGTCCGCACTCTGGTTACAATTTCTGAGCTCGACCATGGAAAATATCACCACCTTTGGAATAACATTCAAAGTGATGGCCCAATCGCTTTTCGTCATAAATTATATTTAATTTAAACAAACCTTGGTTAAACCCACAAATATTAAAAAGTCCCAATCAATATAAGTTAAACTGGACCCACATATATGATCAACGACCCAATCACATACTCACACCGTATCGTGGTTATCCTTTGCGCACCTTCCTCATACGGCCACCGTCCGATGTCTCCCCTTCAGATCGACGACGCTTAACCATATCGTGCGGCATCCTTGGTCGGACTTTAACGTGCGATGGCGCACAGTGATGGTGGTTTTACAGATTCGTTCAGGGACGCATGTCGCTCGTTCTATGGAATCACTCCCAACCTCTTGAATACCGCTTGCCCATCGAAAGCGGTGTAATAAAAATTGGAAACCGCCTGTACTGTTCCTCCTTCGTGGTTCCGCCCTTCTACTCCAGGTTCCGTCATGCTTCCTTTTGTTATGATCCATCACTTCCCTTCCAGGTTCCGTTCGTAATTTCAAAGTGTTGTTCCAGCGAGAGTTCGACGGCCTATACTCACATAATTCATTCACCGAGTTCTGTGTTGGTTGCAGGGATTCACAATTCCTTCATCAATAACATGTTCATATATTATACATGCTCAATTCAATAAAGGCACAGACAATGACGAGATCAATCCCCAGCATTGATCCCAATTTACCTTCAGTCTTATATTCAACAAATATATATAACTCCACTGTCTACCAATTTTGGATACACAGTCGACCGTATTAGCATCGGTTCTTCTAACTACATAGAGAGCACCATTAATCCCCTCATAGGGTTTCATACTTATCATGGATTTCAATTATCCTCCATCAGGATGCATACATATGTTCACACATGAATTAATTCCATAGGGACTCAAATATCCTTCCTACTGAATTCAATTTGCTCCTTGACTGATACTGCTCTCTGTAAATGCACTCTTTCTCTGTTCTTCTCTGCTAACCTTTGTTCGCTGCTAAATTTCTTTTCTCTATTCCTAGTTACTGTTTTAGATGCTCCTTCTTTGCCAATTCCTTTTCCATCAACGACAACATTTCCAACAATCTCCCCCTTTGGCATTGATGGCAATACTCTTCCTCTGTTTTTCTTATAGAAGCCCCCTTTTTTTTTTGCTTTTCCTCCCCCTTTGACATCAATGGCAAAGGGTTGATCAAGATCCTCTGTACCAACAATACCATGCCCCCCCTGAGATTATGCTACATATTCAAACATAATATTCAATGAAATAACAGAAATGAATACAATAAATAATTAGAATGCCAACAATGTATCCTTGCCACATGACCAATGCTCCCCCTTAGCCTATGCATCCTGAACACTTTCAACAAGAGCGTATCCAATTTAGTCTTCTGAATTTAAGCAGATCTGATCTTCTGCATGGCAAAGACTACTCCCAGCTTCTTTCTGAGATATTCGAACGCTTCCCTAGGTAAAGGTTTGGTAAATATATCAGCAACTTGTTCTTTGGAGGGAACATACTCCAACTTCACCTTTTGTTCAAGCACTTGTTCTCGTAAGAAGTGATACTTGATGGGAATGTGCTTGGTCTTGGAATGCATAACAGGATTCTTTGAAATACCGATGGCACTTGTATTATCACACATAATGGAGATAGGAGGTGAACATTTGATTTGAATGTCTTGTAAGGTTTGCTTCATCCAAAGAAGTTGAGTGCAACATGATGCGACAGCCACATATTCTACTTCTGTTGTAGATAAGGAAATAGAGCTTTGCTTCTTGCTGAACCAAGATACTAACCGGGGCCCCATATAGAATGCACCACCACTAGTGCTTTTCCGATCATCAACATTTCCAGCCCAATCTGCATCAGTGTAAGCATGAAGAGTAAGATCAGCATTCTTTTGATACCATAGTCCAAAGTCTTGAGTTCCTTGTAGATATTTGAATATTCTTTTCACAGCCTGAAGGTGAGACTCTTTTGGATTAGCTTGGAATCGTCCAACAATCCCAACTGCATGCATAATTTCTGGTCTTGTCCCAGTGAGATAAAGTAGACTTCTTATCATAGATTTGTATTCTGGTTGATTCACCGTGGGGGAATCATCATTAGAACTGAGATTACATCCGGTTATCATTGGTGTACTTACAGGTTTGCAATCTTCCATGCCATACTTCTTCAAGATTTGCTTAAGATATTTTGCTTGTGATAAGAATATGCCATATGTTGCTTGTTGCACTTGCAAGCCAAGAAAGAATGTTAGTCCCCCAAGTAAAGACATTTCAAATTCTTGTTGCATATCATAAGCAACTTTCTGACTCATAGACTCTTCATTACTCCCAAAAATGATATCATCAACATATACAACCACAATCAATAGTTTATTATTTTCAGTTTTTGTGTATAAGTTGCTATCAGTAGACTCCTTAGAAAAACCTTGTTGATGAAGATATTTGTAAAGATGATAGTACCATGCCCTTGGAGGTTGTTTGAGACCATATAGAGCCTTTTAAGTCTACAAACAAGTTTTTCATCATTTCCCAAAATGAATCCTTCTGGTTGTTCTATATAAACTTCTTCTTCTAGATCACCATTGAGAAAAGCAGATTTAACATCCATTTGATAAACTTTGATTTTTTGGAAGCTTGAAAACGCAAGAAACATTCTTATGGCTTCAAGTCTGGCTACAGGAGCAAAGGTTTCTTCAAAGTCTATACCTTCTTGTTGAGCATACCCTTTGCACACAAGTCTAGCTTTATTTATTATAACATCCCCATTCTCATTTAACTTGTTTTTGAATATCCATTTAGTTCCAATGACATTTTTGTCATGAGGTCTTGGTACTAATTCCTAAGTGTGATTCTTTTCAATTTGATCAAGCTCTTCATTCATGGCTTGAATCCAACATTCATCTTTGCTAGCTTGACTGACATTGTGAGGTTCAATAGTGGACAGAAATGCCAGATTGCTAGAAGATCCCATAAGAGTCCTTCTTGTTTGTACACCTGATCCCTTTTCTCCCAAAATTTGAGATTCTGGATGATTCTTTTGAACATATCTGGATGGAGCATTTTCAGAAAAATCATCTTCGGGTTCTTCATTGGGTTCACTGTTTTTATCATTACTATTTGATGTAGAAGGATATATGTCATCATCATCGTCTTCATTTGTTGTTTGTTTTTCTTCTTTTGGAGCTGCTGGAGACTCATCAATAACAACATCTATACATTCAACAATCTTCCGAAGTCCTTTATTGTAACATTTATATGCCCTACTCCTAGAGGAGTAACCAAGAAATATTCCTTCATCTGCTCTGGGTTCAAACTTGCCAAGTTTTTCATCATTATTTTTGATAAAGCATTTGCTCCCAAAAACTCTAAAGTGCTTCATAGTGGGAGGATTGCCATACCATAGTTCATATGGAGTTTTATCACTATTTACACGAACATGTGCCTTGTTAAGAATATTTACCGCTGTATGTGCTGCTTCTCCCCAAAATGTGTCAGGTGTTCCGGAATCATCAAGCATAGCTCTAGCCATTTGTTGAACTGCTCTATTCATTCTTTCTGCTACGCCATTTTGTTGTGGAGTGCCAGCTACAGAAAACTGTCTTTTTATGCCATGTTGTTCACAAAATTCAAGGAATTCATCTGATGTATATTCTCCTCCTCGATCAGATCTAAGACACTTGATTTTTATATCTAATTCATTTTCAACCAGTGCTTTGAAGATATGAAATTTCTCAAATGCTTCATCTTTGTGTTTAATCAACCCAATCCAACACATTCTAGAGAAATCATCAATAAATAAGATATAGTATTGTTCACCATGTGGTGACTTTTTCTTCACAGGTCCACATATGTCAATATGAATGAGTTCAAGAGGCTTACTTGATGAACCTTCCTTGGCATTAAATTTCACTCTGGTTTGCTTACCGAATTGGCAAGATTTGCATATGATACTTTCAGGTGGTGTAATATTGGGAAGATTACAAACAACTTTAAGTCTGCTTGATTTGTTGATTTGAGAGAAGCTCAGATGCCCCAACCTTCTATGCCATAGGCAGTTTTCTGAAGATTTACTCATGTAACATTTTTATTTGCAGTTCTTTAATACATACAGATTGCTTGGAGTTCTGTTTCCTTTTAATTGTTTTACCTGTATCAAGATCACGTACCACACATTCTTTTGAACTAAAGACAACTTCAGTTCCTTGATCACACATTTGACTTACACTTAATAGGTTATGCTTTAATCCATCCACATACATGAGATTATTAGCTTTCACCTTTTCTTTTAGAAAAACAGATCCTTTTCCCTTAATGACAACAAGAGTATCATTTCCAAATGTAACATTCTTTTCCTTTTCTAGAGCACTATATGCAAGAAGTTTGTTTTTGTCACCTGTCATGTGTTTTGAGCATCCACTATCAATGTACCATTGATTTTCTTCTCCTTCTGCAAATAAAGCTATGCCACAATTTTCAACGTGTAATTCCTTCTTTTTCCATAGTTTGGAGCTTGAAGGAAGATGCTCTTTTGGCTAGACTTTGCTCCTGCATTCAGATTCTTCATGGCCAAAGTTATTGCAATAAGCACATTCAACTTCATTTTGAAGAGGATAAAAGTTGTTATATGTATTCTTCTTTGTTCCAATATCAATCCTTTTCTTTCTTGCTTTTCTTGTCATGATGGTTTTATATGCAACACATTGAACAACTTTATGACCAAAATTGTGACATGAGAAACATTGTCCATTGAAGAAGAAATTTCTGCGATCATGAAATCTTCTACTTGAATTTACCTATTGATTGGTGTTTCTTTGAAAGATAGTCCTGTTAGTGTTCTTTGAATTGAGATGGTCCTGCTTTATCAGTAAAGATTCTTTATTCCGTTGCTGAGGGGTAGAATGTTGTGTACTGGTTGTAGCTTCTTTTAGATAATTTGGTGCTGAAGCCTGAGAAGATTCTCCGATATATCCAAGACCTGTCTTTAGAAGAGGAGAACATTGTACCTTGATAGTCTCATCTAAGGTTTCAGATCCTTTAGCAAATCTAAGATTCAAAGTCTTTACTTTCTCAATTTCTTTTCTTAGACTTACTATTTCACATTCTAATTTCTCATTATGTTTCTCCTTTTCTTGAAGCTGGTTTTTCAGAGTCTTTATGGTTATTTTAATTTCTTCTAAGCATATTTTGAGTTGATTGATTTCATCAAGAAAATCATTTTCCTCTAAAGCATCCATAAAAGTATCCTTTTCTTCTCTAGACTCCTTTTCAAATGCCATGAGAAGTCTAATATCTTGTTCACATTCTTCCTCATTGTATGATAACCCATCACTGTCTTCATGAGTATAGTCAATTTTTCTAGTGCTAAATCGATTCTTATTCCTTCTTGCTACTTCCTTTCCTTTTTCATGTGTTTCTTTGTGAGGAAACTTAGCAGCATAATGACCAAATCTTCCACAAGCAAAACATTTGAAAGGAAGCTTACCTCTGAACCGTCCTGTACCAAGTTGGAGTTTCTTTACAAAATTTACCTCATCTTCTTCTGAGATATACCCTGATCCTTCTGTCTCTTGTACTTCTTTCCCTTTTGTAGAAGCTCTAAAGACAACTTCTTTGACTTCAGGATGTCCTCCTCTTCTCATTTCATATGCAGTTAGTATGCCATGAAGTTGCACCACAGTAAGATTTTGAAGATCCTGCTTTTCTTCAAGAGCAGAAACTTTTGACTCAAATTTTGTCGTTAGTGATCTTAAAAATTTCTCAACCAAATTAGATTCGGTTATTGTTTCTCCCAGATTTCTCATACGATTTACAATATCATCAAGTCATAAAAAGAAATTAGCAATGCTCTCCTCATTATGCATTTTTAGGTTCTCATATTGAATTCTGAGAGTTTGGAGTTTAGCACTTTTTACCTTTGCATCACCTTCATAACTTAGAATGATTTTGTCCCATATTTCCTTTGCTATATTCAGCTACATGACTTTGACAAATTTTGATTCAGTTAGCCTTCCCAATAGAGCATTAACCGCCTTTGCATTTGTTTCATAATTCTTTCTTTCTGTTGGATCTGTTGGTACCGCGGCTGGATATTGATATCCTGCTTTAACAATAGCCCATACATCTGCACCCAGAGACTGAAGATAGGATCTCATCCTTGTTTTCCAGAATATTAAATTGTTTCTGTTGAAGAGCGGAGGCCTGATAGATGCTAATCCATCTTGATTGCTCATCTTGATTGACCTTCCTTCTAGCGGCTAAGATTTTCAGAAGGACCTGCTCTGATACCAATTGTTAGGAAAAATACTGAGAGGGGGGGGGTGAATCAGTCTTTAGATCTGACTGAAATTTTTTTATCAGAGATCTTATTATGCATTTAATTCTTTACTTAGATTATTGCATCATTCATTCATCAGAAGTTTAGTAAGCAGAAAGCATGTGCAGTAATAACATAATTAGCCATCACACATAAGCAACACACATGAACACCAGTATTTAAGGTGGAAACCCAATTTGGGAGAAAACCACCGCTGTTGTTGTCTCTGTCTTTAATATTTATTATAAAGAAAACCTCTTACAATTTTTGTGTTGGCACAGACTTATACCAGCACGCAGGCACCCACCTGCATAAGGCTACAACCTTCTCTCGTTCTCCAGTCACTACTGGAAGGGAGCTCCAACCCCCTGATTTTAACACCAGCTTGTACTGGCAGAAGGCTTCCTCAGATCCACCAAATTTCTTCAATTTCTTCATTAGACTTGCATCAGGTCTTCATTATTTCTTTGCAGATCTTCCTAGAGATTCATCATTTTCTCTATCTAGAGGTCTTGAACCTTAATCAACTCCATAGTTACATCATAGATTCAACTTTATCAGACAACAGAGTTCAATCATGCAGATATCTCTTAAAGAGATTTATTCATTGACAATCCCTCCACATGCACACGTTGTACTATAATCCTCTTCTCCTTATATAGTTTTTGCCTTTATTAAAACCATGAGTCAAAACCACTCAACTTCTGATGGTATTCCTGGACGAGATCAAATAGATAATCCAACGGGGTTTACCCAAGCCCCAAACAGCTTCTCATTGTTCTTATTTTCTTGGTCAGGCAATTAGATAATTAATCTAAGGCTTTTTAATATCTCAATCTGAGATTGAGATATTAATCCAAATTTATCCTAAGGTTCAAGCCCTTACTCATCCCTCAGCAGACGTGTATATTAATCATATCACATATTTGGTGAATTTTTTTTTGCTCAATACTTCTTTTAGTCCGCACTCTAGTTACAATTTCTGAGCTCGACCATGGCAAATATCACCACCTTTGGAATAACATTGAAAGTGATGGCCCAATCGCTTTTCTTCATAAATTATATTTAATTTAAACAAACCTTGGTTAAACCCACAAACATTAAAAATTCCCAATCAATATAATTTAAACTGGGCCCACATATATGATCAACGACCCAATCACATACTCGCACCGTACCATGGTTATCCTTCGCGCACCTTCCTCATACGGCCACCATCCGATGGCTCCCCTTCAGATCGATGACACTTAACCATATCGCGCGGCATCCTTGGTTGGACTTTAACGTGCGATGGTGCGCAGTGATGGTGGTTTTGCAGATTCGTTCAGGGACGCGTGTCGCTCGTTCTATGGAATCACTCCCAACGTCTTGAATACCGCTTGCCCGTCGAAAGCGGTGCGATGAAAACCGGAAACCGCCTTTACTGTTCCTCCTTCGTGGTTCCATCGTGCTTCCTTTGTTATGATCCACCACTTCCCTTCCAGGTTCCATTCGTAATTCCGAAGTGTTGTTCCAGCGAGAGTTCGATGGCCTATACTCACATAATTTAGTCACCGAGTTCCGTGTTGGTTGCAGGGATTCACAATTCCTTCATCAATAACACATTCATATATTATACCTGCTCAATTCAATAAAGGCACAGACAATACCGAGATCAATCCCCAACATTGATCCCAATTTACCTTCTGTCTTATATTCAACAAATATATATAACTCCACTGTCTACCAGTTTGGGATACACTGTCGACCGTATTAGCATCGATTCTTCTAACTACATACACAGCACCATTAATCCCCTCATAGGGTTTCTTACTTATCACGGATTTCAATTACCCTCCATCAGGATGCATTCATATGTTCACACATGAATTAATTCCACAGGGACTCAAATATCCTTCCTACTAAATTCAATTTGCTCCTTGACTAATACTGCTCTCTGTAAATGCACTCTTTCTCTGTTCTTCTCTGCTGACCTTTGTTCTCTGCTACATTTCTTTTCTCTGTTCCTAGTTACTGTTTCAGATGCTCCTTCTTTGCCAATTCCTTTTCCATCAATGACAACATTTCCAACACCTTCTGCCATGATAGATTCCTCCAAACTAATATAAGGTTCAGTATGGAGAACTAATTGTTCTTCTAGTTCTTATATCAAGGGTATAATGAAGAATAATTTCTCCTCTTCCTCTTCACTAGGGATTTGTAATTCTTCTGCTGGAATACATTCTCCTGTGGAAGTGAAAAAGGTTATCCCTTTTGTAGGAGTTCTTGGATATTCTTCCTCTAGAATTGCTTCAGTGGATGAAGTGGGAGATCTTCGTGATTGGATATCTGATCTTGAAACTTCTGGAAGCCTATGACCAGTATAGTATGGAATATGGGTTTGATTTGGCGGTGTGCTACTTCTTGGTCTTGGTGGAGTGAGTGATGTTGTGGGAATTAAGCTTCTCCCTCTTATAAATCTACCCCTAGAATCTCTTTCTCTACGCATGTCATTGTTTTTGGGATGCAAGAAATAAGGCTACCTAGTTACACTTCCCCGGAAACGGCGCCAAAATGTTTAGTCAATTTAGTGTCCTAAATTGTTAACATAAATTATTGACCAAGGCTAGTAAACTGATGAAGTGTAATGCACTGTATGTGCCTAAGTATCCATTTTCTTACTTCATTGTTTTAGTGTTTTGTTGATGTTTTTGGGGTTTTTATGTTTTGGTTCTTATTATTCTATTCTATACTAGAAAGATGAAGTTAAATCTATGTAAAGAGGAAGAACAAGAAAATGTTAATGAATAAATGAAAACATAGTTTATTTGCAAGTTCTGTTCTTAACTAGAAAATGATGAAAACAATGAATCCTAATCATGGATATTACAACTTCTAAATGAACATTCATGAAATGGAAAGTAACTCAAAACACTACAACTTAATCTGATTCATTCAATTAAAGGTTTATTGGAAGAGCTTGTGAAAAATATTAATTCTAGTGCAATAAGGATCTCTTAAAACATAAAAGGGAAATGCTGAAATAATCAGTAACTTAGAACATTACAGAGAAATCTCATTCATTTGATAAATGTTTATTGGCATAGCTTGAGAAAAAGATTAAATATAATGTGGTAAGGATCTCCTATGAAATGATGAAAAAAATTATAACATTACAACTAAATCTCATTCATTTGATAAAGGTTTATTGGAAGAGCTTGAGAAAGAGATTAACTATAATGTGATAAGGATCTTCTATGAAACGAAACAATCAATAACTCATAATATTACAACTAAATATCATTCGTGAATTAAAGATTTATTGGAAGAGCTTTTGAAAGAGACTAATTGTAGTATGATGAGGATCTTCTATTTGACTAAATAACATAAAATGAATTGCTAATAAATCAGAATATTACAACTGAATCCCATTCATTTAATAGAAATTTATTGGAAGAGCTTGTGAAAGAGACTAATTGCAGTATATTGAGGATCCTTTAACTAAGCAAATGACATGAAACGAAATGCTAAAAAACTATGATTTAAGAAAGCAATCTAAGTAAGGAAAGACAATAAAATAGAATTGAAAATAACTTAGCTAGAAAACATGTTAAACCTCCTCGAATAGCAGGGGCCCTCTGCTACCAATTCGGTATTAATCATTTAGCTCCTTAAGATTGTATTCAAAATAGCATCAAGGCTAAACTCCTTTTATTAACACAGTGCTTGAAAATAGAGTATCACTGTAATGATAAAATATGTATCAACCGTCCTTTCTCGGTATTACAGAGCTTAATTTATATGAAAATTCATAACTAACATCGAAAAAAAATAGGTACAGGTGTAATATTTAAGTTAAATTGAATTGAAACTCTTTTGGGACTCATGATTTGTTGTAAAGCAAATCAGGAGTCCTAATTCCTCTAGAAAATTGTTTCTTTTACCTTTGCTTTGACCATGGGCTTAGACACCTCCAGCTATCGATTCAATCCTCATGGATAAGAAGGAACCATTTAGGGAAGATTTGGAATCCACCCATGTGTGCCTTTTCTCCAGTTGACACCTGTAACATACTTAAACACAAAAATAGCTACGGAACGCTTGACTGGCTACAAAATGCCTGTATTCTGTAGCTAAACTATTCTAAAATTATTAAGACAACAAAAATCACGAAATTACAATAAGTTAATCATTTGTATACAACCTTTAAGAAATATTAATCATTCTCATTGATCTTTAGGTTTATGAAATGATAAAGAAATGATGAAATGAGGTGAAATTTGGCGAAAGAGAAAACAATTTCAGGGCTTAACAATCTCTATGTCATATTCTAAAATAGTGGCAATCCACTTGACTCTTATTCCATCATGACCATCCTGAGTAAGAATGTCTTTTACTACAACATTTGGGACATAGGCAATGATGTGAGAATAAAGAATATATACTCTGAAATATTTAATGGCCTTTACCAAATCTAGGGCCTGTTTTTCCATGATATTGTATTTCAAAGTAGCATCTCTAAGTGTTCTACTAAAGAAAAATATGGCCTGTTCATAACCCTGGTCATTTTTCTGCAGTAAAACTGCAACAATGGTGTGTTCTGAAGCAAATTAAAAAATGATGAAATCCTTTTTGAAATCAGGACTTATAAGGACTGGAGTTTTGGTTAAGTCTTGTTTGATGGATTCAAAAGATTGTTTGGCCTCAATAGTCCATTTAAGAACTGAATATTTTTCGAGCATATTATTTAATTCTCTAATTATCTCAGCTAAATTGGATATGAATCTTCTTAAAAAGTTAATCTTACCTAGAAAGGCTTGTAACACTTTTATGTTTCTTGGTGGATTGATGTTAAGAATTGCTTCAATTCTTGCAGGGTCTATTCTAATTCCTTCCTTAGATATTATGTGTCCTAGCAACTTGCCTTCTTCTAATCCAAACAAGGGTTTCTTACGATTTAATGAGATGCCAAACTTTCTGCATTTTATAAAGACTTGTCTAAGATGATCTAAGTGTTCATAATCAGTCTTAGAAAATACAGTTATGTCATCTAAGTAAATTACCAAGAATTCATGAATTTCCCTTGCAAAGGCTATATCCATAGCTCTTTGAAAGGTTTCCCCTGCATTCATTAAACCAATAGGCATTTTTACATACATAAAAGTGCCCCAAGGAGTAGTAAAAGATGTTTTGGCTTGATCCTCTGGTTGGACTAAAATTTGGTTGTATCCTGAAAATCCATCTAAAAGTGAAATCCTAGAAGAACCAACTACCTTTTGTAAAATGTGATCCATTTTTGGTAAAGGATAATTATCTTTTAAGGATACTTTGTTTAGATTCCTAAAATCCACACATAATCTAATCTCTCATGTCTTTTTTCTGGTTGGAACTAGGTTAGAAACCTAATCAGAATATATAATTGGTGCGATAATATGTGCATATTACATTCTTTTTACTTCCTTTTCTATTAAGGGCATCAAAACAGGGTTGATTCTCTTTAAATTTTGTTTAAAGGGATTTTGATCTTCTTTTATAGGAATTTTATGTTGAATTATGTTGGTGTCATAGGCTTTTAGGTCCTCATAACTCCAAGCAAAAACATCTTGGAATTCCTTAAAAAGAGCAGTATATTTTTCCTTTTCCTGTTGAGGTAAGGCTTTGGAAAATTTGATCATTTTGACTTTCAGTTCTATGCCTATGTTACATTCCTCTATATCAGATCTATGTGGCTCCATTTTGGGTTTTCTAGCAACATCATTTGAGTCAAATAAATCTTCTAAAGGAGTTAAACCTTTTGGTAAGAAATTATCTTTGAGATTTAATATATCATATTCTTCATCAATTATCTCATCAATTTCTACTCTCTTTAATTTATCTATATCTGATGATTGAAATTATTTGGTCCAGAAAAATTTAATTTATTTACATCTACATTATTCAAATCAATTGAAGTATCTAAATCTTGATCAATGGTACAATCAGTATCTATTTTACAATTCTGAAATTCACCTTCATTATTCATAAAATGGTAAATTTGTTGATCTTGTGAGAAAATATGCCAATATTTTAGGTTGTCTGGAATTATTGGTCTATGTTTTACTTCTGCAGTATACATATGATTAGGCTGAAAAGGTAAATTACAAGTGCTAGCAAAGGTTGCTAAAGAGTATGCTTGTAAATTTAGCCTTCTTGGTATTTCAGAGAAATCACATTCCAATAGGTCATCAATCAAATCTAGTATAGTCTCTCTATATCAACATAAGCTAGGATTGTAAACATAGTATTCATGTTTAATTTGTCTTACAATCAACTCTGAATCTCCCATTATTTCTATTCTTTTACCTCCTAAATTTATGATAATTTGGAGTCCTAAAATGAGGGCTTCATACTCAGCCATATTGTTTGTGCATTTGAAATTCAATCTGAAAGCATGGTCTTCTGCATGATTTTTCTCTATATTAGTTATCCATACTCATGTTCCTGCTCCTAACTTGTTTACTGAGCCATCAAAATCTAAATGCCATAAAGATTCATGAAAGATATTATCATTGTTTTGTATATTTTTTTCTTCCTTTAGTTCAATCTTGATTTCATTATCAATTTCAGCATTACATAGGATGAATGAATCTAGGTCAGTAGGTGTGGTGTAAATTGGGTAATTTATTGACCTTTCAACACTACTCACCATATATTTCATTAATTTTTCCCTATATAACTTCTTAGGTTGACCAAAAAATGATATAGTAGCATAAGACATGTCCAATTGTAGAGATCCTTGTAACTTTGCTCCCCATGAGCGAGATAATAACATTCCATATTTGGGTGGGATATCTGCTACTACAATGTCCATAAGTATACTCTTACCAGGATATTGAACTAGTGTTACACAAAAATCTTCGATTAAACCTAGGCATTTTACTTTTCTAGAATCAAATGAAAATAATTCTTTGTAAGGCCTTGTAATGTCTAAGTTCAAGGTTTCCATTATAACTTTGGGCATTAGATTATGTAAAGCTCCTGAATCTAACATTGTGTTGCATAAGATTTGATCATGAATAGTTAAACTAATGTAAAATGGAGGAATTGATCCATATTGATGTTTTCCATTCACATCTGGGCCAAAAATCAACTCTGGTTGATCATCATTCAAGTATATGGAGTCTTCTCCATCATTTATGTTTAATGTTTCAGTGATAGTTGATTTATGCAAGTCATGTTTTACCAATTCTGTTAAAGGAATTGATTTTTTTAACTTTTCAATTGCAGCTTGTATGTTGAATGAAGTTTGAGATTTACTTATTTGAATTAACTCTTCTTTGGTAACTGTAGTTTGGGTTGGTTTATCTTGTCTTTCTATAGTTATCTTTTCACTTTTAGTTTGAGTTTCTTGTGTTTTACTGCTTTTTGTTTTCTTTTCAGGAATGGTTTGTGAAGCAGTAGATGTTTTTTTAGATTTAGAACTGTCAGAAGCTGTTTTTTGCAGTGGCAGCTTTTGGATCTGCTGATTTTGGATCAGCAATGGATGTTTTAGGATCTAAGTTTGTTGTTTTAGCAGAATTAAATGCTTTTGCAGCAGTATATTTTTGTGAATCTTTTGTAGCTTGAGAAACTTCATCTGTTATGTCAACAATCTTAGGGATTGGTGAAATTTTAGGATTGGAAACTTTTTGGGAAGAACTAGAGTTTTTCTTATTTTCCATAGGGGGAATTTGCAGAACTTTTGTTGTTGGGGCTTCTACTGTTTTCTTATTTTCATTTGTGCTATTTTATTAGTAGAAGGTTTAGTATTTTTCTTACTCATAAGGTTATATTTCTTATGAACTTCGTTTATGGCAAAATCATAACCTTGTTTATAATCGAAGGATTCA
Organism: Pinus albicaulis; assembly: GCA_034641835.2. Taxonomy (NCBI): domain Eukaryota; kingdom Viridiplantae; phylum Streptophyta; class Pinopsida; order Pinales; family Pinaceae; genus Pinus; species Pinus albicaulis. The sequence continues at coordinate 1,670,420,240 of CM076581.1, forward strand.
CCTGAATCTAATTGGCGTTGTTGGAGTTCAAATAACTCTTGATCTTCCTGTATGAGAAAGATAATGTTATTATCATCTATTCCCATTAAATTTATGGTATCCTCATCCTCATCATTTTTTTGAGAACTTTCAACATAGTTCTCCTAAAATGGGGGTCTTATTGTCTGGTCTGGAGCTGATTCTTTTGATTTTCTTGAATTTGTGTTTTTCCTAAAATTGGGATTTCTGATTTGCTGTTGATTATCCCATTGAGGTGTTTTTTCTATGTTTCCTAATCTATCCATCATTATCTCTAAAGTCTTATCTAACATATCTATTTTTGTGTCTGAACTAGAGGCTTCTTCTTTCATGGTTACTCTCCTCTCATTTCTTAATCTTGCATTTTTAGCTAGAATGTTTACTTCTACACCTACAACATCTGTTTGCATTCTTTCTAAAATTTCTGCATTTCTTTCTCTTAACTGATATGCCATGTCAGTATCAAATCCATCTGGGAATTTAAGTGAGACAGAGCCAGGAGTGGGTTTTAGATATGCAGGAATTGAATTTTAAACACTGTTATATCTAGTGCAGTAGTCTTGTACTGATTCATTAGGAGCTCTTTTCATTGCATCAAATTCAGACAATATTTGTAGGGGTTTTTTCTTCTTTTCCCATTTATTTAAAAATAATCTATGGAAAACAGGTAAATTAGCTATACTACCTGCAGTAAGACCTTTGAACCATTTTTTTACTTCTCCTATTAATGATTGTGCAAAATACCTCATTTTTACATATGAATCATCTATTTCATGGAGTTCAAAGTAATCTGTCATTTTGTTTATGTGCTACTGTGCAGTATACTGTGTAGTAGCATCAAATTGTGATATCTTACTTTGGTAATCTTGAGGCATGTCATGAAGTTGTCTTGGAAGAACTAGGGGAGCATACCTAGTAGCCATAGCTTGAATTATAGCTTGGATTGGGGGTAGATTAACAGTGCTTGGGGCTGAACTGGAAGAATTAGATGATGTAGTAATAGAAGTAACTAATGAAACTGGAATATAGGATGGTGAACTAGAAAAAGTAGTGGAGGAACTAAAGGATGAAGTGGAGGTATTAGGGAATGAAACTGGAATATACGAGGAACTAGTAGGAAATGAGAATGATGTATTTGAAAAATTAGAAGGTAAACTAGTGGATGAAGTGGATGTAGGGGATGAAGGAAATAAAATTCTAGGCTATAAGGGTAGTATAGAGATAAAAGGATCTATAGAATGTATGGTAGTGGAAACTATAAATGAAGTAGTGGTATCTAAATTAGGAATAGAATGTTTGGATGTGTAAGCTAACAATTGGGCTAATTCAATAGCTTCATCAATTTATTTAAGGATAGTAGCATTAATTTCTTCAAGTTTGTCTTGTTTTTTAACTTTCTTTAATTCAGAATCTACTGTAATATTTTTCTTTTTTTTTTCCAAAAATAAAATCAAAACAAGGTCTAAAAGAACAGTACTTAAATTATCTTCAGATTTGCTTCTGAACAAAGAATTTTCAAATTTCAAATCAAACTCTATAACTTGCAGACTTACTAACTCTTGTGGTAATGAATTGGCTTTTATTAATGGAACTTTAGCATCTAAATCTTCTATCTGTTTTTTCTTTTTCCCAATTTTGTCTGGGTTGTCTACTATAACATCAGGTTTAGGATCCGGGTTAGACCTGGTATAGTAAATTTTCCTAGAAGCTAGAGTTACAGTTTTCTATACTCACAACTTGTCATACAATCTTAAAGGCAAAAGGATAATAAAAATGATTTTCTTTTAAGATCTATTTCACAACAAAGGATTGGTTAAGTACCCAGTGGAGTCGCCAGTATGTTAACACTCTAATAATTCGCAAATTTTTGAGATTTTGATTTATAGTTGTAAGAATTATAGAGGTAACCACAAACCTACTTTTAAACTCTAGGATCTAGCCTTCCTAGGTTTAGAGAGGGCTCTCTCTCTAAAATTTAAGTTTGTTTTGATTTATAAAATATTAGGGTGGTTATGATTGTGCAATATGGTTTTGTTTTGATTGATTTGGTGGGAAAAATCACTTAATGATATGGATAGTGGGAAATCTGTTTTTCCATTGGGATGAGGAATAAAAAATCAAGTAGACAGCTAGGATCAAGGAAAAAAAGTCAAATTTTTTCACGGCAAGATAGATAACCCTTTGAAGATATTGGAAGGCTGTTTGGTGAGGTGATATGATTGGGATAAATAGAAATGAAGGGTTCTTTGATCTGGAAAAGAGAAGTAGTAGATAGAGGTCAAACGAAAGAGGGAGCCATTAAGGGTTCCCTACTCTGGAAATCAGCAGAAAACATAGAAATGATAAACTGTAAAGACAGGGTGCTTTTAAAAAATCTTGAAGTAATACTCCTATTTATTCATTCAAATTTGGAACACATTTATGGATGCATGAAACAAAGAAGATAAACAATGACAAGTAGAAAATACTTCACTTCAATAGCTCATCACAGGAATCTGAAATATGATGCTAATTGATTCGATCCTGTCTGCTACTCGAAATTTGCAACACAAAAGCCTTTAAGTCCAACAAAAATGACTATACAAATCTTCAGCAATTTATTTCACAATAATACTTCAAAGTGTGAAGTATTTATACATAATTTTTTACAAAATATCCTATAATTCTTCTAGGAATTATCTAAGGAATATAGAAATATCTTTGTAACAAAATAGAGACAGTTTCTTAACAAATCAGCAAGCTATCCTATCTATCCAAATAAAATATAAACTAATTGTGGATTAGGTGCAGCTGGCTGCCTTGATGTCCTCTTGCTGGCTTAGATATTTTAAATCTGTTTTGAAATTTGATCTTCTTTATCTTATACTCTTTCACTCTGATTTCTTTTAATATGATACTCTTTAACCACTGATACTCTTTAACCTCTGTAAAACTGTTTTTACTACTGAAATAAATCTGTTTTGACTAAAAATCAGAAAACTGTTTTCTTCATCTTATCTGCCTTTTAACTATCACAGTAAATCGATAAGTGATTTCCAAGTTTCCTCATCTAGAGTTTGTATCTTCTTCAACTTCCTGAAGTTTTCATCTGCCTCTGTATATCTGGAAAAAGTTGGTTTTATGACAAACAAATGTCTTATCTCATGCTGCAAATAAAATAAATCTTCAAAAATTCTGAAAAATACTTTTCCTGTAGGGATACCTTGTCCATCTGTCTTGTTCACCTGTTCTTTTGCATATTCTCTGATCTATTTATTGTAATCCTCCTGAGGCATAAGCTTATCATTGATGACCAAAATGTTAGGTAGACTTCTTTGCCTAAAATTTTCAAATTTAACCATGAATTTGGTTATGGTTATGTTCATATTCTCACACTTCTCTTCAAGTTGTTTCATCAGGTTCTTCTTGGTGATGACTTTCCTTATTTCAAGGATTGTTTCAGTCGTGTTAGTAATCTCAATTTATTCTAACTCTTGCTTTTTTTTACTGTTAAGAAACTTGATCAATTCTATGGCCTGCTCAGGTTTGTTATCAAGCTCATCTTTAGTCTTTAAATTTCTGCTAGTGTTGCTGTTAGTAAATATCTTTGTTCAAAGATCAACTAAATTGAGGGCCACACATCATTGATGGCTTCAATGATCTTGTTCCATAAATGGTTTTTTACATATGAAATTGGTTCCTTTAAGGTTAAATCCTTTTGTAGCTTCTTGAGTTCTTCATTTAACCTAATAGATTTTTTCTCATGAGTTTTGGCATTAATCTGAGTCAACTTCTTTTTATCTTCAAAATTTTCAATCACCTGTTTCAATCTATTAATCTCACTTGTTTGAAGTGACATTTCTTCCATGGATTTTACTAGCTTGTTGGCCTCATCTAAAGGGTGAGTTGCTGTTGTTGATGACTCTGTAGCTGATGTTACTGGTACTGCATTAGCTAGTGGTACTTTGGGTGCAACTCTTCTACTAGAGTTGAAGGCACAACTATAGTAACCATAGGGATAACTGAAGGAACTTCCTATGTTTTTTTTGTTTTCTTTTCATCGACAAGCTTATCCATTTGAATTTCCATTTCTTTGATATGTCCTGATAGCTGAAAGATTATGTTCATCATATAATCCTTATCAGTCTGTTCTTGTATTATTTCTTTAGCTTGAGGATGTTCAGTTGATGGCAATTTAAGTTGTTTCCTTAATGCTGCAATGTCTTCAGTCTTTTTCCTCACTAACTGTTATGTTGCTTTAACATTTGTAGGGTCATATCCAAACTACAAGACCAACTCTTCTAAAGATTTAATTCTAAGATATTTAGCATATAATGATGCTTTGTCAAGTTTCATTTGATATTTCATATTTATGATTGTGTTCTGAAGTTTCTGAATACTCATAGCCTTGGTTGTAATAGTTGAATATGACATCTCTGAACTCTATCTATGAAATTATATTTGATCAAGAGCATGAATTTTTTCTGTTTGTACTTCTAGATCAATATTTTTGTAGTCTGCAACTATCTTTGGAATATCCACTGTAGGTTGTAACACTGACATGATCAAATTTTTATTTGAGTAATCAAATGCTGATAAAAGTATGTTTTGAACACTTGGTGTTTGCTTCAAATATTGAGAGTAAATCTCATTTTTTGTCTTGATTTCTTTATACTGTTCCTTGATATCAAGGTCCTTTTCCTCTATTGTCTATGAGGATGATGCTTCCATATTTTGCTATTCCTCTATCAACTGTGCATTTGAATTGTCAACCTGTTCATCATTCACATTCTCTGTAACTGGCTCATTTATGATAACTGTGGTAGTATCTGTGTTTGTTACTGAGATATCTGTGTCTTCAACCTCAATAGTAACTTTCTCTATGTCTATTGAATTTAACTTATGCTTCTTATTATATCTTAACTTGAACCTAGTTTTAGTAGTCGTTTAAGCAACATAAGAACCTTCTTCTCTGACTCTTTTGGTGGCTTTCTCTATTTGATCTGCAGTTTGTAAAGTGTGACTAGTATCACCTTGCTTTACTGCATATATTAAAGTGTTTTCTGTCCACACAGTCTGATTGACATACTTCTCAATCTCTGGTTTTTTCTCATGAATAGAGGGTGTTAGTTTACACTTAACCCTCATTTTACTCAATATTCCTTGTGAATCATAGTTCCAGGAGAAAATTTCTTTAAATCTATACTCTAATAACTGTTTGGCTGCTTCTATCTCTACATCTCTATGATTACAAATGAATGGTCCCACTTGATTCTTCAACTTAAATTGTGTTTTCTTTGCTGCTAGAAAGTTGATTGAATCAGAACTTAAAATTTGCCTGATGTATTCCAAGGCAAAAACCCTCATTGGTACATATTTGGGTAATTTGTATGGCAACAAGTTAGAGCCAAAAACTATGATCTGTGTGTGTTTTTAATACAAATACCAATCTCTAGTCTTGGTTTGCTGTGATAGCTGTAAAATATTCTTCATTTCATCATTGGTCCTTGGCTGTTCAGTATTTGTTAACATATTTATCAATGGATGAACAAAGAAGTTTTCAAATTCTAAATAAGTAAACTTTGTGGACTCTTTCCTAATTAAGGATGTCCAAAAAATAATTGAAAGAGGGTTTCCTTCAATGTCAAGCTTCTGGAGGGTTACTGGAAACTAATCTGATTTAAAATACACAAACATATGGAACAAAAAGGATGTGTATCTAAACACTCCTTCAGTTGGCAATTTAATCAGCCGATCATGGATATTGTCAGCAATGTACCCACCATAATTGAAGATAACAGATGGAGGTTTTCCTGGTGTGAAAGTTGATAAGAAACCTAAAATGGATTCATCTGTATGTTCATCAATAAAGTATCCTAGGATGAAAGATAACATGGAAATTACATGCCTTGGACATTCTGGAAATTTAGAAGTGGAATATGGAGGATTGATTTGAGGAATTTCCACATGTAAGGGCATGAATATTTGAAAGATCTGGAATATTTTGGGAAAATCCAGGCCAATATACAACTTGGTAAGAGCTTCTATGGACAAAGGAACTGCTTGAGGATCAGGTTTGAGCTGTAACATTTGATTTATGGACTCAACAGTAATGGTAAAAAGTACTTATTTGTTTGCATTTACTATGGCTCTTTGTTCAGGAACATAATAATTCTTACACAATCTGATAATATCTGGGCATGAATGAGTAATTGGAACAACATATTTGGGCAAGTTTGATTCCCAAATTTGAACTTCTTCCACTTGATCTAAAGACTTTTCAAAACTCCAGTTATGAAGTTCTAACAAATTAAATTCTATAATGGGGTCTGCTATCTTGTAGTCAACATCTACTAATGGGGTGTGCTTAATGTCTACAACAGGAGGTTGTAGAGGGTTCATAATGATGACAGTCTTGAAAGATGCAACTGGAGTAGATTTAGGCATTTTTTAGGCTTTTAAGATTACAAAAACTCTGTTTTTAAGCTTTTTGGTTACTTGTGTAAGATTAAATAGTTTACATAAGTATTTTTGACTTTAGCAGGGGTTCCTGGATTAAAATAGGTAGAATATGGTTCTTTTCTTGGATTTATTCTTCAATTTCAATCTTCAACTGAGTTATCGACTTTTACTGGTTAGAAAACAAGAAACAAGGGTTTCTTGGGTTTTTTCAATGGATATTGGACTGAAATTTGTTTGAAATCAAGCACAAAGGATTAGGTTACCTTCAATGGATTTTTGGGCTTAAATTAGAGTTTTATGTAGAAATTATATAACTAATGCGTTATACATCTAATATTCTCCTGATCACACACTATTTGACTTCATGCACAATATATAATATCTTCTACTATTGATCATCATATGCGGAAATTAAATCAATTGCATGCAGACATTGAAACCATAAAAATTCACACATATGAACACAGTGTTTTAACAGGAAAGCCTGAAGCTAAAAATCCCAACTATATGTTTATAATATATGTCATAGAGATCATGTAACAATCCTCATACAAATCTTCTCACAAGCTCTCAGTACAATACAATCGCTACACACTAATCAGGTCCTGATCTAGCAAATCCATGCACCGATCTTTGCCACCTGCTAGCTTGCCTCTACTGCGCAATCCCTGATGAATATTGGCTTTGAATGAACTCGAATTGGTCCAGCCTTTCTCACAAAATACTCATTGGCATCTCCATCAATGTGTGGTTCAAACTCATGCAACACTATAGTCAACCTGCTCTTTCACCTACCTCTCCACTGGTCTCCACTGAAACTGTCCATGCACTGTAGTTAACTGATGTATTCTTCAGTTGATTAATGAGTTAATATTTAGTGAATTAATTATTAATTAATTCACACCACTCTCACTAGTGTATCAATAAGTTAGACTAGATACAACTAGCTCAACTGTGTCTAACTGAGTTAAACTGAACACAACTCCATCGGCCGGGACTTCTCTGACTCCACAGAGTTGTCATAGGTTCTAAGCGAAGTCTCCATGCAATAGCTCCACTTAACCCTCGGGAACTGTCATTCATACATCGACTCTTATTACCTGGCTAGTACATAGCGAAGTGCTCGAAATAAGATAACATTTAGAGTCCAAATGTATTAGAGCTAATAATATTCGACATATCTATTTTTAATTTGCTTGATCTAAAAATAGATTCCGCCCAATATATTAAAAATAGAAGTCCATGTATTTTTCCAACTTGACCAACCATCCACAAATAACATCCTGCAACTCATAGAATATGATCGACATGTCTAAAAATAGACATAGTCTAAAAATAGACATAGTCTAAAAATAGACTTATGCCAAAAATAGCCTGCGGGCCCAATTAGAGAAGGGGACTCTTTTCACTAAGCTCATCATATTGTTGCAATCTCAAAACTCCCTCTCAACAAGATAGTGATTATCTGCCACCCCGATCCTGCCTCTATGGTATTCGAATTTGCTCCTGGTGAGCACCTTCGTCAAGATATCAGCATCCTGATCCTCTGTAGGAATGTAAGAAAGTAACATGATCTTCCGCTGCAGACAATCTCTGATATGATGATACTGGATGTCAATGTGTTTAGATCTATCATGAAATACTGGATTAACCGAGAGTTTGATGCAACTCTGATTATCACAATATATCACAGTAGGCTCTAAGTGTGAACCGAATAACCCGACCAGGATCTTCCTCATCCATATAGCCTCGCATGCAGCCAAACTCGCTACCATGTACTCGGCCTCTGCTAAACTAAGTTCCATGGATCTCTGCTTCCTGCTGTACCAAGAAACTACTGTAGACCCGATACTGAATATCCCTCCAGATGTTCTATTTCTATCCGTTGGGCTCCCTGCCCAATCTGCATCCGTGAAGCCATGCAACTTCACCTCATCCAATTGTCTGTACCATAATCCATATCCCGATGTGCCTCTGAGATATCTCAGTGCATGGTTCCCTGCCTTCCAAAAGAGATTGGTAGGCTTAACCATAGCGTGTGAAAGCTGGTTAATAGCATAGCATATGTCCAGTCGTGTATTGACTAGATACATGAGCGAACCAACCAACTGTCGATAAACAATGGCATCCACTACCTCTGCCGATGTAGCATCCTCTTTTCTCCAACCACCAGGAAGAGGAGTGTCGATAGGCTTGCAACCATGCATGTTGAACTTCTCCAGTATCTCCCGGGCATACTTTACTTGAGACACAAACAATCCATCACTACGCTGCCAAATTTCCAATCCCAGGAAATAATGAAGGAGGCCCAAGTCCTTCATCTCAAACTCTTTTGCAAGATCAACCTTGCATGAGAGTATCAATTGTTCATCACCCATCAAAATAAATTCATCTACATAAAGTACGATGATCAGTAACTTACCCTCCACCAGAATCTGGTATAGGTTCGGATCCGCCTCACTCTTGGTGAATCCAAGACTGGTGAAATAACTGTCTATTCGTGTGTACCAAGCACGAGGTGCTTGTTTCAACCCATACAATGCTCTTTTGAGCCTGCACACATGCGACTCGCTGCTGAAGATATCGAAACCTTCAGGCTGCTCTATGTACACCTCCTCCTTAATGACTCCATTGAGGAATGCAGTCTTCACATCCATCTGATGAATGTGTCATCCCATCTGCGCTGAGAGAGCTAGGATGCTCCGTATGGAAGAATACCTTGCGACAGGTGCAAATGTTTCCTCATAGTTGATCCCCTCAATCTGTGAGAAGCCCCAGGAAAAAAATCTTTCCTTGTACTTCTCGACGCTCCCGTCAATAGCTTGCTTCACTTTGTAGATCCATCTCGAACCTACCACTGATTTCCCTTCCAGCCTTGGGACAATCTCCCATGCACTGTTTCTGACAATCGAATCATACTCTTCCACCATGGCATCTACCCATGCAGGGTCCTCCACATCTTCCTCGAAAGAGGATGGTTCTGTTATGATACACTTGCTCATTAGAGCCATGTATCCAGTATATCGGTCAGGTGACTGTCTCTGTCTACGTGATGTAGGTGCTCCTACAATCTTCTCTGCATCAAGATTCAGTCGCTCAGCTTTTGTAGTGCGATTCCTCCCTCTGATGGTTGGCGCTGCATGAGTGGTTTATTCCACTCCATGAACCTCCTCTTGTGGGTGATCCACATCCTGAGGCTCATCCTTAGGAACTAATAGCTCCTCATCTGCATGCAAGTGTGGCTCCCTCTCAAGCGAACACTTCATGGCTTTCTCCTCATGAAAATTGATATCCCGTTGCACAACAATATTCCGACTATCTGGAAAATACACACGATAGTTGTGGGGTGTTTTTGTGTACCCCAAAAATATACCAACCTCTGCAGTCGGCTCCAGCTTCTTCCTGGCATCCTTTGTCACATGAATGTAAACAGGTGAGCCAAAAATATTCAAATGAGAAATATCAGGCTTCTTACCAGAAAACGCCTCTTCGAGTGTACTCATGCCAAGTACTCTATGAGGACAACGGTTTTGCACATAAATCACAGTGTTACATGCCTCAACCCACAAGTGTATGGGAAGGCCTTGATCATGCAACATCGCCCGTGCAGCACCCACGATCATTCTGTTCTTTCGCTTCGTGACCCCATTCTGTTGTGGGTTATGAGGCGCTATGAGTTCTCTTTGAATTCCTTCTATGCTGCAAAAGTCCTTGAATTCGCCAGAGATGAATTCACCACCATTATCGCTCCTAAGAACCTTCACCTGCTTCCCCGATTATTTCTCAACCAGTGCCTTGAACTCACAGAAATTTGAGTATGTCTCGCTCTTCTTCTGCATGAAGAAGATCCAGCACTTACGAGAAAAGTCATCAAAAAATATCACATAATACCTGTGCTTTGCTATCGAAGCTACTGAGAAAGTTCCACACACGTCTGTGTGAATTCTCTCAAGGATCATCGTGGTGCGACTATCCTTCTCATGAAAGGTGGCTTTCATAAATTTTCCCAAAGTACATCCCTTGCACTGATTTTACTGCGCAAGTGTATCTTTGGGAAGCCCGGTAGAAATCTGCTGCAAAATTTTTAAAGCGCCATGGTGAAGATGGCCCAATCTCCTGTGCCACAATTCACCCTCATCTTGGCTCACCACTCCTTCTGATTTTCCTGCCATTGCTACGCAGCCATCTACCTACAATTGATAAAGGTTCTTAACTCAAACCCCTATCCTCCGGGTTTCACCAATTTCCTTACTGCGCAAGAAAGCCTTTCCCTCACTAAAGACAACATCATATTCCCTGTCTTCCAACATTGCCACAGAGATAAGATTCTTCTTCAATCCTGGAACATGCATGAAATCCTTCAAGATGAAAGGTTTTCCAGATTCCCTCTCAAATGAAATGGTCTCGATACTAGTTGCACTATATCTACCATCATCGCCCATCTCGATGTGCACTCCAAGATCCTTCTCATCCAGATCGCAAACGAATCTTTTGTCTCCGTCATATGGAAAGACACACCACCGTCAAGAAACCACACTCATCCCATCACACTTGAGACCAAGCATGCGATCAGCGAAAAATCCAGCTCAAACTGCGAGGCTAAGGCCTCTCCAGCTGCAGATCCAACAGCCTGCTTATTTTTCTTCTTCTGTGGACAATTAGTGGCGTAATGTCTGTGTTGGTGATAGTGAAAACACTTCACCTTGGACATTTCCTGCTTCTTGCCTTTCACACCGAATTGAGAAGGATTTTTCTTTCCCTTCCCTTTCCTTGCTTTTGCAGCCAAAGCACAATTTTCTTCATCTTCATTCTTCGATGAAGATCCATCCCTGGTACTCCGCCTTATCTCCTTGTGCACAAGATCTGACCAAAGTTGCTCCCATCCTGGTAGTTTCTCTCGACCATTGATAGAGTCCTCATAGGAATTCCAAATCTTCGAAAGCCCAAGGAGAGCCAAGCTCACCAAGTCCTCTTCATCTACAGTAACCCCCATACTTCCCAGCTCATCCCTGCACTGGAAACACTTCGTGAGGTACTTGGGTATACTGTCGCCTTTCTCCATTTTTATTTTCCCGAGTTTATCTTTGAGCACCAACTTCCTCTGATTGCTCTTTCTTTGGAAAAATTCTATCAAAGCTTTCCACATCAAGAATGGAAAAGCTTTACCATGAAGGTTGGACACTATGTGATCCTTCACACCTTCCAATAGAATCCTTCGACATTTTTCTATCTTCTTTTTCCATGCGTCAAATGCGGCAGCATCGCTAGAAGCAAGTTTTGGAATTTCTTCATCTATGAACTCCTTCAACCCATTATCCTCCAACACTGCCTCCATCCTATCCTTCCATGAAATATAATTCAAGCTGCCCTCAAGGGCATACTCCAATCGCAATCCGTTGAAAGACATCTCAACTTTGACACCAAGAAAACACTACTGCAAATTCGAATTCCACCAGCACAAAACTCAACTGCTTCAATGCTTTATAATTGCTCCAATGATCAATATCGCTTTGATACCATGTAGAAATTATATAAATAATGCGTTATAAATACAAGATTCTCCTGATCACACACTATTTGAATTCATGAACAATATAGAATCTCTTCTACTATTGATCATCATATGAAGAAATTAAATTAATTGCATGCACACATTGAAACCATAAAAATTCACACATATGAACACAATGTTTTAACGAAAGCTCAAGCTAAAACCCCAACTATCTGTATATAATATATGTCATAGATATCATGTAACAATCCTCATACAAAGCTGATCATGTCAAGCTCTCAGTACAATACAATCGCTACACACTAATCAGGCCCGATCTAGCAAATCCATGCACCGATCTTTGCCACCTGCTAGCCTGCCTCTACTACACAATCCCTGCTGAATATTGGCTCTAAATGAACTCAAATTGGTCCAGCCTTTCTCATGCAATCCTCATTGGCATCTCCAACCACTGTGTGTTGCAAATCATGCAACACTATAGTCACAACTGATAGTCAACCTGCTCTTTCACCTACCTCTTCACTGGTCTCCACTGAAACTGTCCATGCACTGTAGTTAACTGATGTATTCTTCACTTGATAAATGAGTTAATATTTAGTGAATTAATTATTAATTAATTCACACCACTCTCACTATTCTATCAATCAGCTAGACTAGATACAACTAACTCAACTGTGTTTAACTGAGTTAAACTGAACACAACTCCACCAACTACTTCTCCAACTCCACCAAACTCTGTCACATGAGTTCTAACTGAAGTCTCCATGCAATAGCTCCACTTAACCCTTAGGAATAGCGTAATTCCTTTTGTTAGCTCTTGTGCCACATCTGTGCACTTAACTGAAGTGCTCCAAGAGAATAAGATAATGTTTAGAGTCCAAATACTATTAAGAGCTAATAATATTCGACATATCTATTTTTAGACTGGCAATATAAAAATAGATTCCGCCCAATATGTCTAAAAATAGAAGTCCATCTATTTTTCCAACTTGACCAACCATCCACAAATAACATCCTGCAACTCATAGAATATGATCGACATGTCTAAAATGTTGAACCCTTAGTTAAACTGAGAGGGGGGGGGGTGAATTAGTTTAACACATTTATGGACTTTTAAACTTTCCTTAAACTAATTTACACCTTCATTTCAAGATCAACTTAATATGTGAGCAATATTAATTTGTGAACAGCAAGTATCAAGCAGATATGTTAATGTAACAACAGTCTTAATATGTGAGCAACAAGTATTAAGCAGATTTGATAAACCACATCAACATATAGACGTCATGCACAGAGACACCAGATATAAGTGGAAACCCATAGAGGGAGAAAACCACATCTTATTACTGTTGTGATGCAAAGGCAAGCTCCAACTCCCTCTCACCACTAATTTTCTGTAGGCACCAACCTACAGGAGGCTCCTACCTCAATTCTGCAAGCTACAACTTGCAAGGAAGCTCCAACTCCCATCAATTTTCTGCAGGCACCAACCTACACGAGGCTCCTACCTCAATCAACTACAATTGACATTTTATCAAGCTACAACTTGATGTGGAAGCACCAACTCCCATCTATTTTCTGGAAGCTACAACCTATAGGAGGCTCCTACCTCAGTCAGCTACAACTGACATCTATCAAGCTACAACTTGATAGGGAAGCTCCAACTTCCTTACTCTTTCAAAAGAAAACACTTGCTGATTTACCTTGGATATCAGCTCTGTTCTGTACCATCTTCACTGCTGTGCACCAGCCTTCATATCTGCCCTGCATCATCTCTGCATTTTCTCAGATTCTCTATCAGCTCCTCCTTCTTCTCTACCTCACTGCTTCATTTCTGCATTCTCTAACCTCTCTATGCATATCAATGTGATATCATTTATAGAGTTCATCACATGACTCATAGGGAATTTGAAGTGAATAGCCCTGAATCTTTGCCTTCTGCCTTCTCTTTTCTTTGTCCAGCTCATTCAGAAAAATATAGCAATATGTACTAATTTCAAGATTATAGTGGGATTTTTGTTTTCCTCCGGAGACTTGCCAATGCATCACAAACAATATAAAATCAATTAAAACATATACATTCATTTTTTTTCAGTTACATATATCAATTTCACTTAGTCTTCTTTCGAGCACTTGGCTTGCTGGTTTTGTCTTTTCTGTTGTTGTTAGGTAACTGTTCTGTATACCTCTACTATTCACTGCAATTGTGTATCTGCAGATGTCATGTAACTGTTCTTCATACTCTGTTCACTGTCTTTTTCAGTTCTGCATATTCTCCAGCTTTCTATGCATGTACCCCTGCTTTTCCTTCAGATCTGGTAGTTTAAATTAATGCTGAAGCTTTAATGCACAATATTTGACTCTGGCATGTCCAACGCACCCACGCATGTATTAACACTAAATTTGATTTAGAACCAAACACTAGCATGTAATATGATGGCATGCATACTTATCAAACTCACATTTTCTCTCTCTCTGTGCATATAAAATGCATCCCAAATTTTGCCTCCAATATAATGCACAATCTGGGCAACTCACAATAATCTCAATTGACAATTTCAATACTGTGCGGAACTTTCCTTTAATAAGGTTATAAACCCTCAAGCATATACGATGTTCTTTTAATAAAACCTGACCAATGTTCTTTTCAATTTCAGAGGCTTTTTCTTCTACTCACAATCTCTATGGTTCAAGACATATCAACTCATTTATGAATGGAAGTCAAAGCATATGACCTTGCTAACTGGCAATATAAGTCTCGGCCCCACTACATATATTAACATATAACCCAAATAACTCTCGACGATATAATAATAGACCCTTTTAACATAGAAAACACCCTTCCGGGCCCACTTCCTGATCTTTTCTTATTCCCTGATGCGATAAATCGCCTCTGAATACTTCCGATTGCGATTACGATAGTTCTGATGCGATTATTCGCAATCGCAACTTTCAAGGGTATGTTCCGCTGTTCTGCTTTCACTTCGATGTGATTATTTCCTTTGCAATAGTTCTGATGCGATTAATTGCAATCACATCCTTCAATGATATGTGCCACTGCTTGTCAATTGTCATATGTATGAGGTTATTTTAAAGGTTCACGGAACACTTCTTGGTATATTGAAATGTTCGAATTATAATAAAATTCTTTTATATGATGACCCACGGCTTTATAACCTTGCCTTTACTCAAAGGCTCAAACCTTTTAAATTCTCGTATGCAACTTTATTTGAACTCATAATTGGTTTTAAAAACCCAATTCCGAATCGTATTTAGATTCTGGGTCCCACAACTCTAACATATATATGTGGTCGTTCACAACAATCTATTTTTCATTCACATCCAACGACGTATATCTTATCGCGCTCCAACCTCCAGTTAAACCCTCATCCGATGGTCCTTGCGCAATATCGCACAAATTAGATGCACGAACCTTAACTTCTCAAAAACGCGCGATGGAAATGGTTTTAGAAAACCACATTAGGACACGTGGCATCCAGTTTGTGGCATCGCATTTTTTTTGGGCGTTTTTGCTTACCACTTTTGAATAACGCGATACTATCGGTTTCCAAAACTCTGGTTTCACTGTTCACGCCTTTCGGTTCCGCGCCCTCTGGCTCAAGGTTCCGCACCATTCATTTTACGTCTTATTACAAGGAATTCCCGCTCTTGCTCCTGTTTCCTCTTTCTTTCTCAACATTATAACACAACGCCTCCACATTTTATGCTTCACGGTTCCGCCTCTCCAATAAACGTTCCACTTCAAACATTTAACACTGCACTCTTGCATACATGGTTCAATATTTCGGTTCGAACATATCCAATGGACTAATAACTTCTCGTTCCACCCTTCAGCTAATACAAATCTACTCTTTTAATTAAGGACTATGCGCCCCCGTTCTAATTCATTTCGTTGCCCATGATAATCTCAACTCCATCGATCCTTGATTTACTGAAAGGATTGTTCCATTCAATTAATCTGCAATGATTCCCTTAAACCCCAATTCCTCGTTGGATTAGAATAGGTCTCCAAATAGACCCGATTCCCTTTGCGCCATCGATCTCCCCCTTTTTTTTTACTTTGAACTCTGCAATGTTATCAGAGTTCGGATCCTCATCGAAATTGAGTATTCTTGCCAATAGCACCTTCTCAGTCCCGCACTTGAATAATTGGTTCGATTTCATTACAGGATCTCTGCAATCCTATGATCCAGTGCATTTCATCAAAACATAGAGTTTCACAACTGCCACAGGAGCTCAATTATTTCTCACACAGAGTTCGACCAAGAATGCATATAAGTTTCATACATAATTTAGAAATAATTCCTCATTTATACATATAAGCTCAATTACCATAAACCCCGAATGAGTGTTCGACCTCTTACTCTGTTTACAGAGAATTTCTCTTTCATTTCTGACTTAAAACCCTTATAAAGGTTCCTTTCCCTGTTTTAACACATACAACCAAATTTAGACTTAATTCAAAGTCTGTGGAAACTTCACAAGTAGCATAGATATACTCACAAAATTTACACAAATGAATATTCAACCCTGTCTCAGCAATTATATGGGTTTTATTCAATTATATGAAGAACCCCCATTATATTGTCACACAACATTTGAGCTCAACAATACTGATACTATCTCTGCTTCTTTTGCTAACTCTGTTGCTCTCTTTTACTGCCTCTGCTACCTCTCTGCTGCGTCTGCCTCTCTGCTACTTTGGTTCTCTCTTTGCCTTGTTGTTGTTTCAGCTGCTCCTCCTTTTCCATCTCCTATGCCATCAATGAAAACATTTCCAACAGTCTCCCCCTTTGGCATTGATTGCAATACTCCACCAATACTCTTCTTTTGCTTGCTTTTCCTCCCCCTTTGACATCAATGTCAAAGGGTTGTACATTTCCTAGTGTGCTTTTTATCTTTTCATTTCCTCTCTCAGAGATGTGTGTAGGGATTCTTCTTCTGAATTTGTACCCTGCTTCTCCAAAATGGTGTACGAGAGTTGTTGAGAGAACACTTTTGAGGATTATTGAACTTGAATAGACACTGTAAGTTAATACAATCCCAAATCACAGTGTCCTTTCACTAGTATAAAGCTGAAAGTGAAGATAATGACACTTCATCGAACATATTGTACCAGCCTTATCTAATCATAAATGCATTATTGGATCAAACCTTAAAGATTGTGAATGCATCATGTGACATATCAAGCTTGCTTCAGCTATACTTCAGTCTATATTATAATCTTCATCTGTGATGCATATCTATTGAGGAAGGTTGTAGATGGAGTAAGTATTTTTCTGCAATGCACATCTACAGTACACATCTGTTCAATTGTGATGAAGCCAATATATCTTTTATTTCTGTGGTTCACTTTGGTGATGATATGAGCTAGAATGCTGATAATGATATTACACTTAATAGCTGCAGGTCCGTGTTACTGATGTAATCAATGAATCTAGTCATATTTTACAACTTATAGTGAGATTAGATGATATCTTTCAATCTAAAAGACCAAATGACTTTACTGATTATACAATGTACTTTAAAAAACAAACCCTTCAATGTATTGGTCAGTCTCACTTATCAAACATGCAGTTTTATTTATGACATAATGGGGTATGTATGTCAATAATCAATCTCTCTTTAAAGGTGAATTACCAGCAAATCCTTTATGCTAAAGTAGGATTTGGATGAATTAACAAAGAGCTTTTGAGCTTCAATGGTAATCACAACTAGTCCTTCAAACTTCAGATACTTTAACTATTATGTCATAATGATCTTCCACAAAAACATATTCAAGATGTTTAACTAATATCTCTATAAACAGACTTCACATGGTGTTATGAATGATTTCAAGAGAGAGGCTTGATACATATGTACTGACTTCAGGAAGGCATGAAAATATATAGAAAAAGATACCGCTTCAATGCTCAATATAATGTTTCAAAACAAAATACTGATCCTTTAGCTCTGTAATTGACCTTTTCATGCTTGAATAATGCAGATAACTCTGGGATACTAACTTGGTGTACTTTTTCCATAATCCCTTGATCCTGAGGACCTGTACCATACTGCTGCTCCATTGATAACACCTGGTATTCTTTTGATAGGCATGCTGCTTGTACCTAAATACCAATTGATACTACTTTGATAAATCATGCATAGATTTCACTTTAGCTTGCACATTAACCCATAATTGATACATCCTTCATAAATTATACTATTGAGCTTTCCACTGTTCACACCAACAGTCATCAATATCCTGAATTTGATCTTGGCATCTTTAACCATTTTCTTATTCTGCCATTCTGTTCAAAGGAATGTCACTGCATTTTCTTTTCTAGGACTGCTCCAGAATCATTGCTGCTTTACATACAATTCAACTGTTTTAACATAATGAACTTCAGGAAGACATCTTTAATTTATTTGTTTGGAATCTTCATGGGCAGATCACTCAGAGGTTTATCACTCACTTAACTGCATTCCTCAAAGGGGACTTTTCATAGATGAAAGATGTAATGACATAATGATGATAGACACTTCTCTTACACATCCTTCTTAATGTGATTCACTGTTAGTTCTACAATTTCATGGCTGATGTTCCCTCTACTACCATGGTTGCTTGCTGCCTTCTCTTCTTTCATCAATCTGTCAGCTAAATAATATTCTTCCTCTATAGTTCTCTGTTAGACGAATTTTCTTTTCCCTTCCTGATCTTATAGTTGTTCTCATTCTAAGGAGCTCTTCTTAGACTACTTTTGTGTGGACTATTTATGAACTGCTCTCCCCCTGGGATGTTGCTTCATATTTATCACTGGTTGGATATTTACTTTGTTTTCTAGAGCAGCTCCCCCTGAAACTATGCTGAATTCATTATGTTATTGAGATAATAGGCTCCCCATTTCTCTTTTCCTTCCATACTTTATTGGGGTTCTTCATAATGTCTGCTTTTCTTTTTTATTCATAGTTTTGATTGATCTGTTTTGATTCCATCCTCTGTCTATAGTTCTTGAATGTATATGGAAGATTACAGTATTTTTCTTTGTGACCAAGCTTGAGGCATACATAACATCTTACTTTTCCAAGGTATGTTTGAGCTGATGTATAATATTTTATTCCCATTTTTTAATACAATTTACAATCAACAAATTTATGGCAAAAATTATTGCATGCATAACAACAGCCATGGAAATGATTTGTGTACCTGGGGAAAGATTGTATTTTCCATTTGTTTTCTTGAGGTATTCTTCTCATTTGCTACATATTTTGCTGGTTGAAGTTGATGGGCCTTGTCTTACATTGTGCTGCAATATGTCCTGGTTTATGAAAAGAAAAACATGTGCTATTTTTCATAGGAGGAAAGAACCTCCTTTGACATCTTCCAAATTTATTTACTTCATAATCAAGAGTGTATGAGCCTTTAGCAGCTGATTTTTTCATCTTCTCATTCTCTGTTCTTTCATGTTGCTTCTTGTTTCTGTTTGTTTCTCTGCAACTCATGTTCTTGCTGGCTTCTACTTCTGTAGGAATCTTATGAGATGCTTCATTATCCTTTACAACCTTTACAAAGATGATTTTCCTGTTATCTTCTACCTTGGACTTACTGGTTTCTCCTTCATATCCTATCCCATCCTTTATGAGAGGTGGCCTTTGAGCATTTAGCATCTTGTCCAACTGTCCAGATATTTTCATTTGAGCTGTGTTCATTAATAATTCTCTTTGGGATTTTTCTAATTTCTTTCTTAGGCACACTACTTCTTCTTCCAATTTTTCACATTCCAGACTTTTCTCTCTCATTTTTTGCAGCAGAGTGTCTTCTATTTTCTTTGCTTCTTCAAGGTGTGTCTTCAGGCCAACAATTTCTTTATTATCTTCATATTCTTTCTCATCACATATTTGCACCAGTGTCTTAAGGTCTTTATTTTCTTTATTCAATCTTTCTATTTCAGTCAAGGCTGTGTCAAGTTTGATTTTTTCTTCAACTGTAATTTCTTCATGGTTCTTACTTCCATTCACACTAGCAGGTACCTCATTTGATTGAACATTTTCCTGTTGACATGAATTTTTCTTCTTCTTAATTCTCTTCTCCTTCTTAACAGTGCAATCCCTAGTGTCTACTCCATGCATGAAATGCAATCTATCCCAGATTTCTTTTGTAGAGGTTAAATCCATTATTAACTCAAGATCCTTATTATGAAGACTGTTGAATATCACACATTTTGCCTTGGCATTCCTATGTTGTTCTTGCACCGAGGGAGAGTCTGTGTAGTAACCATCACATACAAGTTTCCATACCTCAGGTTCATAAGCCAATAATCCTTTTTTAACCTTATCTCTCCATTCCGTAAAGTTTGTTGTATTTAACATAGGTACCTTTTGATAGTCCATGACTCAACTAGATCTCCTTCAAGCTATTAGGCTTGCACCAAAGGAACCTG
The DNA here is from genome assembly GCA_034641835.2 of Pinus albicaulis. NCBI lineage: Eukaryota > Viridiplantae > Streptophyta > Pinopsida > Pinales > Pinaceae > Pinus > Pinus albicaulis. The sequence continues at coordinate 1,670,440,652 of CM076581.1, forward strand.
CTCTGAAACCAATTTTTGAACCCTTAGTTAAACTGAGAGGGGGGAGGGGGAGGGTGAATCTGTTTAACACATTCATGGACTTTTAAACTTTCCTTAAACTAATTTACACCTTCATTTACAAATCAACTTAATATGTGAGCAATCTTAATTTGTGAGCAACAAGTATCAAGCAGATTTGTTAATGTAACAGCAGTCTTAATATGTGAGCAACAAGTATTAAGCAGATTTGATAAACCACATCAACATATAGACATCATGCATAGAGACACCAGATATAAGTGGAAACCCATAAAGGGAGAAAACCACATCTTATTATTGTTGTGATGCAAAGGCAAGCTCCAACTCCCTCTCACCACTAATTTTCTATAGGCACCAACCTACAGGAGGCTCCTACCTCAATTCTGCAAGCTACAACTTGCAAGGAAGCTCCAACTGCCATCAATTTTCTACAGGCACCAACCTACAGGAGGCTCCTACCTCAGTCAGCTACAAATGACATTTTATCACGTTACAAATTGATGTGGAAGCACCAACTCCCATATATTTTCTGGAGGCTACAACCTACAAGAGGCTCCTACCTCAGTCAGCTACAACTGACATCTATCAAGCTACAACTTGATAGGGAAGCTCCAAATTTTTTACTCTTTCAAAAGAAAACACTTGTTGATTTACCTTGGATATCAGCTCTGTTCTGTACCATCTTCATTGCTGTGCACCAGCCTTCATATTTTCCCTGCACCATCTCTGCATTTTCTCAGATTCTCTATCATCTCCTCCTTCTTCTCTGCCTCACTGCTTCATTTCTGCATTATCTAACCTCTCTATTCATATCAATGTGATATCATTTATAGAGTTCATCACATGACTCACAGGGAATTCGAAGTGAATAGCCCTGACTCTTTGCCTTCTGCCTTCTCTTTTCTTTGTCCAGCTCATTCAGAAAAATATAGAAATATGTACTAATTTCAAGATTACAGTGGGATTTTTGTTTTCCTCCAGAGACTTGCCAATGCATCACAAACAATATAAAATCAATTAAAACATATACATTCATTTTTTTCAATTACATATATCAATTTCACTTAGTCTTCTTTCGAGCACTTGGCTTGCTGGTTTTGTCTTTTCTGCTGCTGTCAGGTAACTGTTCTGCATACCTCTGTTATTCACTGCAATTGTGTATCTGCACCTGTCATGTAACTGTTCTACATACTCTGTTCACTGTCTTTTCCAGTTCTTCATATTCTCCAGCTTTCTATGCATGTACCCCTACTTTTCCTTCAGATCTGGTAGTTTAAATTAATGCTGAAGCTTTAATGCAAAATCTTTGACTCTGGCGTGTCCAATGCACCCACGCATGTATTAACACTGACTTTGATTTAGACCCAAACACCAGCATGTAATATGATGGCATGCCTACTTATCAAACTCACATTTTCTCTCTCTCTGTGCATATAAAATGCATCCCAAATTTTGCCTCCAATATAATGCACAATCTGGGCAACTCACAATAATCTCAATTGACAATTTCAATACTGTGCGGAACTTTCCTTTAATAAGGTTATAAACCCTCAAGCATATACGATGTTCTTTTAATAAAACCTGACCAATGTTCTTTTCAATTTCGGAGGCTTTTTCTTCTACTCACAATTTCTATGGTGCAAGACATATCAACTCATTTATGAATGGAAGTCAAAGAATATGACCTTGCTAACTAGAAATATAAGTCTTGGCCCCACTACATATATTAACATATAACCCAAATAACTCTCGGCGATATAATAATAGACCCTTTTAACATAGACAACACCCTTCCAGGCCCACTTGCCGATCTTTTCTTATTCCCTGATGTGATAAATCCCCTCTGAATACTTCCAATTTTGATTACGATAGTTCCGATGCGATTAATCGCAATCGCAACTTTCAATGGTATGTTTCGCTATTCTACTTTCACTCCGATGTGATTAATTCCTTTGCAATAGTTCTGATGCAATTAGTCGCAATCACATCCTTCAATGATATGTGCCACTGCTTGTCAATTGTCATATGTATGAGGTTCTTTTCAAGGTTCACGGAACACTTCTTGATATATTGAAATGTTCGAATTATAATAAAATTCTTTTATATGATGACCCATGACTTTATAACCTTACCTTTACTCAAAGGTTCGAACCTTTTTAATTCTCGTATGCGACTTTATTTGAACTCATAATTGGTTTTAAAAACCCAATGCCGAATCGTATTTAGATTCCGGGTCCCACAGCTCTAACATATATATGTGGTCATTCACAACAATCCATTTTCCATTCACATCAAATGGCACATATCTTATTGCGCTCCAACCTCCAATTAAACCCTCATCTGAAGGTCCTCGCGCAATATTGTGCAAATTAGATGCACGAACCTTAACTTCTCAAAAATTCGCGATGGAAATGGTTTTAAAAAACCACCTTAGGACACGTGGCATCCAGTTTGTGGCATCGCATTTTTTTTTAGCGTTTTTGCTTACCACTTTTGAATAACGCGATACTGTCGGTTTCCAGAACTCTGGTTTCACTGTTCATTCCTTTCGGTTCTGTGCCCTCTGGCTCAAGGTTTCGCACCATTCATTTTACGTCTTATTACAAGGAATTCCCGCTCTCGCTCATGTTTCCTCTTGCTTTCTCAACATTATAACACAGTGCCTCCACATCTTTATGCTTCACGGTTCCGCCTCTCCATTCAACGTTCCACTTCAAACATTTAACACTGCACTCTTGCATACCTGGTTCAATATTTCGGTTCGAATAGATCCAATGGATTAATAACTTCTCATTCCGCCCTTCAACTAATACAAATATACTCTTTTAATTAAGGATTGTGCGCACCCGTTCTAATTCATTTCGTTGCCCATGATAATCCAAACTCCATCGATCCTTGATTTATTGAAAGGACTGTTCCATTCAATTAATCCACAATGATTAACTTAAACCCCAATTCCTCTTAGGATCATAATAAGTCTCCAAACAGACCCGATTCCCTTTGCACCATCGATCTCCCCCTTTTTTTTTGACTTCGAACTCTGCAATGTTATCAGAGTTTGGATCCTCAACGAAATTGAGTATTCTTGCCAATAGCGCCTTCTCAGTCTTGCACTTGAATAATTGGTTCGATTTCATTACAGGATCTCCGCTATCCTATGCTCCAGTGCATTTCATCAAAACATAGAGTTTCACAACTGCCACAGGAACTCAATTATTTCTCACACAGAGTTCGACCAGGAATGCATATAAGTTTCATATAGAATTTAGAACAAATTCCTCATTTATACATATAAGCTCAATTACCATAAACCCCGAATGAGTGTTTGACCTCTTACTCTATTTACAGATAATTTCTCTTTCATTTCTGACTTGAAATCCTTATAAAGGGTCCTTTCTCTGTTTTAACACATACATCCAAATTTAGACTTAATTCAAAGTCTGCGGAAACTTCACAAGTAGCATAGATATACTCACAAAATTTACACAAATGAATATTCAACCCTGTCTTAGCAATTATATGGGTTTTCTTCAATTGTATGCAGAACCCCCATTATATTGTCACACAGCATTTGAGCTCAACAATACTGATGTTATATCTGCTTCTTTTGCTAACTCTACTGCTCTCTTTTACTGCCTCTGCTACCTCTCTGCTGCCTCTGCCTCTCTGCTAATTTTCTTCTCTCTTTTCCTTGTTGCTGTTTTAGGTGATCCTCCTTTTCCATCTCCTTTGCCATCAATGACAACATTTCCAACATAAAAATAGACATAGTCTAAAAATAGACTTGCGCCAAAAATAGCCTGCGGGCCCACTTAGTGAAGGCGACTCTTTTCACTAAGCTCATCATCTTGTTGAAATCTCAACATTTTATATAGTCTGAAAAAATAGAAAAACTCAATATTTTCCATTTAAAACTGTGCGCAGTCTAAAATAGGGTTTCTTAAAAAATTTTGCCAGGGTTTAGCCTGTTTTTTAGATCTTTTTAATCGTCTTTTTTGGACGAATTTGAACTCTTATTGTATTTTTGTTTCTATCAAGGTTATTTCAAATTGATAATAGGCTTGATTTATTGAAAAATACCTTTTTTACGCAGGTATGGGTATTTGAAGATGGCTCTGAGGCGTTATAACAGGTTTTGCAGTATCTTTTCTGGTCTCTGAAGAAATTCAAGACTTTTTGGTCTCTGAAGAGAATAATGGTGTATTTTAGGGTTTGTTTAGGCAAATTAGGGTTGAATTTGGCCTACAATAAATGGCGTGCAAGTCAGGAAAACATATGATTTTCAGGCTTCAAAGGGAAGAAACCATGGGTGGTTATCGAGCTCATTTTAGGCAGTAAGCGGTTTCAAATGAATCGGACGCGATCCACTAAACATAAGCCAAGTGGAGGAGGGAGAAAAAGACAAAACAACCTATTTCGCATAGGAATGAAAAAGTTAACATCGCGCAACTTATTTGCGATATTGGATTTCGTTCATTGGATTTGGGAGTTCGATTGCGAATGATCATGATTTGTTTTAGAAGTTGCATCGGGAATCAGAGTGGGTCTGGGGTTTATCAATGCGACGGAATGGGTTTTTAACTTTATAAATAAACATTTATTAAAGTTAAAACCTTGTATTATATGATTGGCAGAGGGGAATATGTTTTTAGTTAAAACATTTAAGAAATGTTTTAACCAATAACACTAGCACGGGTTTATTATATAATATTTAAACCTTTTGACAAATGTTTAAAAATATAGGGGCAGAGTTATTTTATTGATATATTTAAACCTATGGGATAGTGAGCGAGTTATTATTTTGTCACATGGGATATTTTATCATAGGTTTAAACTTTAAGTAGTGGGTTTTGGGTTTATTTAAATATAAACAATTTAATAATATACGAGAAGGGTATAGTTTAAGGATTTAATAATATAAGTTAGAAATTGATATGAAAGTAAAGGTGTAATGTAGGAAATGAATGAAAACATACATAATTTCAAACTAAGTAAAGTGTAAAGATAGGGAAATAAGCATAGTTTGTCCCCTTATTGTTTTTTGACACTTAAACTTAGGATAAATATATTTTTTGGGTTTTTTGAATGTTTTGAACAAAGATGAAATTAATTATGTAGGGTTTTTATTTTTACTAAGAAAAAATGTGTTTTTACTTAGGAAAAGAGATCATGATTATGGATGAAGGTGAAAATGATGATGAAAGGGGTTTTATGTAAATCTAATAATTTTAACCAATCAGTTATCAAGCCTTCGGCTCGGTCCCAACAGAAGTCAGAGAAATGCTCTGATCCTCTTTAACTAAAGGTTTAGAATACTAAATTATTGTGGGGGAGGGGAAATTAGTAATTTTTGCTCGATGATGCTTTATTACATGTTTTTTCACAACTGCTTTCTACCTGCCCATCATTATTTTCTAACATTTTTACTTCATTTGCACAGGTGCATTTAAGCTTGCAACCCTAAATCCATTTTCCTTTCAAAACATAAAAAATATCTAAATATGACCTTATTTCATCTGAAGGCTCAGATTAAACTGTTGAGCTCCTCATTTATTCTCTAACTATCTACTGATTTGTCAAGTTTAAAATTTTTGACATATTGTTACACTAAAATTTGTCACCATGACATTTAGCTGTCTATATGGGTTCATCATTACCTATTTATTGCTCCCTCAGAAGTCTAAAAATATAAAATTCCCCAAATCAAGTCTTGGAACTGGAAGAAGCTCTTAAAAATCCTAAAAAGCCTACTCCCGCACTTTTCCTAGTCATTCCCTGTGGTACCACGGTTAATTCCTATAAAAACTACGGTACATCCCGCATGTAAAGCTCATTAAAACTGCGGACCCCCGTAAAAGGTAAAATAAAGAGAAAATTAAGTCCTAGAATCCCAGCTAGTCGAATATTCTCCCAGCTGGGGCCTTCTAGAAGCGCTATTTGGTTGAGCTTCGCCCCTTCCATTCATGAACTTTCATCCATTCATAAATGGAGCTATCCCTTGGTTTTTGGAGCTAAAATCCCATATTGAAAGGGCTTTATCCTTCCTTTTTGGATCTGAAACTACCTCTCTTCAGCTATAAATTGAGACCAAGTTTCAGTCTCAAGGGTACTTTTTGATACTTAGTAGTTGATACTTACTTCTTAGCTTGTAGAAGAGAATTTCTAAAGAAATTATACTCTCCACATTTGGCATCGTTGGAATGAGAGAGATTACATACTCATGGCCATAGTCTTATGCTAATTCAAAGAGTTGGAGTCTTGTCAAACTGAGGAAAATGACTGTTCGGGACCCTGGAAGAACCTGTACAAACATCAAGGCATCAAGGTTGTAACATTGCTTCTTTTATTCAAAGTTAATACAAATGGATTATATTTTCTCATTGAGTTGTTCATCTATCTTTTGAATGATTTAATTCTTAGATTCATTAATCACTATGATAGATTATTGCTTTCGAATTATTATATTTTGCAGATGCTTTTGATCTGGCTTGCTTGTCTTTGATTGCAGATTTTATATGCTGGATTGATAACTTCTGGAATGACTAGATTGAAGACCGAACAAGTGTTGGACTTTAGGTAGGAGTATCTTTTTGTAGTTAATGAGAAATTATTAAGCAAAATAATCTAGAGAAAATGGTCTACATCTGTCTGTTTGTTTCTAGATATCGTTAGGATACTAGGGAGATCGCTCTTGTCCGCAAGAGGGATTCGTCCGTGAAACAAAATGGCGACTCCGCTGGGGAAATTCTGAGCTTAGTTTTCTTCTATTTTCAGTTTTATTTTTTAAATTTCTTTGAGATTTCTTTGACTAAAACTAGCTCAAAACTTGATTGGGTAGAAAACTCAAAAGGATCCTTGGCTGTAAATCTGTATTTTTATTTTTTCTCTACTTTTCCTGCCTTCTGCACTTTTCCCTTTAAAACAGAGTGGTAGACTTCACAATATTTTGTAGAATAAAGTGCGGTACCACACCTTATTCCATTAAAAACTACGGATCTCTGGAAAATTTTAGAAAAAGTAGAAATTCTGTTTTCTGGCATCCCATTACTTGATTTTTGTTCTTTACCCAATTTGTCTTGACTATCCAAGACTTCTGTCAAAATTTTCTTTCAAAAATTTCTGTGATTAAGTGGTCTATTCAGTTAGATTGCATATTATGAGAAAAAAAATTTCCTAGTCCTCCCATCGCTCTGAATCAGAAACTTTTGTATACCTCAGCTACTTGGTATTTCATTACTTTTCTGTTGAGCCATTGAACTTGATGCAATTGTTATTCTTATGAAAATTTGATTTTATTTTCATTTGCAAACTTATAAAACCTTTAGACTGATAAGGATTGAATTTCATTTTAAAACTACTTTTGGAAGCTTTGATTTCTTGCTGGAATAAGCAGAAAATTCTTGGTTAGATTACAAACCAAGCTTAAACATCCTCCAAATTTTAGATAGAGTTCAAGATTAAACAGTTCTTTTAGTTTTGAATTTTATTATTTTAGTACTTTTAGTTTTCTTTTGGAAGAAGTTTGTTTTGTTTCTGATCTAAATGATATAAGGAATTTCATTTTGAGCAAAATATCTTTTTGGAATTGGAATCTCTGAATTTTCTTCTTTTCAAAGTTTCTCATATAGGAAAGAAAGAATTGATATTTTTAAAGTTTCTGAAAATCTCTCAACTCTTTCCTCTAGTTAGATTTCATTGAAAAGAAATGTGTTGTTTATCATATAGATGCATTGTAGAAAATTTTGAGTCGGGTCATTAAAACATCATCAAGTTTCATTTCCATACCTATTTTCCTAAGAAAATGCCAATTAAAAGTAACGCTTAATTAAAATCAATCTAGAAATTTTATATTTTCTAGGGCTCTTTTTCACCAACATAGCTTAGGCTAGTGTCTTGGAATAAGTTTTAGTTAACTCTCCAAGACAGTAAAAACAAACAAGTAGTCGATCTTGCGGTAGGAAAATCCAATTGTAGCATGTATGCTCTGGGAAGCTCCTCCTAAAGGATTCAAGCACAAGATCATATCCAAACCAGTGAGGTAATCATACCTATCTCATTGGAAACGATAGAAGGTGTGCACGTATTAAAAACGGTAAACCTTGGATTTACCCTTGTTGAGGAGCCTAGGGTTACTTGTCGGTAAATCTTGGATTATGTCAAGGAGCCTTCAAGGGGATTGAGCTTGTTACTCTGCCCTTCCGTGTATATCGGATCGTAGACTATTCCCCTAGGTATATGTGTTCCCGTTGGTGACCTTAGTGGCCATAAAATTTAGGATTCTTTCCCAAGGTGAAGGTAGAGGGGAGATCCCACTGTACCTGGAGCAGACGTCGGCTAGACTCACTTGGACTATATAGAGGGTTATCTTCACTCGAGATGGTTTAAGTGGAGAAACTTGCATTGGTTTTTTTCATTAATCAGGTTGTCAGGGTAACTATTCCAATCGCCATTTATTCATTAAAATTCTACAATGTTGGATTTCATCACCAACTAGTGTTTTTAGTGTAGGGATCTACTGTTTGTGTGTGGATTGATCTCTTAGATTTTTATAGGTGTGTGATTCATTTGATTGTTTCCTTAGTGAATTTAGGGTTTGTTTGAATTTTTTCTTTGTTTTCATGTGTTAAAAGTTTTAATCGTGGCTGAATTACCGAGACAATCACGTGGAACTCAAGGGAAGCCCCCTGAGTACACACCAAGCCAACTAGAAGGACTTAAATCTCTGATACCAAATGTTATCGGTAGAACTAGATTAACGGAACAAGGAGAATCATCCATAATTATTCATCTTGATTCTAAAATAAATCAACCACAAATAGAAGAACATACTCCACAGACAGTTTCAATTTCCAAATTAACCGAAGTTGCTTCTACAACAAGTGAATTATCACCTGAAGAACCTGAAATTTCTGAACCGGAAATTGAACCTGCTACATTAGAAACTAATTTAGAATTTTCTACTCCAACTTCCAATTATCCTGATTCACCCAGAGTAAGAAATTGGATTACAGAAGATCTTCCTCCTGGTCTCATTAGTATTAAATAAATCACTGATATAGAGGAAGAGGTTGTTCTTCCTTCAACTCAGGAAACTTTAGAACTTAGAGAACGTGAATCAATTTTTTACAGCCCTTTTAGACAAGACGCTTGGTATTCTTCATTGACAGATTTTCTACAAAACGTAGGTCTTGAGTACTCACCACCCCGAATTCCTTTTTTCCCTACACCAATAGGTTATAGATCTCAGTTAAACATGTCTAGTGAGTCATCTATGTTTACTGAATCGCCAGAAACATTTTTGTATGGTGGTCCGTCTATTCCTGTAGGCTATCAGTCGCTCTCTGGTACATTCTTAGGAGCATCTCCTCTTCCTAACAAACCAATGTCATCATCTAGGATGAATGAATCAAATACTGGAACTTTGAACAATGAGAAATTTTATATGATGTCTGGAAATATCCCGAACCCCGGTTCTCAAGGTAGTAATTTATCGATTGGGGGGCAACCTCAAAATAGTCAAATACAACCTAGGGAGAAACCTCAAGGATAGTACATACCACAAGGTCAATATTAACCTCAAGGACATTACATGCCCCAAGGCCAGCCTCAGGGATAGTATATACCTCAAGGTCAGTACGTGCCTCAAGGTCAATATCAAACTCAAGGGCAGTACACAACTCAAGGATTGCAACCTCCTTTAGGACAATAGTTCTATCAAGAACAAAAAATGTTACAAGGAGGTGGAAATTATCCAATCAATTATCAGCCATATGTTCAACCAAGTTACGGTCCGTCTTATGTACAACCTTCATTGGGACCTTCATATCCCAGAATGGTGTGGGATCCATCTCAAGCCCAACAGAATTTACAACCAAATATGCAAGTACCTTATTATCAAGCTGGACAACACATTGGTTATATTAAACCCTAACAACCTGTCCAACCTGTCATTCAAACACCTACATCTGGTCCTACTCAATAGCCTGGTCCGAGCACACCTGTGACTCCACCCCAAATTGCTGCTCAGAATTCTGTTCAACTGACCACACCTATTCTTGGGGTGTCTAAAGCTCCTATCACATCCCCCCCTCAAACATCAGTATAGATTCCTGAGGTTTCTATTCAACAGTCTGGACCTACAATTCAGACTACTGTTAAGATGCCAATAGGACAACTTGGTACAAGTACAGTTATAACAAGTCAACCTCAGTTTACTTATCAACCGTATCAGGGGTCATATCAATAGGGACCTATTCAAACTGTAGTCTACCCGCAACAACCGTACCCTAGGTATACATATTAGACACCTATTCAACCCCAATATGGTTCGGTTATTCCTGGTTATCCAGGGGGCACTCTGATTCCAAATGCACAACCTATTCCAGGTTATCCTGGATATCCTCCTCCTGGGACTGGTTTAGTCTCACAAGGTTATCAACAAGACCCTATCCGTCGATTTCCATTCATAGAAACTTTATATTTACTGGGTTTATCTCGCCTTATGAATGATCCTATCTATTATCATCCGTATTGGCCGCCTATGCCGCATAAGTTGCCTAGTGATATCCCAAAGTTTGAAGGAAAATCAGGAGAGGATCCTTCTAACCATGTCATGACTTACCACCTTTGGTGTGCATCCAACTCATTAATCAACGATTCCATTCGACTTAGACTTTTTCAAAGAACATTAATAGGATTGGCTGCCAAATGGTACATTGAATTACCACAAGGCCCATTTAACAATTTCAACGCTCTAGAAAATGATTTCTTAACTCATTTTCAGTAGCCAGTCAGATACGACAATGGAACGAAATTATTAACTTCTCTAAAACAATCTACGTCTACATACATATCATATCATATTCATGAATGGAGACGTAGAAGACGTTTGGTAAATTTTTTTATCCTAGATCAAATATTGGCAGAATGGTTTTTCAAATTATTGCTACCAAAGATCACTGAAGATGTAGCCAAAGCAGGAGTTGTCACATAAGAACAAGTTATTGCTCAAGCTCAGTATCTTGACTTGGTGTATACCCAGTCTGGAACTTTGTACGAGAAAATTCTTGATTTACCCCATCCTGGTCAGATAACAACAACTCCTTCAGGGTCTCATGCCACTGATGGTGTAATTGGTTCAATTAGTATGACTAAGAGTAAGAAGAAATATTCAAAGGTTACTTCTCCCATAATAACTTTACCTAATTCACCAAAAGGAGAATCTTCCATGACATTTACCTATTATAGTAAAATTTTTCACCATGACATTTAGCTGTCTATATGGGTTCATCATTACCTATTTATTGCTCCATCAGAACTCTAAAAACATAAAGTTCCCTGAATCAAGTCTTGGAACTGGAAGAAGCTCTTAAAATCCTAAAAAGCCTACTCCCACACTTTTCCTAGTCATTCCCTGCGGTACCGTGGCTAATTTCTATAAAAACTGTGGTACATCCTGCACATAAAGCTCATTAAAACTACAAACCCCCGTAAAAGGTAAAATAAAGAGAAAAGTAAGTTCTAGAAGCCCAGCTAGTCGAACATTCTCCCAACTGGGGCCTTCTAGAAGCGCTATTTGGTTGAGCTTCACCGCTTCCATTAATGAACCTTCATCCCTTCATAAATGGAGCTATCCCTTGGTTTTTGGAGCTAAAATCCCATATTGAGAGGGCTTTATCCCTTTCTTTTTGGATCTGAAACTACCTCTCTTCAGCTATAAATTGAGACCAAGTTTCAGTCTTAAGGGTACTTTTTAATACTTAGTAGTTGATACTTACTTCTTAGCTTGTAGAAGAGAATTGCTAAATAAATTATACTCTCCACATTTGGCATCCTTGGAATGAGAGAGATTACATACTCATGGCCATAGTCTTATGATGATTCAAAGAGTTGGAGTCTTGTCAAACTGAGGAAAACGGTTGTTCAGGACCCTGAAAGAACCTGTACAAACATCAAGGCGTCAAGGTTGTAAGGTTTCTTCTTTTATTCAAAGTTAATACAAATGGATTCTATTTTCTCATTGAGTTGTTCATCTATCTTTTGAATGATTTAATTCTTAGTTTCCTTGATCACTAAGATAGATTATTGCTTTCGAATTATCGTATTTTGTAAATGCTTTTGATCTGGTTTGCTTGTCTTTGATTGCAGATTTTATATGCTGGATTGATAACTTCTGGAACGATTGGATTGAAGACCGAAAAAGCATTTGACTTCAGGTAGGAGTATCTATTTGTAGTTAATGAGAAATTATTAAGAAAAATAATCTAGAGAAAATGGTCTACATCTGTCCGTTTGTTTCCAGATATCCTTAGGATACTTGGGAGATCGCTCTTGTCCGCAAGAGGGATTCATCTGTGTAACACATATCTTTATTCTCTATCTAAAACATGAAATTCAAAGCATGGAAAGTTAAGATTAAATTGTTTAACTGATCATGGATTATCACATTTATTGACAATCTGCACATAATCATTATTCTTGCAGTAAAAATAAATAGTAGATGCATTTTGACTTACTCACTTTCATGTATTATTCTTCTCTTTTTTCTTTTGGGGTCTATGTTTTTTCTAAGTTCTTTGAATTTCTTTAAGGAATTTTACCCTCTTTTAATTTTTTATTATTTTTCATTTTCAAAATATGGGAAAACAACTTGCAGAAAGAAAGGTATGTACGTATTTACAAGAATATCAAATTCAATTAAAAAATTATGAACCCTATTATTATAGGACCCTAACAAAACATATAATGTCATTCTTTCTCATTCTACAACATATCATCCTCAAGGGAATGGGCTAGCTGAATCTTGCAACAAGACATTGGTTAAGATTTTGAAGAAGAAAATTAATGAAAATCAGAAAAATTGGGATTCAAAATTGACATTTTCTCTTTGGGCAGTAAGAGTGATTACTAGAAGATCCACAGGTAATTCTCCTTATGAACTGGTTTATGGTACTCAAGCTTTATTTCCTACTCAATTAGCTAGATCAGTGATTTATTTTCTTCAAGAAGCACAAGAAGAACCTAATGCGTTCGTCAGAAGGCTGAACAAGGTCATAGAATCAAGTGAGAGCAGGAAAAAAGTCAGAGAAAAGTTGATCACCTATCAAGAAAAGATGAAGTCCATTTTTGATAGAAAAGAAAAAGAGATTTTTTTTCAAACTAGAGATTTGGTATTGAGATGGGATACTAGAAGAGAAGAGAAGGGAAAGCATGGTAAGTTTGATCCACTCTGGTATGGCCCATACAAGATTGTTGAGGTTAGATCAAATAACACATTCATGTTGGAGAATATTGATGGAGAAATAGTAGAGATGCCTGTGAATGGGCAGTATTTAAAACATTGTTTCTAGCATTGAGATTTTATTGTCCACCATTGTCCATATTTAGTTTTCTCATTGTTCATATTTCATCAAACAACATTTGACTCCATGCCCGAAGTGAAGGCACTAATCTGCAGTTCTCAGTGTTTTGTGGAAAAAAACACTGTCCCCAGGTGGAGCCAGATGTTGTGTCTCATTTGCAATATCCTTTATTTAACTTTTTCAAAAATACGAAAAAATGGAAAAATATAAAAAATATATGTTAAAGTACAAGTTTTTCATACTTTAATGTTTTTTATAAATTTAAAGTTTAATACTTCAAAATATTTGTGAAGATGGGTCCCAACACTCTGTTAATAAAAGCGACAACCCGCGGGCACTTTCAACACACGGGTTAATGGATAGGGTGCCTCCACAGTTGACCCTATTGACTACAGGGCCGATCAAGATTTGCGGTCAGGATTAACTGCAGGGCCATGACCATGATCAGCTCTCCATACCTTTGAGGCCTCCCGCAGTGACATAAGCTACTGGTTGGTGACAAATATCAGCCACGTCATGGTACCGTTTAACGGTCTTTTGGCGCGTCAACTCAACATTTAATTCATAAGCCCCACACCACCTATTTAAAATTGGTTCCTCTTTTCGCAAGCCTATTGTTGTTTCTCTGTACTAGTCGATTTGTTTGCACTTGTGTCTTCCATTGTTGTCCGCCACCTTGTTGTTGTTCGCCACCCTAAGCAAAATTATGGCTAAGCGTTCATCTCTTTCTGGCCCATCCAACCATATTCTTCTCATGGACACTAAGAGGGATATACGAGACACTGTGTGCTCTTTAGATCACCTCCAATTCTATCAATAGGTCTGTCTGAATGACAAATAATGTCCAATTTTCTCCGCCATGGCCAAAATAGGTGTACTATCTGCATGTATTCCAAGAATGTACCTTTTTCTTGAGTTTGTTCACTGGCTAGTGTCTGTTATGTACCCTAGCAAATGATTTGTAATGAATTGTCTAGGTGAAAATGTCTTACAATTCTCAGCCTTGTTAATTTGTCAAGCCCTGTGTTACCCAAAGTCAGAATCTTATGTTCAATTCACCAATGAGTCATTTATAGCACAATATGATAGTCTTGCAGGTCAAGAATTCAATCAATTTATATTTTTCCTGAAGCTAGATACGAAGCGGTTTGTACCTGACAGCAAAGAATTCTCCATGGAAGTTTTCGACGCAGAAGTTTGACTGGTGCTGAGGTGTATTTCAAAGATATTAGGGAAGGAAGAGGACAACATAATTGACAAATCATTTCTAGGAATGTTTGCATTGATGATGAAGCTAGGGGTAGTGCTGGATATTCCTTCATATTGGAAAGAAGTTTTCAATACTCAACTCATGAGTTTATCACTCACTGGGTCATTCAGGTTCCCCTCTCTTATCAATTACCTCTTTTTATATCAAAATGTGGAATAATTCTTGCATTTGGGGTTAAATATCTTGGATGTAAATAAAAATAGGTAGTTCGTAGTGTTTTGGACTGATGTAGTAAGAGAGGAACAAAATGATAAGGGTCTGTTTGATTTTGCAGATCATTTTATATCTAATGGTTTTCACGCTTCTATGGTTATCGCTTATTGAAGAAATCTCCTGTCGGCTCTTTTCCTCACATTTTTCACTATATATAAACCCTGTCCTTTCGGAATTCTTTCATTCTTCAATTCAACTCTCGTCCTGAAGATGGATCCCCATTGGGATTCGAAACTTCAACAATATTTTTATAACACTGTGGAAAATTCGGAGATTTCTTCAACATTTTATGTCTACTACATATAAAATTATGAATGGGGTTTCTCCCCCATGTTTCCTGCCAAAGGCTCAAGAGTTCCTACAATTAGAAACAAATTGTAAGTTTGGAGATTGGTATGTTTATGAAGACTATTAAGAGATTAGACTTTATGGGGCTAGGGTAGGACCATATAGGCTTCCTATATTTGTGCCTATGAGATTATTTGCTTCATAGTTCATTAGGCAGAGTTTAAATGTTGACCAAATACATTTTGTACCTATGAAAAAGGGTCATACGTTTAAGCTACCTATGTCTGTGGGTCCGTTTATAGTCAACATGAGACAAGAAGATGATGAAGTTAATATGATGTTAGATGGAATGCACTTGCTGCTAAGAGATAAGTGGGCTTATGACCCCCATAAGGTGATTTCAAATAGGAGAATTGAAAATGGATATTCAAAATTTGTTCATGAAAGTAGACCTGACATAGAGAAGCTAGAAAATAAGGGTCTTGCAGGTTCTGTTGGCTCAAATATACAAACTCCTGTCATATCTCAGAAATCTAGCAAGAGGAGTAAAGAGGCAGTTGTTGATTCAAAAGATGAAGAGCAGAGAGCTGAAAAGAGAACAAAGTTCAATGAAGACTAAGCAGGTGCTCAACCTGGTTTCTCACTTCAACTAGGAGATGAGAAAAATTTTCCAACCTCACCAAGAAAACATGGATATGCTCAGGAGCAAGTACCTTTGATTAAACAAGTATTTGCTCAGATTTCTGAAAGAAATCAAACGATGAAGGCTAGCATGAAGGCACGGGATGAGTATCAAATAACTCCAGATCAAACAAGATTGCTGACTTCCATGGATCTTGAAAAAGACCAGTTTAAGATTGCTCTTTCTCATCCATCTGATATGACTATAGGGTCATCCAATAATTTCAATATTGTAAATTTAACTGTTGATGTGAGAAAGATTCCTTTCTTGGTAAAGTAAATTTACATATGCAAATTGGTCAACTGATAGTAAATGATTTGACCAAAACTAATGCAATGGCTCTTAAGGCTGAAAACATGCTAGGGAAGGTGATTAAGCAACTGAAATTGGAGAAAGCCAACTCCAGGGCTTTAATAACACAAAATGAAGAACTCAAGAAGATATTTGTAAAGATTGGAGTAGATCCAAATGACAGGTCTATTGTGCAGAAGTTGCTACAAAGTGCAGAATCAAAGATTTCTGTGTTGAAGAAAAAGTTGAAGTTACCTACAGGGGATCATTCTATGACTGTAGAGGTGGCAGAAGTGGAAATTTATAAAGAGAGCCTTCTTTAGCAACTCTTGTAGAAAGAAGAAGAAATTACTAAGTTGAAGGAAACTATGCTGTCATTACAAAATCAGATTGATTATCATTCCTACACTATCATTTTTCCATCTGGAAATGATGATCTAGCAACACATATATCTCAATTGAACACTGAACTGAAGATGGAAGAGAGAGATCTCAAAAGGGCACAAAATGATCTGGAGACAGTGACAAAAATAATGCAAGCCAAGGATGGGGAAATTAATAAATACATGATAGATTGCCAAACAAGAGATGTTGAGATTGAAAGTCTAAAGGAAAAATTGAAGGGAAATATATCTTTGATACAGGTTAAGGGCATCATATGGAATGATATCATTGAAGATATGAAAGCAGCTTGGGGATCTTTGACTATTGTATAAGAAGAAAGAAGCATTTTTAGAAATTTTGAGGAGCAGGTTATGGCAGACAAAAAGAAGACTATTAACAGAGCTATTTGGGCAAAGAAATTTATTGATTTCATTGATTCAAAGACTGATCAAGAGTTAGAGGAGAATGATATTAAAGATAGGGTTCTATATGCTGTAGAGATTAATAAATTAATTGTTAAAAATGATTGCAGGAAGATCACTGAGAAGATGTTTTCAGAGATTAAGGAAGCAGTAAACAAGTTTGACAATTTGTATGACAAAAGAGCCAGGGCAGGATTTCCATCATGCTGGGGCCTTGGAGGCAGTATTTTATCATGGGATTCCTATGAACCACTACTGGTATTGGAAAAAAGCAAGGTGGATAATAGTCATGAGAAGACTCAGATTTTGAAAGGAGCAACAGTTATTAATTTTCTTCAGAGGCATTTTCAACTATTATGGTTGGTGAAGACCTTATTTACAGAGAGACCAACATTCAACATGATAATTGCCTTTAGGCTGGAGTACCACAGGCTGATTAAATCAACTAAGAAAAACATTGAAGTGTGGAAGAAATGCAGAGCCTGGATGACTGTTCTACTTAATGATCCCTCAAATTCAAAGAAAGACAAGTCAGCAAATCAAGAGAATACAGCAGCAGTGGGACGAATTCATATTCAACAAATAGATTAGGATTTAAGTTTTATTTTATCTCTATTAAGAGAGTGTAATTTTAATAAAAATTTTTGATGATATGTAATAGGAGCTTAAGAAGTTTCAAGTAGTTTAAGCAGTTAGGAGTAGTTTCAGTAGTTACAAAACGCTTTACATTGTATTTAAAGAGAAAGAGAAGAAAGGAAAAGGTTTGGAGTTTTGGACCTTTGGTCTACTACAAATTTTGTACTCAATTTTTTGATGATTAATGAATGAAGATCAAGATTCTTGCATCTGTTTTTATTGATATGTTTTCCAGTTTCCATTCTGTCCATTTCCTTCTATGAATAAAATGAAGTAATGTAGCTGCAGGTCTCTTTTTACATATGTAAATAAGAGTTAAATATCCTTAATGGGCTCTCCTTCATTTTAACTAATCTACTTTCATAAAATTCCTTTGAAGTTTAAAGTGATAGATTCTGTTCATCAACATATTAGTTTGGGATTCCTTCTTGTTCCTCTTATCACTTCATTTGATATCAATAGATAATGGCATTGTGAAACTTTTGTTGCATCAGATTCTTGAGGGTTTTAATAATTAATTTCTGAAGGTGATTAAGAAAAGACCATTTGGTATTATATATATATATATATATATATATATATGTCTTGAGCACTAATTCCTTACCACATCCAAGAGATTGTTTCTTAAGATACAACACATTACATCCCTTATCATCTCCTGTTTTGCATTTGGAAAACTCTTCATATTAGTTTTCTCATGAGTTTTCTCTAATTCATACATCTCTAGGTTTGTGATAAGAATAATATTATGACTTGAGTAATATGTTTGTTGAGTTGTAAAATATGATCAAGCCAGTGATGTAGATGGTTTCCATCCAAATAATGGTGATCTTGTTAATTTAACTGATAGTAATTATCCACATGCAATTTGCAACCTGTCTCAGTTCTCAATTTTTTTTTATTTATCATTTCAAATTTCTAGAACATGTCATGGAGTAGAGGAACTTCAAATCTCATTAATGGTTAGATCAAGTTCTCGCAATCCTAGTAAGATCCCCAAATTGTGGCATATATAATTTCCTCGCAAATTTCTTTACTTCGTATTGTTTCACTAGATGCAAACTTTTCCTTGATGGATTTTGGGATTTCTCGTTATAATTTTTCCATGTCTTGAGATCGGGTTTCTGATTAGATAGAGGATAATTCTATAGTGAATTCATCTTCATGTAGACCTCTTATCTTTAACTTGGGATTGGAATTTATTATTTTCATGGATGCACAAAATTATGAAGCTGATTAATTTAAATATTATCTCTGGCCGAAGAATTTATATCCGTTGAGTGTTATGGTGAACAATAAACTCCTAATATTCATTGTGAATTTCATTGAGAAAATCATTTTTTTTCTATAACAATCAATCCCATTGAGCAGAATTAAAGTCTTGAATAATTCAATGGATAAAAACCCCCATGCTGATACTAATTCTAGATCTTATTTGACATATCCTTCTAATATTTTTTCAACATGTTATTGGTTTCCCATATTTACAAGGCCAACAATTGCTTTTGACTCCGCAAGATGTCATATTACTGGTCTAGTATGGAATTGGACACAAAGGGAACCGATCAACAATCAAGAGTCTTGTATGTTAAGCTACCAATATGATCATAACATTGGATATAACAACTATAATTTCAATAACCATTTTCTCACTAGTATATCTGGTGATGGTTTTTTTACATCGTTTTATCTTGTTGAATCCAATGATATTTATCAATTATCATTTCATTGTTCATATATTTTTCAAATAGTTCAGGCACTTCAATTTTTGCTAATGGTTATGTTAGGTTATCACTATTTTGACGAAGCCTCTGAACTAGATCAGACTATCTTTACCCTACAATATTCTTCCGATGATTCCTATGTTCTCATTGGAAGTTCATTATCCTGAGAGGCTTAGGGTTTTAAAAAGGGTTGTTTTGAATTTCATGATCAAATCTATGATTGGTTAGAAGCATATTACTTAGAAATATTGTTTTCTAATAATAAGCTTTGATCATTCTTGATGTTTTCTAAGAAGGACAACATAGGTACAGGTACATTCACAAGAAGTTATCAAGGTTTTTTTATTGTTGTGCAAATCGAAAAGGTAATTTTGTAGGACGATTAAGGTTAGTTGTTATGAACCCTCTTTTTGTCTTTCAACAAGACCTTTGATATTTTTTGCAAGCTATTCAAGTTCTTATTTTCTCTTTTTCACATCATTATATGTCGGTTTTAATTGTTGGTATATTTGTGTTTGCAGGCTAGGTGCAGTTACAGTGGTTACAGTGGAAATAACATTACACTTGACCTTTAAATTCTAGTTGGTTAGGTTATGAGTAGTTCTAGTTGTATTATAGTTTCCCTTTTCACACTCATCCTACTTTTTCTCTCCATCTATCTCTACCTTACTTTTGTTTTATTTCTTTTGTCTATGGGTTGCTTTATGTTCAACCTCCATTTTCTTTTCCTTTTGGTCTTGTTTATTTGTTTGGTATTTTCTTTCTTGTTTTCCTTAGTAAGGCTTTGCATGAAAGAATTCTCTTTTTGGTTTAAAATACAATGTGGAAAATTTTGAAAAGGGAAATGGTGAAGACGAACAATTCTTGGCTTATATGTTATCTTCTTCTCTATCTTGGGTTGACATATCTTTAAATTCAATGATGTCTCAATGGAAAAAATAATCCATTCAAACAAAAAGTCTTTGGTTGAACCATAAATCCCGTATCTATTCTAGGATCATCATTCCTTTACTCGGTGTTGCAATTAAATGGTGTTCTCCATTCTAATCCAATCGAGTAGAGAAGGGAATGGGGGAAATCAATAGCAAGAAAAACTATATAAAAGGTATATATATATATATATATCCTTCTCTTAAGGAACAACATATTCTTCTCTCAATAAGACAGGATCCCTCTTCCACCATGGTAAAATAAATAAGTGTCTAAGCATGATATATAATAAAATAAATAAAGGGTGAAAGAAGAGAAAGGATTCCTACACAGAGAGGTGAAGCAAGTAACTTCGCAAGGGTATTGTTCAGGCCTACTGGTAGTGAAGCAATGCTTGTGTTCTAATAGTGAAGCTGGCAGGGTACTGTCCAAGTCTGTTGGCGGCGCAACAACACCACATATGAAAAACCATAATCTGGTCATATTAAACTCAAAAATATTTATTATTGTCTCATATATCGAAACAATTGTGATTTAGTAAGAATTGTAAATGTGTTTAGCCGAGAAAAGGAATAGAGGAGACTATATCTATAACCGGGTCAAATGGGGAAGCCAAGATAATTCATATGATGAATCAATATATCGTGAAAGAATAATACCTTGCCATTAAAGATAATACCTAAAAAAAGAAGCTCATGTTCTACTAGTGTGTCACCAAGTGTTTTCGTTGTGAAAAACACCCTCCAAAATTTTAATTACACTTGAATTTTGAAGCCTACTAAGGATCTTGCAATCTGTCGTTCCATGGTAAATTTTTGGTTGTCTAATGTTTTGAAAAGTATCGAGTCTTCTCTAAGTTTTAAAGTCACTTTCTCACACATGTTCTATCTTCAATGAATTCAAAAACACACTTATTTCGATGCAAACTTAGATAATCATTACACAACTCTTGAAGGTAAGGATTGCACAATCACTAGTGGTAGTGAATATGCAATGCATAAGCATAGTGTATTGTGCAACACATGTCGATAGTTAGTGAAAACTTTCTATTGATAGTCTTCCTCCCTTTGATTGCAATTGTACTTCTATTTCGGTGATTTTTTTAGTTGTCCATAAGTGTCACTTTAAAGTTGTCAAATTAAACTATATATTAAAATAAATAAAGGGTGAAATAAGAGAAATGATTGCTACGTAGAGAGGTGAAGCAAGTAACTTCATGAGGGTACTGTTTAGGCCTACTAGTAGTGAAGCAATGCTTGTGTTCTAATAGTGAATATGTTGGGGTATTGTCCAGGCCTGTTGGTGGCGCAACAACACCACATATGAAAAATCATAATATAATCATATTAAATTCAAAACTATATATTATTATCTTGTAGATAGAAACTTGTGATTTAGCAAGATTTGTAAATGTGTTTAGCCGAGAAAAGGAATAGAGGAGACTATATCTATATCTGGGTCAAATGGGGAAGCCAAGGTAATTCATACAGTGAATCAATACTTCCTGAAAGACTAATAGCTTGCACTTAAATATAAGATCTAAAAAAATAAGTTCAGGGTCTACTAGTATGTTGCCAAGTGTTGTCGTTGTGACAAACACCCTCCAAAATTTTACTTACACTTGAATTTTGAAGCTTACTAAGGATCTTGTGATCTATCATTCCATGGTAAATTTCTGGTCCTCTAATGTTTTGAAAAGTATTGAATCTTCTTCTAAGTTTCAAAGTCACTTTCTCACACATGTTTTGTCTTCGATGAATTCATACACACTTCTTTCAATGCAGGCTTAGAAAAGGATTGTGCAACTCTTGAAGGTAAGGCTTGCAAAATCACTAGTGATAGTGTCTCTATAATCCATAAGCACATTGTACTGTTGAACACATGTCAACATTTAGTGTGCACCCTCCATTGATAGTATTCCTCACTTTGATTGCAATTGCACTTCTATTTCAGTGAGTTTTTTCAGTTGTCCACAAGTGTCACTTTCACGTTCGCAACTAAATTTTTTTCTTTCATTCACTTTAATAAGTGTTGTTTTCATTTTATCTCCTCTTTGGAATGTGTTAATTTCACTTTCTTTAAACATTTGGAAGTGCCGTTTGCACTTTTTCTTACTTTTGCAAGTGTCGTCTTCTGGCATGGGAAGTGTCACATGTTGTAAAAGCAGAGTTATGGTTCATTTAAGGAGGAAAATTTGGTACCAATGGGTCATATCTATTATGTACACATGTATTAGTCTCATTCCCAAAGTTTTATGCACTGTCATACTAGTGTTGTCATTGTCATCGCAAATTTTTTCTTAAGTTCCGCACTTAGATGAGATTGTTGTTTTTTCGTCGCATCAAGGGGATGATATTGTTTATGACTGCTGAAGAATGCACTCTTAGTGGAATAATTCACATTTCACTTGCTCAATGACCGTATGTCTTGCAAGGTTGCAAAGATTACTACCTTAAGGAATCACACAGTATCTAGTAGCATGGGATTGCTCAGTTCCCATAAGCAAGACTAGTAATCAGTGCTAGATCAGGATAGGAATTGGATTGTGTTTGGAGGAAATTAAATTGTCGTCAAAAATTTGTGCAACTGTCTGCAACAAGACTTGGTCAAAAAATCACACAAGTGTTGCATGAAAGAATGAGTTATTATGATACTAAAAAATCAAGAGGAACACTTGACGACCATGAAAGATAAGTTATTATTGACCAAAGGTAGGCTCTAAAATTGAAGCACAGGAAATTTTTTGGAGGGGGGTTGTAGAAACTACAACAAGTGGGACATAAGTTTCATTGAGGATCATTATTTATTTTTGTGATATAACTATCCTCCATATACTACTATACCTCTAGTGACTCCAATTTGTCAAGAAAAAAAAGAAATAGTAAGCCTCTCAAAGTCCATTGAAAGTAGATTCAATCCTAAAGGACTTGGGCCATGAATCCATTAATAAGTCAAGCCCTAAAATAAATAAATAAAAGTTTGGAAATCAAGTCAATGAAGCTAAATATCAAGAGAAAGAAGAATCCTTAGCACAAGATACTCTGGGTCTGAATGAACCAACAAGCACTTTGTCTAATTTAATATAAGTTTAGAAAAAGTAGGGAAGGAGAAGAAGAAAGCTCTAGTAGAATCCCAACAATTTGTTGTTGGCATTATTCTGTTGGAATTGATGTAAACAAGGTCATGGTCATGATCATGTGTGATGGATTTCCTATTAGTTGGCATGATGTATTGACAGTGAGATTTTTATGTTGGCATTGATGGAAATTATTGAGGTCATACACTTATGTCAACTTCATGTTGCAGATTAATGGAC
The DNA here is from genome assembly GCA_034641835.2 of Pinus albicaulis. Taxonomy (NCBI): domain Eukaryota; kingdom Viridiplantae; phylum Streptophyta; class Pinopsida; order Pinales; family Pinaceae; genus Pinus; species Pinus albicaulis. The sequence goes on from CM076581.1 coordinate 1,670,464,187, forward strand.
CATTGTGTGTGTCAGTATGTGTTTGTATTGATGATTGATCTTATTGATGATGACACATTTGTTGGCATGGAATCATCTGATGACATTGATGGAACTTGATGGTAGCATACTTGCCATGGAGGAGTTGGATGTGTTGGCATGTACATTGATGGAAATGTCATGATGATTGTTGATGCTGCTATAGGAAAAGGTTGCTACATGTTGATCATGCAGATCTACATGTGATAGAGATGGTTGTGGCACACTAGTTGGTTGTCAACTAGGTATTCATCTAGGTCTTCATGCTTATGATTCATGGAGATGAATTGTTGCAGTGTGATGACTTGATGATGGTTCTACAGAGGTTGCAAAGGTTCTTCATATGTGTTGCAGCTTGGAAGAGGTTTGATGGAGAGTGGAGGGCTTGTTGGCATACTTGTCAACCTTGTTTGTTGGTCCTTCTATGTCAACTTGGAAGTGAAACTTGGGAGGCTTGTTTGATCCACTTGCAGAGGTGTCAAAGGTTATGTCGGAGGTCTGGAGCTAGTAAATATGAAGGGGAAGGTGATACAATGGGTGGTAGAGGTCCCGAGCTGAAGGACTAATGGTTTCCCTGAGTTCTAGTCATATTGGCATGCACATAAGGCCATGGGAGAAGCTGGAATCATATAGTCACATGGAGACGGTGCTAAGGGAGAAGTTATGGCTCCAGGGTGCCAAAGTCACATGAAGAGAGTGTCAAGGGAGTGATTATGGGATTTCTCGAGATTTCCTCTACATTCCTTAAGTTGTTCGGAAGCAAAGTAGATTGGAAATTCCCAAAGGCTTCTATACAAAGTGAAAAATGTCGCAAATGGTTTGAAAAGGTCCTCTCATGATGTGAATGCATTTAGTGCACTAGTAGTGACCTTAGTGGATTTATTTGGTCCAATTTGTGCACCTTTGATCCTAGCACTAAGATGAAATTTTCCCTACATGTTTTATATTCTTGCATTGTGAGATTTTTGGCTATTTGATTGTGAGTTGGAGGATGTGTATGTGAGGGAGAAGGTTGGAGAGAAGTTGTGTATGCTTCAGACCTATTGGGAGTGTATATGCTTCATTATATTATTGTTAATGACTGAATAATGTGCAGATCTGAAGCATGGCTCAGAGTAGATCAGATTTGATATTGGTGGTGTAGATATTGTTTGAGGAAGAGTTTTTCTATGCTGCTGGAGTATATGTTGGTGATCCTCTCACACTTGTTTTGCAGGAGATACTAATGCATGTAACACATAGCCACGTGTCTTATGATGTTATATGTAGTATGCAACATTCTATTTTTGTGAGGGTCTAATATTAAGATTTGTGTTGACACAATTTTTTATTAGAGAGCACATATTTTGTGCATTGTTTTTATATTGATTTAATGATGAGATCTTGTTGCTGAGAGCATGTAAGGAGAGTTGATTTCTTGTTGAGCATAGTTTCTGGGGATCCAATTTGAAAATAGATGAAAGGAGGCCTGCATGGTGGTGAGGAGCAGTGATTTCATGGAGGCGGAGCAGTGGCAACGAAGCTTTAGTGAAAGGAAGAAGTTTCTCAATCCAATGGTGGTTGGATAGCCCAATGGTATTTGGGCGAGGATCAACTGATCGTGGTGGCCTTTAGAGGTTGGTAGTCCGTAGAGATCTGTAGAGAACAAATTATTTCGAGTTGTTCTAGTAGTATCAAGTCTCCTAACTGATCGGCGTTGGAATTTGTAGACGAGATCGAGTCTCCATGTTGATGGGAGTCAACACACTATGTAAAAGATCAATTGCTTAATATAATAGAAATTCAGAGTAGAGAAATAACAACAACACGCGTGGATTTTTTCCCGGTGAAGGGTTTTCCACCAAACATCTTGTGTCTCATGTGTGATTGATGTGATATGCATTGTTTATTGTTTATGTTGCTCACATGGTTTATGATTTAGCTGCTTATATGTTTTATATGCATGAGATAAACTAATGTGTTGTTGGTTATAGGCATGATTCAGTAATACAAGTAAAAAATTGTATATAGATCACACTATTGATTCACCCCCCCATCCCCCCTCCCCCCCTCAGTACTGCTCAAAGGATTCCAACAATTGTCACAATAAGTCATGCTCGAAAACCAAATTAATCATGTATGGCTTTTGTCTATTGTTATGTAATTAGGTCATGAGGATATATTCATGTCAAGAATGTTGGAATGCAGCTATTTTAAGTATTTAGAAAGCTAATTAAACTACGTTGTTCTTAAGCATGTTAATAGTATCTAAGTTTTACCTACTTGTCTCAAAATTTTGGTAGGATATAAATTTTTGATATACCCACTTTGCTTCCATAGGTTTTGTTAAATACAATTTCTCAATTATATAAAAAATTAATATATAAAATATTTCTTCTTTTAGGACTGGTCTAAGTATCCTCTAACGAAGAAGCCATAACCCAAGGATATCTAAGCCCTCAAAATCACCCAAAAACCACAACCATCCTAGACTACAACAACCTATAACAAACTTAAATTTTTTTGTAACAACAAAATTATATTTGTTTAAATTTAATTTTATCTAAATTAATAAATTTTAATTTAATTAATTATCTTAAATTTTATTAAGTATTTGCCTTTCCTTGCTATCCCATATTCATTTTGTATCTCCTAAACCACACATATTAGTTGATCTATTAGATATATTATTTATTAATATAAATAAGTATTTATTATATTTCTAATTTAAATATTTTAAATAAAATAGATTAATTTATGTAATAAATCAATTGAAAATGTATTGCATTTATCTCACGTGATTGAAGGAATGATCTTTCAAATATTGTTATATATTATTTACTTTTTCTTCAACTCACATGTTAAAATATAAGATAACTCCTTAATTTTATTCTTAATCTTATATTATTTGATATCATATACATATATATATATATATATATATATATATATATATTCTTAATTTTCTCCATTTATCCTTTTCAAATCAAATTGTGAAATATATCTAAATGTTTCATGATATATTATAAATGTGAAAAGCATCCTTTAAAACTTTAAATAAAGTTTTGCTTTTGTTTTTTTATGATGTAGAATTTCTTTTTTTCTTCTCATGGGATGCTTAGAATTTGTGAGACATTAAATGCTGACATTCTATATTAGGAAGTATTTTAAATGAAATGATGGGAGATATGATAAAAAAGAAATTAAATTAATAAAAAAATGGACCATCGTGGGAGCATCATTGCGTAGGTTGCCAAAGCACGCAACATCCTAACAATATCGGGTCGGTTGCCCGATATTTGTGTGAGACATCAAATTTTAAATAATTATTTATCCATATATACCTCCCATACATACATTCCAACATTTAAAATAGTTTTTAATCTATATCTACCTCCCATATATACATTCCATTTTTGAATTGAGCCTTGTAATGATAAGTCAGCTATTTAATTTTGGAGGGGCATTTTGTCATTAAATATAATTAATAAATTTTCATGGTTATCTATTAAAAAATAAGATTGTGCAACTTTTTATTATAGAGTTAAAATTGTCAAAAGTAATTAGTTGAATGCTTTTTAAATTTTAGTCTTATTTGTAAGGAATGTAATCTTATATTTGTATCATAAATATTTAAAAAAATAAAAAAAATGTTTATATAAGGTTTTGGAGCCGTAAATCATGTAATAGCCAGGGTTTACTCTTGGTATAATGTGTATCATTGCTATTAACCTGGATAGAGTTGTGACGTGCAATCATCACTGTAAGTATTCATAATCACTTTAGCTGATCTAACATTCTTTTTTTTGGCGTTCTCTACAAATGCATTGAAGAAGTTGAGCTAAAAGACTTTATTAATGCTTTCAATATGGATGCACCTTCAAATTTTGAGGAGAAAGACTTCATTAATGCTTTCAATATGGATGCACCTTCAAATTTTGAGGAGAAGGAATTCATTTCTCTCATCAAATCCTCAAAACCAACTAGCGATAAGTATCTTTTGAAGAACAAATTCATTAAAAGGTAGAAGCCATACCCAAGTTAGACATTTCGACCTTATAACCATAAAGGAACTTGATTCTTTTACATGAGTAAGCTTTAATTGGAAAAATCACAATCCTTTAACCTTAAAGTCCTCAAGCAGTTCAGGTACAGATTACAAAGCATTGAAATGTTGTTGATCAATAATTTTGATCAACTGTAAATCCTTTTACATTTGTATGTTTTCATACCTTTTATACTCTTTTACAGGTATTCATGATAAATGTATTTAAGCAACCTAGCTAAACATTATCTTATCCCCATATTATGCTTTCATTTGGTTTATAATATCAAATCCCTTTCCTTTGAAAATGTTCGTACTTATTCTTTGTCTTAGTCAAAATGACAAGATGGCAGGACGACTCACCTCTCTGTTTCCATACGCTCTTCCCAACACAACACTTCTATACTTAGAAGGGATAGTGGGATGACTTAAACCCCGCTCAACCCTTTAAATTTCGCCCCATAACTTGACATCCCACTTTCCACATATGCTTCATACTTAGTCTTTTTTTATGAACATTGTAAAAAAAAACACTTTCAAGGGAATAAAAGACTCACAACCATGACATCCTTTGCATATTTTATTTGATATTAGCATTCAATACAACATGGTTCCCAATAAAGGATCATATGATTGTTACTTTGTAATAGAAGTTGTTATTAATATACCATCATGGAATGCTATTGCAAGTGGGGAATGGATTTAGCAACATTTAATGTTAATTTCATCATTAAGCGGACATGAAGAATTTATTATCACTAGTACCTGAAGGCCAACAAAAAAAAATATGGTGAATAGAAAGAAGGATCCTTATTGAGGATATATTGTTAATAGAATAAGGTAGGAATATTGTGACTTCCATTGGTTTGTAGTGTATAATTGGTATTCTATATTTCCAAAAGAAAAATGAAGTACCAAACAATTGTGGATATCTAGAATAGAAAAAATAATTTGCATGCCTAAAGTGTTTGACCTCATAGATATCATTTCTTTGAACCACAAAATTTGATAAGCGAAAAGGGATGGTTCATCTTAAATAAATTGGTATAAATCCTATACACCTAATGAAAAATATGTTTAGGAGAATGTTACAACTATCGACTCCACACAAAGTTTTCAAAATTTCAAAAGCATACGAATTCTAAGGGCACAATTGAGCCTCCTTAGTTGGTGCTCCAAGATATTGTGTCAATTTCTACTATTTGACCCCACATATATATCGCAGAGCTATACCATATGACACTACCTTTTCCTTAGGACACAATAACATTTTCCAATAAGCTCACACACAAAGGAGAATCCAACTCCTTACAAACTACCTCATACTTCCCTAGACAACATAAACACCTTCTCTATTGTAGGAAAGTGGGAATTAATTGGTCATATTAAGAAAATATAGAATGGCATATATGGGTGGGATTAGAAAACTAATAAGAAGGTAGAGGAGAGTTTGGATAAGAATGTAGAAGAGTTGCTTTGCTTCTTTTCAAAAATGTTGAATGAGAATTTGTCGTTAACTCAAGGCACGCCAAAAGAAAACAATGGGAAGTTTGACATCTTTTCAAAAATGTTGAATGAGTTTTTGTTGTTAACTCAAGGCATACCAAAATAAAACAATGGGATAGTGCAATACTTTGATCCACACCACTATGAAACTTCTAGCTCTTTAGCCACCCACAATACTCATTGAGTCTGCAATGGTGGGAATAGAACCCAATATTTTTATGCCATTTTGATATTTATATATAAAAAATGGAAATGGTGGGAATGCCATTTAAAACCTATTTGAGCTACATTACTCGGATTTAGTTTGTTAAAGTTTTCTATACATGTTTTGAGAGAGATTTTCATTATTTGGGGTAACTTACGAAGTTACGCCAAATAGGCTCAATAATCAAATTTATGATATCCTTTGACAAATTAACAATCCATATAAGGATCTTAAAACATTCCTTCTATAAAATTGTTCCTTAGTAACCTCAAGGAAGATATTTGAGAATTAGTTAGAATGCAATATCCTATTGCATGGTTAGAAGCAACCAAAAGGGCCCTAGAAGATGAGAATGCATAAATAAAAAAACCAACGTTCATTCCTCACACTTGTCCTCCCAAAGGTAATTCAAAAATAAAAACTCCTACTCATCCCTTAAAAGTAAAAAGGTATTGTAGACCACAAAAACATGGAATTTGCTATAATTTTGATGAAAAATACACTCTAGGTCATGCGTCTAAAGAGTAGAAATTGTTCTGAATTGATATGAACACTTAGGCCCTAATTGAAGACATACTACCAAAAAGACATTGTTATTACAAGTTGAAGACACCAACACTCAGGAAAATCTTTAAACTCCATTTCCTCTTCAAGAACCCCTAATATCCCTAAACACAATATCAAGTATTTCAGCTCCACAAACCTTGAAACTCACAGACTATGTAAAGCATTAAAATGTTATAGTATTTTTTGGTAATGGTAGTACTCATAATTTAATTCCCAAAAGAGTGGATCACTAATGGAAGTATGGTGAAATGTGGGGGAAAGTGTGAAAGTGTCAAACTCCAAATAGGAGACTATAAACTTAAACTCCATATATTTTCTATCAGCATAGTGGTTGTGATATAATACAAGGGGAAGAATGGATACCCACATTGGGACTAGTCACAATGGATTTCAAATAACTCTATATGAGTTCCATTAAGGAAGGACATGTAAATACCCTTTAAGGGCTTCAAGTAGTGTCCACTTAAATAGGAATTTCTCATTGTATGGAGAAGTTATTTAAGAAAGGTCTCTATAGCATTATTTCCCAATTTAATGTCATATAAGTTATGGATAATGCGACACAATAAATCCATCCAAATTTGTTGTCAATATTTGACAGACATGATTAGGTCTTTGAGACACCACAAGTGTTACCCTCTTCCCAATGAGAGCATGACCATGGAATTCTCTTGATTCTATGAATTCAACCTTGAAATGTACATCCTTATTGGAAGCCATTTGCAAAAAATAATGAATAAAGAAGTTCATTCATGACATTTTGGAGGTAGGGTTCATACATCCTAGTACAATCCCTTACTCATCACAAGTAGTCATAGAATTAAAAAAGGGAGAAACTTGGTGCATGTGTCTTGATTTTAGTGATATCAATAGGTTGATGACCAAGAAAAAATTTCCTTCAAATTTATTGACAATATTCTAGATGAACTTCATGGATCAAATTTTTTCATTAAGCTTGATCTAAATTCGAGATACCACCAAATCATTACAAAAGAGATATTTATTTTAAATTGGAGGAAAAATAACCTCCTATAAAGAACCAATTTTCCTCTAATGCTTTGCATGTAAAAAAAATGGGTCTTAAAAGATAACTTAAGTTTCACAACCTCTTCAAGATGGTGAGTATGTTTTTCACATGAACTTCAAAGACAAACACATTCACATGCAACTCAAGATGACAAGCATGAAGAGAAGAAACAAACATTTGATGATGGAGTTCACCCCTCCTAATCTACGTCTCTGTGCATACTCTAATAGCTAGACCACTCTATTTATTTTTGTAGCAAATTAGTACATACAAATTGTTGACGATAGAGTGGTTTGTTTCTCCTACAAAGAATTCTCACTCAGAAATATGACTCCCCATAGTAAGTAATGATGACCAACATAAAAAGGAAACTCACATAATAGGTCCTTGTACTCCACCTAAAACCGAAGCACAAAAAGATAGAAAAAATCCACAATGAGATGCTAAAAAGAGATTCTCTCATGAACACATAATGAGAAAATAATAGAAATAGTTGCTCTACTGAAGTAACAACTGTTGTAGATGAAACTAGAAGGTTGGAAAATCCCTGACTAGGCTCTCTCCATGCTTAAAATGCCTTCATACTACTTCAAAAATCTGATTTTATTTGTTACTAAAAGACTTGCTTCTGCAAAAATTCCATCATAAAGTGCTCATATTGATGCTAAAATTGAGTCCGAGACACTCAAAAAGGTTAAAAATTGAGCAAGTTATACTTCTCCAAGCGAATCTTTTTTATCTATCTTGTAATTTGGCCAAGCCTGCTAAATACACGACAATTTTTCCCTTTTCTCAGTCCACCACAACAATTTCATCCAGGACTGACGAGTGACCCACTACAATTGGGGAAATTTTTCACCTCCTTAATTTCACCATTAACCCCTATGTGCAAAACCTGGGTCATGTGGAGCGCATAAGGCCTGGGATTAGGTCCATTTATCCACCCCTGTTGGATAAGCTCATTTTAACTCGGGAAGTGTTCATGTTGTGCCCATGTGGCCGAGGGATAGGGGCCAACCTCCTGCCCCCGCCAGATCAAATCCCTTCCTTCTCATTTTTGGTTAGGGTAATATGTTGTGACTTGGCCAGACTTATTCATCGAACCCCGCTGCTGAGCCTCCCATAGTGGTCGTATGGCCTCCCATGGGACCCGAGGTTGGGATTGAGTTCCTGCCTCCTACGAATTCACTCTGCCGCATGGTCTTGCTCACTATGTTATGAACAGGGGTTAGGGATAACGCCTAGACCCTCTCCCCCATATGCACCATATATAAAATTTAAATATAACTTGATGACCATGACTATTAAGAACTTGTGCGTGGTCTAGTGGTAAAGAGCAGAGTTTATGCCTGGAAGGTTGAGGGGTCGAACCCCTTTGAGGCTTTCATGTCACCTTCGTAAAGTTTTGGCCAACCACAAGGTGCCACATGGCACCTTCTCATTGGGCCATGTGGCAACCTTTGTTTGGGCTACTGCACACAAACAAGCCAATAAGAATCTTCCAACTGCCTTAGTATGGTCCGTCCACATGTCAAGCATGGATTGGGTCATACAACCTAATGTGCATGTCAAGTCAGCTACTCTTGTCAGCATATGGTTTTACCAGTCTGTATCCTAGGCAACCTTGATGTTGACTTTTTAGTTGTTAGTTACAAACATCAGAATGTCATAACTTAATACGACATCGGATTGAGGTAATTCAAGCATCGTTGAAATTAGAAAGATGAACACTACGACTTGTTGCCAGTTTTGAGAGATTCTTATAACTTTCATTTTTGAGCCTATTATGATCTTCGTATAATACCTCCTTGCTAGGAACTTCTCAACCCCAAAATTTTATCCTGTATTAGTAAATAAGTGAGGAAAAAGGTCATTAACTTTCCTGATCTCAATCATTTATATTGTTTTTTACTTTTTTCCTTAGAGCTCCAATCACGGTACTCCACCATGCTTCTACGTGATGTCCTTATCTTCCTTTCAATAATTAAGGCAAAACTCTTCTAAAAATGTAGGAACTAAAACTTTGATGGATGGAATTTGAACATTCTCTCTAAAACCATCTTTCTTTGGCTCAATAAAACTTCACCTTGAAGTCTCTCTTTGTTGAAGACAAACTTGATCCTCCACCTGGAAATCAAAATCAACTCAATGCTTGACATGCACTAATTCATAGTTTTCTTTGTTGTCCTCAAGCTACACTTGCACTCTTAGGTACATTGGCTTCATTTTCTCAATGACATACTTGGCTTGGTCCACATAATCATGGTCATATCCTGCACAATATTTATCAAAGATTAAATTCACAAACAAGCTTCATTTCGAAACACTTGTATAAGTGAGTGCTTGACACAACTGTAGGCATATTGGATGAAATAAAAATGCTCATCCCATATGTCCCCAATAGTGGACTCATCATCAAGTCAATATAACATGAAATGTTAAAGAAAACAAACTTTTTTAATATAAGTGATTATACATGACTTTACTTTAAAAAGTACCAAAATGGGAATATACAATAAGTATTTACAATCTTACAAAGAAATCAAACTGTACAAAATAGTCTACCCATTCTTTTCCTATCCTAGGATTATGGGTTCTCTTTTTGTGCCCACTGCAATTTTACATTTGTTGCTTTCCTTACCATGGATCATATGACCTCTTTTTCCTTCTTGGGATGAAGTTAAGTATGAAGTTTCCAACACTTTTCAATCCGATGCCCATTCATGTTATAATGGGTACAAAAATGCTTATGATTGCCCATAGACAAGGAAGTATTCAAACTCGAGAGATGTTCCTCATCACTTGTCCCAAGGATTTGGTCCATTATTTCTACCATCGCCTTATGTTTCTCACAATAAGCCACACAATGGCCAGCTGCATCAAAAAATGTGCAAGGAAACATGTCCAATAAATAATCAAAATCACCAACATTTTAAAAATCCCCATGACACTTATACCTACCCTTTGGGTTGTGAATTTGACGATGAGGAATGGACTTTGCATGTACCTTGGAACATTCATCTCTCTTTGGAGAAAATTTTCCATTATCACTACCATCATGGTGTGACATATCATCACTTGATGATTTCTTTACCTCAACAATTTTAGAGCACACTCAAATTTCTCCATGACCATAACCTAATCCTTCATATCATGGTCATTATTTCACTTTGATAGGATTAGTGATACCTTGGCCATTAAATTTGAGGCCTCTTCCATTAAAACCCATTCAAGTCAAAAGCTTCATACACTTACCTTTGGTATGATTTTCAAAAGCTGCAAAAGATGTTTTATCAACATTAGTGGAAGAAGTAGAACTAGAAATGTTAACTACCTCCTTTGGCTTATCACAAATCCATTATATTTTGGATATTGCTGATGAAGTAGATGATGACTCAAGCCAATCACTTTTACCAACGACACATATTAAGGATAATCTTTCATATGCTGACAAAACTGATAAACATCAATCTCAACAAGGGTCCATATCCTGTGTACGAACCACGTCCACAAATTGGCTTCATCTTAGTGGGATTCTTTGCTACTTATGGGATGGAAATATCGCCAATCTGTTCCTCCACTACATGCTGCAACTATAGGCACATGTTATTTTTCTCCTCCTCTACAACTTCAAGAAATCCCTCATCTCAACATTCTCCATTCGAAGCGATAAATTAATCTCCTCTAGCTCTTGGAGTCTTTCAAGCTTCAGTTTATTTCCCATACTTTCAAATTTTGAGAACCAACTCTAATACCACCTGATATGAAAATGGAGGAAAGCTAACCTCCTATAAAAAACAGAATGTCCTCTGACGCTTTACAGGTAAAAAAAATTGGTCTTAAAAGGTAAATAAGTTTCACAACCTCTTCAAGATGATGAGTATGGTTTTCACATTAACTTAAAAGAAAAACACATTCAGATGCAACTCAAGATGAAAAAAATGAAGAGAATAAACCAACAATTGATGACGGAGTTCACCCCTCCTGGGCTCTGTCTCTACGCCTTCTCCAATAGCTAGACCTATCTATTGATTTCAGTAGAAAATGAGTACATAAAAATTGTTGATAGTAGAGTGGCTTGTTTCTCTGACAAATAAACATTCCTACAAAGAATTCTCACTTAGAAATACGACTCCCTATAGTAAGTCATGATGGCCAACATAAAAAGGACACTTACACAACAAGTCCTTGTACTCCACCTGAAATCTAAGCACAAAAACATAAAACAACTCCATAATGAGATGCTGAAAAGAGTTTCTCTCCTGAACACATAATGAGAAAATACTAAAAAGAGCTACTCTACTAAAGTAGAAATTTTTTTAGATGAAACTTGAAGGTTGGAAAACCCTTGACTAGGCTCTTTCTATCCTCAAAATGCCTTCATAAGGCTTCAAACACTTTGATTATCTATAAAACTAAAATATTTTTTTCTAAAAAAATTCCATCATAAAGTGCTCAAATCAGAAAATGGAGGTTGTCATTGAGTCCAAGACTCTAAAAAACTACCATCTAGGCTCTTCTTGAGCTCAAAAAGGTTAAAAATTGAGCAAGTTATGCTTCTCCAAACAAAGATTTGTTATTTTACTGCAATTTGGCCAAGCGTACTAACTCTGCAACAATTTCTCCCTTTTTTTAGTGTGCCAAGTGACAAATTTTCCCATGGCTAACAAGATTCCCACCAAAAATGGGGAAAATTATCATCTCCTTAATTTCACCAATAATCCCTATGCGTAAAAACCGGGTCACGTGGAGTGCATAAGGTTGAGGGTTAGGGAAAGTTGTTGGCCCCCACCGGATAAGCTCCTTTAAAGTCGAGATGCAGTCATGTTGTTCCCATGTGGCCTAGGGCTGGGGGCCAACCACCCATCCCCGTTGAACCAAGTCCCTTCCTTCTCGCCATTGGTTGCGGTAAGATGTTGTGACCGAGGGCTAGGAGTATTCACCTGCCCTAGCCGCTGAGCCTCCCGTTGTGGTCGTATGGCCTCCCATGGGACTCGGGGCTAGGGCTGAGTGCCCGTCCCCTCCAACTTCGCTCTATCGCATGGTCCTTTGCACTATGTTATGACCAAGAGTCAGGGCTAACTCTCAACCCCTCTCCCCTATATTCACCATATATAAAATTTAAATATAACTTGGTGACCATGAATATCAAGAACTTGTGTGTGGTATAGTGGTAATGTGCAAAGTTGATGCCTTATAGGTAGAGGGGTCAAACCCCGCCAAGGCCTTCAGGCTCCCTTCATGAATTTTTGGCCAACCACGGGGTGCCACGTGGTGCCTTCCCATGGACCACGTGGCAACCTCTGATTGGGCCAATTCACACCAATGCACCAATAAGAATATGTAAACTGCCTTAGTGTGGTCCCTTCATGTGTCAAGCCCAAATTTGGGCATACAACCTACTGCACATGCAAAGTCATCTACTGATGTCAGCATATGGTCTACCCAGTCAACAACCCAATCAACCTATTATCGACTTTTTAAGTGTTAGTCAAAAACTTCATAACGTCATAACTTCTTCATACGATATCAGATTGAGGCAATTCAAGCGTCATTGGAATCAGGACGATGAAAACTATGAATTGAATCTTGTTTTGGGATATTCCGATAAATTTCATTTTTTAGCCTATTTATGATCTCCAGATCAGATATCCATTCCTAATATGGATTTTAAAATGCACAAATGTCAGTATGAGTTTCTAGTGATACCTTTTAGTCTTTATAATGTTCAATATACCTTTCAGAGCCTCATGAATAATATTTTCAAAACCTTTCTATGCAAGTTTGTGTTGGTATTCTTCAATGATATCTTGATATATAGTAAATCATGGGAATCACACATAGGACTTGTTGATAAGTGCTTGCAACTCTTGAGAGAGAACCAATTATTGATGAAGTGATCCAAAGGTCCTTTTGGGACTATTGAAGTTAAATATTTGGGTCATATTGTAAGTCATAAAGGACTATGAATTGATCCCAATAAAGTGGAGAGCGAGAAAGATTGGGCCCATCCCAAAAAACTAAAGAGCTCGAGGGAATTCTTAGGAATTGTATTATACTGTAAAAAAATTGTGAAAAATTATGGAAAATGTGTAGCTCCCCTAACTTCATTCCTTAAAAATAAGTCCTATTTCTAGAGTAATGAAGCTACATGATAATCACTACTTTAAAAAAATCTATGTGAACCACTCTATTATTAGCAATGCCTGACATTAATAAGAATTTTTTCTTGAAGTGTGATTACTTAGGAAGAGTTATAGGAGAAATATTGATAAAATAAAGATGATATTAGCATTCGTGAGTAAGTAATTTTGTGATTGCAATTTCAAAACCTACACATATGAGAAGAAAATGATGGTTATCCTCCATGCAATAAAGAATTAGAAACTGTATCTCATATAGAGGAATTTTGAGATCAAGACTAACCATCATAGTCCATATTACTTCCTTAAAAAACCATTGTCTTCACTAGAGAAACATAAATGGGTCACCAAGATGTTGGTATATGATTATGTGGCCGCATATAAGAAAGGTAAAGAGAATGTTGTGATTAATCCCTTATCCAATTAATTTGAGGAGGATGCATCACTCCTTTGCTTATCATTACCAATTTTAATATTACATGATAAATCTTGTATATAATCATTACAAAGTAATACTTTAATTCTCTCATCCAATTATTTCATATAGATCCCAACCCTCCTAAAAAGTATACATGGAAACAAGATACATTGCAGTATAAAGGGAACATTGCTTTGGAACAAGATTCAATCTTGAAACCTGTCTTAGAGGAGCTATAATCTTGACCAATAGAAATTATATTTGGATTTAATTGAACATACAAAATAAATAAGTATTCATTCTTCTGGAAAGGCATGAAAATAACTACATAGGATTTTGTAGCATCTTATGATGCTTTTAAAAAAACAAGGAGATACAAAAAATATACTAGGGGCATTACAACCTCTACCAATCCCAACACAAATCTAGACAAACATGGATTTTAATGTGGGACTCCCATGAGTAGGAAACAAAAATATTCAACATGGTGGTGGTAGACTATCTAATCTAGACAAACATGGATTTTATTAAGGGACTCCAAAAATTAGAAAAAAAGTTAGTCAACATGGTGGTGGCAGTTCGTCTTTCAAAAGCTGCTCATTTTTATGACCTAGCTCATCCTTTCACTCATTCATTAGTTTCTCAAGCCTTCATAAATTAGATATTTAAGAAACAAGGTATGTTGTTGGAACAGGGTCTCCTAAAAAGCTACGAAACTGGTCCATTTTGAATATTTTTGATTATATTTATTCTAGCGCAGGGGTTTTGGGGCGGGTCAAAGCCCCGAACGCATTGTAATGGGTAAAAAGGTAAACTAGGGGTCCGAAAACCATGGTTTGCGGACTATAGGAAAGTCTAGGCTAGATTGTTATAAATAGAGGAGCATTTTGTATTGTAAAGGACAAGAATGATGAGCTATTGATGTGAATTGTGGTTTAAGCTATCTGTTTGGGTTTTGGGGAACAGACTCCTGCTAGTTGTGTGCGTGGAGATCCAAGTCTAGCTGTGTGCAGACCCTTTTGGTGTGTGTGCAGGTTGGGAGGGGAATTGTAAGGAAGAATTGATGAATGAATGAATAACAAGGATTGATAGAGAACTGAATCTGTGACTAATCTGGTGCGAATTTTAGGTAATTGCTGTGTTGTGCATTTTCTATGTTTAAGTTGCGAAGCTCTGTGTAAGTGTGTTTCTGTACGTCGATCTGTTCTGTTATGTTTATGCACTACTGGGTTATTATTATAGAAGCATATATAATTATAGATCTAGTGCACGTGGATGCGAATCGAAACCCTCTTGGCCATGTGTAGTATAAGGCGATTTGGGTATCACAGGACCATACACAGCTCTACTTGCCTTACCTATCCTCTCTCAGGGTGCAGAAACCTGGTTCCAGCACCCACCCATACTACTTCGGGTGAGACTTTGACCTGTGAAAGCAGGTCACTGCCGAAAGGGCCAGTAGTATAGGGGTTTGTTGGAAAACCTTGAGCTCCGAACCTAGGTCAGGACCCCTCGAGCCAACAAATGGTTCCGTTGCCGGGACTTAAAGAAGTCCAAGAAAGGGATCGGGTAATGACAAGAGAATACTGGAAACCTGAAAGAAAGGAGATCAAAGACTGGTTTGAAAGGCAGATCCAGGAATTCGCAGTAAAAGAAAATCGCAGTGAAAAGCTAACAGCGAAAAATTGGAAAAATAGGTACATCCTTATAGAGAGCTACGAAATATTATTTGTGACATTTGCGATCGAGCTCCAGGATTGGCTGGCTAGACTGGTCGAATTACAAAAGTGCTGGAAGGATGAATGAGTCATTCAGTGGACCCCGGAGCTGATCCGGTAGCTCGAAAAGACTGATAATACCATCACGTGCACGGTAGATCACTGGGTGGATAGTGTGCTTGGAGGATTTGTGATGGAATTTGCCATTGATCAGTTTGTCTCATATTATGAAGCTGAGCGATGATTCTTTAAAGGGTTCAGGGGAAAATTCCTGAGGACATTACTATTGTTGATCAAGATATTACTGTGTGAACAGATCATTCTGTGTAGTCGTACTGAATGACCTCAGATCTATACGGGAGCGCGACGTGTAGTGGTAAATACTATCGTACCAACCTTGATGGAGGGAGATCCACCTATAATCTGTTGCAAGAACCAGCTACGCAATATCCCCCAGTTACATCGCCACCTAGGCCGCACAAAGGTAAGAATTCACCCATACGATCACCCCCCCAAACAGTGATATGGCTGTGAACCTGAAATTACCTACCTTCAAGGGGGTAGGAGATAAGGATATGGACTGGTTTTGGTTCGTTGCAGACTCCATATGGACTGCGCAGAATGTGGTGAGTGATACAGTAAAGAGGGCGCAAATGTCGTTGGCATTCGAGGACCGGGCCCTGGACTGGTATATGTGATACATTGCCCAGAATGGGAGCACATCCATTCAAGATATCAAAGATTCTCTGAAGCAACAGTTCCGGAAACCAAAACCTTATTCCCAGCTGGTAGTGGAAGTAAAGGGCTTCAAACAAGGTGCGTCTGTGTCAGTATGGGAGGCTGATCAACGGTTGAAGAAGGAAATCAGGGAAGGGGGATTCGAGTATGATGATAGATAGCATACGAAATGGTTCATCGCAATGTTGTTACCTCACCTACGCATGCCAATAAGTCATCAGACCTTTTAATTGCAGGAGAAAGCTGTGGAAGTCGCTATGAAACTAGAAGCTACCCCCCGAGAGGATACGTCGGCAGGGGTACAACAAATTCAGGAACAACTTGGGGCTATGCATATGGAAATACAAATCATGCGAAAGGAGTGAGGAAGGGACGATTGCATAGATCTTTGGTGCATACGATGTCGGGTGTCTGGCGATACAAAGGATCAGTGCCCTCTACTAACGGATTACATGCAAGTGGGAGGACCTAGTTCGGTACGCCCAGGGAAAAGTAGGGAACCTATTCTGTCACGACCAGGGTCAAGCGGATCTGCGCTGTGGTGTGATGACTGTCGGGTAGCAGGACTCCATGATACGAACCATTGCCTTCGGCTAGGTGCGTATGTCCCAAAACTGAAGCAACAATGGTGCAGATTATGCCGATCAGTGGGACATGATGAGTAGAATTGTCGTACTTATGATTTAATGATGGATCATGGGAACTTATATAGGGTACAATCGAGCCCTGCGTCACCAAGAATTTCTTTGTATTTTGGAGGATCACCGGCCAGAGGCAGAGGAGGTCAGGGAGGAAGCGCAGGACGAGGACGCGGGTAGCTAATCTATTATAATTGTGGAGAAATAGGACACTTTTCCAGAGAGTGCCCAAATCCCACCAGACCATCGTGCAAGTAAGGTAGCTGGACCATGTGGTGGAGGATTGCCCAATTTTAATAGCCAATATGTAGAAAAAACAACCCACCCCTACGCAGAATGTACAAAGAGTTAAAATCGAGCTTAGGAATATGAATCCAAGCGTAAAATTCATGACTCACAGCGGGATGGTCACCCAGGGAGAAAAGGAGGAGATTACCCCTCCAGAAGGAGTGAATATCAAGGAACAAGCACCATTGATAGGCCCCGTGCAGCAACCGACACACCTCCAGATAGAAGAAGGAGTTGAGCCCTTCTTGAGGGCATGTCTGAAGTTGCTACGAAACCTGCAAGCCATAGGGAATCTCCAAGCACTAATGAATACATGCGCAGCGCGGCCCAGTTTGATCCCTGGGACCAAGGATGTACATAAACTATACAGCTATAAGAAACGCACCGGAAGAGAAATGCGGTTGACTGCGCAGATTGGTGACTAGGAAAAGGATCAGGTTATCTTATATCTTGGATCGGATGTGAATGTATTACCAAAGAAGACATGACAACCAATGGGAGAGCCTAAATTAGAATGGTCCACCATCCAGCTGCACATGGAAAATCAACAAAAAATCATTCCCCTAGGAAGGCTACCAAAAGTCATGGTTGACATCGTAGGGGTAAGGGTCCTAGCTGACTTTGAAGTAATAGAAATTGTGGAAGATGTGGATCCCTATCCTGCACTCGTCGGATTGGACTGGGCTATAGACATGGGGGGTGTCATCAATCTCAAGAAGCGCAGCATGGTGTTTGAAAACAAAGGTACACGCGTCATAGTGCCACTAGATCTAGCAAAAGGTGCACGGTATACAGAGCCAGCCTACGAGGAGGAGGAAATAGATCACATTATAAATTGACTGCACGGGATGAAGATCGGGTTAACCCCACGTAAGAAGGAGTGCTCTGCTAGGAAAAAGACAGTGAATGTTTTTCTGACTCTGATGAGGAGCTGGAGAATTGGCAAGGTTGGTTGCACAAGGTTTCGACGCTACGATGTCTTCGAACCACCCAGAATTTCCGTCGCATCTCTACCAAGGAAAGAGACCTGCCTTGCCATCATGATGTAGGAGATAGTAAGGAGATTGTTGAACCTAAAATCCCCATGGAACATAGGCTAGGAGCACTGCCACTAACGCTACGTGGAGCACCTATGCAAGGGATGATATTCTTCACTCAGAAGAAGTATTGGAATAGGGTGATCTTACGCTTAGGGATCCTAGTTGTTGGATGTGCCCCGCGGTCAGTTGACCTACGAAGATACTTGCTGACATACAACACTCAAGGGTGCGATCGAACCCTACCCAGACAAGCTCATCTGGTTACCCTTGCCCTAAGTGTGTGTTCGAGTACGGACCCACCTGAACCCATGTGCAATTGGGAGAATTGGCGCTCACTTCAAGTAACAGATGGCATGAAGACGCTTGACACAACCCTACCAGACTAGGACATCCCGCCCGAGGATGAAACAGCATGGCTCGAGAAGATTGGTGGCCAACTTGCAGATCTAGTACCTAAGCCCTGTTATGGAAAACCTCGCATTAACCTTAATTCAGGGTACGCGAACAACACACATGCGTCATTCAGAATATGACATTCTGTGGAAGAGACATCAGGTACGAATAACGACCATCAGTACAACCCATTTTGATAAGAAAGGAACCTTACAGTTACGCAAAAAAGGCAGCAGACCATCAATGCAACCATTTATGGTAAGTTTAATCCGACTTGCCAATGGTAAGTTTCCCGTCCGGGCTACTCCACCATTAATTGGCTCCAGACGATGTGCAGTTGGCAGAATAACTTTGCACCAGGCTATTTATTGGTTCTGCAATATGATCCTATTATCGGCCTACTGGTTTTCTGCGATCATTGGAATTCTCTGGAACACCTATTCTCTTGTTGCTATGAGGGACCCTAACTCGCCAAATGATTCATTCCTGAGCTGCTTAGTACCTGCAAACATCATCTCGAGAGGTCCTAGGAATGCTGGTTGTAGTCAAAGGACTAAGCGTTGGCTTCCTACAGAAAGAATTGGCTGCGAGCCATGCACAGAAAGGCACCAGTACTACGCAATGGGAATAACCAACCTTCGCACCCCAGGGACTCCCGCGGGACCTAGCTGGATGGCCTTGATGGAAAATGAGGGTACGTTAGTACTGTAGTCCCTTTCCCATAGCATCATAGTCATGTCACCACTGGTTCTGCGCCAAGAAGGAACACTGAGATACAGGGACATGCTGCGACTTCTCCACAACTACAGAATACCGCCCAACAAAAGCAATGTTTGTTTGCTCCCTCGCACTACCCTAGTTAACCATAATGACCCGACTGCTGCGGACATCCAAATAGATGTTAGGTCCCTATATTAATAGTATAGTCCCTTATTGTTGTTAGTGTAACCCCCTTATTGTTATTATTGTACCCTTGTAACCCCCATTTTGTTATTATTGTGCCCTTAAATTATTATTGTTAGGTCGGCTAGGATTACATTGTGGCCCCCTAGGATTACATTATGGCCCCGTGGACTCCTATATATAGAAAGGAGGTTTTGTAAATTGTATCATCCAAGAATTTTTCATTTATGTAATGTATTGGAGGTTTCCCCCTCGAAGTGGCTCATTTCTAAGGCGTTGATATCTCCTTTCTTCTATTTTTGGAGCTGGTTACTCAACATTTGGTATCAGAGCTTTGGATTCTAGGGTTTCGCTGCTCCAAACAGGTCATCGTGGCATTTTCGCTATAAATTTTGTTCTACGAAGTTTCAAAAGCTGAAATATTTAGGGTGCAAAGCCGAAATCTGGAGGAATATTTTCTAAAAATTTCAGAGCTTGGTTCGCAATATTTTCGGAGATATGATCTGTGGAAGTTAGGTCTTTTTTCAGGCTCCTAAAAAGGTCATCGTGGAATTTTCACTATAATGTTTTTTCTAAGAAGGTTTAGAATTTGAAATTATTATGGCACAAATTTGAAATCCTAGAGAAATTCCTCAAAACATTTCAGAACTTGGTTCGCAATATTTTTGGAGATATGATCTATGGAAGGTAGTGATTTTTCAAGGTCCTGAATTTCATCTCAAAGAGGTGATCGTGGGAAAAGTTTAATAAATCTCTCTCTGGGCATCGGATTGGAGTGCCGTAAAAATTGGTCACAAGTACAAGGAATTTAGTTTCTTGGCTATCATTTTTAGAGACGAAGGATGAAACAGTGACACGTGGCAAGTTGTACAAGTTCACTCTACTGAACTAGTCCATAATTAGGTCATTGTGGGAGATTGGACACAACTTTGTCTTGGAGAATCCAAATCAGGTCAGACCTACGGCATTAGAAAGATAATTCAGAGGGCTACGTTGGTACCAAAAATCAAATATTGAAGTGCTGCAATCACAAAGATAATCCAATTTCAATATCGAGCTCCTCAAAAGCAAGAAAAAGGTGTGTATTTTTTTCCGAATTACATAAGTCTTGTTTGAAGAATCAATTTGAATTGATTCCAAGGGCATATTGTAGAATAGATATCAGTATTGGGTTCTAAAATATGCCCCGTAAAAATAATTCAACACCCATTAAGCCTTAAGAAGGCTCTACTATGACTCATGAAGATGAAGAATTGCAACATGATCTATCAAAATTACAAGAGCAAGTGCAACAAATTTCACTCTCGCAAAGAGCAACAAAAATGAAATGGAAGTTTTTAAGAAAGGCGTGGAAGCTAAGATGGATGGCGTGCAAGCTAGGATGGATGGCGTGGAAGCTATGATGGATGGCATGGAAGCTGGCATGGAAGCTAAGATGGAAAACATGAAGAATGATCTAAAAACAAACATCAAAGGTTTGACAAAGTTGATACAAGAAATGTTTCCTAATGGTGAAAAGATAGTAGAAGAACCTCATGATGAGAACAAAATCAATGTTAATCGTGATTTCATAAACTCTAATGTTGGCGGGAAGAACCACCATATTCAAAAAATGGATATGAGGAAGTTTGATGGAAATGATCCTGTAACATGGATACTACAGATGGAGCAATATTTTGATCTCCATAACGTGCAAAACACACAAAAGGTACGCATTGCAACTTTACATTTAGAAAAAAATACATTTGTATGGTATCGATGGCTTTGCTCCTGTAAAACAATTGTCACTTGGTCAATTTTTACGGAAGAAATGATAGCACATTATGAGGATACAAAGAGCAACACCTTCTTTAGCCAATTGATAAATCTCAAACAAAAGGGTTTAGTGGGGCAGCACATTGAGGAATTCCAAAAATTGAATATTAGGGTAACTGATATTCTAGAGGAACACAAGATCGATCTCTTCATAGGCACTTTAAAGGATAATATCCAACATGAAGTTTGCGTTTTGGAACCAGATTCATTGGAGAAGGCATTCAGGTTGGCAAGAAAAGTTGAATGTAAAATAATGGCGACAAGGAAGCCTACCACTCAATTCTATAAAGAAGGAAGTGTTGCTACGCCTAGATTTCCACAACCTACAAGGTTGACACCAAAACAATTGGAAGAAAAAAGAGAAAAAGGGCTTTGCTACAGTTGTGATAGAAAATAAACTAAAGGTCATAAGTGTGCTGAGAAGAAATTATTTTACATAGATTTTGAAGAGGAAGAAGAAAATGAACAAGAAGAGGATATACACCAGGAACCAACCCTAGAAGAGGAAGAAATGAATCCGGCCATATCGTGTAATGCACTGGCATGAATTACCACTCCTCAAACTCTCAAGATAGAAGGACAAATCAAGAAGAAAAAGGTAATAGTGTTGATTTATTCAGGTAGCACCCATAATTTTATTCATTGTAAGGTAGCCAAAGAATTAAATTGTTTCCTATACCTAGTACCAGAATGTCAAGTGATGGTTGCAAATGGAGGAACCATAAATTGCTCTGGAAAATGCCATAATATCAAGCTAACCATGGGGGAATATGTATTGACTAGTCCAATGCTTTCCATTCCTATGGGAGGTGCTGATGTTGTACTAGGAGTACAATGGTTACAATCTTTGGGGATGGTAGCTTTTAATTTTCAAGAACTTTTCTTGAAATTTTTTTCAGAAGGAAAGGAAGTCTAATTACGGGGTATTGCAGGGAAGCCGGGAAAGATAATAAGCTCTAATGTCATGACAAAGCTTCTAAAGAAATAACAACGAGGCGTAATTGCACAATTATGCTCACTAGAAGTTTCGACATCAAAATCATCTATTTCTGTAGATCTCCAACAAGTCTTGGACAATCATTCCAAGGTGTTTTAAACTCCCAAAGGACTCCCACCTATTCGTGATCATGATCATGCTATTCATTTGATTCCAGGAAGTGTTCCTCCAAACATCAGGCCTTATAGATATCCTTACTTCCAAAAGAGCGAAATTGAACTTATGATTGCAGAAATCTTAGAGGCGGGTATAATTCAACCTAGTCAAAGTTCTTTCTCTGCTCCTGTAGTATTAGTACACAAGAAGGATGGATCATGGCAAATGTGTCCGGATTATAGGGAGCTCAATAAGCTCACCATTAAAGATAAATTTCCCATTCCTGTGATTGATGAATTATTGGATGAATTACATGGAGCAATTTATTTTACCAAGTTGGATCTTCGTTCAGGATATCATCAAATTAGAATGAAGACTGAAGATATTCCAAAACAACATTTCAAACTCATGAGGGTCATTATGAATTTTTGGTCATGCCTTTTGGCCTTACCAATGCACCTTCTACATTTCAAGGGTTGATGAATTCCATTTTCAAACCCTTAGAAAATTTGTGCTAGTATTTTTCGATGATATACTAATCTACAACAGGTCTTGGAAGGATCACATTGAACATGTTGACATGGTGCTCAAACTATTGCAGGAGAAACAATTATATGCAAAAACATCCAAATGTTTCTTTGGAGTACAAGAGGTGGAATATCTGGGTCATATTATATCTCACGAGGGTGTTAAAGTAGACCCTAACAAAATTAAAGCTATTAAGGAATGGAAAGTCCCCACGACCATAAAGGAGTTGCGAGGATTTCTTTGGTTAACAAGGTATTATCACAAGTTTGCTAAGAATTATGGGAGAATAGTAGCACCTCTAACAACATTATTGAAGAAAGATTCATTTTCATGGACTCCTGAAGCAACTAAGGCCTTTGAACATCTTAAAGAGGCAATGTGCCTAGCACCGGTCTTAGCTACGCCAGACTTCACAAAAACCTTTATCGTGGAATGTGATGCCTCAGGAAATGGAATTGGTGTAGTTTTAATGCAGGAAGGAAGACCCATTGCTTTTGAAAGTCGTCCAATCAAAGGAAAGTATTTACAGAAACCTATTTATGAGAAGGAAATTTAGCAATACTGCATGCACTAAATAAATGGCGAACTTACCTAATGGGAAGACACTTCAAGGTAAAAACTGATCATGATAGTCTTAAACACTTTTTGGAACAAAGACTATCTTCAGAAGAGTAGCAAAAATGGGTCACAAAGATGTTGGGTTATGACTTTGAAATAATCTAAAGAAAAGGAAAGCTTAATGTTGTTGCAGATGCACTCTCAAGAAAGAATGAAGAGGTGGAAGCATTGTTTTGTGCCATTTCTATTATCCAACCAGATTGGATAACCGAAGCAAGAGATGAATGGAAGAAGGAAAAAGATGTATGGACACTCATTCAAAAGTTGCAGCAAGATCCTAGTACATCTGATACATTTAGTTGGAAAAATGATTCCTTATGGTACAAAGATCGCTTATATCTTTGTAATAATTCCCAACTAAAACAAAAGATTCTTCTGGAATTGCACACTTCTCCTTTAGGAGGACACTCAGGATTTTTAAAAACTTACCATAGGGTGAAGAATTTTTTTTTTGGGATGGCCTTAAATCTGATATTCAAAAGTTTGTGGTGGAATGTTTGGTTTTCCAGCAGAATAAATTGGAGACAATTAAGACCCCGGGACTTCTACAACCTTTATCCATTCCAAGTCAACGTTGGGAGGAGATTTCAATGGATTTTATCACATGTTTACCTAAGTCCGAAGGAAAGAGTGTCATCATGGTGGTAGTTGATAGACTTACCAAGTATGCACACTTTTGTGCATTATCTCATCCATTTAAAGCAAGTACAGTTGCTACTACATTTATGGATAGAATTCAAAAGTTACATGGAAGCCCAAGGGTTATTGTGAGCGATAGAGATCCCATTTTTACTGGAAATTTTTGGACGGAGTTATTTTCTTGTTTGGGTACTCAATTAGCTCATAGCTCATCTTATCATCCTCAATCTGATGGTCAAACCGAGATAGTAAATAAATTTTTGGAAGGATATCTTCGTTGTTTTGTATCTGATAAACAAACACAATGGGTCAAGTGGTTACCTCTTGCTGAATGGTGGTATAACACTTCCTTCCATACTGCAGCAAAAATGACCCCATGTATGGCACTTTATGGATATCATCCACCATCCATCACATCATCTTTAAGGGAAAATTCGAAGGTTCAAGCAGTGGAAGATCACATCGAGCATCAGCAAGAAGTTCTCCAACTCTTAAAGGATAACCTGAATTTGGTACAAAATCGAATGAAACAACAGGCAGATCAACATCGCAGCGAGAGAAGTTTTGATGTAGGAGATTGGGTATTTTTACGGCTACAACCATACAAACAAATGTCCCTCAAGCAAGCTAAGAAGGATAGTAAATTATCACCAAAGTACTATGGTCCTTACAAGGTGTTGCAAAATATTGGTACTATGGCATACAAATTGGAGCTTCCTGCTTCTTCACGAGTGCATCCAGTTTTCCATGTTTCATGCTTAAAGAAGGTTATAGGTGAAAATCTTCCATTTCAAACAATATTTCTAGAACTTGATGAGGAAGGAAAAATCATATTGGAACCTGAAGCGGTCACGGAAACAAGAACTCGACAACTACGGAATCGATCAATTTCAGAGTATCTCATCGAGTGGAAGAACTTGCCCACTGAAGATTCTACATGGGAGGATGAGAATTTTATACAAAAGCACCCAGAGCTACTCAAGCGTTGAGGAAAACACTTTTTTGAAGGAGAGGGGCATGTTAGGTCCCTATATTACTAGTATAGTCCCTTATTGTTGTTAGTGTAACCCCCTTATTGTTATTAATGTACCCTTGTAACCCCCATTTTTTTATTATTGTGCCCTTAAATTATTATTGTTAGGTCGGCTAGGATTACATTGTGGCCCCCTAGGATTACATTATGGCCCCCTAGGATTACATTATGGCCCCATGGACTCCTATATATAGAAAGGAGGTTTTGTAAATTGTATCATCCAAGAATTGTTCATTTATGTAATGTATTGGAGGTTGCCCCCTCGTAGTGGCTCATTTGTAAGGCGTTGATATCTCTTTTCTTCTATTTTTGGAGCTGGTTACTCAACAATAGATTTGGCACAACTATCTTGCACAGAGCTCCAAGGATTATACACCAGAGTGTCCAAAGAGGTTCACCATTGTTCCCAAACTATGCAACAACAGTCTGACATACCTCCAAAAGTACGAGCCCAACAGATTTCATTAGTCACTGACGCAGTGCATATTATTCAGGAGCAGCTTATGCAGGGTGCCCAGTTGGTTGAAGCAGCTACACAAATATGGACAACAGTCCGACACCACTCTATGCTTCAGCATATCCAGCAGAAATTACAACAGGCGGACGCTGCTATGGATCAGGTCAGAACTTCCTCACCCTTCGACGTCTCCACACAATGTCTAGCCATCATGGAAAAGATTGAGAACCTTCGCCACACCAAGCATGTCTTCCAAAAACAGTTGAAACCATGGGCCGACACCACACTCCAGCTCGCCCAAGATGCTCAGTCCGCCATCGCGCACCTCCACTGGCTGTAAGAACGAGTTATCACAGCTCTAGATGATCTTGCCTCCCTGACACTTTTCCACTTTGCACAACAAGTTGTGGCCTAGAGTCAGGAAGTTATCCCTCCACTCGTCCATGCTCTTGCTACCTTGCACACGCAAATAGAAGCTGCACCCTTGCAGTGACTCGGGACGAGTCACAAGATTTTGTTGGGGGATTTTTGGACTAGGGTCTCCTAACAAGCTGCGAAACTAGTCCATTTTGAATATTTTTTATTTGATTTAGTCTAGCGTAGGGGTTTTGGGGTGGGTCAAAGCCCTGAACACATTGTAATGGGTAAAAGGGTAAACTAGGGGTCCGAAAACCATGGTTTGCGGACCATAGGAAAGTATAGGCTAGATTTTTATAAATAGAGGAGCATTTTGTACTGTAAAGGACAAGAATGATGAGCTATTGATGTGAATTTTGGTTTAAGCTATTTGTTTTGGTTTTGGGGAATAGACTCCTGTTGACTATGTGCACGGAGATCCAAGTCCAGCTGTGTGCAGACCCTACTGCTGTGTGTGCAGGTTGGGAAGGGAATTGTAAGGAAGAATTGATGAATGAATGAATAAGAAGGATTGATAGAGAACTGAATCTATGAGTAATCGGGTGTGAATTGTAGGTAATTGTTGTGTTGAGCATTTTCTGTGTTTAAGATGTGAAGCTCTGTGTAAGTGTGTTTCTGTACGTCGATCTGTTCTGTTCTATTTATGAACTGCTGGGTTATTATTATAGAAGCATATATAATTATAGATCTAGTGCACGTGGATGCGAATAGAAACCCTCTTGGCCATGTGCAGTATAAGGCGATCTGGGTATTGTAGGACCAAACATAGCTCTGATTGCCTTACCTAACCTTTCTCAGGGTGCGAAACCTAGTTCCAGCACCCACCCATACTACTTTGGGTGATACTTTGACCTGCGAAAGCAGGCCACTGCTGAAAGGGCCAGTTGTATAGGGGTTTGTTGGCAACCTTGAGCTCTGAACCTGGGTCAGGACCCCTCGAGCCAACATATGCACACTTCCATTGTTTCATATCAAGATCGCACATTCCCAAACAAATTTTGGCTAGATACATTTAAACACCAAGGTACATAAATACATATGAGAATTTAAAGCCATCCTCAAAATAATGGTCAAATAGAAGTGGTTAACAAGTTCTTGAAAAAATATTTGAGATTCTTTTCTTTCAAAAAAGTTGCATCAGTGGGCATAATGACTTCCCCTTCTGAAATGGTGGTACAATACCACTTATCATGGAGCTACAAAAATGACACCATATGAAGTAATTTATGGCCCAAATACCTTACCCATGGCATCCTTTGTATTGGGGACATCCTTTTTTCATATAGTAGATAAAATTCTTCACATAAAAGGAGTTATCTATATGTTTAAGGGAGACTTGGTTATGGTAAAAAACCGAATGAATCAAAAAGGGGATCAAGTGTCCCTTCAAATGTAGCATTATAAATACACATCACTAAAAAATAAAGCTCCTCATAAGTTCGATCCTAAGCCATATTAGATTATACAATGCATTAGTTAAGTTTCCTACAACATGGATGTTTCAACCCACTCTAAGATTCATCCATGTAATATTCCAAATTAGGAACAACTCATGAACCATGCACTAAAAACAAATTTCCAGAAAAATATGCAATAACACAGTGAAATGATCACATGGATCCCATAGATACATCCAGTTGGCATCTAAATACAAGAGGAGATCATAAATAAATGAAACTAGGTGGGTTAAATAGAGCTCCCACACTAGTGTAGTTGAAAATGACTAAAAACCCCAAAACTGCATTTTACCGGTGTTGTTGCATAAAGTGACTGCACATTCTTATGAGGGTTTTAACTCATAAAATAATAAGACAAATAGATCTACTCATATATTAGACAATCAGGCTCATAAACTGAGATCTAGTCTCCTTATACAAAATACAAGAGAACCCGGCAAGGGTTTCTTGTCAAACACTCTGCATACAAATGTGATCTTCAGCAAATTACTGAATAATCACTGCAACACTGAAGTACATGAGTGTAGAAGGCTGAAAGATGTCTGATCTACTGTAGATCCCTCAAGGGCTTCCTCCCATGAAAGGATGAACCTCTCAATCACAAGGAAACTCAGCAATGGAGCCACAAAACCATGCACTGAGCACACTATACCACCGATCCCCAAAAGTTAAAATTATTCCCCTCCACATTAAAAGGAGCAGCTCTACAATGGTTTATGGGGTTAGGTGGAGGTGTTATAAATGACTGGGATCAGATGAAAGCTGATTTTCTAAAGAAATATCAGGATTATTGTAGGTCTAGGGAATTAAAAGATGAAATATTTTAGATGACAGCAAAACCTAATGAAACATTTGAGGAATATGTAGAATGCTTTCAATGCAACCTCCAGAGATCACCTTATGCATCTTTACCCTTACCTGATAATGTGTTAAAAACTGCATTAATTAAAGGGATGAAGGAACAATGGGTTGAAACATTAAACATCATAGGAAAAGGTGATATATATCAGGAAAATTTTGCCGACATTATTAATTTATGTATCAGGAGTTCAAGAGGCAGCACAAGACTAAAACCAGCAGAACATGACATGACCACAAGGGATAGCAAGACCTCCGGTGGAGGTATAACCCACACAGAAATTGGAAATCTACTAGAAGATTTAAAAACTGATATTCTAGGGACTCTGACAACGCAGCTTGATATCATGCAAGCTAAACAAAAGAAAGCAAAAGTAGAACAAAATTTGGCAATATTTTGCCCTAGATGCAGAAAGAAACATAGCCATAAAGAGTGCCCGTTGGATACAGTCCAAGTCTATGCCATCTGCATGAAAGATCACTCTAAAGAAAGTTGCCCCTCACTCTCGGGATTGAAAGCATTCTACAAAGAAGCAGAAGAAGAAACAGAAACGATATATCTACTCAATCAGCGTCGTCAATGTCAACCACAATAAACAGGTATGCCCATTGATCCATCCTCTTATTTTCAGTCTCCTCAGTATAATGCTCAGCAATATAATGGAATGTGGAAAAATCAGCCACCCTTTCCCAGTTGGCCACAACAACCATTTCCTACACCACCATGGCCAAATCGAACAAATCAAACCAATTGGCCAAATTTTCCTTACTGTCCACCATTTTGGAAAAACAATACATATCCAACACAATGGTCCCCCTCCACCTCGCAGAGTCAGACCTGGCAGTCGAATTGGCAAAAATCTATGAATCAACTAGCTAGAATAATTCCTCTCCCTCCAACTACACTGCCAGCACCATATACATTGCAAAAAAATCCCCAGACCAAATTAATACCGCAACTCCTAGCCCAACCCAACCCAAACCCTAATAATAGACCAGTTCAATCTATTCAAATAATCGAAGCACCAGAACTAGAAACCAAGTTAAGGGAGTGCAACGACCTTAAGCTAAGGTCTAGGTGCATAATAGAATCAGAGGGAGACAAAAATTTTCAATTTGAAAATCCGTTGCCTTCAGAACAAACACTTCAAAAGGAGAATGTGGTTATACAAAAAATTCATGAGCAAGCAACCACCTCTTCTCCACCATTCCCAGAACGATTAATCATACCTCGTCCAATAGAACATCCTGATTTTGATCTTCTGGAGAACTGAAAAATTTGTGTATAAAAATCCCACTCCTCCAAGCTATCCAAGATATTCCCATTTATGCAAAGACCATCAAAGAACTATGCATAAGAAAGCCAAAGAGGAGAACAACAACTAACCCAGCCGTCCAAGTAGTCGGCCCTCTATCTAATTTACTATCAGGAAGAGAAGCACCTGTAAAGTATGAGGACCCAGGAAATCCTATAGTTACGGTGTAAATCAATGGTCAATAATTTCCAAATGCCTCAGTTGATTTGGGATTTGCAATTAATATCCTAAAAACCACCACTTGCCAAAAAATTGGCATTACATCATTAGATCCAACAACAACCTTATTGAAATTGGCTGACCGATCGGTAGTCAAGCCAGAAGGCACACTACATGATGTAATGGTATCTGTAGACTCCTAGGAATATCTTGCCGACTTCTTGATTATCAAACCCAAAAACTGGCTAGATGGACACCCTTTAATATTAGGTAGACCTTGCCTGGCAACTGCTGATGCCTACATTGGCTGCCGACAAGGCAGCATGACTATAACTAGAGGGAGTTATGTCAAGAACTTAGCTTTATACCCTCCAGCCTAGCCAAGCCTAACAATAATAAAAACAAAGAGAAATCATGTATCATATCTCATAGAAAACATTAGATCACCATTAACCATAGAAGATGCCCTCGAATTTAAAGCCCAAAAAGAGGATGACATCATGAACAGTTTCATTAACCAACCAAAAACCAGATCCCATTTTCAATGTCACATGATCAAGGTAGCATTTGATAATAAAGAAGAAGAAGATCCCCTGAAAGACATTCAAGATCAATCAATACCTACCACTTCTTTTTACAATAGAAAAACTATAGAAATTGAGCCAGGAAAAACTTTGAACATTAACAAAAATCTGAGTGCTGAACAAGAAGAGGAGTTGGTCCAACTACTGAAAAAATATAAGGGAGCCTTTGCATGGGATTACCTAGACATGAAAGGAATTGATCCCCAGTTATGTATGCACCACATTTATACAGAAAAAGATGCTAGACCCATTCGCCAACCCCAACGAAGATTAAACCCTCGTCTTAAGGATATTGTGAAAGTTGAATTACAAAAACTTTTGGATGTCAACTTTGTTTATCCAATATCTGATAGCAAGTGAGTCTCTCCACTAGTATTGGTGCCAAAGAAGAATGGGAAATGGAGGATATGTGTAGAATACATAGAACTAAACAAAGCAACCCAGAAAGACCACTTTCCCCTTCCTTTCATTGACCAGGTATTAGATACATTAGCAGGGAAGAAATTCTTCTCTTTATTAGATGGATTTAGTGGAAAAAATCAGATTCAGATCGCCCCTGAAGACCAATATAAGACTACTTTTACCTGCCCTTGGGGGACATTTTCTTATATGGTTTTACCCCTTGGTCTATGCAACGCCCCTACCACATTTCAGAGGGCCATTCTTAGCATCTTTTCAGATATAATGAATGAAGGGCTCGAAGTATATATGGATGATTTCACTCCTTATGGAGATGATTTTGAGCCAGCATTAGAAACATTGGAAAAGGTGTTGCAAAGGTGTATTGACACCAGACTCTGCTTAAGCCATGAGAAGTGCCACATGATGATGACCGAGGGACTTATCTTAGGTCATTATATCTCAGTAGCTGGAATACAGGTAGATCCAGTTGTTGGTGTCCCATGTTTTGATAGTTTGGAAAATCAAAAGACAAGGAAACATCAGAACCAATCTTTAGAGTTCCAGGATCTAGTCCTCCTGTTCTCAGAGAGGGATCTCTCAAATTATTTTTTTTAGCAAAGGTTTATCTTGTGTGCTTTGGATATTGGTTTTTAGACTAGTTATTAAGTGCAGGTATTTGTTTGTTTGTTTGGTTGAATTTATACAGCAGAATATGAAAGGTCTAGGAAAGGTAGGTAGAAAGAAGAAGTTTCAGCTTCATTGAGCAATGGAGTCAAGAAGAGGTTATGAAAAACTTATCAATGGATATGGGATATCAAAGGGAATATCTAACTTTGCCACAGGATCCTTTCGTTTTGAATGAGATGGACATTTATGATTTTAGAAAAGAGAAGTTTTAATTCTCAATAAAGGGAATTTTGAAAGCATGAATTGAACAATAAAGAGTTATTTGATAGACAGGGCTAACCATGAATTCTACAAACCCCACTCTAAGAAAATAATGACTTCAAAACAACTTTTAAAATGAAATCTAAGATTTTGGGAACACCCTATTTCCTCAAAGATTTTATTTCAAATGAATTAGAAAACATAAAAGATTCACTCATAATTGCAGTCATAGAAGAGGGAACACCTAACACATCTATGATCACAACTATAAAGACCTTAAAGACAACTGTTCAAGCAAGGACAAAGGGCAAGATCAGAACAGACCTCCTTGGCTCACTATAAACAAAGATACTTCAAAGGGAGACTTATATAACAGCCTTTAAGTGGCAGCAGACAAGCAGGGAGAACCATAAATCATGCTGAAACCAACTATTCAAACTATTATAGAAATAAACGAGCATGAGGACCAAAGAGAGAGATTAAAGACTCTAAAATACCTTAGCAGAAGAAAACATAAAACAGTGAAGGATAAACAGGTCTAAGGTACTTCCAGGAGTCAGTTCTTAGCCTAAAACTTTTATCCTACTGTAGTAAGAAATTATGGAACAAAATGAAAACAGGAGAAAACATTAAACAGTTCAAAATACTTCACCAACAACCAAGATCATGGATCCAATGATAGAGCCTTCTAAAAAACAAGCATGCAACAACATCATCAGGGCTTCCAAGACTTCAATTTCTTCTTCAACTTCAACAGACTATGTATTATTTTAGAGAGTTTTAGTATTACAACTAGTGATCAACCAACCAACCAGCAATTTCTCATCTTCTACAGAAGTATTTATTGAAGGAATGAGGAGGTGGGATCTGATAAAAGATCTCCTGAGTCAATTAATATAGACTTAATACTTCTCGGCCTTTGAGGGGCTCAATGAAGAAGTTTACAGATGTTTTGTCCGTATTAATTGATTTACATTTATGAATTAAGCTCGGTGGGAGCCTTTGTTCACTTTTAGGCTCTGTTTCATGTAGTAATAACTCTACTGATATTTTGTCATTAAGTTCATTTTGGTAGAATTAATTTTTCGGCTGCATTGAGGAAAATATCTGATTTCGATCAATAACTTCGGCCTCTGTTTGAATGCTTTGAGGCACAGGTGGAACTGTGGTAGCTGGGAGGAATCAATTTGCCTTTGTTGTGGTGGAGGAGGCTCTTCTGTCTAAAAAAACTTATGATTTTCCTTTAACTATGTTTAATTTGGAGGATTAGGCTTTTGATAATCAATCTTAGCCATAATCCCTACCAATCTGTCTTGAATCTTCTGTTCTGGTATGTTTTGTCTTCGACACTGATACTCTTTGATTGTGATTTCATTCACTGTATCTTGTTGATGTGCAGTGTTGCGCAGGGATCACAAGGCATCAATTCCCATGAAGCATCGACGAGTCGTGGATCTTGAACCCTGAGAATGGTTTTCCTTTTATGAATCAACGGCACGGGAATCGTCATTCCCAGCCTTTGGATTTTTCTTTAATATAATGGAAAACCATCGAAACCTGTAAAACACACAAAATATTATGAAATCCTGCGTTTGTGGGGTAAACTGCTTCAGAGGGTGTTACACCATTTTTTGGTCATCTAAGATATTATCATTAGATGGACCCAAGTACACCATGTAAGACCAATTTTACCCTAAGTAAGATTGCCTTCACTATGTTAAATAACTTAATAAACCACATTTATTAGGTTATTTATGGTCCCAACAGGAAACCCCAAAAGGAAATATTAAACAAACCTATATTTGTTTGATTTTCCTCATGGAATAATTAATTAAACCATAATTTAATTATTATTCCCCATCATGTTTAACCCAAAAACAAAGAAATTAATTAGATAAACCTTTATTTATCTTATTATTTTCTAGGAATAATTATTTAAATCTTATTTAGATAATATTCCTTGTTAAATATGACCAAATCACCCACAAATAATTAAATAAATCATTATTTATTTGATTATCTTTCAACCACTTCCTTAAAAAGATAAATAAATCATTTATTTATTTATTTTTGACAAATAAAGGGATTTGACCCAAGTCAAATACTTTTTCCTCCAACAAATATAATAAAATATTCCATAAAAGGTGGATCTAGATTTGGTTAACATTATTTTAATCATGCACCAAGATCTAGAATGACCCAATATTTTGTTATAAATAGGAAGGTTTGTCCTACCATTCTTCACCTTTTGTTGCCTATTAAATCACTCTGGATCTATACACTTGGTCACTTTTTTCCATTATTTGCTGTGTGAGCTCCCTTTGAGCTCTATTCTTTGCATTGGGTTTTCTACACCAACAAGAGAGAGAAATCTTAGATCTGAAGTGCTGAGGACTTCCAAGAACCCATCCCACTGAGGAGAATTGGATACGTCTTCTTGTTTTCCTCCTAGGTGCCCAATTAATACAAAAATTCTTTCAAAAATCGTTCTTGTCTTGTCTATTGGTATATGGAGCAAACCCTTGTTTTTACTGCTTAATGTCTTTCCATGCATAGATCTGGTTTTTTGCAGCTCTTTTATTGTTCAACTAACCGCAAATCTGAAGATATTGGCAGCCACTTTTTTTGTTAGGGCTATTAGTTATGCGTAGCTAAAGTGGTCCTTTTTCGTACACTTCGACAAAGGATTCATACTAACAGAGGGTGTGGAGAGAGAGTGTGGACGTTGGATGGCATCATGCAACGGTCGAGATTAGTTAAGAGAAGGTTAAAAGGAGAGCAGAGGGAAGAATAAGTCGGAACCATTGATCGCGTAGTGATCAATGGTGGTGATTGGTTTTGATTTAATAGTGTGAAGGAGCCACATTGTTTGTAAAATAAGAGAAATGCAAAGAAAATAGAGTAAAAACCTTTATTTCGGAAGAAATATGATCAAAATAAAGTTGGGGGGTTCAGGGTGATCATGGGCCATCGAATGAGACCGGCCCACGAGATGGACGGTGGAGATCATGCGTTAAAACCCTTGGTAGAGGCGGAGGGTGATGGTGAAAATGAATTTTAGATCCGACCCGTTGATCTGCAGAGATCAACGGTGGAGGGCGCGCGCGATAACACAAGAAGGGGGTGGTTTCGGGCTGCAAAACGGTGGTTTTCGCACGACAACAGGGCGAGAAGGTAGTTTTGCCTTTTGGAACGCAATATGCATCCTTGCATGACACGTGGATTTCAAATACCACCCATATCGCGTGATTTTTTATAATTATCCATCTTGCTTAAAGCTACGTGACTTGGAGCATGGACCGTCAGATTTGGGGCCTCAGATCTAACGTCGGAGAGTGAGTGCGAATTAAAAAAGATGCGCAGGCAGAAGTGGGAGGGACCGTTTCATTCTGGGCCATCGAATCAGGATATGTGGACGACAGAGATTTAATCTGACGGGGGCAGGACCCACAGGAGGCAAGCCCGGCGGGGTTAATATGAGCCATCAGATAGAGAAAATTGACGGCCATGATTGAATCTGGGGGTTGGATGAAATGATAAAAAAGCATAGAATGCGTTAATAATGACCGTTGATATGCAGAGATCAACAGATGTAATGGGCCGAAAAACATTATGAGCAGGGCTGCATAAGAATTAAAAAAATTTGGGAGAAGGATCCTGGACCGTCCGATCTAGACACATGGACGGTCCAGATGCAATTGGAGGCAAGGCATCGGCAGAGTAATGGACGGAGGAGGGCCAATGCGATGGGCCATATACCGTCGATCTGCAGATCAGATCAACGACAGAAAATGTATCGGGGAATCGCTAATTGGGGTGGGTATAAAATGTTAATGCACCAATGGAAACTCCCGATGTGATTTTCTATGGGCCATTGGATTGGCCAGAGATCAACGGTGGAGATGGGTTCGGCTAATGATCGGGTGAGACCCCCTATAAGGTATGAAAACCCAAAAATGTAATAAAACAAAGGTTTTGGTGGCAGAAAATATATACATGAAATGGTTGGCACCTGACTGCGGAGCCTTTGGTCTTTGTGAAATACAATATGCCCAAGGCATATATAATAAAGGGTGAATTGCATCGGAGGGTCGGGCCTGGTCTTTCAATCTAACCATTTGAAATCTTTACGATGTGATTGGCACCTCGAGACTTAAACTCTTAGTCCCGGGCGCAGGCTATATGGAATGAAAAGCAGAGGGGGAGGAGTTTAAACAATAGGGATTTAATCACATCGGAATTTTTGATGCGGTCTTTCAATCTACCCATTTATCATTTAAAAAACATTGTATGGGCGCGTTAGAACAAAACTTAGGGTAAAAGGTTTTTTTGATTTTTCAAAGGAAAATGTCAATCGGAAGGGTTTATCCACAATTTTTTAGCAGCGGATGCGGGCCCACGGGTTATATGAAACAAAGATAAGATCGGGGCTGTGTATAAGGGTTGAATCGCATCGGAATTTTTAAAACATGGAAAATAAACTTGCGCGCTGGGATTTTGCGATGCGATTAGCACTGAGAGGGGTTAGCGCTTGGTCTTAGCACCATGGGCATATAATGGAGAAGTGGTTTAGGACTAAGACCAAGGGGGCTTAAATCTGTAATACAAAAAGGTATTTTTAATGAAATTTTTCAATTTTTCAAGGGATTTTTTGGGGGTTTCGGAAGAGTTCAAAAAGGAGTTTAAACTCTGCAAAGGGGATTTTATGAAAAGGGAATAAGGGAAAATGAAAAAATAGAGGAATTTCATAAGAATAAAAGGGGTAAAAATGGAGGTTAGTTTTGAAGTGGAAGGAGGGGAAAAAGGTGTTTGCAGCAGTATTTTTACTTATGGAAACAACAAAATTTCTGATTTCTAAAATGGGAACAGCAGTGAAGATTGAAACAAGGGCATGATGTCTTCAGGAGTCTTCAAGAGATAACAATTTTAGCAATAAAAGTGTTTCTTGAAGGCTTGAAAATGTTTTGGCCACATTTTGATACAACAAATTTTATAGGTGGCCAACAGTGGCTCCACTTGAGGATGGTGCCTTCTTGAAGGCATCAAGAACTTCAGACTTGCATTCTCTGGGAGGCTGATTAGTGCCTCATCCATTGGGCTGCCTTTCTTTTCTTGAATGATCTTCTTTTGGTCTGAAAACATATTAGCAGCCACAAAAACAATGGATATTTCATCAACAAGCTTTCTATCTACCCAATCCTACTGATCTAACATTTTTTCTTCTTTAGAGTGCACCTGGATTGGCAAACTCTTTTACAAAATTTTATTCTTTTGAAAGCATAAAACTAATCTAATTCTACTCCTTATTTCTCCATGAAATCAGATTAAACAGTTGACTTCATATGTTTCTCTACCTAATCTACTAATCTGTTAGGATTAAACCATCTAACAGATTTTTATTCTCTAATTTCTAAAACATAAATTTAAAAACAGTCAAGTCAAGATTAAGCTGTTTGACTTGCTGTGATCTATGGCATAAAAACAAGCTACACATAGACATTTATTTTGCAGAAAATTTAAAACAAAATGGAAGGCTTAAGATCTGAAAGTTCAAAGCACTTCCTTCATCTTTTTTCAACTCTGTTTTTACTTTTGTTTGAGTTGTTCTTTGCTTGTCCTCTGGTTCAGATTTTGAGCTGATTAGAACCAGTTATTCCTTTTTTTTGACTTAGAAATTTAAACAGATTTGAGTCATTCATGTTTTGGAAACATAGGTTCATATTTTGAGCATGTTTGAACCTTTAATTTCTATCCTAATCTACCTACTGAAGAGCCAAGATTAAACAGTTTGGCAAATCGAATTCACTATCCTATCAGCAGTAAATTTAAAACTAATTAGTCAAGATTAGGTTGTATGACTAATTAGAAGTGTGTTCTTCAGGAGTGGAATTTTAGCTTGCACACTTTCAGACTTGTTTCTCTTTTTGTTGGTGTGGGGCTGTACCTTTATGGTTTTTACAATCTGCCCTCTTTTCTTTCTTTCACTGTTTTTGTATTTTTGTATTTTTGATTTTTCTTCGGAGACAAAAATCAACAATTATCTAACTGCTCAAAACTGAGCTTTATTGATATTCCTATCTAGCCTATTCTAACTTGGAATATTTACATTTTTTAGCTGATGAACTCTCTTTTCCAGTACAACCAATCCAGTAAATGATTCCATGATTGGTCCTTCTTCATCTCTTTGGGGAGGCTGGACAAATAGGGCCACTTCGATTCCTTTTGTTTTTTAGCAGTAGTGCTAAATATTCTTCTTGATTTTGGTAATACACTACTCCTAATAAACTTTATCCCTTCTCCAAATGTCTTCAAGAAGTGAGCATAGGGATCTTGAAATAATGCTTGGCTAAGAATATTTGGAAGACATGGTTTTACCAGGATCATTTCTTCTTTCTCCACTGGATCAAAGCATAGATTCCTTTGAGACAGAACCTTTTCTTCATCTTCATCATTATCTTAACTAGTTGTTTCATCATATATTGCAGTGTTGTCCTCTTGTAGTCCTGATATGTTCTGATTCAGTGGAATGTACTCTGTAAAGAGATCATCATATTCTTGAGCAGGGGTATCCTTTATTACCTCAATCCTTTTAGGAGAAGGCGCCTTATCTTCATCTTGCTCAATAAATTCCTCCTTCTTCTCAACCTCAATATTACAACTAATAGATTGCTGATACCCAATTATGTGAAAGCTATTTCTGATGGATTGGATTGGCTGATTGCTGCTTTCAAGCTGATGATAATGAATTTCATGACACCAATCCACTGTTGGTTGCCCTGCATGATTAGTTTCTATTTGGAGCTCATCATCATCATCAGGTTTATCAGAAGTTGAAAAATCATTAGTATACACAATTTCAAAAATCAAACATATTGGGTTATTAGTTTGTTCCTCTTTGAGCTTTTCTATAATTGTATTTTCTGATTCAAGACAACAAGGTTTAGCAAGTAGATGAGCAGAAGTGTTTTGTTCAAATGAAGGTTTGTAGGCTGGCGGTCTGTTCAATATTATATCAATCTCTTCTTCTGTTAAGAGAGAAGGAATTTTCTTTTTTTCTTAGGACAGATGTACAACAGTCTTCTTCCTCTTGTGTTGGTTGATTTTGAGGCCTGATGTCTTCTTGAGCCTCTTCTAATGGATATCCATTTGTGTTTGCAGGGGAATTTTGAGTTTTCTCTTGTTTTTCCTGGTCTACCTCAATTTTGAACAACTCCTCATGATTTATGTGACAATTATTTAGAATATGGGATTCAGGAGTTGTTTCTAATAGATTATCAGGATGCCATTCTTTTTTAATCATCTGAAATGAGTCATGACATAAAGGCAAAGACTCTGGTTGTGTTTTCTCTTCTCCTATTTCAGATTTTGTGGGTTCAAAATGGCTTATGTTTTCCTCAAGGAACTGCTTACTATTATTTTTTGCAATTTGGTCATGAAGTTCTCTTAATAGCACTGTACAAGATATAGGTAGGTAATCAGGAAATTCCTGACAACCTTCTTCATCGATTTCTTTGTAATCTTGTTCATCATACATATATTGTAGAGTTTGGGTTTGTTCTTGATTTGAAAGGAGCATGGGCTGCTCTAGATCATCAATATTTAAATTAGCCTCATTCCTTTCAATTCTTCTCCCAAGCATGTACACCATCTTCTCCATCATGATCAATAATTTTTCTTTATTTTTTTCTCTATAATCTTGCTCACCTTCTTGTATAAAGTCTTGATCATCATCTATATATTGCTCATTGTCTAGGTCTTGTAATGGTTGAGTTTTTGTTTGATCTGGGAAAAGCATAGGTTGTTCTGGATAATCAACATCTATATCATCCTCATGCCTTTCCAATATTTTATCTAGTATGTACATTATTTTACCAATTAGGTTCAATAATGTGTTTATTTTAGCTTCTTTTTCCATACTTGGATCCATGTTTGTAATAAGAGGTCACTATATCTTTCTAACCAGTTTAGAATCCTTTACCAGTGGAGTCATTAGGTATTTTGGAATTGTGGAGTCACCAGGTGGAAGGTTTTGAACTTTGTTGTCGACCAACAGCATGATTGGGTTTGCTCAATGCATTCCCAAGGGAGTCTATAAGGACTGGAAGGGCAATAGGCCTTTTGGAGGCCAGTGGAGTCACCAGGTGGAAAAGTTTTAGCTTTTGTAAAGGTAAAATGTTTTATGGTTCCACCACCATGTTTATTATGAAGCCAAACTAAATATTTTGGGGTTTTTCTGAGTTTCTATGGTTGTTTTAAAGATTAACAAGTTTATAAGAGCTTGCTAAGAAACTATGAACTCAGTGGTCCCACCGTGATCGCCATTATGTTGGTGTCCCATGTTTTGATAGTTTGGAAAATCAAAAGACAAGGCAACACCAGAACCAATATTTAGAGTTCTAGGATCTAGTCCTCCTGTTCTCAAAAAGGGATCTCTCAAATTATTTGTTTTAGCAAAGGTTTATCTTGTGTGCTTTGGATATTGGTTTTTATACTAGTTATTAAGTGCAGGTATTTGTTTGTTTGTTTGGTTGAATTGATACAACAGAATATGAAAGGTCTAGGAAAGGTAGGTAGAAAGAAGAAGTATCAGCTTCATTGGGAAATGGAGTCAAGAAGAGGTTATGACAAACTTATCAATGGATATGGGATATCAAAGCGTAAATCTAACTTGGCCACAGGATCCTTTGGTTTTGAATGAGATGGACATTAATGGTTTTAGAAAAGAGAAATTTTAATTCTCAACAAAGGGAATTTTGAAAGCATGACTTGAAAAATAAAGAGTTATTTGATAGACAGGGCTAACCATGAATTCTACAAACCCCACTTTAAGCAAATAATTACTTCAAAACAACTTTTAAAATGAAATCTAAGATTTTGGGAACACCCTATTTCCTCAAAGATTTTATTTCAAATGACTTAGAAAACATAAAAGATTCACTGATAATTGCAGTCATGGAAGAGGGAACACCTAACACATCTATGATTACAACTATAAAGACCTTTAAGACAACTGTTCAAGCAAGGACAAAGGGCAAGATTAGAACAGACCTCCTTGGCTCACTATAAACAAAGATACTTCAAAGGGAGACTTCAATAACAACCTTTAAGTGGCAGAAGACAAGCAGGGAGAACCATAAATCATGCTGAAACCAACTATTCAAACTATTATAGAAATAAACGAGCATGAGGACCAAAGAGAGATATTAAAGACTCTAAAATACCTCAGCAGAAGAAAACATAAAACAGTTAAGGATAAACAGGTCTAAGGTGCTTCCAGGAGTCATTTCTTAGCCTAAAACTTTTATCCTACTGTAGTAAGAAATTATTGAACAAAATGAAAACAGGAGAAAACATTAAACAGTTAAGAATACTTCACCAACAGCCAAGCTCATGGATCCAATGACAAAGCCTTCTCAAAAAGAAGCATGCAACAACATCATCAGGGCTTCCAAGACTTCAATTTCTTCTTCAACTTCAACAGACTATGTATTATTTCAGAGAGTTTCAGTATTACAACTAGTTATCAACCAACCAACCAACAATTTATCATCTTCTATAGAAGTATTTATAGAAGGAATGAGGAGGTGGGATCTGATAAAAGATCTCCTGAGTCAATTAATATAGAATTAATACTTCTTGGCCTTTAAGGGGCTCAATGAAGAATTTTACAGATGTTCTGTCTGTATTAATTGATTTACATTTATGAATTAAGCTCGGTGTGAGCCTTTGTTGAATTTTAGGCTATGTTTCATGTAGTAATAACTCTGCTGATATTTTGTCATTAAGTTCATTTTGGTAGAATTAATTTTTCAGCTACGTTGAGGCAAATATCTGATTTTGATCAACAACTTCGGCCTCTGTTTGAATGCTTTGAGGCACAGGTGGCACTGTGGTAGCTGGGAGGAATCAATTTTCCTCTGTTGTGGTGGCAGAGGCTCTTCTATCTGATAAACACTTATGATTTTCCTTTAACTGTGTTTAATTTGGAGGATTAGGCTTTTGATAATCAATCTTAGCCATAATCCCTACAATTCTGTCTTCAATCTTCTGTTCTGGTATGTGTTGTCTTCGACACTGATACTCTTTGATTGTGATTTCATTCACTGTGTCTTGTTGATGTGCAGTGCTGCGCAGGGCTCACAAGGCATCAATGCCCATGAAGCATCGACGAGTTGTGGATCTTGAACCCTGCGAATGGTTTTCATTTTATGAATCAATGGCATGGGAATCGTCATTCCCAGCCTTTGGCTTTTTCTTTAATATAATGGAAAACTATCGAAACCTGTAAAACACACAAAATATTATGAAATCCTGCATTTGTGGGGTAAAATGATTCAGAGGATGTGGGGAGAGAGCGTGGCCATTGGATGGCATCATCCAATGTTCGAGATTAGTTAAGAGAAGGTTAAAAGGAGAGTAGAGGGAAGAATAAGTCAGAACTGTTGATCGCGCAGTGATCAATGGTGGTGATTGGTTTTGATTTAACAGTGTGAAGGAGTCACACTGTTTGGAAAATAAGAGAAATGCGAAGAAAATAGAGTAAAAACATTTATTTTGGAAGAAATATGATCAAAATAAAGGTGGGGGGTTTGGGGTGATCGTGGGTCGTCGGATGAGACCGGCCCATGAGATGGACGGTGGAGATCACGCGTTAAAACCCTTGGTAGAGGCGGATGGTGATGGTGAAAATGAAGTTTAGATCCAACCCATTGATCTGCAAAGATCAACGGTGGAGGGTGCACGCGATAACACAAGAAGGAAGGTGGTTTCGGGCTGCAAAATAGTGGTTTTTGCGCGGCAACAGGGCGAGAAGGCAGTTTTTCCTTTTGGAACACGATATGCATCCCTACATGACACGTGGATTTCAAATACCACCCATATCACGTGATTTTTGGAAATTATCCATCGTGCTTAAAGTTACACGACTCGGAGCATGGATCGTCAGATCTAGGGCCTCAGATCTAACGGCAGAGAGCGAGCACGAATAAAAAAATATGCGTAGGCGGAAGTGGGAGGGGCAGTTTCATTCTGGGCTGTCAGATTAGGATATGTGGACGGAGGAGAATTAATTTGACGGGGGCAATACCCACAGGAGGTAGGCCCGGCGGGGTTAATATGAGCCGTCGGATAGAGAAAATTAACGGCCAGGATTGAATCTAGGGGTTGGATGAAATGATAACAAAGCAAAGAATGGGTTAATAATGATCGTTGATCTGCAGAGATCAATGGATGTAATGGGCCGAAAAAAATTATGAGCAAGGCTGCATAAGATTAACAAAAGTCGGGAGAAGGATCCTGGACTGTCCGATCTGGACACG
The DNA here is from genome assembly GCA_034641835.2 of Pinus albicaulis. Classification (NCBI taxonomy): domain Eukaryota; kingdom Viridiplantae; phylum Streptophyta; class Pinopsida; order Pinales; family Pinaceae; genus Pinus; species Pinus albicaulis. The sequence goes on from CM076581.1 coordinate 1,670,507,395, forward strand.
TGGACGGTCCAGATGCAATCGGAGGCAAGGCATCGGCAGAGTAATGGACAGAGGAGGGCCGATGCGATGGGTTGTAGACCGTTGATCTGCAGATCAGATCGATGGCAGAAAACATATCGGGGAATCGCCAATCAGGGGGGGGTATAAAATGTTAATGCAGCAATGGAAACTCCCGATGCGATTTTGCGTGGGCCATTGGATTAGCCAGAGATCAACGGTGGAGATGGGTTCAGCCAATGATTGGGTGGGACCCCCTATAACGTATGAAAACCCAAAAATTTAATAAAACAAAGGTTTTGGTGGCGGAAACTATATACATGAAATGGCTGGCGCCCGACTGCAGGGCCTTTGGTCTTTGTGAAATACAATATGCCCGGGGCGTATATAATAAAGGGCCAATCGCATTGGAGGGTTGGGCTCGGTCTTTCAATCTAACCATTTGAAATCTTTGCGATGCGATTGGCATCTCGGGACTTAAACTCTTGGTCCCGGGCGCAGGCTATATGGAATGAAAAGTGGAGGGGGCGGAGTTTAAACAATAGGGATTTAATCGCATCGGAATTTTTGATGTGGTCTTTCAATCTACCCATTTATCATTTAAAAAACATTGTATGGGTGCGTTAGACCAAAACTTAGGGTAAAAGGGTTTTTTGAATTTTCAAAGGAAAATTTCAATCAGAAGGGTTTATTCACAATGTTTTAGTGCTGGATGCGGGCCCACGGGTTATATGAAACAAAGATAAGATCGGGGTTGTGTATAAGGCTGAATCGCATCAGAATTTTTAAAACATGGCAAATAAATTTGCACGCTGGGATTTTGCGATGCGATTAGCGCTGAGAGGGGTTAGCGCTTGGTCTTAGCACCATGGGCATATAATGGGGAAGTGGTTTAGGAATTAGCCCAAGGGTACTTAAATCTATAATACAAAAAGGTATTTTTATTGAAATTTTTCAATTTTTCAAGGGATTTTTTGGGGGTTTCGGTAGAGTTCAAAAAGGAGTTTAAACTCTGCCAAGGGGATTTTATGAAAAGGGACAAAGGGAAAATGAAAAAAATAGAGGAATTTCGTAAGAATAAAAGGGGTAAAAAGGGAGGTTAGTTTTGAAGTGGAAGGAGGGGAAAAGGTGTTTGCAGCAGTATTTTTACTTATGGAAACAACAGAATTTTTGATTTCTAAAATGGGAACAACAGTGAAGATTGAAACAAGGGCATGATGTCTTCAGGAGTCTTCAAGAGATAACCTTTTTAGAAATAAAAGTGTTTCTTGAAGGCTTGAAATTTTTTTGGCCACCTTTTGATACAACAAATTTTATAGGTGGCCAACACCAACTAAAATTCAGATACTTTTGTTAATACCTACTCCTACCACACAAATAGAGGTACGCAGCTTTCTCATATTTTCTGGTTATTATAGAAGATTTATAGAGAATTATTCTCAAATAGCTGCACCTCTATACACACTAACAGGGAATGTTGATTTTAATTGGACAGATAAATGTGACCATGCTTTTGAGGATCTGAAAAACATTCTATCAACAACCCCAGTGCTAAGGGGCCCAAATTGGGATTTTCCATTCCAAATTTCATCTGATGCCTCAGACACAGCTATTGGAGCAGTCCTTGCACAGGAAGAAGATAAAAAACCATATGCAATTTATTATATTAGCAAGAATCTATCTCCTGTTGAATTAAACTATACTATGACTGAGAAAGAAATTTTAGCTGTAATACATGCTGTAAATAAATTTAGACATTATATAACTGGGTATCCTATAGTTTTATATACAGATCACTCTGCCATAAATTTTTAGCAAATAAACCTGTTACAAATGGTAGAGTAACAAGATGGTTGATTCTATTGCAGGAATTTGACATCACAATAAAGGATTGACCAGGAAAAGAGAATCATGTAGCTAATTTTATCTCACAAATTCCAAAACCAACATACGCAGCAGTAGTCGAAGATTAGTTCCCAGATGAACAGTTGTTTGTTGTTACTGCCAGAACCCCATGGTATGATGATGTTACAAATTATTTAGCAGTAGGTAAATTACCTAAGCATCTAACGCCCAATGAACGAAAACAGATAGTGCAGCGTAGTACCTGATTCTCTTGGATTGGAGGTTACCTATTTCATACCGGATTAGATATGCACATCAGAAGATGCGTCTGAGAAGACGAAATATTTGACATCCTGAAAGCATGCCATGATGGGCCATGTGGCAGACATTTCGCAGATCGCAGGACCGGTCATAAGATTTTACAAAGAGGATATTACTGGCCTACAATTTTTAAAGATGCTAAAAAGTTTGTACAAGCCTGTGATAGTTGCCAAAGGGCAGGACGCCCTGGACAGTCCGATGAAATGCCTTTGAACCCACAGTTAGTAATCGAGCCATTTGAGCGTTGGGGGCTTGATTTTGTTCGTCCTATTAACCCACCATCAAATCAAAAAACATATATACTATTTGCAACAGAGTATGTTACTAAATGGGTTGAAGCAGAGGCACTTCCAAGAGCTATAGAAGACTTTGTAATACATTTCCTTTTCCAAATATTTGTGAAATATGGCCTCCCAAGGGACATAATTACAGATGGAGGACCACAATTTGTAGTTAATAAAATCGCTACAACATTAAAAAACTACCACATTCAGCATAAAATCACGACCCCATACCACCCACAAGCAAATGGCCAGGTAGAGAGCACGAATAAGGTGATAGAATCTATATTGACAAAAACAGTTGCATCACACTGACGTGACTGGGCTTTAATATTGCTAGAAGCCTTGTGGGCATACCGAACAACATGGAGAAATACCATTGGGTATTCACCATATCAATTAGTATTTGGAAAAGAACCCATATTTCCAATAGAATTTGAAATTCAAACATTAAGAACATCCCAGGAGGTGGGTTTGGATTTAAATGAAGCCCAGGTTAGCAGATTACAACAAATCAATGAGTTAGATAAAATTAGGCTCTCCGCACTCCAGCACACTGCATTAATTCAACAGCAGAGAGCAAAATCGCAAGATGCCCTCATTAAAAAGAAAATCTTCCACGAAGGAGATTGGGCACTCCTATATGACTCCAGGTTTCAGGATTTCCCCGGAAAACTCCAGACACAATGGCTTGGACCTTATGAGATACAGAGAGTGCATGAAAATGGCACCATTACATTAACTACCATTGATGGATCTGGACATTATTTCAAAGAAAACGGTCATCGACTACGACTTTACCATAAATCGCTTAATCAGGAATCCTTTTACTAGCAATTACGAGGAGATTCTACAATGCAGATTCTTGCCGAGGAAGATAATTCCTCCTCAGCACTTATTCACTGATTAATTCCTTTATTTCTGAAACTTGTACATAATTTTTTCTTTTTAATTTTGCATGTATAAACTGTTTTTTTGTACAAATTTTATTTTTGTGATGTTCCTCTTAAAGGAACAACAATCTTGTGTGATTTTATTTTTCGTGCTATTCCTCTTAAGGAACAGTAGCCGTTCCTCTTAAGGAACAACACATCTGCGTGTTCATCTTTTTGTTGTTCCTTCCAAAAGGAACAACATTTTCGCTAATTGTTTTTGATGTTCCTTCCAAAAGGAACAACATTTCCGTTGAATTTTTTTGCTGTCCCTTCCAAAAGGAACAAAATTTTTTTCGATGGCTTTCGTTGTTCCTTTCAAAAGGAACAACAATTCCGGTGATTGTTTTTGTTGTTCCTTTCAAAAGGAACAACATTTTTTCCGATTGTTTTGTTGTTCCTTTCAAAAGGAACAACATTTTTTTCCGATTGTTTTGTTGTTCCTTTCAAAAGGAACAGCATTTCCGCAGATTGTTTTTGTTTTTCCTCTTAAGGAACAACAACTGTTCCATTCAAGGAACAACACTTTTTGAGTGCATTTTTCTTTCTCAGAACGATATTTTGAGACTTTTTTTGAGAATTTTTCATGATATTTTTAAGGAAAATATACAAATTTATGCAAGGACACAAAAATTAGAGGTTACTGAAATCAACATATCAAAGAGAAATTGTAATCTTTAAAAAAATTGCTTTGTATTGATAAGAAAAAAGGAAAGGACACAACTGTCTATATCACTTTGTTGTCTTTATTTTCACTAAAACTAATTTGATTGATTATTTTTATCATGTTGGTTCTTCCCTAATCCTCATAATTCTCTTTGAATTTTATTATTGAATAAGAATAAGGGTATACTTTCCTCTATTGAGATGTTCAGACTTCTTCCACCATCCCTACTCTTAAGGAGTGTTGAGCTATCCTTTATACATCAATAGGAAAGTGCTATATAAAAGAAAAATAAAAGAAAAAATACATCTATACAACAATTCTATGATATTTCAGATGGAGGATAGGGGGTCTCATTACGAGCCAGCCTACCATGATCATAAGGAAGCAGTGAAGTGGCTTTCTCATCATGGCCACCACACCATGGATATGATCCAATGGGCAACTCAAAAAAATAAACAGTCCTTGGAACAGGAGGTCTCATCACGAGCCGGCCTGCCCACCTTTCACTCCTTCCCGGTGAATGGCATTGTGATTCATCTGGTTCCCAGACCAGCACAATGGTCTCCAGCATGACATCATAAAGCACTTTCTTAGGTATATATGAAGGATTATAGTTCCAAGGATGAAAAAGAAACTTTGTCAAAGCTATGGACACCTGTGGGTAACAAAGCTCTGCTGATGGTATTGGAGTCATATTTTTCACAACTCAATAGCAACTATAAACCCTTTTCTTATGTCTTTATCTTATATACAAATGAGATTATGATCCTAAACCCGTTTGATTGAACCTCTATACATGAAATATTTCTTATCAATAAATCATAATGGTTTAAGTGAATATTGACCACATAAGCAATTTTATTTATGTCCACTGTCCTTTCCCTTATTTTCGAATCATTACATAGCATTTCATATCTATTCATGATTTCATAATATGCCTCGATTTCAGTAATTCAATTATTTTTGGATCATATCATAAGTATGTATTCCTTTCTATAATGTACAACTACCTGCAGTACGCTGCTCCTCCATTTGATGGTCGAGGATGACCTATCATATTTCAGGGGGGCACGGGTGATGCTTGCATACGACTCAATTCTCTATGATCATCAATTCCCGGAAATAGCAATTTTAACAGTATTTCTTTTGATTTTCACGGGGGAGCTATTCCATTTCCATTTCTTTGTATTATTGTGAAGAACTAACAGTGTGCAGGATTTAGATGAAATGGGAGGATGAGGCATACATAGTGAACCTCTAGTACTAACATTTTCCGACACTGCACGAAAATTTTTGGAGAGACCAGGGTGGATTACATACCTTACGCCACTACAGCAGCCCCATGAAACTATGGCTATTGAATTTTTGTAGAAATTTCGGGAGAGTTATTCCATGGTAAGTGTTAGTATGATTCTTTCGTCGTAAAAGATCACTTTAGCTATGCATATCAAGTAGCCCTAACATCAAGTATGGCTGCAAAATATCTTTAAGTTTGCTGCATAAAATTAGATCTAAGCATAAAAGATATTAAGCGAGTCCCAATATAAAATGGCTCCCTGCATCCAATGAACAAGACAAGAACAATGTATAAAAAGAATCTTATACTATATTAAAGAATGGGGCACCTGAGAGGAAAACAAGAAAGGTGTTTTCCAGTTCTCCTTAGTGGGATGGGTTCTTGGAAGTCCTCAGTGTTTCAGATCTAAAATTCCTCTCTTTGGTTAATGTGGGAAACCCTAACAAACATGGAACTCAATGGGAGTTCGAAATGCAAACAAATGGAAATTGTGACCAAGAATAAATCTAGTGTGATCTAATGCAATGGAGGTGACTAATGAATGGGGAAAACCCTCCTATTTATAACAAAATATTGGGGTGTTCTAGAACTCAGTGCATGAATAAAATATTATTAATCAAATTCTAGAATCACCCTTTAGGAGTATTTTATTATATTTGTTGGAGGGAAAAGGGCTTTTGACTTGGGTCAATTCCTTTATTTATAAACAACAAATAAATAAATGATTTATTTATTATTTTAAGGGAGATGAGGGGAATATAATTAAATAAATAATGGTTTATTTAATTATTTATATGTGATTTAGTCAAATTTAACTAAGAATATTATTTAAATAATGATTTAAATAAGTTATTCTTAGGAAATAATTAAATAAATAATGATTTATTTAATTGATTACCTTGTTTTGGGTTAAATATGACCAAGAAACGTAAACAAATGTGGTGGAAGAAATTTTACTTGGGGTAAAATTGGTCTTACATGGTGTACTTGGGTTCATCTAACGATAATGGGTTAGATGACCAAAAAATGGTGTAACAGATTGCCCCCCAACGTACGAGTGTTAGGAGCAAATTGTATGACCGAAGTACATTGTAAGAACTTAAGCATTAGACAGTAAGATAGAAATGAAAGAGAGGAATGTAAGGTAATCTAAAGTGGTGGAGGACTAGACCCAGAGGAGACGAGACTTATAGGTGCAACAAGTCTCAAGTGTATGATGTGGTACCAATGTGAAAGGCGGCAGGGAAGGCATACCTATGCCCACCGAGACAATAGTACAAAGGATAAGGCGCCCGGAAAACCACAGAACGCAATAGTAAAGCCAGTGCTGGCCTAAACATGAGCCAGAAAACAAGAAGGATGAATCCCACATACATGCTATGCCTGGAACAATCGTCGGGACTTATACAATAGTTTTGTAGTACATGAGATATAAATACACCCAAATGCCCCCTACACATGGGGAAGGGCTCGCGAAATCGGACCAACACGTGCAAATCGAAGAGGTGCTGCAAGCGACTAAGGCCGATATCATCAAAGGAGAGGAGCTGCATCAAGGGATGGAATGATGAAGTCATCCGGGTATGTGGGGGGCTACCTGCAGGGCCACCCCCTCATGAGGGCTGAGACATCTCACACACACCTGGGTATCACCAATAGCTACTGCTGCATCACTGAACCATCAAGTGTGTAGATCGCGATCGGGTTGAAAAGAGCTCGAACCAAGGTACACTGCCCCCCTAGACCTGACTTCTGGAGTAAATGGGCTGATGTCGACAGAAGTAGGTCCGCCATAGGTGAGGTAGTAAGGGAATCTCAATTAAGGCACGGGAGAAAATAGTGGAGCGACGCACAGACGTAACTAAGGATGATGATGAAATGAGGGATGGTGCCAATGGGGACCATAAAAATCATGAGTACAAACTGGTAACTCATGATGGAAATTATCACGAACGGAGATGAGTGTGTGGGAAAAGTGGTGCCCCCCCACTGAATTGTGGTGAAAGTGAGAAAATCAGATTTTAAGGGGATGTGAGGGAAGACTTCTTGGACAACGGGTGTCCTGGTGAAGTAGCGAAATGTGAAAACAAATATATGCTGGCTATCTACAAGAAAATAAAATGTGCATTTTGAGTGGGAAATGCTAGGGGTAATATTTCTTGAGATAGAGTGCATTGCGAGGATTAGGAAGGGGGTGGCCTTCAAAGTCCTCTAAAATATAGGCCCCCTTCCCAAAGTCTTTACTGATAATGTAAGGACCGAGCCATAGTGAGTTGAACTTCCCATGTCCAAGGGTATCATGGGCCTGTTCATAGACTAGAACAAGGTCACCTTCGTGAAATTGGCGAGGGTGTATCTTTCTGTCATACTGAGCTTTGGTGCGCTTTTTGGCCGCTTCAAGAGTTTGCAATGCAACACGACGGTCTTCAGAGGCGCGCTCGAGCATGATAAGTCGTTGTTCTAGAGGTTGGGTATCAAGGAGGAGTTCAACGGCCAGGTGAAGGGAAGGGATTTCACACTCGATTGGTAGGACTGCCTTCTCACCGAAGACAAGGTGGAAAGGAGTGAAACCAGTGGCGGTTTTAACCGAAGTCCGATAAGCCAACAAATCAGGGAAGAGCATAAGGTGCCAATTGTTTTTGTGCTTATTCACCGTTCTTTGAAGCATGGTCTTAAGAATTTTGTTGACCGCTTCAACTTGGCCATTACCTTGGGGGTAATAGGAAGATGAATATTGGTTCTCAAAACCCAAGAGTGAGGATAGCTCATGCCAGATCTCATCTTCGAAATTTAGGCCATGGTCAGAGACTAACTGTTTTGGAACTCCGAATAGAGTAATGACATGGTTAAAGAAAAAGAGGGCTGCGGTGGCTGCCGTATTGTTGAATGTCGACATAGCTTCAACCCATTTGGTGAAATAGTCAACTGCCACGATGATGTATTTGTGTTTACCGGCAGAGGGAGGTCGACATTCCATAAAGTCAATGGCCCATTTGCAACAAGGGCCAGCTGTGATGACAGGATGGAGGGGAGTGGGAGGAGCTCGCGCCTTGGGGGTGAAATGTTGGCAATTGGAACAGTGTTTGACTGCATCAATGCAATCACTGAAGAGAGAAGGCCAAAAATACCCAGTGCGCATGATTTTTTGGGCGGTGGCAAGGCTGGAAAGGTGGCCCCCACAAGCACTGCTATGGCAGGCGTTGAGGACTTATTCAGCTTCAGCGTGTGTGAGGCAACGACAAAGGACAGTATCTACTCCACGACGATAAAGGTCGTCACCGATTAGAAGGTAGCGAGAGGCTTGGTGTCGGATGTGTCGTCGGGAAGCGCGATCAAGATGAAGGGCGAACTTTTGGGTTCGCAGGTAATTAAGGATATCACCGTACCAAGGATCATCAGTGGTGATGGCAAATAAATGTTCATCGGGAAGAGCATCATTAATAGGAGTGTCTTGCGTCCCGGTAGGAAAATCGGAAATGAGTTTAGCGAGGGCTAAACCTTTCTTACTTTTTGGGGTGACGAATTCAAGGTCAAATTCTTGGAGAATAATGACCCAATGAGCGTACTTCCCAATGAGGATGCATCGACTCAATAGGAAAGCCATGGGGTTGGAATCAGTCACAACCTTGGTGGAACACAGGAGGATATAATGACGCAGTTTTTGGACCGAGAACACAACAACTAGTGCTAACTTTTCTTCATGTGAGTAGGAAATAGGTGGGCCAGCAAGGTTTTTACTGACGTAATATATCACATGCTCGAGGCCGTTATCATCTTCTTGAATAAGGACACCAGCAACCGAATGGGCGGAAGCAGAGATGTAAAGGATGAAATCTCGGTCAAAGTCAGGATGACGGATCAAGGGGGTAGAGGTGAGAGCATGTTTGAGGGCATCAAAATATTGTTGAGCGTATGTATCCCAGACAAAAGACGTGTCGGAGCAAAGAAGTCGAAGGAAACCATGCACGGTGGTCGCATAGTCTGGAACGAATCGACAAAGAAAATTAGCTTTGCCTTGGAGGCTTTGGAGTTGTCGTAAGGTTCGAGGGATAGGCAGTTCAAGAATGGCTTGAAATTTCAAAGGGTCAAGAGTTATCCCGTCTTTAGATACGATGAAGCCGAGGAGACGACCAACGGGAACACAGAAGACACATTTCAAAGGGTTAAGACGGATGTTATACTTGTGAGAGCGGAGGAAAATGGTACGCAGATCATGGAGGTGTTGTGCCCAATGTTTAGAACGCGTAGTAAGATCATCTAAATAGGCGAGGATAATATGAGCTAAGTCATGGAAACAATAAGACATGGCTCGTTGAAAATTGGCACTAGCGTTTGTAAGACCAAATGGCATGACTCGGTATGCAAAAGTGCCCCACAGACTAATGAACGCGGTTTTAAGTTGATCAGCATGACGGATAACGATTTGGTTGTATCCTGAGAAGCCATCCATAAATGATAAGACCTCGTGCCCTACACACTCATCAATGATTTGGTCAATAAATGGTGTGGGGAAGTTGTCTTTGGGACAAGATTTGTTCATATCGTGAAAGTCAGTGAAAACATGAATCGTGCCTTGTTTTTTGAGAACAGGAACTGGGTTGGACACCCAAGTGGTGTACTCAATGGGGTAAATAAAACTAGCCTGCCGGAGCTTATCGATTTAAGCTTTGATGGCTTCACGTCTATATGGATGAATGGGTCTTAACTTTTGACGGACCAAAATGGCGTCAGGCCATGTGTCGATGTGGTGTTCGACAATGGCCAGATCGAGTCCTGGCATTTCTGAGTAGGACCAGGCGAAAACATCACAAAATTCTTTGAAGAGTTTGGTGTAGGCTTCAATTTCGTCCGGAGTGCAGTGGGTGCCCATGGTGATATGTTCTTCGATACCTGGTTTGACAGAAATTTCTATTTTGATGGTAGGGGAGATGTTAGCCATATTGCCTTCTTCGAAAGCGTCAGGGGCAGGGATGGGGTTTTTTAACCAATCAACTTTATTGGGAATGAAGTCTTTGGATTCAAGAGCATATTGGTCATGTGATTGATGTGGTAGGAAGTATGCACGATGGTGCATATCGTCCCATGGAAAGTCAGGTTCGGTCATGGCTTCCATGATGTCTTCATTGGACTGGAAGAGGGGAATAGTGGATGACATAGGATGACCCAAAGAGGTATAAATATGAGATATTTGATGTTGAAGGGAAAGGCTTATGTTTGTGTCGATATGAGAAGTGACAACGGGGTCAATAGATGAGTGGGTAAGCGAAACAGCGGGGGACGGGGCTAAGGGGTTGGATGACGGGGAACGCGGTGATGAGGCAAGGTAGGAAATAGTGGCAGAAGGTTCGGTCATGTTAGTATCAAGATGATAAATGGTAATTGGGGTGGACGCGTGGTCGGGGGTTAAAAAATGAGGACGGGCAAGCACGGCTTCGAATTGGCAGTAAGCGGCCAAAGTAGCACGATACTCATCAAGACGGGGGCAAAGGTGGGTATAATGCCCATGGAAGTTGCATAAAGAACAAGGGTGATTGGTGCGCAAGTTTTTAAGTTTGGGAAGGGAACCAGGGAGGGTGACCTGGACCATGGGAATATCAGATTCGGTAAACGTTTCATTGACCACGGTTTTGAGGTGTGGTAATTCAGGACAGGTATGAGTGGCGTGGCCGAAAACGTCACACAAGGCACACTGGATGGGATGTTTTGGAAGGTGAGGAGGGGTGGAAGTTGTCAATGCGACCGTGTCCTTCGGTGCCCCCTGCGAGATTTGATATTGTTACCAGACATGGTTGTAACAGGAGGAGGTGCTGGGTGAGGAGACTGAGGTGTTGGAGTAGCGGAAGAGGTCATGGGTATTGGTTGAACCGGAGTCAAAGCAAGATACGGCTTGGGTTGACCAGGCAGGGTAGGGGCAGGGGGGCTTAGAAACCAGACGGGTATACCCAAGGTCAAGTTGGGTAGGGAGAGGGTAGCCAAGATAGGGATGGAAGAAGCTCCAGGAGGGGGAGCGAGGAAAGGAATCTGACCAGCAGGAAAATGGCCAAGAGGGACGGTGCCGAGGGGATTGAAATCAGGCAGAATTGATCCAGTAGGGAGGGGAGATTCTGAAGGAAAAAGACTGGCTAGCAGGGGTGAAGGGCTAGGAGCCGGAGGAGTTGGGGAAATTTGAGGTTGCTGACTAGCAAAAGTGGGCTGTGTAAGGTCAGCCCAAGATGATTGCATCATGCAAACGCTTGCCAGGCTAGGGTCAGAGAGGGTAGGTGGGTCAAGAAAGGTGTTGAGCAAGGAGGAGTCTTTAAAGAGGTCGGGAGAGACACTGGGCCAAGACATAGTGGCGGTGGAAATAGAGGGCTCAGGGGAAATTTGAGATTTGGGGGTACGATACGATAACTGGTCGATGGTGACGATTTTGCCGTTATGTGGGAAGAACATCTTGCGGTAAACTGCGGATGGGACGGCAGACATGGCATAGGTGTAACTACGCCCCAAGAGGATGTTGTAGTTGAGAGGGGCGTCGATCAATTCAATGTTGACACACACAGTTTTTCCTGCAAGAGTAATAGGACAGCGGCGAAAGAGGCCGACGGGCTAGGAAGCATGGCCATCACACGCACGAAGGGTGATTGTGGAAGGGGCCAACGCAGGAGATTTGAGTTGTTGCCAAACTGAAGCGGACATGACACAGGTAGATGCCCCATCATCAATGACGCATCGAGCAATAGTGGCATTTTGGATTTGGACCAAGATTTGGAAAGCAACAAACGTAGGAAGAGGGGGATGGTCAAGTTGACGGGGATCAAAAACAATTAACTGGTTATCGGTAGGGTCAACAGCATCCAGGGAAATCTGATCAGAGGCAACATTTCAACGTAATGGGCCCTTAGGAATTTGGGTATGAATCTTGGCATTGGGTGGAGGAATTGGCAAGGGACCATTGGGTGTCGATAGAGGCTTAGTAGGGCCCAAGGATGGGAACTCGGGGGTAGAAGGAACGGGAGACCGAGTTTGAAGGGAAGGATTGGCGGTGAGAGATTGGTCTGAGGCCATCATGAGGATCTGGTAATCAGAGGAACCAGAAGGAGAAGGTTGAGTGGGTTCCGGGCCATGAGGTGACTGGGTGGCCACAAGTCCTTGTTGAGGGAAAGGATCGGGAAACATAGTGGGTTGAGAGGTAACCGTATGGGAAGGGATAGAAGGGGAAGAGTGTTGTCCCTACACAGTGGCCTGATACTCCCACATGTGCCGCATTTGTGGTAATTGGGGACAATCGTGAGTGTAATGACCATAAACACCGCAACATGAACAGGGCTTATTGGTGCGAAGTGGCCTGTCTTGCTTGGGATGAGAGCTCTGAGGCTGGTTAGCAGTGTTAGAATCAAGATGGGAAGGATTGGGTCGATTATTACCGGAAGTGGAGGGAGTGCCTTTCCTCTTTTGTTGTGAAGGAAGAGGAGGAGTTGCACCTGGCTGCGCAAATACGTGCCCTGGAGGGGAAAGTAAGTGCGGCTGTGGGGGTGGAGGAGGCAAGGGAGCGAGAGGTCCAAATGCTGGAGGAGCTGGGACACCAGGCTGCAGATAAGGGTAAGGGTGAGAATGGGCAACATTGAGGTAAGCAGGAAAGTGGGTAAAAGGGGGAGGCATGCCAAATCCTGGATACATGTTACCGAGGGGGGGAAAAGGGGCTGGGGGTGTTGGCCCCGCCGGGAGGAAAACCATAGGGCGTAAGAGGTTGAGCAGAGGTATGAGACATGGCTCCGATGATACCGTCGGCAGAGTGAGAGGTCCCAAAGGTGTTAGTGCCCTCGGGCTTGGGGAGATCAGGAAGGACAGTATAAACATAACCAGACTGGGCATAGATAAGGTCATATTTTAAGGCGATTTGAAGGGCGGCTTCTTCGGTTTGGGGGAAATGGGAGGCGACATCTTTGCCAATGGGAGGTAAGAGAGAGCAAAGGAACCAATCCATGTAAACTCGATCTTCAAAGGGGGGAGCACGGCATAAGCTTCGTCGTCATCGCCACTCCTAGACATGAGTGGAGAGACATGTTGAAGAGGATTGATGAAAGGAGGTCAATAGTTCAGTGCCGGTGTCATATCGGAGAGGGAGCTGGGAATAAGACAAAAAGGCTTGGGAAATGGTTGCAAAAGTGTTATGGGAAGAGGTGGCTTGATCAAAATACCATTTGGACGCTTCGCCAGTAAGGGTGCGTTGGAATAAATGAAGACGAATGGAGTCATCGGTGATGGAATTAGAGGAGCACCACATGTGGAAAGATCGGATATGATTGGAGGTATCTTCACTAGCAAGGCCTTCGAACTTGGGAATGTCAGAGGGGAGCTTGGTTGGCATAGCAGGCCAACTGATATCATGGCGGATAGGATCATTGATAAGCTGATTGAAGTCGGGGAGACTGAGGCCGGCCATATACGGAAGTAATGGGGCAGTCGAGGTAGGTCCCGTAGTGGTTTCACTGGAAGCGGACCCAGCAGTAGAACTGGGGTTAGGGCTAGGTCCAGAACTAGACATGGTGGAGGTAAAGGGGGGAGAACCAGAAGGACGGGGAGAACCCAAACAATCAGAGGAAGGGTTGGAGTGCGAACTCGGGGGAGGACTTACTCAATGATGACGGGAAGGAGGAAGTCGACCAACCGGAGACTGAGGGTGAAGGCCAAGAAGTCGCTGGGATAAACACCTTGGAGGCAAATGATGATGGGAAGGAGAAAGACGGACAAGGGCAGCAAGGTGCAAAAGCAAGACGCGACAAGGGCAAGGAGGTGCAGTGTCGATTAATTTTAGAGTCTTTTCCAGGTGGTGTTAACCAGGCTCTTCTTCACTTAGGGTCAGTGTGTGGTGTGTATTAATTTTAATTGATTAAACCCAGACGTTTTAAGAGTAAAAGAAAAAGTGTGCTGCGTAATGGAAAAGAAATCTGCAGTAAATAAGATTGAAAGAATATAAAATTAGCGACTAAAAAGGCAGCAATCGAACCCAAGAAGGTGGGTCTCTCAAAACTAGTCTAGAAGGGGCAGAGCACGCTAACAAGAGATCAATAGATCTAAGGTCCGGAGGGACTGGGATCTAATGGAGAAATATATTGGAAAGTGGTGCAGAAAGCAGCAAAGAGGCAGGGGCAAGGTTGCTGCTAGAAAATAGGATATCAGCTAAAAATAGGGGGGTCAAAGAGGTGGCCCTAGAGATGAACCCAAACAAAGCGAAAGGCAGTGTATAAAAAGGGAAGAAAAGCTTACCTGTGAGGATCTGAACAGGAGGTATCAGATCTGAAATAAGGCTGAAACTTCTGGAAATTCAAATGTCTGAAAACATCAACAAACTCTCCCACAAAAAGTGGAGGGAACTAAAGCCCTAAGGGGCAAGAGTCCCACTTAGGTGAGTGAAACAGATCAGCAACAGGTTTGAACAGGTGGAGACAGAGGCTGGAAAACCCTAACAAAAGCTTCAGTGAAACCCATAAAAAGTGCTGGCAGATTGCAGAAAAATTGTAGGTCACAGATTTGGGCCTGTTTTCAGGCCAAGTCGCATATTTAGGGCAGAAAAGTGTGACCTCAAGGCCAGGTCGTACTTTTTGGGCCGATAAGTGCGACCTGCAGATCTGGGTCTGGCGGCGGCAGATTTCAGAAAATTTTTTCGTCTCAGCAGCGGCTGATGTCGGTCACCTGCGCAAAAAGGCCAGAAACACATGGAAGTTAGAAATTTTAATGTTTGAGGGTTTTAGAGGGGAAAACTAGCATAAAAATGGGAAAAAATAAAAAATGGAAGAGAAACCCTAGGGTCTGAAACAGCTGGATATGCAGGAAGATAGAAAACGACAGTGGTCGCAAAAGAAAACCCGTGTGGAGTCGCCACTTGTTAGTATGATTCTTTCGTCGTAAAAGATCACTTTAGCTATGCATATCAAGTAGCCCTAACATCAAGTATGGCTGCAAAATATCTTTAATTTTGCTGCATAAAATTAGATCTAAGCATAAAAGATATTAAGCAGATAAGATATAAAATGGCTCCCTGCATCCAATGACCAAGACAAGAACAATGTATAAAAAGAATCTTATATTATATTAAAGAATGGGGCACCTGAGAGGAAAACAAGAAAGGTGTTTTCCAGTTCTCCTCAGTGGGATGGGTTCTTGGAAGTCCTCAGTGTTTCAGATCTAAAATTCCTCACTTTGGTTAATGTGGGAAACCCTAACAAACATGGAACTCAATGGGAGTTCGAAATGCAAACAAATGGAAATGGTGACCAAGAATAGATCTAGTGTGATCTAATGCAATGGAGGTGACTAATGAATGGGGAAAACCCTCCTATTTATAACAAAATATTGGGGTGTTCTAGAACTCGGTGCATGAATAAAATATTATTAATCAAATTCTAGAATCACCCTTTAGGAGTATTTTATTATATTTGTTGGAGGGAAAAGGGCTTTTGAATTGGGTCAATTCCTTTATTTATAAATAACAAATAAATAAATGATTTATTTATTATTTTAAGGGAGATGAGGGAAATATAATTAAATAAATAATGGTTTATTTAATTATTTATATGTGATTTAGTCAAATTTAACTAGGAATATTATTTAAATAATGATTTAAATAACTTATTCTTAGGAAATAATTAAGTAAATAATGATTTATTTAATTGATTACCTTGTTTTGGGTTAAATATGACCAAGAAACATAAACAAATGTGGTGAAAGCAATTTTAATTGGGGTAAAATTGGTCTTACATGGTGTACTTGGGTTCATCTAACGATAATGGGTTAGATGACCAGAAAATGGTGTAATAGTAAGAGGTAGGAAAATAACAGTGACAGAGGCAGTAGTTTCCGAGGTATCTGGTCTACCGGCAGTTGGACCCATAAAAAAGTAAAACTTCAAGAGGTCATGAACATATTTCAAGACGGAGGACAGACCCTAATCGTCAAAGGAAAAGGAGTCCAAACAACAACTCTGGGAGAACCATGGACATAACTGGCCAGAGTAGTGCAAAGCTACATTACATGCGACGGAAGAAAGGATGTGGTAAGACCACACCACATTAAATTATTAGCAGTACTAAAACAGAAATGCGCTGCGAGTTTTCCTACATTTTTAAATTTTTTACTGCATGACACTGCTCGGAGCATAAGGAAATCCCGTCGTACAGGGATGGTAGTAAGACACCACTGTCTAATTAGATTAATAGTTAGTTACAGTCTTTCCCATTAACATACTAGCTGGGAAGCGTTGGTATTCTCAATTGACGGAGGAATAGCCTTACCTGCCCCAAAACGAAAAAGAGTCACCAGCACAACAAACGAACCTCTGAAATGTAGACATTCCTCCAGATTAAGAAGAAGCATGGGAATGGTGGGAACCCTTCAGGGTAGCAGCAGCCAACCTGTGGAATTAACTAGTTCTAAAGAAGATCAACCCTTGCAACTTGAAGGAGGAGAAGATCAGGAAGAAGAGCAACCCCCACAACTTGAAGGAGGAGAAGAGCAGGAAGAAGAAGAAGGCAACCATACCAGTGAAGAAGAAATGGAGGAAGCAGAACCTCCCGTAACCTCCAGTGCAAGCCCACCGTAGAATCCATTACAGGAGGATGAATTGGCCCAAATTTTGGCCAATATGAGTGAATATATACAACCCCACAATTCACTCAATCTCAATATTGAGATAGAACAATTGCAGGAACATTCTGTCATCAGCAAGGACATGTTTGAGGAAATCCATTTTGAGGAGGAAAAAGAAGAAACCCCTCAAAAAACGGCAGAACCAACTAGGGTTACTTCCCCTGAGGTACCTAGCCCAGAAAATGTGATTACTGAAAGCAAGAAGTAAGCCTGGGTGAGGGCACAGCCACTGGAGAAAAAAACCTAGCAGAGAAACCAAGTACAGAAAAAGGAACAGTTGTTCCTTTCAAGAAGAAGAAGAAGACAAATGAACTTGAGAAGCTGTGGAGGGAATGGCAAAAGCTCCAAAAATTAAAAAAACAACTCAGGCAGAGGATTAGGGTGCTAAAAAAGGGGAAAGTCTCTAAAAGAACCCCGAAGATGAAGAATGCAGCCATCCAAACGGAACCGCATAATACAAGGGCCATGGAGACTCAAACCGAGCCCATATTCATTCAGGATAACAAGGAATAGCAGGAAGTTGTTATGGACGCAGTTGCCCAAACTGAAAATGTACAAGTCTGTAATAAATATGTTCAGACCGAGGCACTGTCCTCTAGCAGTATGGCCAACAAAGAGACACAGAATATAGGCACTTGACATTGTAATAAGAAAACCCAGGTAGATCTTCAACCCAAAAATGTTTTGATAAAATACCCTGGTATAGCAAAAATCCAAGAGGATCTCGCACAGGCTCAGAGGGCTAGAGAAAAGCTCAAAGAAGAGACTATTCCCAAAAAGAAATACCAACAGTTACAGCAGCAATTAAAGGACATCAATGCATCAGAGGCAGAAGCTTTCGATAGATGTCGAAAGGCAGAAGAGAAAGTTGAAGAGGTAAGGAATAGATTAAAAACGGTTAGGAATCAAATGGATACTCTTTGTTCTTTATACACAGATGTTCTAGCATGTAGGTGCCCTGCCAAAAATTATGCTTTGTTTTTATTAGAAAGATATTTGCAGTTAAAAATTAAGGCTGATAAGGTACGAAAACCTATAGAATTAGAAACGGTAAATGATTTTATAAGTTGCTGCAAACTCTATGGAGTAAAAGTCCAACGTCTACTCTATGAATTTTATTTGCACAATTTTATATTGGCTGAGGAAATGGAGACAAATCCGAGTCATTTTGTGGGTGATATCCAACATCAAGCATTCATTTCATTTGTTGTTAACCAGTTAAAATGGCTCAAGGCCTATAACACTTTTCAGAGCCAAGAAAATGGGTTAGACCTTTGGGTTAGGGGTGAACCGAGACACCCATTACAATTGTGGGCTAGGCAGAAAAGCTTAATGACAGAGGGTGTGATCCAAACATTGGGACCCATACACAAAGCAATCATCCTAGATGGGGTAGAATATTTTCTATCCATCAGAGACCAGGCCGTAGTAGCAGCTAAACTCTGATGGAAGACTTCCAATTGGAATATTCAAGGCAGAGAGCCATTCAATTACAGAAATTTTTGAGTTAGCTACCAGCCTCCTGGTTATCTATAGTAACCTCATCTTGAGGGAAGGCCCGTATTGGCTAGGTTGTAGATATCGCAACCCTATTATCTGGTATCCTGCAGTAGACTATAAGGCCAAATATGAATTACCTGAAGGGAAAACATGGCATGTTTTTGAAGTTTAGCTGCAAATCATGGTTTTAGACCACTTAATGAAAAACCCTCTCCAGCCTATTCTCTAACTGCTTTACATGTAAATTATGGTTTTCATGAGGACATGAAAAAGGGTAAGCAGGGGGGTGTGTTGAGAATTGGAAAAGGTATGCATTTGCCATGTATTTCTTTATCTTTTTCCTTTAATCATGACTCCTTTATGTTCTAGAATGATAATATATCGAAGAATTATAACAAAATTGAGGAGATTAATTCTTATTGCGAAATTAACTAAAGATTGTATTTTATTCTATATGGGAACTAAATAAAGTGGGAAGCCACCATTCGGAAGGAAAAGATAAGGCAAATGTAACTGTTTTCCCTTCAACAAAAGGTCGTCGCCAGACAAGAAGTCCAAGATCGGAGCGCACAGTCAAAGTAAAGAAAGGAACAGTGCGTCACCAGCACAAGAAGACAAAACGATAGCCGGAGAAGGAAGATAGAGCAAAGTTATCTATCCTTCTTGTTTTCTTTGCTGGCTGTTATAAAAGAATAGCGCTTGTAGAAATGAGAGAGGGACATCGTATGATTATTTATATTTCCTTTTGTAATTTCAGAATTGTTCATCGACTCTCGTTAATTAAAATAGAGTATGATTGCTTGTACACTCTGCTACATATGATTAATACATAAATTTGGTTGTCGTTCCATTAGTTGATACTAGAGTAATTCAGCGGTGCTTCACTAGCGGCTAAGGGCCCGACCCTGGTGGATCCACTTGCTATTTGTACCTTTAATTTCCTATTTCAGTCGTTTGATGGTTTGCATTAGTTTTCATTTCCTTTAAACCGCATTGCTTCACAGTTACCTTAGTTTATAGCTTACTGTTTAATGATTTATGAAATTGGTGTGTTGCATCAGTGAATCGCATTGCCGTTCCTTTCCACATAACAAGAGTATTTATTATTTTATAATTTTTATTGTTATGCTTTGCAAATGCAGAGTTTCGCTATTTAGGATTTCTATTCATTTCCATTAATAGTTTTCTGTTCATTTCCATTCATAGATTGTTGTTCATTGCCATTAGAAAGAGTTTGCTGTTTATTTCCAGTAAATAGATTTGTTGTTCATTCCTGTTAATTAGATTTACTGTTTATTCCTTTTTGCAAGAGTTTGGTTTTGCTTTAGAGTGTTATTACAAAAATCTTGTTTAGTCTACTTTCATTAGCAGCATTAGTGATTTAACATAGTTACCATTTCCATTTAATTTCTTTAGTGTGGAATGCAAGATCATCAACTGTAAAGGACATTGGTTATTACTGCCTACATACTGCCTACATTCTCAGATTGATTACCTTGTTCATATTTGATTTCATTTACATCAGTTGACAGAGGAAAGAGTTATTACTACTGCATCCTTGACTGATGATTTTTGAGTGATTGTTTGAATTACAAAACATTGAGTTTCAAATTGTTGCAATTAGATTTCATTTTCAAACATCCGTTTACTCTTGTATTTAAGACACTGTACTGCACATTGAAGAACATTACTCTTAGATTAAATTTCCGCCTCAGACTTAATACACTCTTGAGATAAAAATTCGTACCTGGATTGATAATTAATGTAGGATAAATAGGAGTTAAAAAGACACCTTTTATACCTCAACACCTGGTACGGGAGTCCATTCTTATTTTATTCTTCTATAGGTGGTAGGGTGGTGCTAGGGTGAGTTGTAGCTCATTGGGTGTTAGGGCATTTGTTTAGTGGACTACTGAAGAATCTCGGGCGTTGGAGAATTTATCCAATGGGAGTTGGAGAAGAATGATTTTCTAGATTCTAGGAAGTTGGAGCTTTATTTTCAATTGGAGTTGAATATTAAAGAATTATTAGAAAATCATTAGGTGGTTTTTGTCCCGGACTGGGTTTCCACCTTAAAAAATGTGTGCATTTGTGTTCCTCCTGTTTGTTGCTATCATTGTACAAACAATGATAATAATTGAAGATTGACTAATGCTCTAATTGAAAGGAATACTGATTCACCCCCCCCCCCCCCCTCAGTATTTCCAACAAGTTCACAATGATGGCAGTCTTGGAAGATGCAGCTAGAGTAGGTTTAGGCATTTTTAGGCTTTTTTGGACTATAAAAACTCTTCTTTTAGGCTTTTCTGGCTGCTTCTGTAAGATTAAACAGTTTACAGAAGTATTCTTTTGACTTTGGCAGGTTTTCTTGGATAAAAACAGGCAGAATATGGTATTTTCTTGGATTTTTCTTTCAATTTCAATTTTCAACTGATTTATAGACCTTCACTGGTTAGGAAACAAGCAATAGGGGTTTCTTGGGATTTTTTCAATGGATTATTTGGATTAAAAATCTTTTGAAATCAGGGACAGAGGTTAGGCTACCTTCAGAGGATTTCTGGTCTTAATTTAGAGTTTAAAACAATTTATAAAAACTATATAAACTCAATATTTTTAATTTAAAACAGTGCGCAGTATAGAACAACGTTTCTTAAAAACAAATTCCAGGGTTTGTCCTATTTTTAGGATCTTTTAATAGGCTTCTTTGGATGAATTTGGACTCTGAATATAGTCGTTCTTTATTAAAGTCCTTTCAAATCGATAACAGGCTTAATTTGTGGAGGAATACCTGTTATACACAGGTATAGGTCTTTGAAGATAGTTCTGTGGTATCTTTCTGGTTTCTGGAGAAATTCAAAGCTTCTCAGCAATCTTCAATGGCTATAGGCATAATTTTGCAGGTTTTGGGCAAGAAAATAGTGAAAAATGCTTGTTCTCTGATTCTGTATGGCAGATACAATTGATATGCGTAGAAGAAAAGGATAACCGTGAATTTTCATGATTTATTGGACGATTTTAGGGTTAATTTAAGCCTGCAATAAATGGCGATCAAATCGGGCGAGGAGGCGGTTTTCAGACTTCAAAGGTGAAAAACCACTGGTGGTTATCACATGGGTCTGAGGTGGTAAGCAGTTTTGAATAGATCGAATGGGATCCAATGAGAATGTGCCACGTCAAGGAGAGATAAAAAGGTGAAACTGCCTTTTTCGCGTAGAAATGAAAAGGTTAAAGTCACACAGGTTTATTTAGGATATCGTTTTTCCATCGTTGGATTGGGGAAAGCTTATGCGAACGGTTGAGATATAATCTAGAAGTTGCATCGGGATTGGAGTGGGACTGGGGTTTTCATATATGCGGCGATGGGTTTTTAACTTTATAAATATGTATTTATTAAAGTTAAAACTTTGGGTTATACAATGGTGGAGGGTTAATGTTTATATATATGTTTTTTTTTAAACATTTACCAAATGTTTCAATGAATAATGTTGGCATGGATTTATTATATAGTTTTTTAAATGTTTTGACAATTGTTTAAAAACCATAGGGGCGGGGATTAGTTTTATTGATATGTTTAAACCAATGGGAATAAAGGGCGGGTTTTTATTTCTTCACGTGGGATATTTTAACATTGGTTTAAACATTCAATAGTAGGTTTTGTGGTTATTTTAAATGTAAAGGTTTTAATAGTATACGGGAGGGTATAGTTTAGGGAATTAATATATAAGTTAGAAATTAATATAAAAAAAGGGGGTAATGTAGGAAACTAATAAAAATACATAAATTAACACCACGTAAAGTCTAAAAGATAGACAAATAAGCCTATTTTGTCCCTTTTGTGCTCTTCACACTTAAACTTAGGATAAAATGCATTTTATGGGTTTCTGAGTGATTTTGAATGGAAATGAAATTAATTATTTAGGGTTTTTACTTAGGAAAAGGGATCATGATTATGGATGAAGGGTAAATGTTGATGAATATGGGTTTTGTGTAGGAATTCAATATTTTTATCCAATCGGCTATCGAGCCTTGGGTCCGGTCCCAACAGAAGTCAGAGAAGTGCTCTGAGCCTTTTTAACTGGAAGTTTAGAATACTGAATCATTGTGGGGGAAGGGGAATTAGTAATTTTTTCCCGATGATGCTTTATTACATGCTTGCACAACTGCTTTCTACCTACCCACCATTATTTCTAACATTTTTTACTTCATTTTCAGGGGTGCATTTAGGCTTGCAACCCTATATCAATTTTTATTTCAAAACATAAAAACTATCTAAGTCTAACTTTATTTCATCCGAGGGCTCAGATTAAACTATTGAGCTCCTCATTTATTCTCTAAATATCTATTGATTTGTCAAGTTTAAATTGTTTTACATATATCTATTCTCTATCTAAAACATGAAGTTCAAATCATGAAAAGTTAAGATTAAATTGTTTAACTAATAATGGATTATGGCATTTATTGACAATCTGCACATAATCATTATTCTTGCAGTAAAAGTAAATAGTAGCGGCATTTTGACTTGCTCACTTTCAGGTTTTATTTTATCTCTTTTTTCTTTTGGGGTCTATCTTTTTCTAAGTCCTTTGATATTTCTTTTAGGACTTTTACTCTCTTTTCATTTTTTATTATTTTTCATTTTCAAAATATGGGAAAACAACTTGAGAAAGCAAGGCATGTACATATTTACAAGACTATAAAAGTCAATTCAAAAATTATGAACCGTATTATTATAGGACCCTAACAAGTCCCACCCTAACTCCCTTACTTAAATACTTTGTTAATGTATGAGGCTACTTTCCTTAAATAATGTTAATTAAATAATTAGTTAACATCATTCATTATAAAAAGTTTTTTTGTTTTAATAAGACCTAGTTGGTTAGCTCTTATTATAAGGGGCCCATATGTAGTTCAGATTCTTTATGGATAGTTGTATATAGAGTAGAAGGTTATGTAATGTTTTTTCAAGAATTGTTATTGTATTTGGAGCATTTCTTTTGTAGGTTTCCCCCTTCAAGAGGTAAGTGAGCATAGCTCTTTATTTTCTATTATCAAAGATATCTTCCTTAGGTTTTATCTCTTTCTCTCCTTTTTTGCATGCATTCTTTGGTTTTGTACTATATTTAATGTGAATTACACTATAACGAACATATTGAGATGTGCCTTAATGATTTTTAAAAAAAAAACTTAGATACCAATATTATATGTCATGTTTGTTATTCCTTTAAAATATACTAAAATATAGATATTAAGAAGTTTGTGAACCCACGTGGCTTTGGATTAATAGTGAATGGGTGCACTATTAAGGAACACCTTGCAAAAATGTCACCAATTCAAATCCCCCATGGTTTAGCTAACACAAGAATAGGAAAAACAAGTTTGTGTTTTTATATAAATTACTATTTATATAATTAAATGGGTTTAATTCAATTAAACATCTTCAATATTATTAGAATATACATGTTATATTCTAATATTAAAGTCAAACACATTGATTTATGTTAAATAATTTATTAGAAATCCAAACCAAAAATATGGATAAGTATTCCTTAGACTTATGATTCAAATCTTCTAAATAAAACAAATTAGTGAATTTATTAAAGATAATACTCACAAATATAGAAAAGTATTTCCTAAATTTTTTCATAAATATTTATTTATTTATTTATTCTAACTCTATGTAAAACCTTTTTCCTTCTTCATCATTAGTTGAAAAAATAAGAAAACTGAAAAAAAATATATTTAGATTTAAAGCACTTAATATTAAATTTCAACTTATCATCTATTTAATTTTTGTTTTCTTAAAGAAAAATGAGAGTTTGTATTACTTTTTTTTTTTTATTGGTTGGGAGCGCAACATATACATCTGATGCCAAAGAGTTTGTAAATCAAAACAGGTTTCCATATATTTTAGGACTATTCTTGATAGTATGAGAGATCAAATTTTTTTTGTTCGTTTCTTCCTATTTTATCATGTTTAACTTTTTTTATTTTCTAAAAAAATATATAATATCAAAAAAAAAAAATTAAATCATCTATTAATCATTTAAGTGAGAAGGGTCTTGATGCTACCATGTTTTCTCCCTTGGAGGTGAGACCAACAACTACATCATTATGGTCAGGTTGATACTAGGAACCAATTATAGAAGTACTTGCCCAATGCCCACTTATCCTCTGAGGGTAATAGGTCCTTCAACTTAAGTTTTATCTCAAAAGGCTAGAAAAGGGGTTGTGTAATTATCTCACACCATCTAGATTTTGTTCCCGCTTCTCTAAATTTTTCCTCCTTCTACACTGAGAGTTCCTTCGACATGTTTCTCAACTTAGAAATTCCATAAAAAACATATTGATTGAATTTGTGGTTACCTGAAGTTACAACAAACTTTGGTTGAGTGGGTGGGGTTCGAGAACTTAGGATGGAGTCATGGATGTGCAATATTCCCAATTAGCCATGAGCTAGTTGGAATATTAATTTTTGTTTTTGCTTTCCTGTTTAGTGGATAAGAGGATATGGAGATACATAAATATCCTTAAATAAGAATAAAATAAATGCCAATGTGAAAAGAAGACATCTTGGCAGCTTAATTGAGCACCCTTAGGTCTGAAAAGGGGCTGGAACACTTTGACTGGGTCAACATTGACCAAATCAACAACGTTGTCATGGAGTAGTGGTATTCAATGAGGGACAACTCAGTTTTAGATGGAGACTCTTTGCATGGAAGTAGTGTCGTAAATGAATGGGGCTTAGGGTTAGAAAGCTCATTTCTTATATAAGGAAGAGGATGGAAGCCATATTTCATTATGTTGATATATGTTTATGTTTTGATATATGGTATGTTTAAACATATAGCTTTCTTTGGCTATTTAGCTAAGATTTCAAGTGTTTTTTAGCACAGGGTGTTCCTGATCGGGAATCCCACCTCTTTCCTTGAGAGGCCTCTTGGAAGAGCATTGTACTTTACTTCCACATTCAGGCTTTAGGCCAAGCTTCATCTTTCATGTACAACACAGATCGTGTTGAGGGTTGAGTTGTGTTGTAGGTTGCAACAATGGAGAACATCTTTGGATCACTTCAATGCTCATTTTTAGTGGAGAAGGATTCATTTCCATTGGGATGACAGTAACGAAGGCCCTTGAGCCTTATTACAGCATTTGGAATCAGGCCACTTATTTATTTTCCCCTACAACGTAGTTTCTGTCTTGGACTGTGTTATTTTTAGGGAGGAGTTGCAAGGTGGTTTCAGTACACCATTTAGGGAGGAGGTTTTCTAGTGAAGGGATCAACCTTTCATCTAGAAGATCTATTGGAGGAGGCTGCATTATTTTTTATATCTTATCAGCCCCATCTTTCTAGTCTATATTTTGCAGTGAATCTTCAGCCCTAAGGCTTTGATTCCCATCTTGTACATGGTGTATTTCTTAAAACCCTTATTAGGTTCTTCATTGGAGGTTGTATAGTGCCTAGATTTGTATTAGTTGTATCTTTTGAGGCATATACCAGCCCATGATCTATTGTATATTCATTTTTTGTAGCAGTGCTTTTGAAACTGCACTGTAGTAGTGTCTCCGACATTTTGGTATTGTAGCAGCACCTCTTATTGAGGGTTTTGTCCATTGGAGGATTTTTCTATCTTGTTGTACATTTTGTGGCCCATTATTATACATATATATGTTGTTGTTATGATGAATGGAAGGTCTCCATATTGGTCTCATGTTTTGATCTAATGTTTACACTACTATTTACATGTTTTTGGTCTATATTCCTGCTTTTCCCATTTGGGAATATTACAGTGGTATCAGAGCATAATATTAGCTCAGCCTGTGCATCTTGAAAATCCATTATGTAATCAGAAGAAGGATATCCTCTCAAAGATAGAGAGAAGAGGCACATTAGAAGAATAAACCAGAAGTTTGACTATACAAATGATAAAGAAGACAAGGGTAAAACTCCTTTATCAGGAGAAGATGAAGAGAAGGAGTTTCCTAAGATCCTTCTTAGAACTATGCAAGATATTGCTAGAGAAATAAAGGAGATGAGGATGGATAGATACAAGGAATCCCCTAAAGTATTTCTGCATGGTGAAGGCTCTGGAATTTCTCATCACTGGAGTGATCAACCAGTGAAGCACCAACAAGTTTCCCAACGCTCTACAATGCCTACATTCTTAGCAGTGGGAAATGAAGGGTTTCAAGAACAAGAAACTCTTGGAGACTATTTCATGGAGTATGAGTCTCAATCTCAGAGATTCAAAGATCACTTTATTTTTCAAGAATTTTGTCAGATTAAGGAAAATAGGAGACCCGGGCATCACAATAGAGGTGGAGGATTCATTTAGAATCATGATCTACATCGAACTATGGGAAGCTTTTTCTTACCCAATTTTGATGGGTCATATAAATGCACTACCAAATCATGGGTAGAGAAGCTTGAAATCTACTTCCAGCTAAACAAAGTACCATAGATGGAGGCCATTAAGATAGCAATGCTGCAACTTGAGGGTGAAGAACATGATTGGTGGTTCCATGGCTTGTCTACATTGGGTCATGCCAATGTGACTGCATATTTAGAGTTCACAAGGAGGTTGGTGGAGAGGTTTTGTAGAAGAGATCCTAAGGCACCATTCACGGGGCTAACAAATCTCAAACAATCAGGTAATCCAGAAACTTATATTTCTGAATTTTTAAAACTTTATGTTATGGTTCCTGATTTATTTACGGCAAGAAGGGTCTACATGTTTGTTGATGGGTTAGAAGAACCTCTTCATGGGTTGGTTAAGTATACCAAGCCCACTACCCTTCATTATGCCATTGAAAAGGCTAGAGATCTACAATATTCCTTGCCAAAAGCAAAGGCAACATTTCAGCAGAAACCCTCTTTTTCATCAAAGGGAAAAGATGAGAAGGCTCCTTTCTCAAAAGAGAGCCAAAGTAAAAAACCTCTTAGTGATGATGTCCGAAGAGATTTGAGGAGAAGGAAGATTTTCTTCACATGCCAAGAATCTTGGGCACCCGGACATAGATGTGCAACAGGAAAGGCACATTATATAGAGGTCTTCTCAGATGATGAGGAGGAAGAAGAAGAAGAAACAGAAAGGGGTCACAACACTGGCATAGTAGGAGATGATCCACCACCACCAGAAAGTGAGGAGGGATCAATTTGTCCAATAAAAGGGGCTCTTTCATAAATTAGAGTGGTACCCAATTATCAGGAAGCTTCCACATAAAAAACATAGTTGGATTTGCACAGTGGAAGCCAGGACATGGTAGTCCCATCCATTATTCATATGAGATTGATCCATGAGACATCATTGTTTTATGGTAAACCACCTGGGAGACCACCTGATCCAAAATAGGTGAGAGATGTCTCACATTATGTTGCACCACTCATAGACCCAGGAGGAGTGGGAACATTGGAGGGTTATGACACAGCGCAGAGAGTCTTGGGTAGACTCAAGGAGGAGGGAGACATTCTCCCAACATCATCATTACCCACTCTCATTTTAGATTCTGCGTTGAGGAAGGAGCAACATGGGGAGGATAAAAACCTTCCAACATGTACCTTTAGCATGGGATATGTCAAAGAGAAGGAAAAACATATGACATGTTCTTTGTGATAGATCATCAGCGCTGTCACTATGGAGAATAGATCCCTATTGGAAATCCCAGTTGTTGGCGGATTATTCCAAGGAAATTTTTTCATGCATGATACTTGATGACGAGCTTCAAGAGGAGGGCTATTCAGTCTAAGATGAAATCATATATTACCATGGTACGATCTTCTTATCTAGATATTACAAGCTCAAGGATAAGTTACTACAAAGAGAAAATGAAGATTTTCTCTTCAGCCATACTTATTCCATGAGAGCCTACAACACTATCGTGGAGGGATACACTTGGGAAGGATTTGAGGAGGAGATATATCAGCATTTGAAAATATGCATAGATCATGTGTAGATGGGAGAGATACATAACTCTATGGAGGAGTTAGCACAACCACCTCTTTCCTCTTTTGGAATGAGAGGGGATCTATCTATGGACCACTCCATTTGTATGAGCATAAATTATGGTGAGGAACATGTTTATGTGCATGATGTTTCACTTGATTATTATTTGCATTCCTTTACCATGTATATGCAGGCCATTGCTCCAAGGAGGAGCATTCTTCAATATAATCTTCATGGCCAACTTTGGGCCATAAACATTTCTGAACATGGCCTCTCCCTAGGAGGATATAAAGAGATGTTGTTTCACTCTGGGTCCACTCCAAAGGCACCAAACATTTCTCACCTTTTCAGAACTTGTGAGAAACCTTGGAAAACAAGTAAGTGGTGGGGAAACCACTTACCATATCACTATCTGATGCAGTCTGGAGATTTATTGTGCTGGTTCCACATGTGGGACTATGACCCACCTCCATTTTTGCATATTTTTGTTTGTATGTACTTGGTTTTGATCCCATACATTGATGATGTACTTATTCTTTTTATGGGGATGACTGGAGGGAGGATGGGAGGATTCGATGTGCCCTTTGGGAGAGAGATTCTCCATGTTCATTATGCTACATGTTTTAGGGAGGACTTTGGGCAAACCATGATTGGTTCATTAGATCTATTGCTTCCTTGTGGGATGAGTCATTTGCATCTCATGAGAACTTGGGAGGATAATTTCATGGAGGGATGGATTGGGAGACACTTGGCTTATGAGGGAAGCTTATCACATGGAGGTGTCACCAATGGTGGAGGAGAAGATTTGCATCACTCACCTTGTTAGTTTCTTGAGGACAAGCAACATTTGGGAGGGGAGGACTGTAATATTCTCAATTGGCCATGAGCTAGTTGGAATATTAATTTTTGTTTTTGCTTTCCTGTTTAATGAATAAGAGGATATGGAGATCCATAAATATCCTTAAATAAGAATAAAATCAATTCCAATGTGAAAATAAGACATCTTGGCAGCTCAATTGAGCAACCTTAGGTGTGAAAAGGGGCGGGAACACCTTGACTGGGTCAACTTTGACCAAATCAACAACGTCGTCATGGAGTAGTGGCATTCAATGAGGGACATCATAGTTTTAGATGGAGTCTCTTTGCATGGAAGTAGTGTCATAAATGAATGGGGATTAGGGTTAGAAAGCTCATTTCCTATATAAGGAAGATGATGGCAGCCATTTAATTATGTTGATATATGTTTGTGTTTTGAAATATGGTTTGTTTAGACATATAGCTTTCTTTAGCTATTTAGCTAAGATTGAAAGTGTTGTTTCGCACAGGGTGTTCTTGATCAGGATTCCCACCTTTTTCCTTGAGAGGCCTCTTGGAAGAGCATTGTACTTTACTTCGACATTCAAGCTTTAGGCCAAGCTTCATCTTTCATCTACAACGTAGATCCTGTTGAGGGTTGAGTTGTGTTGCAGGTCCAGCAGTGGAGAACATATTTGGGTCAGTTCAGTGCTTATTTTCAATAGAGAAGGGTTCCTTTCCATTGGGAGGATGGTAAGGAAGGCCCTTGAGCCTTATTGCAACATTTGGCATCAGGCCACTTATTTATTTGCCCCTACAGCGTAGTTTCTGTCTTGGATTGTGTTTTGTCCATTGGAGGCTTGTTCTATATTGTTTTATTTATTATTATACATATATATGCTGTTGTTATGATGAATGGAAGGTCTCCATATTGGTATCATGTTTTTATCTAACGTTGACACTGCTATTTCCATGGTTTTGGTCTATATTCCTGCTTTTCCCATTTGGAAATATTACAGGATGTGAGCACATACATCCCTGACGTCGTGCCACTTGAGTTCCAATCATAGGGTAGTTGATTGATGGCCATTGTTCAAGCCCGAGCTGTTAACTTTTCCTTCATGGATTTCCTCAACGATAGTTCATTTCTAAGGGAAGATAATATTTAAATTCTCCCCAAGAGAAAACCAAATTTTGCCCAAAGTATTACAAATAAATGTCTCTCCTATAGATTTATTCACCATGGGAATGGATAGGACCCATTCAAAAACTTCCAAGATAGGAATGGACTCAAGGATATGCATCACATGATCCTCCTTCTCTCTACACTTGGGAACCTTATCCCTATCCAAACCTTCCCTATCTCCCTCATTACATTTCATTAATTTGATTTCATGTTGTATATTATGATCAACCACCACTGGACCTATCCCATTTGTTTTATTTATACCTTGCATATTGATAAAGTAAGGATGTGATTTCCTATTGAATATTAATTCTAATTAAACCTTGCACAGTTGTTGATACTTGATTGGTCAGTTCATTGGCCTTAACATTATTTTTCCTTAGGACATGATGGATTTCATAAGTTATAATTTTTTTGAATGCTATAGGATCTTTTTGATGATTCTTTTTATAATGTGCTCTTTAGGGAGAATCCATTTCTTCATGTTCTTAATGATTATTTTTGAATCTTCTAATTGTTGAGAGGTTAGTGATGTTCCTTTCCTGAGTGAGGAGAATGCACTAGAGCAAAGCATAAGTTCCAACTTAATTATTAGTTCTCTAACCTAATCCCCATAAAAATATTAATTCAATAATTTCACTAAAACATAAAATAACCATTCCTGCTCCTACCTCTCCTTTAACATATATTCAACATACATACTCATAATGACATATTATTCCCTTTTATTCATCTCACCTATTAAAAAAACCCACTCTCTACCTTTAATCATAATTTTATAATCAAATATAAAATAATATTTATATCATTTAATCATCTTGTTAAAAGAGGGGCCCCTTTCCCTGTCTTTATCATTATAAAATAATACTTCTAGATTACTTCTTTATAATTTTTCTTTGATTATATTTCAAATAAAATTTTAAAATATACTTTATTATTCAATTTTATTAAATTTAAATATTTTATTTTTTAAAATAAAATTGAATATTTTATATTTTAATATATTATGATATTTTAAAGTATGGAAAGTATTCCTTACCTTTCTATTATGTTTATTTAAAAAATATGTAATTTAATTTAATTATTATTTTTTCATAAATAAGAGATATTTCAATTTTTTTTTTAATATTAAATTTATTTTATTTTCCAAAACTCAAACTCTATTCTAATAATTTGATTTTAAAGTTATAGCTAAATTAAACATTAAATGAGTATATCTTGGATTAGGTGAGTTGGGATGTGTTAGTGATGCCACCACCCCATGAAATCAATGCAGGTGATGTACCCCCATTTTATCTTAACACTTAGCATGTAGATGGATCTAGGTGTTTATGGTTTTAAGTGGGATGTGTTAATGTTCCAGTTGGATGGCTTGAAGTTGATGTTGCTCGTACAAAGGCATGCCTGAATGGTGGTGGCCACTACTCCTAAGCCATCATTTCTAATGCAAGGATGACTCTAGAAACTCATTTTCCTCAAGCTCCATTGCAATTTGTTGCTATTTCAATTGGGAAGATGAGGAACTGGTAGTTTCTTTCCTCCCCACATTAGTTTCCTTCTTCATTTTCTCTATTTCCTCGCCTTTGTCGTGAGCTATCTCCACCTCATTTCTCCATGGGTGAGAGGAAGAAATATATAAGGTTGTTGGTTCTTTGTGAACGTCTTGATTTGCAAGATTTTTTGTATTAGACGCATAGGCTATGGTACTTTTTGGAATTTAACATGGTGAGGCAATGAGCTCTCGTTCACCTAGGAAACAACAATTTACCATGGTAGCAACATTCATGGGGAGCAAGGGGGGTTCTCACACTCATTTAAGGGTTAAAGCCTCAACTTGGGCTTTCATAGAAAAAATAAATTATATGGTTTGGGAAGATATTCAAGAGATGGAGGCAGTTGTTATAGTGAAACGTGCTCACATTTCAGATTGAGAGGTTGTGGCAGATATCTTAGGTTGGGTTCTTGACCCATAGGTGCACCCTGGGAAGACAAAACCAATACCTTCTTACCACTGAGCTCTATTGAAAACTATTTCTTTTTTGGGGGAAGGTCATCATAGATCAAAATGTATACAAGGAAAAAATATTGTTAATACTTGATACAATAATGTTGAATCAAAAGGAAATGCGGCTTCGCCTCAAACATATTGAAGATCAACTCCCTCATATTCCTGGTACAAGTGGTAGTAGCAAGGAGCTCCCTAACCCAATTGAGGTGGATGTCTCAGATTATACTTAGTTTTTATAGCTTTGATTTCACAATTTTGTTGTATTTCTAATAGAGCTAAGCATAACCATTCTAGTTTGAAATGCCTTCATATCAGGCACTATATAACCATGCCTATGCTCAATTTCTTTATGTTTTCATTTCCAAGAAACTATGTCAGTATCTAACTCTCTAGTTTAAACTCATAGTAAATTTTAGAACATATTCCCTTTTATTTTATAAGTAGTTTGTTTCTCTAGTAATACACCATGGAAAAACAAAACTTAAAAACTCTATCATATCTTGATATAATAAATAATTAACTTACAAAACAACAACATCAAATAAGTACATAAAACCTCCTTAATTATAATATCTATTCATAATAACACCTCTTCAAAATGATAGGTATGACATATCATTTATTTTTATTAATATAAAATATTAACATATTTTATTTTATTTTTATTTTTATTTATAATGAATTAATTAAAAAAAAATTAATATATATATAGATATAGTTATACATTCCATTATATATTCCATATATATGTTTATCTTTACCATCAATATTGTTAAGATCATCATATCACTCACAGACCCTCGAAATAACCCTTCACAATTATATATATATATATATATATATATATATATATATATATATATATATATATATATATATATATATATAATTTAATTTTCTTTTTATCTTAAAATCTACTTCAACTAACACTATTAATTATTATTAAGATATTAATTAGTAAATATTCTTTATATATAATTATTAAATTCAAGAAAAAAAGCAAAACACGAAAAGTCTAAATCTGATGGGGAAGTATCTTCATCGTGCAAACCTTCATCTGATGGGGACACGAGATATCTTCATCGTGCAAACCTTAAAGGTTGACATTGTGGATGGGGAAGTATTTGACATGAAATGGTATTAAATATAATTCAATAAACTTAAAATAATGTAAAATTAAAAATACTAGGCAACTTGCAAATTTAAATACACAAATGGATCACCATGTTTTATTAGTGGGCAGCGGGTAGGGTGGCAAGCACGCAATCTCTTTTATTTATTGAATGCCAATCTCTTTTAACAAGAATGGATCTTCACACGTTTCAAAATAATTCTTCATCAATATCCATCTCTCATACATTTTATTTATTATTATCTTCTAGTATAGCCTTATAATAATGTTGCGGAATAAATAACATTCAAAGTGTCTCTTTTTTTCGGTGATGATTTTGATTTTGATTAGAATCATGTTAAAAGTATGAGTTTTATTTTTGCAAAGAATTTGGTTTCTTAAATTTTAATAATTTTAATTTTGTTAGTTTGTTTGAGTTTTTTTTAGAGATTTTATTAGGTTTGATTTGTGGCTTAAGAGAATTTGATTTAATATTATTTAAGCTATCAAAATCATTTAGTGATCACATTCATCTTGGACCACAACATCCCTTAACATGAATATATTTTTATTTACAAAATTTCCATCACTACCTTTCACATCACAAATAACTTAATAATACACTTCATTATAAACTTAATAATTTTAAAATTATCTAAATAATCAAATTAAAAAAAATCAAAATATTTAAAAATAATATTTATAAAAAAAAAAACCAACGTTAAAAATGAAATGATATGAATGACCCCATACCATAGAATGGAATTATATGAATGCCCCATACCATAGAAATCTAAGCTACGAATATGAGCCCATTATATATAATTAATAATTTTTTAATATCTATTTTAAAAAATAAATTATTAAAAATGATTTAACTCTTATATTCAATTCTTAAAAATAATAAGTTAAATATCTATTAAATTCAAACTTTATTGATAAAAATATAATTTTATATGTTTAATCATAAATATTTAAAAAATATTAACTATATTAATTTTAATTGTTTTTTTTAATAGCACACAGTATTATAAAACTTTGAATTACATAGCCAAAACTATTTACATTATGAAAGACAAAACTTTCTTAAGTATTATTAGTTTCTTTTATGTTTCAGTAAAACCAAAATAAAGCTTTTTTACCCCTAAAAGCCCTGTGAACTAAGATTTTACACTAATATGGGTATGACCCATAAAATTGACCCAAAATCAAAATATATATGCAATACATAATAAAACATCATTAACCGGGATTTGAAGGGTTGGCTTCTTCACTAGAGCGATTTTTCCCCTTGCTCATTTTTGCGCCATCATCTCTGACGCTAAGGTTCTACTGTTGTTGATTAAGAGCGGGGTCTGGAAGTCCAATAATTATCTCATAGGCCTTTGCAAAGAAACTATTGCTAACCAACTCAGAATTATAGGTGAGGAGGTCGAATACCAACTTGATAATATTTTTATCCATCTTAGCCCTAATACTTTAAAATTTTGCATAAATGTGATCCACATTGGCAACTTGATCCTTCTCCAATACCTCCACTCTCTGCATGAGAAGGTCAAAAATTCCCATAAGAAATTTATGAAATGAAATTTTAACGTCGACGAGACTAAAAATAGTCTATGGGACTATGAGTTCCCTATTTTTCGCCTTTTGCATTCCAGTCCTTTTCTTATTCAAATTGATGATGAGTTGACCCAACCTTCCAACAAACCCATCGTTGAAAAAGACAATGCCAAGAAATTGATGCTAACATATTCCCATAACTTTCTCTGATGTCTTTGAACGCATCACATTCCAAAATGAAATGTTTTTATGATTCCACTGCCCCAAATGTGCAACATGTACACACTCATTCTTCCCAAGCTTCTTTAGGCATTTTCCATCTTCTTGTTTCACACCGAAGTTGATATGAGTTGGTTCTTAATTGAGAAATAAGAACCTTTGCCCTCCACAAAATGTTAGCTCCAATATACTCCTTTTGTTGGAGATCATACGTAGGGTTGAATTCTTCAATGTAGTACTTCTTTCTACCCAACTCTTTTCCCCATACATGTTTACAAAACTTCTCCATAACAAAATTCTTTAGCTCCTTTCTATTTATGGGACAAACATTGAGGTAGATATTCCATTTTTTCATCCATGTGTAGTTTTGTATCATCCATGTTTTCTTTCTTTCACTCATGCCTTCCTTGAAGATAACATTAGGCCATCTACCTACTCCCATTTGCTCAATTCTTCTTAGATATCTTATGAGCCAAAACATAGCAATTGCTTCGATGGGAGTTGCTCTTGTTTCACTCAACATTATCTCATAAGGTACCGAACTTTTTATTTTGAATTTTCTCATGATCAAGCGTTTTTTTATTTTCTCAATTTTCTTCCATTTTGAGACAGGGGTGATGCTAACCCAAAATTCACACCGATATAGCATCACTGGACAAAATAGGAGTCCAAAAATCACTTTAGTCGTTTTCCAATCCCATAACTCTACCTCTCTACATCTATTTTGAAGAGAATATAATGCTTTCCACCCTAATAATATTCTCTTCTTTCTGCAGTCCTCTTCCATCGATCCATGTCACTCTCCATAAGTTTCCCACACGTAGAAGCCATGAACAAACCACGCAACTGAACATGACTGCTAGAAATACAGTTAGAAGGGAGGCAGATATATGCCTCTTGGAGAGGAAAGGCCGAATTATATAATGTGTATTCCCTTCTTCAACAACTGTACTATGCCTTCTCCATTAATTATTGCAACTCTTTGATACTCATGCCATTAAGTAATTGTCCGGCACAAGAAACCTCTTAAATAAACCTTGCAACCACTTTACAGTGGCATGAAGTGGAATTTTCCTTCGTCTCTTCATCATTAAAGTTTCCAAGTGATATTTTGTCTTCCGAGGAATGTAATTTACACAAATGTCTATGGTGTTTTCCTCCAAGCATTTAAAGCTTAGTGGAAATCACGTCAGAAAACCTCAAAATTCCAATTAACGACCAAGTGGATATATGACACGAACCTCATCCCACTTGTTCACCATGCGGGGAGTTATTATTCTGACTATTATGAACCTATCGACTCCTTCAATGATGGCCTTGGTCTCCAGATATGACATGATTTGATTATGGAATAGGAAATAATCCCATGTCACGTCCATTAATTTCAAATTTTCCCACCCCTAATTACGCGCCTCAATTTTCCATTTCGTCAACCTCATGATTGAAATGGTGAAGAATGTGGAAAAGGGACAATTTAAAAAAAATTTGATATGAATATTGATCCTCTTCAATACTACAAGGCACAAAATATCATGGGTGTGGATGGGGTTTGAAAACATTATTACCACAAGTATAGAATCCATAATTATAGTCATTTCCTTGATTCCTTGACTCTGAGTGATGTCCAAGCCTTTCTAAAGCACTACAATTTTTTCCTTATTATTTGTTGTTATACCTAATCCCCACACAAATATGGTTGTGACTTGTTCGTTGGGGTAGAATAATACCCCTCCTACTCTTGCCACCCTTTAATATTAATTGTTCTATAATGAAAACTGATATTTATATTAAATAAATTGTGGGCTGGTTGGAATGTACCACCAACAACTAGGGGGTCTCCCTAGTGTGAACTCCCAATTAGACCTCACACCGTTTGGGATAGGATCCCCATCCGGTATGTGGGACCAACTTCCACCATGAATATTTCCACCCTTGACTATCAAATGAAAAGGTGTCAGAGTGGGGACAAGAATGAAATGCCCAGAAAATGAAACAAAATCATCCCAAGATTTAAAAACTTCGGAAAGAGGTACGAAGGAATATGCCATGATAGGGATTAGTGAGCCAAAACCCAATCAGACATACATGACCAAGAACATGTCAGAGGTTAATTGTAAATTATTTCACAATAGATCACTGACATGGCGAGAAAAAAGTAAACACAGATTCAAAATCAAAACATACATGCAACAACTAAGAACCAATACATAACCTATTGCGTATATGAAAGAACACATGCAAATATAGTGAAAATATTAGACAAATAATATAACCACCATGAGTAAGCACGGGAATTAGTGCCAAACCTGAAGGAAATCTTATTAATGTTGTTGCTGCAATTTCAAGTACATATATTTCAATTGGTCAAAACCCAACAATGGAACATGAGATGCTCATATCATTTCCCAATGCAAAACCCTAGCCTCACTGCAACTCACTATACTAGCTTCCAAGAGCAAAGTGCCTCTATCTCTCAAGAAAAAATTAGTTATCTAATCCTAGCCTCAACTCAAGTGCTAAAGGTCCCTAACAATGAGGCATGAGGGTGTACTTATAGAGGTGAGGTGATTTTCCACCTACTATGACCTTTGACCTACCCTCATGAATCTTGATCTTCCTCAGAGCTCTCTCATCCCTACTACTTATTACCTGCTCAATTGATATTAGCACAAAGAATTTTACTAAGGGTGTAATTTTTCATATTTTTTTTAAATAAAATGTAAATTAAACGATACATTAGAAAAAGGAAATAAATATAAATTATTATTTATTTACCTGTTTTTTAATTAATTAAGGAAAGAAAGAAATATTAATTTGAAATAGATATACAATTTAAATAATTTAGATAGAGTGCTAATAACATATAGAAATCATTAAATTAATTAACAAATTTTATAGTGATGAGTAAATAAAAGGAGAGGAAGGAAACATGTGCATAGTGGTTGTGTGCTTCTTTCTCCCAATTCTGAACCTCCAAAACCCTAGTTGATCTCTTGAAATCCTTGATGGCATTTGGAATTAAGGGGATTGTACCTGTTTCCCCCCTTATGCCTTGACATCGATGCATTTAACATTCTTATATTGGCACGATTCAAAATCCCAAGGTTGTTGCCTACCAAATTCGTTAAGAACATGAAATAAATTCCAAAATTCATGGTGAACTCTGCAAAATTATGTATATGCTGCTTTGCTTGGCATATCAAGGTCTAGTGGGCCAACTCATAGAGATTTGGCTCTCCCATAAATCCATAAATATTTGGCTAGATAAAAAATAGAGGCCTTTAATTAAGGGAAAAGTATTTTCATCCTTTTGTGGAAGGTGTTTTTTTACCTTTTATTTTGAAGATAAATCTAATAGACTTGATATTCATAAGTGCAACTTATTTTATGAGAGTTCAAGGCTTGTATCTAGATAAATGGATTCCATATTTTTTATGTAACCAGATCACAAAAAGGATAGATCAACGACTTCAAAATTAGCCTCTTCAAGGGGGAAATCTCCTTTACATCACATAAATGAGAAATTCTTGGATGATACAAATGATAAGACCTCCTTGGTATATATAGGAGTCTAAGGGGTCATAATACAATCAAAGCCTACATAACAATAATAATGTAAGGGAACAAAAATAACAATAGTGGGCTTCTATGGGGCACACAATATGGGGGATACATGGGCACAATAATACAAATAGGGGGCTACACTAACAATAACAATAAGGGGAATACACTAGTATTATAGGGACCTAACATGCCCCTCTCCTTCAAAAAAGTGTGTTCATCAATGCTTGAGTAGTTCATGATGCTTCTATATAAATTTCTCATCCTTCCATGTGGAGTCTTCAGTCGGTAAGTTCATCCACTTAATGAGATACTCTGAAATTAATTGATTCCGTAGCTTTCAGGTTCTTGTTTCCGTGACTGCTTCAAGATCAAATATGATTTTTCCTTCTTCGTAAAGTTCTGGAAACACTGTTTGAAATGGGATCTTGTCACCAATGACCTTCTTTAAGAATGAAACATGGAAAACTGGTTGTACTCGGGAAGATGCATAATACTCCAATTTGTATGCCATAGTCCAATAGTTTGCAACACCTTATAAGGACCATAGTACTTGGGTGATAATTTATTATCCTTCTTAACTGATCAGGGGCTCAGTTTTATACTAAAAAATCAAAATTTTCATAATGGCTCAAAACCTGAACGACCGTGTATTTCTCGTCATTCTGAATTTGGCAAAATTTGCTTCGTGCAAAATGGACTCTGTATGCTCTTGGAAATGAGTTATCTTCGCTTTTCTAAATAGGAAAAAAAAAAAAAAAAAGACGGATCTGTGCCTAGTCAACAATCCATACTGCTGATGTGGCATTATGACTGGGAAAGGTTGATTTTGTCATTTTCCTCCAGCGAATACTGGCATGCAAAGTGGTAGCATTTCATTGGCTGAGAATTTGGGTTGTGTGGAAAATTTCTATTAGTTTGAAATCGGGCCAATTGGGTGAGGACACGTGGTGTAGTCTGGGGCCGTCATGTGCCCCCTCCCATCATTGGATCGTGGACCAATTTTTTTTTTTAATTCGGGCAGAGGCGCCAGGGTTCAGCCCTGCAGCCTCCCACAAGCCAACACCACGATTTACCATTCTACCACATGGTTAGTTCTTAACCATAAGAATTTCCATGTCTATTTAAAATTTTCAATGTTGAATGTCCTGGGACATGGGGGTCAACCCCTGATCCATATGACCTCAGCGCGAAGACCACCAGCGAAGATAACTAATAAGTGAAGAGTTTAATATTAAACTAGGTTTAATTAAACCATAAACTTGTTTTATTAGCGCCTAATCCACATATTAATTCAGGATTATCCTAAGCGCGGGTTTAGCACTAAGCAGCACTTAATTAGCGCTAACCACACTTACTTAACTTAATGAATATTAAGTTGGGAGACTGTCAATTTTGGCAGAAACTTCCAGTTTAACTCCAACTAGCCAGATTTAGCTCCAGTTAGCTAAATTAGGCCTGAAATTGTGGAGAAAATGTAAATGGTCATAAATTTTGGAGTTTCGACCAAATCAGGTGCAGAAAGAGGCTAGATGGCCATTTTTGGGCATTATGGACTCATTGGTGCAATTTTTACAAGCATAAAAGCATTTTAAATAGGAAATTTCAAATTTAAGCATAATATAGAGGCCCAAGCCATGGAAGCTGGACCAAGGAGATGTAGCCTAGGAGGGGTGAGCTCCTTCATCAAATACATGTGTTAATGTGTTATATGGTTATGTAATATACTTTATTTTCTATTGTTAAGCCTTTGGTTTTATGTTAAATTGTTCATTAAATTTACAAGAAAGACACTCATGAGACTTGATAATTTTCAAGAGAACTTGAACCCTTAAGCACACATAAAACATTGTATTCATAATCTGAAAGAGTAATTAGCACAAAAACACTAACGTACTTCATTCATATCATTTTTGGTATTAGAGCTCTTGTTATTTAGGTTTTTTTGTGCAAGAATGGATCTAATTGTTTGCAAGTTTGTGTCATGCTTACAAGGTTAAAATTCAGAAGAGGAGAAGGGAAGCTGGATGAGAGCCCTGCAGTTAGGTCAAGAGGAAGAAGGGAAAAGATTCCAAAGTGTTCAACACTAGCACATCCTCAAGTTTAAATTGAGTCTTCAGTGAGCATGTATCATGAAGGAGAACCTACCATGATAGAAGATGAGAGAAAATTCAGGAAGGCATCCTTTTATATGGCTGAGATGGTTACATTTCTCTATGTGGAGAGGAATTTAAGGATTCAAGGAGAAATTTCAAGGCCTCCAAGAGGAGAGGGTTATCCAGGAGGAGGAGGCCATGGATATGGTAAGAAGCCACCAGCTACTCCACCATCATCCTCACCACCATCTTCACCTTCCTCATCATCATCTTCCACTACCACAAATCTTCCATCTGTTCATACACATACCTCAAAAGGAGTTGGTAAATCACCCTTACTTAAAATTGATGTTAAATTTTAGCTTCCAATGTATAATGGTGAAGTGAATGCATAGAATTTGGATAATTGTATTCGTTAATTGGAGGTTTATTTCAGAATTCAAGCCCTTCAATAGGATGACATAAAGATTCAATTGGATTTCTTGAGAATGGAGGGAGCAACACTTGTATGGTGGGAAGCAAAGACACAAGAGGAGATTAAGAAAAATGGTAAGATCTCAATGTCTTGGTCAAATTTTATTGTTGCCATTAAAAGGAATTTATATCCTCTACCTTACATGCAAAAATATATTATGAGTTGGAAAAAGTGTAGACAATTGAAAGGTCAAAGTGTGAAAGATTACACTCATGAATTTAGGAGAAGAGCTCTTATGTTAGGTATTGATTTGCATAGCCAACAAACTTTGTTGAAGTGCATAGGGGTTTTTCATAGTTACCTGAAACATACCATCCTCATGTTTAATCCCACTAGTCTAGAAGAGGTATGTGTGCAAGCTACACACCTTGAGGCAATATGGGAAAATGTACAAGAAGAGGGTAAAAAGAAACCATTCAATGGTGGTGAATGTAGAAATTAGCTGAATAAATCACTTATTCACTGAAGATTAACCTGGTCATATATCAATTTCGAATTGCATACATAACACATAACCTTCTTCTACAATTAATTGTCACATGCGGAAATATCAGAAGCAATCTCACATCAATTCAATCACACATTAACTCAGTATGTATGGGGAAAGCCTATAGCTGAAAACCCCGCAGCTATTGTGTATATTATAATGGAGAAATCAAGTAACCAAACAAGTACAATACTCCTCACAAGTACTCGGTACTCTCTCATGAAGTTACTCACAATCTGACTCAGTTTTGAACAAGTCTGAGGTTCAAAACTCCCCGCCAATTGCCTTGCCTCTATTGCGCAATCATGGCCTATATATGAAGAGGTTCAAGGTTCGAATCCCCTTCCCTTGATTGCGTAATTGTCATGGACAATTCCTCCAAGTGTAATGCAAATCTCATGCAAAACAATCTACCAACTGATAGCTTTACTCACCCTTTCATCTACCTCTTCCACTGGTCTCCACTGAACTGATCATGCACTGTAGTGAACTAAAGTGTTCTTGAGTTGACTAATGAGTTAATATTTAGTGAATTAAATATTATTTAATTCACTCCACTCATATCTAGTTGATTAGTTAGTTAACTAATCCCAACTAGTTCAACTAAAACAAACAGAACACAACTCCACTATCTGTCCCGTTAACTCCTCCAAAACTCCTGCCACTGAAGTCTAACTGAAGCCAACCATGCAAGATACCATCAAACCCTAGGAACCACGTGATTCCTTGTGTCAGTTGCATGAGCCACCTCCATGACTCAAACTGAAGTGTGCCAAGAGAGTAAACTGCTGTTTATAGTCGAAATATTATTAAGGGTAAATAATATTTGACTTCCATATTTTTAGGAGATCAGTCTAAAAATAGCCTGGGTCCTAAAAATTAGGGTCTCATCTATTTTTACTGACATGTCGCATACTTCAAGAATCTCCAAGTAGAATTCCCAAATTATGCTTCGTATGTCTAAAAATAGACATAGTCTAAAAATAGACTTTGCGCCAGAA
This sequence comes from Pinus albicaulis, assembly GCA_034641835.2. NCBI lineage: Eukaryota > Viridiplantae > Streptophyta > Pinopsida > Pinales > Pinaceae > Pinus > Pinus albicaulis. The sequence continues at coordinate 1,670,550,306 of CM076581.1, forward strand.
TTTGCCTGCGGGCCCACTTAGTGAAGGCGACTTCATTTCACTAAGCTCCATCATCTTGCTGCATTCTCAACACTCCCTCTCGGCAAGATATGGATTATCTGCAATCCCTATCCTGCCTCTGTGGAATTCGAACTTGCTCCTGGTGAGCGCCTTCGTCAGGATGTCGGCATCCTGATCCTCCGTGGGAACATATGAAAGCATCATGATCCTCCGCTGAACACAATCTCTGATGTGATGGTACCTGATGTCGATATGTTTGGACCTATCATGAAAAATTGGATTAGCCGAGAGCTTGATGCAGCTCTGGTTATCACAGTAGATCACTGTAGGCTCCAAATGCAACCTGAACAAACCTGCGAGGATCTTCCTCATCCAAATAACCTCACATGCAGCCAAGCTTGCTGCCATGTACTCGGCCTCTGCTGAGCTGAGTGCCACGGATCTCTGCTTCCTGCTGTACCAGGAAACTGCTGTCGACCCAATGCTGAAAACTCCTCCAGAAGTGCTCTTCCGGTCCGTTGGACTCCCTGCCCAATCTGCATCAGTGAAACCAGAAAGCTTCACTCCATCCTCCTGTCTGTACCATAGACCATATCCCGATGTGCCTATGATATAGCGCAATACATGCTTGCCCGCCTTCCAAAAGAGCTTGGTAGGCTTAACCATAGCTTGCGAAAGCTGGTTAACTGCATAGCATATATCGGGTCGAGTATTGACCAGATACATTAACGACCCCACCAACTGTCGATAGACAGTGGCATCCACTACCTCCTCCGAAGTAGCATCTCTCTTCCTCCATCCACCAGGAAGAGGGGTATCAACGGGCTTGCAGCCTTGCATGTTGAACCTCTCCAGAATCTCCCGGGCATACTTGCCCTGAGAAACAAACAGTCCTCCACTGCGCTGCCAAATCTCCAATCCCGGGAAATAATGAAGGATGCCCAAGTCCTTCATCTCAAACTCTCGTGCAAGATCCTCCTTGCATGAAAGTATCAACTGCTCATCGCCAGTCAAAATCAGATCATCTACATACGGTACGATGATCAACAGCTTCCCCTCCACCACAATCTGGTACAGGTTTGGATCCGCCTCACTCTTGGAGAATCCAAGCCCGGTGAAGTAGCTGTCTATCCGAGTGTACCAAGCACGAGGTGCTTGCTTCAGCCCATACGGTGCTCTCTTGAGTCGGCACACATGCGACTCACTGCTGAAGATCTCAAAACCTTCAGGCTGCTCTATGTACACCTCTTCCTCAATAACTCCATTGAGGAACGCAGTCTTCACATCCATCTGATGAATGTGCCACCCCATCTGCGTTGAGAGAGCAAGGATCGTCCGTATGGAAGAGTACCTTGCGACAGGTGCAAAAGTCTCCTCATAGTCAATCCCCTCGATCTGTGAGAAGCCACGGGCGACAAATCTCGCCTTGTACTTCTCCACACTCCCGTCGGCCGCCTGCTTCACCTTGTAGATCCATCGCGAACCTACAACTGATTTCCCAACCGGTCTTGGGACAATCTCCCATGCACTGTTCCTGATGATCGAATCATATTCTTCGATCATGGCATCAACCCATGCGGGTTCCTCCACGACTTCCTCAAAAGAGGATGGCTCCATCACAACACATTGACTCACAAGAGCCATGTATCTAGTGTACCGATCCGGTGACTGTCTCTGTCTGCGCTGTGCTGTAGGTGGTCCTACAACCTTCTCTGCATCCCGAGCCAGTCGCTCAGCTTCTGTAGTGCGCATGCGCCCTCTGATGGTTGGCGCTGCCTGGGTGGTTTCTTCCACCTCCTGAGCCTCCTCTTGTGGCTGATCCACATCCGGAAGCTCCTCCTTAGGAACTAACAGCTCCTCATCTGCATGCAAGTGTAGCTCCCTCTCAACCGAACACTGCATGGCTTTCTCCTCCTGAAATTTTATATCCCGTCGCACAACAGTCTTGCGACTGTCTGGCACATACACCCGATAGTTGTGAGGTGTATCGGTGTACCCCACAAATATTCCAACTTCAGCAGTTGGATCCAGCTTCCTTCTTGCATCCTTCGTCACATGCATGTAGACAGGAGATCCGAAAATCCGCAAATGGGAAATATCGGGCCTCTTGCCAGAATAAGCCTCCTCTGGTGTACTCATGCCAAGAACCTTGTGAGGACAACGGTTCTGCACATACACTGCTGTATTGCATGCCTCGGCCCACAAGTGAAGGGGTAGGCCCTGATCATGCAACATCGCCCGTGCAGCACCCACGATCGTTCTGTTCTTCCGCTCAGCCACCCCGTTCTGCTGTGGGTTATGGGGTGCGATGAGCTCTCTCCGAATCCCTTATGTGCTGCAGAACTCCTTGAATTCAGCCGAGATGAATTCACCACCATTGTCGCTCCTTAGAGCAATCACCTTCTTCCCCGACTCCTTCTCGACCAGTGCTTTAAACTCACAGAACTTAGCGAATGTATCGCTCTTCTTCTGCATGAAGAAGATCCAACACTTTCGAGAGAAATCATCAACAAAGATCACATAATACTTGTGCTTTGCTGTCGAAGCAACTGAGAAAGGACCACACACGTCTGTGTGAACTCTCTCAAGGATCGTCGTGGCGCGACTATCCTTCTCGTGAAAGGTAGCTTTCACATACTTCCCTAAAGTACACCCCTTGCACTGATCTGACTGCGCAAGGGTGCCCTTAGGAAGTCCAGTAGAAATCTGCTGCAGAATCTTCAAAGCTCCATGGTGAAGATGGCCCAATCTTCTGTGCCATAGTTCGCCCTCATCATCCCGACTCACCACTTCTCCCGCCTTGCATGCCATAGCTGCGCAGTCATCTACCTGCAACTGATAAAGGTTCTGAGTTCGAACCCCTATCTTCCGGGTCTCTCCAGTAGTCTTACTGCGCAGGAAGGCTTTTCCTTCGCTGAAGACCACATCATAACCCTTATCCTCCAACATCGCTACTGAAATCAGGTTCTTCTTCAATCCAAGTACATGCATGACATCCTTTAAGACAAAGGGTTTACCAGACTCCCTCTGAAAGGATACGGTACCGATACCAGTCGCACTGTATCTACCGTCATCGCCCATCTCGATGTGCATACCCAAATCCTTGTCCTCCAGATCTGAGAACAACTCCCGATCTCCAGTCATATGAAATGACGCACCGCTGTCCAAGAACCACACCGATCCCATCACACTTGAAACCAAGCATGCAATCAGTGAAAAGTCAAGCTCGAACTGTGAAGCCAAAGCTTCTCCATCTGCAGATCTTCTCGCTTGCTTGTTCTTCTTCTTCTTTGGACAATTGGTAGCATAATGTCCGTGATCATGGCAGTGAAAACATTTCACTTTCGCCATATCCTGCTTCTTGCCCTTAGCTCCAGAATGAGAGGTTTTCTTACCCTTTCCTTTCTTAGCTTTGGACACCAAAGCGCAGTTTTCTTCATCAGCTCCCTTTGATGAAGATCCATCTCGAGTAGTCCTCCTTATCTCCTCCTGCATGAGATCCGCCCCAAGGCGCTCCCATCCCGGCAGCTTCTCCCGACCATTGACACTATCTTGATATGAGTGCCAAGCCTTCGGAAGACCAAGGAGAGCCAGGTCGACCATATCCTCTTCATCAACAGTAACTCCCACACTTCCCAGTTCATCTCTGCATTGAGTGAACTTCGTGAGGTATTTAGCGATACTGTCGCCCTTCTCCATCTTGATGTTCCTGAGCTTGTCTTTGAGCGCCAGCTTCCTTTGGTCACTCTTACTCTGGAATAGATCCGTCGAAGCTTTCCACATTAAATATGGAGTAGCCTTTCCATGCAGGCTGGATACAATATGATCCTTGACGCCCTCCAACAGGATCCTTCGACATTTCGCGATCTTCTTTTGCCATGCATCGACCGAGCTGCATCAGTGGGCTTTGGGACATCCGCATCCACGAACTCCTTCAGACCATTATCTTCCAACACTGCTTCCATTCGATCTTTCCATGCAACATAGTTCGAACCGCCTTCAAGAGCATATTCGAGTCGCAAACCATTGAAAGAAGACATCTTTCAACACCGGCACCAAGAAGAACAACCTTCTGCAAAATTCGAATTCCAAACTCCCAGCTCTATCGCTTCCGATCTATACTTGAAAACAAATTATTTCCAAATCAGAGATTGACTGCAAAGGGCATTCACCAGATCTTTCACCTTACAAAGAAGGATGAATATTCCGGAGGCTACCTGGCCCGCATGCAGACTCTGTCCGAGGAAATAAGTTTGCAATCATCGTAATAGATCTCGACAATTAATCTTGCTCCGATACCATGTAGAAATTAGCTGAATAAATCACTTATTCACTGAAGATTAACCTGGTCATATATCAATTTCGAATTGCATACATAACACATAACCTTCTTCTACAATTAATTGTCACATGCGGAAATAACAGAAGCAATCTCACATCAATTCAATCACACATTAACTCGGTATGTATGGGGAAAGCCTATAGCTGAAAACCCCGCAGCTATTGTGTATATTATAATGGAGAAATCAAGTAACCAAACAAGTACAATACTCCTCACAAATACTCAGTACTCTCTCATGAAGTTACTCACAATCTGACTCAGTTTTGAACAAGTCTGAGGTTCAAAACTCCCCGCCAATTGCCTTGCCTCTATTGCGCAATCATGGCCTGTATATGAAGAGGTTCAAGGTTCGAATCCCCTTCCCTTGATTGCGTAATTGTCTTGGACAATTCCTCCAAGTGTAATGCAAAACTCATGCAAAACAAATCTACCAACTGATAGCTTTACTCACCCTTTCATCTACCTCTTCCACTGGTCTCCACTGAACTGATCATGCACTGTAGTGAATTGAAGTGTTCTTGAGTTGACTAATGAGTTAATATTTAGTAAATTAAATATTATTTAATTTACTCCACTCATATCTAGTTGATTAGTTAGTTAACTAATCCCAACTAGTTCAACTAAAACAAACGAACACAACTCCACTATCTGTCCCGTTAACTCCTCCAAAACTCCTGCCACTGAAGTCTAACTGAAGCCAACCATGCAAGATGCCATCAAACCCTAGGAACCACGTGATTCCTTGTGTCAGTTGCATGAGCCACCTCCATGACTCAAACCGAAGTGCGCCAAGAGAGTAAACTGCTGTTTATAGTCAAAATATTATTAAGGGTAAATAATATTTGACTTCCATATTTTTAGGAGATCAGTCTAAAAATAGCCTGGGTCCTAAAAATAAGGGTCTCATCTATTTTTACCGACATGTCGCATAATCCAAGAATCTCCAAGTATAATTCCCAAATTATGCTCCGTATGTCTAAAAATAGGCATAGTCTAAAAATAGACTTTGCGCCAGAATTTGCCTGCGGGCCCACTTAGTGAAGGCGACTTCATTTCACTAAGCTCCATCATCTTGCTGCATTCTCAATAGTGAAAACGGAAAGGGTTTCATGGGTAAAAAAAATAAGAATGCATCCATTAAGAAATAAGGGGAGAAAACCACATGTACTCATTGTTCCAAAGAGGATCATAATGAAACCCACTGTTGGAAACTTCATCCAGAATTGAGGCCTAATAAATTCAAAAAAAAGGGGAAAAAAAAGACAACCGCTACCACACAACAGGATCTTGGATCAGACTCAGGAGATTAGACTAAAATTATAGCCATGGTCACAAATGGAAAAGAAGCCATAGCAAGTACTAGTTCCTCAAATTGTCACAGTAACACTCCAAGTGAAGAAATAAGAATAGAGTTGTTTCATGTAAGAGTGATCTCAAAACATATAAAAATTGACACACTATTTGATAGCGGGTCTCAAGTGAACTTAATATCTGAAGACTTAGTTAAGAATATGAATCTTGAAACCTTACATCATCATAAGCCATACCCTTTGGGTTGGATAACCAAGGATACAAATTTGCAAGTTATAATAAAATGTATTTTTCGGTTTGCAATTACCACAAACTTCATTGATGAAGTTGAGTTAAATGTTGTATTTCTTGACATATCAGGAATTGTTTTGGGTAGTCCATATCTCTATGATAGGAGAGAAGTGTTCTATCACCATGAGAACAAGTACCACTTTTTCAAATATGGAGTGGAATATATTGTGAGATCTCATCACAAAAAGCTAAACCTCTCTTTGGTTAATGTTGGGAAAATGAAGAGACTAGTACACTCAAGCAAAAAAATTGTGCTTATTATGATCAAGCAAAAGAATTATAAGAATTTTGAATCTTTTGAAGGTTGTGATGATAAATTAAAATCTGATTTTTTTGATGTGGTGAGTCAGCACGGCGAGATGTTTCAGGATCCAAAGGGGTTACCTCCTAAGAGGGGAATCCAACATGAGATACAGTTGCAACCGGATGTTCCAATCCCTAACATTGGCATGTATCGCATGTTGATAATGGGGAGTGAAGAAATCAAGAAGAAAATCCAAGAATTGTTGAATAAAGGTATCATTCGCCCATCTACCTTGCCATGTGGTTCACCGATTGTCTTGGTGCCCAAGAAGGATGGAACATGGCGCATGTGTGTGGATTTTCGTGCACTCAACAAAGTTACGATAAAGAAATGTTATACGCTCCTAATGATTGATGATTTGCTTGATCAATTGAGGAATGAAAAGTATTTCAATAAGTTTGACTTATGAAGTGGTTATCATCAAGTTAGAATAGCTAAAGAGGACATATGGAAGACCGCATTTAAAACTAAACAAGGATTGTTTGAGTGGATTGTTATGCCTTTTGGTCTTTGCAACGCTCTGGCTACTTCCATGAGGGTTATGAATGAAGTATTGAGACCATTTCTTGATGACTTTTCATTGTCTACTTATATGATATTTTTATATTCAACAAATCACGAGATGAGCATGTCATGCATGTGAGAAAGGTGCTTGATGTCTTGAGAAAATAACAATTGTTTTTGAATATTTTGAAATGTGAATTTGGTAAAACTTCTTTAGTGTATTTGGGATATATTTTTGGAGGAGGTCAGTTGAAGATAGACCCCTCTAAAGTTAAGGTCATTGTGAATTGGCTTACACCCAAGTTAGTCATAGAGGTAAGAATTTTTATAGGAGCAGCACAGTATTGGAGTAAGTTCATTGCTAATTTTTCTTCAATTGCAACTCTATTACATGCATTGACTAGTGTTAAGAAAGTCTTTCAGTGGGGAGGAAATCAGAAAAAAATATTTGATGCTTTGAAAAAGAAGATCAGTTTAGCCCCAATACTAGCACTACCAGACTTGAGACATCCCTTTGATATTCAAATAGATGCCAAAGTGACGATGCCATGGGCGCAGTCCTCTTACAACATGGTAAGACTATTTCATTCCATTCATAAATGTTTATGGTGTAGTAATAAATTATCATACATATGACAAGGAGATATATGTGTTGGTTCAAAGTGTGAAGAAGTGGAAACATTATTTGATGGGAAAGGAAACCATTATTCACACTGATCACTGACCATTGCAATACTTACAATTGCAAAATAAATTTCAGCAGTCAAGGCACTTTCGATGGATGAGATTCTTACAGAAATTCCACTTGGTCATCAGGTATAAGAAAATTATATACAACAAGGTTGCCGATATGATTTTTAGTCCTATTATTAATGCAGCTACTTTACTCAAGAATAATTCTGTTTTACATGAAAGTTACATTGAAAAAAAATGCATTTGACAATAACTTTCAAGTTGTTTATGAAAAATTGATTCAAGGTCAGCAATTTGAGGAATTATATTATCATGTACATAATAACTTGTTGTATCATTTGGGCAAGCTTTGTATTCCACAGGATGAGAGAGTGAATGTCATAAGGGAAGCACACACTTCTCTTATTGCAGGACATTTTGGTGTAATCAAAATTGTGGTAAATCTTCATAGGTATTATTATTGGCCTCATATGCTTGAAAGTGTGTCACTTTTTATTAAAGGTTGTTCACTATGTGCAGTCAATAATACTAGTAATAGGAAGTTAGGATTGAACACACCACTCCCAGTTCCTTCACGTCCATGGGAGAGTATTTCTATCGATTTCGTAGGAGGTCTTCCTTTGCCGAAAAAATGTCATGATTATTTGTATTTAGTTGTAGATAGGTTCAACAAAATGTGAATTTTGATGCCATGTAAAGGGAAAGTTACCGCTGAACAAACAACTCATATTTTCTTTCAAAATTTTTGGGTTCATTTTGGGTTTCCTACATCTATTTTAAGTGATCAAGATTCTTGATTTCTTGGGAATTTTTGGTCAAGTTTGTGGGACTTGATGGACACTAAGCTGAAGAAGAGTACAACCTTTCATCCACAAACAGATGGTCAAACCGAGGTGGTCAACATAACAGTCATTCATATTCTTCGAGGATATTGCAACAAACATCCTAAGTTGTGGGATGAACCATTGCATTACATTCATCATGCTTACAACTGTGCAAAACATTCCTCTCCTCAAATATATCCATTTGAGGCATGTCTTCGATACTTTCCAAGATTTAATTTTTGGGAAAGATGTAGCTATCAATGGAAATAGTGACATATATAAATAAAATAAATTCATAGAGAAAATTCAATTGATTCATCAAACAATGCAAGACCAACTAGAGAAAAGTCAAGGCAAGTACAAAGCGAGGCACGAAAAACATCGTGTGGAACATAAGTTTCAATTTAGTGACAAATTTTGGCTTCACATTAGCAAGGAAAGGCTTCAAGGAGAAGGTAGAATGTTAAAACCAATCTGTTATGGTCCTTTCTAAATTCTGGAAAAGATTCGTAACAATGCCTTCAAGCTTGATTTGCCTTTATACATGAAAATTTATTCAGTTGTCACTGTTGAAAATTTGAGATTATATGAGCCTCCTTTGATTGAAGATCAAGGAGTGAATGTTCAGCTACCATCTATTGAATATTTTTCTCCATATTTCTTTGTTGAGCTACAACAAGACACTATACTTGATAGGAAGACAAGGACATCGACAAGAGGAAGTGTCGGCTATCTTTGAGTGGGGCTTAAAGGAAAAAATTCTTCAAAATCCAAATGGATTGAAATTGGGAAGGTGAGGGAACTATACCCTCACATGTTTAGCAACTGAATATGATATTTTTGGGTCCAAAAGCTTCCAATGGGGAGGAATGATTAGGTGCTCATTTTTATGCTCAAAAATAAAATTTATCATAATGGCTCGAAACCTGAACAACTGCGTAGTGCTCATCATTCTGAATTTGACACACTTTGTTTCACACAAAATGGAATCTGTGAGCTCTCGGAAATGCGTCTTGTTCACTTTTCTAAACAAAAAAATTTAAAAAAAAAAGGACAAGCAAGTGCCTAGTCAGCAGTCCATACTGTTGACGTGGCATGCTGGCTGGGCAGGGTCGATTTTGTCATTTTCCTCTAGTGAATACTAGACTTCCAATTGGAAACATTTCATTGGTTGAGAATTCGGGTTATGTGGCAAATTTCTATTGGTTTGAAATCGGGCCAATTGGGTGAGGAGACATGGTGTAGCATGGGGCTTTCACGTGCCCCCCCCATGGTTGGATTGTGGACCAAAATTTCTGTTCAAATTCAGGCGGAGGCACCGAGGTTCGACCCCGCAACCTCCCACAAGCCAATGCCATGAGTTACCATTCTAACACATGGTTAGTTCTTAACTGTAAGCGGTGCCATGTCTATTTAAATTTTGCAATGTTGAATGGCGAGGGATGTGGGGGCCAACCCCTGATCCATATGACCTTAGCGTGAATACCATTGGTAGAGATAACTAATAAGTGTGGAGTTTAATATTAACCTGTTATTAATTAAACCATAAACCTATTTAATTAGAGACTAATCCACATATTAATTCGGGATTATCCTAAGTGCAGATTTAGTGCTAACCACACTTAATTAACTTAATGAAGATTAATTTGGTGGACTTCCAATTTTGGCGTAAACTTCCAGTTTAACTCCAACTAGCCGGATTTAGCTCTAGATAGCTAAATTTAGGCCTGAAATTGTGGATAAAATGTAAATGGTCATAAAGTTTGGAGTTTTCAACCAATCAGGTGCAGAAAGAGGCTCGATGACCATTTTTGGGCATTCTAAACTTATTGTTGCAGGATGCAGGAGCAAAAAAGCATTATAAATAGGCTAATTTGCAAATTTGAGCATAATATAGAGGCCCAAGCCATGGAAGTTGGACCAAGGAGATGTAGCCCAAGAGGGGTGAACTCCTTCATCAAATACCTGTGTTCATGTGTTGTATGGTGATGTACTGTACTTTATTTGCTGCTGTTCAACCTTTGTTTTTATGTTAAATTGTTCATTAAATTTACATGAAAAACACATGAGACTTGATAATTTGCAATAGAACTTGAACCGTTGAGTGCACATAAAAATTTGTATTCAGAATCTGAAAGAGTAATTAGAAAATCAACACTAACATACTTCATTCATATCATTAAATTGCTTGAGGAACATTTGTTTGTATGTTTGTAGCTGTAAAAATACCCTACCGCCTACATCAAAACTTCTTTCACTGCGATGTTGATATGCCTGTTGTTTCATTCAATTTTGCACCAAAGTGAAGTTATTCGTTAAGAGTTGGAGAACTTTTTTTTGATTCTCAATGTGATATTTTGTTGCTTGAACCTTAGAATTTTCTCTTAAATATGATGTGATGGATGGTGGATGATATCCATAAAGTGCCATAAATGGGGTAATTTTTTCCGCAGTATGGAAAGAAGTGTTATACCACCATTCAATTAGAGGTAACTACTTGACCCATTGTGTTTTTTTATCATATACAAAGAAATGAATATATCCTTCCAAACGTTTGTTCACTATCTCAATTTTCCTGTCAAATTGAGGGCGATAAGATGAGCTATGAGTTAATTGAGTACCAAGGAAATAAAATAATGATAAGGTGTTCAGAATTAATCCAAAAAATGGAAGTGCTTAGAATAATTCATAACCTCAATGAAGATGAAGTGCTCGTCGCCCTAAATTTGGTGCACTTCGTTTCAACGAAAACCAACTCCGTATGTGAAAGTTAGAGCCTACTTTCCATTTTCCCAAATACGTAAATTTCAAAAAAAATGATAGAAAATTTCCCTGTCATTAGTCCGTATTTATGACGTGGCAGGTGACTTGCAGGGGTCAAAGGTTGGTTAAATATCCTCCGAACGAATCAAGTGGTGACAAGTGTCATTCTGGGATTTGATGTTAAGGTTGGTAATTTGTCGCAGTTTTATTGGTTTATTTCAAGGCCAATTGGGTGTCGATACGTGGCAAGTCTAGAGGCCGCCATGTGCCCCCCCCCCCCTCAAGTTATATGGTGGTGTAGAATTTATATATCAGAGGCCTGATGGAGGTTGGGGTCGACCCCGCGACCTCCCCCACACAAACGCAACAACATACCACTATACCCGCACCATGGATCTTACCATACTATGAAAACAATGTATAATTAGCCCAAAGTTGTATGCAGGGGTAAGGCGGGGGGCAGCCCCAAAGGGCCATCCACCGGCCCATGTGGCCTCGATGCAGAGACCACAGGCGAAGCACATTAATGTGGAGTTAAAATTTGTTTTATTAATGTTAACCCTTGTTTATTAATAGTAATAACTTTTTTTTTAATGTGGATTGTTAAACACGCATTTAGCGCCTAACCCACAGTTAACTTCCTCTTATCATTAATTAATGTGATCTTATATTGGTGGTTTATTTGGTAGAGTCTGCCATTTTCGGCGGAAATCCAAATTTAGTAGAGTTAACTAGAGTGCTCTCCAGTTTTGGAGGGGTTTTTCCTAGGAAAAATTGATGGAGCCATAAATTTTGCAAAATTTGACCAAATTAGGCTCAGAAAGAGTCTATCCTAGTAGATTTGGACATTCTGAGTTGTTTAGAGCAGGTTTCAGGAGAAGTAGAGATTATAAACATCACTTTTTTCTATTTTGAGCTAATGCAAATGCCCAAGCCATTGAATCTGGACCAAGGAGATGTAGCTCAGGAGGGGTGAAATCCTTCATCAAAACACTATTTTAATGGATCATTTGATGGTTTGTTGTAGATTTTTTTGCTATTGTTCAACATTTTGTTTTAATGTTAAAATGATCATGATTTTAACATAAAAATTGATGCAATTACCTATTTAACACTCAAAAACACCTCAAGGAAACCTATGCACATGAAGCAAATGATCAAGATTTGTTTATAATTCTGAATATGAAATTAGAAAAACAAAAACAAAATTTAGATTCAGATCAAGGTGGTATCAGAGTAAGGTTATTTTCTTGATATTTGCTTGAATTGTGTGCAAGTATGGTTTTAATGGTTGCAAATTTCTAATGCTTACAAGGTTAATGTTGTAGAGAGGAGAAGGGAAATTGTTGGTTGCCAGTCCTGAAGTTAGGACTAGAAAAGGGAGAGCCACAAGGCCACAATCTCCACCAAAATTTTCACTCCCAGCCGCACTTGAAGCACCTCAAGTTATATCTCTAGCTGAGATTGAGGAGGTACAAGCAGCACCTGAAGCCGATCTTGAATCCATAGCCATCATGTCAAGTGTAGGAGAGACTAAAGGTATTTTAGAAGAGGAAGCATTCAAGAAGTCTTTCTATGAACTAACTGACATGGTTAGGGTCCTCAATGAAGAGATGAGCACCAGGATGGATAGAGGTGTAGAAATTATACAACATGCATGTATATCTTGGATTCACCTGATCTAACAATGTACTAAAGTTAAATACCGAATCACTTCTACAAATATTTTATGGAATTAAAAACACAATCGCTAATCACATGAACATGAAGAAAGATTAATCACACACAACATAGATAATTTCCCATGGAAATCTTACAACTAAAAACCCCACTATCTTCTATTGTATATTAAGCATGGATCATGAAACAATTACATACAAAACTCTTCTAACAAGAGCCCTCCAGTACTCAGCTAATTGTCTCACACTGTCGTATGAAAAAATGACCAACACATAGCTAATTCTCAGCCTCCAGACATCCTGCCTTGCTTGTGCAATCGCTGATGGTAAAGATCCCTAAAAGATAGGAAATATTGCCTACCTTGATTGTGCAAGTATCATGGGCACTCTAATGGGTGCTTGCCTGCATGTGTGCAAGCAGATAGTCCTAAAATTGATAGTCAATTTCCCTTTCACCTAGAACTCAAATGGGTCTCCACTGCATCTGACTTGCATGCAGCTAATAATATTAAATCCTCAGTTGCATGTGATATCACTGATTGTGAATTAATTAATATTTAATTCACTAGATCTCTCACTAGTGTATCTTCAGTTACAACTAGCACAATTATTTTTAACTCACTTAACTGAGTTAAACTGATTTACAACTTGCACCAACTCATGCACCACTACACTTCGAACTCTGTTACAACTAGAATTGCTCTGCATGCCTCACCAAAAACCTCTAACTCGAAATCCACTAGCTAACTAAATCTATCAATTTTAGTTAACTCATTCAAGTCCACATTGAGAATAGATTGCAGTTTAATGTCCATCTTAATTAAGGGATAATAAAAATAGACATGCACCAAAAAATAGCACTGTGGGCCCCACCATAGTCTAGGTGCTTAATGCAACCAAGTGCTTAATGCAGAAGGAATGGGTGCTGAATCTTCTTGTTGAATCTCAACAATCCCTCTCAACAAGAAAGGGATTATCCTTCTCCCTGATCCTCTCTCTATGGTATTCGAATTTTCTCCTGGTGAGTGCCTTCGTAAGAATATTTGTATCTTTATCTTCCGTGGGAATGTACTGAAGCTACGTGATCCTTCTTTGCACAAAATCTCTAAGATGATGGTACCAGATATCTATATGCTTGGACCTATCATGAAACACATGATTAATCGATAGTTTAATACAACTCTGATTATCAGAATGAATCATTGTCAGATCCATCTGAGAACCAAATAAACCAACCAAGATATTTCTCATCTAGATAGCCTTACATGCAGCTTGAATTGATGTCGTGTATTCTGCTTCCACTGAACTGAGCGCCACGGATCATTGCTTCCTATTGTACGAGGAAACTATTGTTGATCCAATGCTAAAGATCTCCCCTAATGTGCTCTTTTTTTCTGATGGGCTTCCAAACCATTTTGCATCCGTGAAGCCATGGAACTTCACTCCATTCGTCCGTCTGTACCATATACCATACTCTGATGTGCCCCTTAGGTATCTCAGGACATGCTTCCCCACCTTCCAAAAGAGCTTGGTAGGCTTAACCATAGCTTGGCTCAGCTGGTTAACTATGTATCAAATGCCTGGTCTCATGTTCACTAGATACATTAGCGAACCCACTAACTGTCGATAGACAATAACATCTACTTCCTCTCCAGAAGTAGCATCCTCTTTCGTCCAATTTCCTGGAAGAGGAGTATTCATGGCTTTGCAGATCTTCATGTTAAGCTTATCCGGTATCTCCTTTGCATACTTTCCTTGAGACACAAAAATTTCACCATCCCACTGCCATATTTCCAATCCAAATAACTAATTAAGGAGTCCCATGTCGTTCATTTCTAACTACCTCGCAAGATCCTCCTTGCATGAGTGTATCAGCTACTCATCACCAGTAAAAATTAGATCATCAACATAAAGAACAATTATTAATAGCTTACCCTCAACCACAATATGGTACAGGTTTGCATATGCTTCACTTTTGGTGAAGCCTAGTCTGATGAAATAGATGTCTATCTGAGTGTACCAAGCACGAGGTTCTTTCTTCAGCCCATACAGTGCTCTTTTGAGTCTGCACACATGTAACTCACTGTTTAAGAACTCAAAACCTTCAAGCTTCTCTATGTACACCTCTTCCTCAATGATCCCATTGAGAAACATAGTTTTCACATCCATCTCATGAATGCACTAGCCCATCTGCATTAAGAGTGCAAGGATGGATCTTATGGAAGAGTACCTTGCAATAGACGCAACAGTATCATCATAATATATCCCCTCAATCAGTAAGAAACCCTGGGCCACAAACTTGGGCTTATATTTCTCCACACTCCCATCAGCAGCTTGCTTTAACTTGTAGATCTGTCTCGATCCAACCATTGATTTGTCGATTGGTCTTGGGACTATCTCCCATGCGTTGTTCTTGACAATGGATTCATACTCCTCCACCATTGCATCAACCCAAGTAGGCTACTATACTTCTACCTAAAAGGAAGATGGTTCAATCACAATACATTTTCTCATGATAGCTATGTATCCAGTAAATCGAACAAGAGACTATCTTTGTCTGTGCTGTGAAGTAGGGGCTCCTACGTTCTGTGCAGCATAAATTCTCAACTTATCAACTTTTGAGGTGAGCCTTCTTCCATTTCTGATGGATGGCTCTGCATGAGTGTTTTTCTCCACTCTGTGAACCTCCTCATGTGGCTAATCCACATATTGAGACTCATCTTTGGGAACAAACAGTTCCTCCTCTGCATGCAAGTCCAACTCCCTCTTAAGGGACAACCACATGTATTTCTCCTCCTCAAATTTGATATCCCATTGCACAACAGTCATTCTGTTGTTTGGAAAATATACATGATAATTATGGGGTGTTTTAGTGTACCCCACAAAAATCCCAACCTCAGCTGTTGGTTCTAGCTTCTTCCTAGCATTCTTGGTCACATGCACATAAACAGATGAGCCAAAAATATTATAGTGTGAAACATAAATTTTCTTACTAGTGAAAGCCTCTTCAGGTGTACTCATGCCAAGTACTCTATAAGGACAACAGTTTTGTACATGTACTGTTGTATTGCATACTTCCACCCAAAAATGCATAGGTAGGCCTTGATCATGCAACATTGATCGTGTTGCACCCACAATAGTTATGTTCTTCCTCTCTGTGACCCCATTTTGCTATGGCTTATGAGGCACTATGAGTTCTCTTCGAATTCCTTCTTTGTTGCAGAAGTTCTTGAGCTCATTAGAGATGTATTCTCCACCATTATCGATCCTAAGAGCCTTCACTTGCTTCCCCGACTCCTTCTCCACCAGTTCCTTAAACTCACAGAACTTAGAGAATGTTTGATCTTTCTTTTGCATGAAGAAGATCCAACACTTACGAGAAAATTCATAAACAAATATTAGATAGTACTTATGTTTTTATGTTGAAGCAACCGAGAAAGGACCACACACGTCTGTGTGAACTCTCTCAAGGATCCCCAAAGCTTGGTTTTCCTTCACATGAAAGGTGGCCTTTACATATTTTCCCATAGTACATCCCTTGCATGTGTCTGACTGTGCAAGTATACCCCTGGGAAGACCAGTAGAAATCTGTTGCATGACTTTCAAGGCTCCATGGTGAAGATGGCCCAATCACCTATGCCATAATTTTCCCTCGTCCTGGCGCACCACTTGATTTGCCTTGCCCATCATTGTTGCGTAGCCATCTACCTCTAGGTTGTAAATATTATTAACTCAAATCTATATCCTCTTGGCTTGACCCGTTGTTTTATGTCGCAGGAAATATTTTCCATCACTAAAAACAACATCATAGCCTCTGTCCTCTAACATTGCAACTAAGACAAAATTTTTCTTCAGACCTGGTACATGCATTAAATATTTTAATTGAAATGGTTTACCTGACTCCCTCTGAAAGGTAATGGTACCAATATCGGTAGCACTGCACTGTCTGTCATCGCCCATTTCAATATGAATATGGAGATCTTTCTCCTCCAAGTCACTGAAAATTTATTTATCTCCCGTCATGTGAAAGGAAGCACCGCTATCCAAATACCACACAGATCCAAATGCCATGGAAAATATTCATGTGATCAATGAGAAGTCAAGCTCAAATTGCAAGGCAAGCAGTTCACCAGCTGCAGATCCAGAAACCTTCTTGTTCTTCTTCTTTTGTGGACAGTTAGTAGCAAAATGCCCATGTTCGTGACAGTGAAAACACTTTACCTTGGACATGTCCTGATTCTTGCCATTATTGGACTCAAATTTTGAATGGAACTTCTTCCCCTTCCATTTCCTTGCCTTGGAAACCAAAGAAAAATACTTTTCATCGTCATTCTTAGTGTTGGGTATGTGTTATATTCTTTCCACGACTAAGCACGCGCGGGGGGGCGATAGCCCTCCCTGTCGGGGTTCAGGGCAGCGCCCTGGCGAAAATTTTTTGGTCCTAATTTCCTGCGGGTAGTCCGCGTCCATGGTTTTGTGCATGGTTTTGCACATGGTATTGGGGTACGATGGTTTTCGGCCCCTGGTATTTTTGTAGATCCGGTCAAGGGAACTACGATTATGTTCTAATCCAGGGTTTATGGATTGGGGCTTATGTATGCTTCGGCATGTATATATATGTGTTGTAACACTAAAAGGAATATAATGAAAAATCAAGCTGGTTGTCCCGATTTGGGATCCAGGGGAAAATCTTTGTGTTTATCTGTTTTATGTTTTATGCTCTCGCTATTATTTATTTTCTATTATAAGATTCGTGTGTAGATAATTTCTGTTTAGGGTTAAAACCTACATTTGGTATCAGAGTCGTTTTCTTGCCTAAGGGGATGCCTTTGCTGCCGAGGGTTTGCTCAAGCCCGAGGTAGACCCCGTTCGGGAGATCCGCAGATCGATTCTGTGGTGAAAGAAGATGGCAAGCAGTGGAATGATAAAGATCAATAAATATAATGGTCATAGTTTTGAGTTGTAGAAGCTCAATATGGAGGACCCGCCAAGTGAAGTTATTCAAGGATCGCGAGATCCAAAACAAACCAACTGGGTGAATGTCAGATGAAGACTGGAAGAAACTGGATCGGAAGGCTAAGAGCACAATATGGTTGTGTGTCTCAGATTCAGTATTGTTGAATGTATCTGGGGAAGCTACGGCGAAGACCTTGTGGGACAAGCTAGGGACTTTGTATCAATCTAAGTCTCTGGTGAATAAGTTGTTCTGCGGAAAAATCTATATAACCTGAGGATGAAGGATGGAGACTCGATGACAGAGCATCTGAACGCCTTCAATACTGTGGTAAGTCAGTTGTCATCTGTTGATATTAAAATCTCAGATGAAGATAAGTGCATCAGTTTGTTGTGTTCTCTACCAGACTCGTGGGATAGTCTGGTTATTGCAATAGGTAGCAATACAACTACTTTGAATTTTGATGACATTGTCTCAGCCTTGCTGTCGGAGGAAATGAGACGGAGAAATATGGAGGGTCAAAATGGAGATGCCTTATCTGTACGAGGAAGGTCCCAAAATAGAAACAAGAATAAGGTTTCAAGTGGGAGATCTAAATCTAGAGGAAGATCTAAATCTCCTGGAAAGTTTGTAAAGGTGTGCTGGAAATGCGGAAAGGAAGGACACTACAAAAAGGAATGCAGATCTAAAGCTCCTGAGAAAGGAAAGGGATCCGATGAAGCTCCTTCTGCAGAGGCAAAAACCACCTCGGATGAAGGTGGGGATGTGTATTTGGCTTCTTCTTCAAATACACATGTAGATCATGAGTCATGGTTGATTGACTCAGGTGCATCTTTTCACTTCACTCCCCATAGGGAGTGGTTCTGCGAGTATGAGAAATATGATGGTGGTGATGTATTCCTAGGGGATGATAGGAAGGCCAGAATCGTCGGACGTGGAAAAGTCAAGTTGAAGCTGCAAGGTGGAAGGATTAGAACACTTCCTGGTGTTCTGCATATTCCTGCATTGGCCAGAAATCTGATTTCTGTAAGCAAGATGGATGATGCAGGTGTAAAAACAGTGTTCGAGAAAGATGCCTGCAAGATGGTTCGGGGAGCACCGGTATTAATGCGGGGAGTTCAGACTGGAACTCTGTACAAGCTACAAGGTAGCACAGTTATTGATGGGTGTAACAGTTCTATGGTTCCTGAAAGTGGGACGGAAAGCCTAGTTGTGTCTGGAGAAAAGACCATGCTATGGCATCAAAGGCTTGGACATATTGGAGAGAAGGGCCTTCGGATACTGCATAGAAATGGTATGGTAGAAGGTATGTCTAATTGCTCTCTGGATTTCGATTTCTGTGAACATTGTGTATATGGGAAGTAGAATCGGGTGAGTTTTCCCTCTGGTGCTAAGAGGGCGAACAAGATATTAGAACTTGTGCATAGTGATGTGTTTGGGCCTGTGTCAGTTCTGTCACTGGGAAATTTTGTGTACTATGTTTCATTCATAGATGACTTCTCAAGGAATACATGGATATATTTCTTGAGGAAGAAATCTGAGGTCTTTGAAAAATTTAAATAATTTAAGGCTCTGGTGGAAAACCAGACAGAGAAGAAGATAAAGGTGCTGAGGACAGATAATGGTGGGGAGTTCTGCAAGAAGGAATTTGAAGAGTTCTGTAAGAAGTGTGGTATAGCAAGACAGAAGACTACTCCATACACACCGCAGCAAAATGGAGTTGCAGAAAGAATGAACAGAACACTGATGGAAAAGGCAAGAAGCATGCTCAGTGGTACCGGGTTAGGACAAGAATTCTGGGCAGAGGCAGTGGAGAGTGCATGCTCTCTGGTTAACAGATCACCTTCATCAGTGTTGGAGGATAAGACCCCACATGAGGTATGGACTGGTAAGAAACCTTGTCTTTCACATCTAAGGGTATTTGGATGTGATGCATATGTACATGTTCCAAAGGAGAAAAGGACCAAGTTGGATAATAAATCTGAAAGGTGCATCTTTATTTGGTATAAGGATGGTTTAAAGGGTTACAAGCTTTGGAACCCAGAAACAAGGAAGGTTGTGTACAGCCGAGATGTGGTGTTTAGAGAAGTGAAAGATGTTGTTAAACATGAAGTCCTACCAAAGGAACCTGAGAAGCTAGAGTTTGAGCTAAAGGAGGATGAATCAGACTCTACAACAGAAGAAGACTCAGAAGATGAAGAGCCACAAACTCCAACTTTGAGAAGATCAGTTCGGGAAAGAAGGCAACCAAAAAGGTATAGTCCATCTGCTTTCTGTTCAGGTTTTGCCTTAACTATAACTGATGATGAACCCAGAACTGTCAGGGAGGCAGTAGATTCAGAGGATGGAAAACTATGGAAGGAGGCCATGGTTGATGAAATGGCATCCTTGCACAAAAATGATGCATGGGATCTGGTGGAGTTGCCGGCTGGAAGGAAGCCCATTGGGAGCAAATGGGTGTTTAAGAAGAAGATGAATGTAGAAGGCAAGGTGGAGAAATACAAAGCTCGGTTGGTAGCGAAAGGTTATTCCCAGGTGCCGGGAATTGATTTTGGTGATATTTTTTTCTCCTGTTGCCAAGGTTACTTCTATTAGATTACTTTTATCTGTTGCTGCTGCATTTGATTTTGAGATAGAACAGATGGATGTGAAGACAAATTTTCTTCACGGGGATCTAGAAGAGGAGATCTACATGAAGCAACCCGAAGGCTTTATGGTGAAGGGTAAGAAAGAACTGGTATGTAGGTTGAAGAAGTCTCTGTATGGGTTAAAATAGTCACCAAGGATGTGGTATCAGAAATTTGATACCTATATACGGGGACTTGGCTTCACCAGAAGCAAGGAAGATCATTGTGTTTATTTTAAATTAATTGGTGATCGTGTTATATATCTGGTCTTGTATGTGGATGATATGTTGTTGATCGGAAATGACAAAGAAATTATCCAAGATTTGAAGACCCAACTGTTCTCCAAATTCGACATGAAGGATCTGGGTGCTGCAAACTATATTTTGGGCATGGAAATTAAGAGAGATCGGGCAAAGAGGAAGCTCTGGTTAAACCATAGGAAGTATGTCGAGACTATATTGCAGAGGTTCAATATGCAGGATAGTAAACCGGTGAGTGTTCCTATTCCTGTAGGTGCAAAGCTGTCTGCTGAACAGTGTCCCAAGACACAAGAAGAAGAGGAGGATATGTCCCGTGTTCTATATGCAAGTGCAGTGGGTAGCCTGATGTATGCAATGGTCTGTACTAGACCAGACATTGCACATGCAGTGGGAGTATTGAGCAGGTTTATGTCAAACCCAGGGAAGGAGCATTGGACAGCAGTGAAGCGGGTTTTCAGATATTTACGTGGCACTGGTGATTATGGCTTGTGCTACCAGGGAAGACCAGGATTGGAAAGAATGTTGGACATTCGTGGTTTTGTTGATGCAGACTGGGCTGGAGATCTGGACCAAAGAAGATCTACAAGTGGGTATGTGTTTAGCCTATTTGGAGGCGCAGTCAGTTGGATGAGTAAAAGACAGTCTGTAGTGGTTCTTTCAACTACAGAGGCAAAATACATAGCAGCCACTCATGCAAGCAAGGAAGCAGTTTGGTTGCAGAGATTGTGTTCAAGTATGGGGTTGGTACAGCAAGCTATAAGGATAGACTGTGATAGCCAAAGTGCAATTTTCTTGGCTAAGAACCCTGCTTATCATTCAAAGACAAAGCACATCGATGTTCAATATCACTTTGTTAGAGATATGGTTGAGGCTAAAAGGGTGTTGCTGGTAAAGGTGGACACTTTGAAGAATGTTGCAGATGCATTGACAATGTCTGTGAGCACTCAGAAGTTCTCTTGGTGTAGAGAAACAATGGGTGTTGAAGAATTGGGCCAATGACTAAGCCCTCTTGTGGCCCCCTGTGGAAAGAAAAAAACAAGTGGGAGAATGTTGGGTATGTTTTATATTCTTCCCACGACTAAGCATGCGCGGGGGGGTAAGATGGGGGGCGATAGCCCCCCCTTTGTGCTGGGCGCAACGGGGGGGTAGTAGCCCCCCCTGTCGGGGTTCGGGGCAGCGACCCGGCGAAAATTTTTTGGTCCTTAATTTCCGGCGGGTAGTCCGCATCCATGGTTTTGTGCATGGTTTTGCACATGGTATTGGGGTACGATGGTTTTCGGCCCCTGGTATTTTTGTAGATTCGGTCAAGGGAACTACGGTTATGTTCTAATCCAGGGTTTATGGATTGGGGTTTATGTATGCTTCGGCATATATATATATGTGTGTTGTAACACTAAAAGGAATATAATGAAAAATCAAGCTGGTCGTCCCGATTTGGGATCCAGGGGAAAATCTCTGTGTTTATCTATTTTATGTTTTATGCTCTCGCTATTGTTTATTTTCTGTTATAAGATTCATGTGTAGATAATTTCTGTTCAGGGTTAAAACCTACACTTAGATGAATATCCATCTCTGGTGTTCCTTATGAACTCCTCCTGCACCAAATCCAACCACAGTCGTTCCCAATCTGGCAATTTTTCCCTTCCATTGACAGAGTCTTGATAATTGTGCCAACTCTTGGGAATTCCTAGGAGAGCCAAGCTCACCAAATCATCATTAGAAACTATTATTCCAATGCTCCCTAGTTCATCCCGACATTGGACAAACTTTGTTAGATATTTTGGAATGGTGTCGCCCTTTTCCATCTTGATATTCCTAAGTTTTTCTTTGAGCGCCAATTTCCTATGGTCGTTGTTGCTTTGGAATAGATCCATCAAAGCCTTCCACATTGCATATGGTGTGGCTTTCCCATGCAGGCTTGAGACAATGTGGTCTCATACTCCCTCCAACAAGATCCTCCTCGCCTTTGCCACTTCCTTTTTCCATGCATCAACATTTGCAGCATCTACGTCATCTGTTGTAGGAACATCTTTGTCAATGAATTCCTTCAAGCCATTGTCTTCGAGTACTGCCTCCATCATGTCCTTCCAAGAAATGTAGTTCAAGCTTCCCTCGAGTTCATAATCTAAACTCAAGCCATTGAAAGCCATTTTGATCTTGAATCAGTTGTAGCACCAAGAAAGTCTTTTTGCAAATTCGAATTCTATCCAGTCACAAACTCAACTCATGCTTCACTTCTACAATTTTTTGTGCTCTGATACCATGTATAAATTATAAAACATGCATGTATATCTTATATTCACCCGATATAACAATGTAATAAACTTAAATACTGAATCGCTTCTACAAATATTTTGTAGAATTAAAAACACAATTGCTAATCACATGAACATGAAGAAAGATCAATCACACACAACATAGATAATTTCCTGGGGAAAACTTACCTCTAAAAACCCCACTATATTCTATTTTATATTAAGCATGGATCATGAAACAATTACATACAAAACTCTTCTCACAAGATCCCTCTAGTACTCAGCTAATTGTCTCACACTATCATATGCAAAACTAACCAACACATAGCCAATTCTTAGCTTCCAGAAAACCTGCCTTGCTTGCACTATCCCTGATGGTAAATATCCCTAAAATATAGGAATTACTTCTTGCCTTGACTGTGCAAGTATGATGGGCACTCCAATAGGTGTTTTCTTGCATGTGTGCAAGTAGATAATCCTACAACTGATAGTCAACTTCCCTTTCACCTAGAACTCAACCGGGTCTCCACTGGATCTGACATGCATGAAGCTAATAATAGTAAATCCTTAGTTTCATATGAGATCACTAATTGTGAATTAATTAATATTTAATTCACTAGATATCTCAGTAGTGTATATTCAGTTATAACTAGCACAACTAAGTTTAACTCACTCAACTGAGTTAAATTGATTTACAACTTGCACCAACTCATGCACCACTGCACTTCAAACTTTGTTACAATTAGAATTACTTTGCATGCCTCACCAACAACCTCTAACTTGAAATTCACTAGCTAATTGAATTTATCACTTTTAGTTAACTCATTCAAGTCCACATTGAGTATAGATTACAGTTTAATGTCCACCTTAATTAAGGGATAATAAAAATAGATATGCACCCAAAAATAACATTGTGGGCCCCACCCTAGTCTGGATGTTTAATGCAACCAGGTGCTAAATGAAACCAGGTTCTTAATGCACTAGGCGTGGGTGTTTAATCTTCATGTTGAATCTCAAAAGGAGGGATTTATAAGCCTCCACATGGAAAGGGAACCTCAGAAGAAAAAAAGGATGAAGATAAGGCTTCAAAGGGTAGTGGAGGAAATCCTCCTCCATCTCCACAATCTTCATCACCATCCTCATCATCGCCATCAAAATCATCTTCCACTTCCACAACACAAACCACCCATTCTCACTCAAAAACCCCAAAAGGAAAAACTCCCTTACTCAAATTGGACATTAAGTTTTAACTTCCCATGTACAATGGTGAGGTAAATACAAAGAAGTTGGAAAATTGGATTCACCAGTTGGAGGTTTATTGCAGAATTCAAAGCCTACAAGATGATGAAACAAAGATCCTGTTGGCTTCATTGAGGCTAGAAGGAGCAGAACTTGTCTGGTTAGAAGCAAAGACTCAAGAGGTAATGTGAATCCATGTAAGATATCAATTTCTTGGGCTTAATTTATTTCTTCAATTAACAGACAGTTTTATCCTTTAGCTTACATGCGAAAATCAATTATGAGTTGGAAAAAATTTAGGAAACTCAAGGGTCAAATAGTTCAAGATTATACCCAGGATTTTAGGAAAAGGGATTTGTTGTTAGGTTTAAACTTGCAATCCTAAGAAACTTTATTGAAATACATTGGGGGTTTACATTCCTATTTAAAACACACTATCCTTATGTTAAATCCAAGCAACTTAGATGAGGTTTGTGTGCAAGCCACGCATGTTTAAGCAAGGGGAAATAACATTCAGGAAGAGGGTAGTAAGAAGAAGACATTCAAGGGTAAGGAGAAAGAGAAGGGAAGAAAATGGAAGGGAAAGAGTAATGCAAGTGTTAATAAAGAAGGGGAGAAAACCACATGCAAACATTGTTTCAAAGAGGGAAATGATGAATCCCACTATTGGAAACTACATCTTGAACTAAGGCCTAAGAAACCAAACAATAAGGGGAAACAAAAGACGACCACTACCACACAACATGATCTTGGATCCCATTCTGTTGATGAGACCAAGGTTACAACCATGGTCATAAAGTGAAAAGAAGCCATAGCAAGTACTAGTTCATCAAATTGTCACAACAACACTCCAAATGAAGAAACAAGGTTAGAGTTGTTCCATGTAAGGGTGATTTCAAACCATACAAAGATTGATGCATTATTTGATGGTGGATCACAAGTGAACTTAATCTCAGAGGACTTGGTCAAAAAGCTTAACCTTGAAATTTTACCTCATCATAAGCCATATCCTCTAGGTTGGATAGTCAAGAATACAAATTTATAGGTTACAAGGAAATGTATATTCAGGTTTTCCATTACTACAAATTTTATTGATGAAGTCGAGTTAGATGTGGTTCTGCTTGACATTTCAGGAATTATATTGGGAAGCCCATATTTGTATGACAGGAAAGTGGTATTATATCACCATGAGAAAAAAATATCATTTTCTTAAGGATGGTGTGGAATATATTGTGAGAGCTCATCACAAAAATCTGAACATTTATTTGGTTAATGCAAGGAAAATGAAGAGACTAGTAAATGCAAGTAAAAATTTTGTGCTTCTCATGATCAAGAAAATGAATGATATGGATTATGAATATTTTGAAGGTTGTGATGAAAAATTTAAAACTGATTTGTTTGATGTGGTAAGTCAACATTGAGAGATGTCTCAAGATCCAAATGGGTTACCTCCCAAGAGGGGAATTCAACATGAGATACAATTGCAGCAAGATGTTCCACTTCCAAACATTGGCATGTATCACATGTCGATAATGGAGAGAATGGAAATCAAGAATAAAATTCAAGAATTGCTGAAAAAAGGTATCATACACCCATTTACTTCACCATGTGGTTCACCGATTGTCTTGGTGTCAAAGAAGGACGGGACTTGGTGCATGTGTGTGGATTTTTTTGCACTGAATAAAATCACGGTAAAGAATAATTATCCACTCACAAGAATTTCCCAAGAATTGATGATTTTATTGATCAATTGAGGTATGAAAAGTATTTCACTAACTTGGACTTACGAGGTGGATAACATCAAGTTAGAATAGTTGAAGAGGAAATTTGGAAAACCGCATTTAAAACTAAACAAGGATTGTTTGAGTGGCTTGTTATGCCTTTCGGTCTTACCAATGCTCCAGCTACTTTCATGAGAGTTATGAATGATGTATTGAGGCCATTTCTTGATGATTTTTTCATTGTCTACTTAGATGATATTTTGATATTCAGCAAATCAAGATATGAACATGTCATGCATGTGAACAAAGTACTTGATGTCATGAGAAAAGAACAATTGTTTTTGAAGATGTAGAAGTGTGAATTTGGCAAGACTTATTTAGTTTATTTGGGACACATTTTTGGAGGAGGTGAGCTGAAGATAGATCCCTCTAAGGTTGAGGTCATTGTGAATTGGCCCAAGCCCAATACAGTTATGGAGGCAAGAAGTTTTCTAGGGGAAACACAATATTGGAGGAAGTTCATTGCTATTTTTTCCTCTATTGCAACTCTGTTACATGAATTGAATAGTGTCAAGAAAGTCTTCCATTGGGGAGATAAGAAGAAAAAAACATTTGATGCTTTGAAACAAAAGATCATTTCAACACCGGTATTGGCTCTTTTGGATCTTAGACAACCATTTGAGATTCAAAGAGATGCTAGTGATTAAACCATGGGAGCAATCCTCATGAGGCATCGTAAGCCCATTTCATTTCATTCTAAAAATTTTAATGGTGCTGTGACTAACTATCCCACTTATGACAAAGATTTATATGCATTGGTACAAAGTGTAAAGAAATGGAAACACTACTTGATGGGGAAAGAGACCATTATCCATACAGACCATCAACCATTGCAGTACTTATAGTCACAATCAAAGTTGCAGCAATCACTACACTTCAGATGGATGGGATTTCTACAACAGTTTCATTTGGTTATCATGTATAAAAAGGGAATCTACAATAAGTTAGATAGTATTCTTTCTAGGCCTTTTGTAAATTCATCTATTATACTGCAGCAAAATTCTATTTTGCATGAAAGTTACATTAAGAAATATGCATATGATAATGACTTTCAAGATGTGTATGCAAGCTTGAGTCAAGGAAACCAAAATAAAGAGTTATTTTACCATGTACATAACAGTTTGTTGTATCACTTGGGCAAGATATGTATTCCACAGGGAGAAAGAAACAATATCATAATGGAGGCGCACACTTCATTGATTTCTGGACATTTCAGTGTAGGCAAGACAATAGTGAATCTCCAAAGGTATTGTTATTGGCCATTAATGTTTTATAGTGTATCTTGTTTCATTAGAGGATTTTTTTTGTGTGCAATAAGAAAGCCTAGCAATAGGAAACTAGGATTGTACACTCCACTTCCGGTACCTTCACGTCCATGGGAGAGTATCTCAATGGATTTTGTAGGAGGTCTTCCATTGTCAAGGAAAGGTCATGATTATTTTATGTAGTTGTAGATATGTTTAGAAAGATGTGTATATTTATGCCATGTAAAAATAAAATTACAACTGATAAAACAACTCACATTTTCTTTCAAAATGTTTGGGTTCATTTTGGTCTTCCTACTTCTATTGTAAGTGATTGAGATTCTCGATTTGTTGGGTATTTTTGGTCAAATTTGTGGGACATGATAGACACTAAGTTGAAGAAGAGTACAACCTTTCATCCACAAACAGATGGTCAAACCGAGGTGGTCAATAGAACAATCATTCACCTTCTTCAAGGATATTGCGGCAAACATCCCAAGTTGTGGGATGAACAGTTGCATTACATTCAACATGCATACAATAGGGCAAAGCATTATTCCACAAACACATCGCCATTTGAGGCATGTCTTGGGTACTTTCCAACATAGCCATTGGACTTCATATTTGGGAAAGATGTTGTTATTGATGGCCATAGCAACATAGATAAAGAAAAGAAGTTCATTGAGAAAATTCAGTGTTGGGAAAAATACTGAGAGGGGGGGGGGGGGGTGAATCAGTATTTATCGCATTCAAAAACTTTGCTTGCCTCCAAACCCTACTACTTTTGCGCTGAAGCCAACTAGCGTATACACACGGATATCCTTCATAAAACTCGCGTATACACAGAGATCTAATTATGCCATTAGTTCTTCACTTATATCATTCCATCATTCATTCATTGATGTTCTATAAACAGTAAACATGTGCAGTAAGAACAGAATAAACCATCACACAAAGCATCACACATGAACACCAGGATTTTTAGGTGGAAACCCAAGTCGGGAGAAAACCACCGCTGCAGTTGCTCAGCCTTCAATATTTTATTATAGAGAAAAGATCTTACAACATATGTAAGCCGTGCGCACTCTACCAAAGACGCAGAACCCACCCGTGTTCGTTTACCACCTCTCCCCGAAGGGGAGCTCCAACTCCTTCGACTGCATTGGGGCCCTTCCCTCGAGGGAGCTCCAACTCCTCGATCTGCTTATAGCCTCTTCCCGAAAAAGCTGGGACTGAGCACAGCCACTGAAGGGAGCTATGACAATTTACATGTTCTCACCTAGAAGGAGTGACACTCCCACCGAACCAGAATTCCTCAAGACTCTGGCACCACGCCATCAATTTTCACACTGGATCCAAAGCATCCTTTAGGACACCACTTGCAGGCCACGTTTTATCATATTTTCAGACTGGACCCTTTCCATACTTTTAAGCACAATCAACCATGAAACAGATACATATAAATTACTGACAGATATCAGTAAATCAGCAGAAGAGATCATACATTTCTTACCACAGACTTCAGCAAACCCTAGTTTGCATACGCGCTTTCCTTCTTCTGATGTCGCGTATATACGCGCTTCCATTCACATAAACCAAATAAGATACCGTACAGGCTACGTAGTGTTGGAAATATGATGCAGAGTGTTGTCCTTGATGGCAACCCACCGAATGAAGATGAAGACATGCGATTGTTGGCATGTGTTGTCCTTGATGGCAATACACCTGATGAAGTTATTCTTGAGTTGATGGACTTGGTAAATGATGTAAATCTGATATGAAATGATGTTAGCAACATGATGCTGAGAGTTGTCATTGAATGGCAACCCACTTGATGAAGAAGATGGCAACTTCTTGATGAAGTTGTGCTTGAATATGTCTTCGATGAACTAAATCCGATGTATCTACAGTGAGTACGTAAGGCAATGAAGAAAGGAAATCAAGATGTAATGATTTATGATGAAAAGAGTATGTCTCTAGGCATACGCGTATTTGTCTAAGGGAAGTCGCGTATGCACGCGGGAAAGAACGTGCCAAGTCGCGTATGGGCAAAAGCGCTCAAAAAGTGCAAAACCAGGGGTAACCACCATGGTATTGACCCATTGTATTGGGCAATGATTTGTCTAAATGACCCCGTCCAGGAATACCATCGGAAGTAATATGGTTTTGGCTCATGGTATTAAAAAAGGGTAAACCTATATAAGGAGAAGAAATTCATTGTGCAAATCATGAATGTGGGTGCAAGATGTCTGAGCTTGAAAGAATACTTCTCTCTGGAGTATATCTGAATGGAAAGGGTTACAGTTGAATGAAAGATCTGAAAGTATGATGCACCAATGATGGAGTGATGAAGAAGGGGAACTAGATCTGTATTGTACTTGTATTTGCTAGACCTATTTATGGAATGATTAGATCTGAGATGAGGCGAACATCTGTCTGAAGTAAAAGGTAAAATCTATGTGATGTATCTGTTCTGAAGAATTGCAATGACCTAAAATATCTGAAGAACCATACGCTAGTTCGTTGCAGAGGAAGCGCGTATATACGCGGCTTTGCTGAAGAGAAAGCGCGTATGTGCAGTGAAATTAGCTTTGTAATTTGTACAGAGGTATACGCAGGTTGATGTGGACTAAAGCGCGTATATACGCGACATCAGTAAAAGGAAAGCGCGTATGCAAACTAGGGTTTGCTGAAGCATGGGGTATGAAATCTCTGATCTGATCTGCTCTGTTTTAGCTATCTGTTGTTGATGTTTGACTGTGCTTAAATGTATGGAGAGGGTCCAGTCTAAAAATATGATGAAACGTGGCCTGCAAGTTGTGTTCTATTGAAGTTGTTGGATCCAATGTGAAAATTGATGAAACGTGGTCCAAGGTGGTGCTGAGGGTTGTAGCCTTCAGTCAGGGGGTTGTAGCTCCCTTCCAAGTGAGGCTGGTAAACGAGATCGGGGGTCGTAGCTCCCTTCCAGGAGAGGCTAGTAAACGAGTCAGGGGGTTGGAGCTCCCTTCCAGGAGAGGCTGGTAAACGAGCGCAGGTGGGTGCCTGCGTGCTGGTCAAGTCTGCGCCAGCACATATGTTGTAAGATGCTTTCTCTATAATAAAATATTGAAGGCTGAGCAACTGCAGCGGTGGTTTTCTCCCGACTTGGGTTTCCACCTAAAAATCCTGGTGTTCATGTGTGATGCTTTGTGTGATGGTTTATTCTGTTCTTACTGCACATGTTTACTGTTTATAGAACATCTAATGAATGAATGATTGAATGATATAAGTGAAGAACTAAAGGCATAATTAGATCTCTGTGTATACGCGAGTTTTATGAAGGATATCCGCGTGTATACGCTAGTTGGCTTCAGCAAAGTAGCGTATGGGTTTTAGAGCATGAAAAAGTAAAAAGTTTTAGTTTGCTCTAAATACTGATTCACCCCCCCCTCTCAGTATTTTTCCCAACAATTGGTATCAGAGCAGGTCCTTCTGCAGAAGCTTGATCGCTTGAAGGAGATCCGTCGCAATGGGAAGTCAAGAAGGAGTAATGTCTATAAAGCCACCTCTATTCAATGGAAGCAATCTAATATTCTCGAAGATATGAACAAAAGAATATCTGCAAAGTCTTGGTGCAGATGTATGGGCAATCGTGGAAGAAGGTTATCAATACCCAGCAAGTATTCCTACTGATGCAGCAGAAAGGAAGAAGTATGAAATCAATGCCAAAGCAGTGAATGTCTTGTTAGGAAGCATGTCTGAATCAGAATTTTCTAAAGTAATGCAGCTACATTCAGCAAAAGAAATATGGGACAAAATTATTCTAAGCTATGAAGGAGACACAAAGGTAAAAAGTGCAAAACTCCAAACTCTTAGAATTGAATATGAAAATTTGAAGATGCATAGTGATGAAAGTGTTGCCAGTTTCTTTCTTCGTCTAGATGATATTGTAAATCTGATGAGAAATTTGGGTGAAACCATAACCGATACTACTCTGGTGGAAAAAGTCTTAAGATCCTTGACTTCAAAATTTGACTCTAAAGTTTCAGCTATTGAAGAAAGGCAAGATCTGCAAACTCTTACTATTGTTCAATTACATGGTATTCTGACTGCTTTTGAAATGAGACAAGGAGGTCCTTCTCAAATCAAAGAAGTTGTTTTTAAGGTATCTGCAAAAGGAAAAGAAAAGGAAGTTGTCAAAGAATCCAGCTATATATCCGAAGAAGAAGAAGCGAATTTTGTGAGAAAACTCCAACTAGGTACTGGAAGATTCAAAGGTAAGCTTCCCTTCAAATGTTTTGAGTGTGGAAAAATTGGTCACTATGCTGCTAAATGTCCTTATAGAGAAAAACATGGTAAAGGGAAACAATTTGAAAAGAGGAAGAGTTATTATGCAAATGAAGATGATGATGAAGTGTCCAGTGAAGATGAAGAAGATTTTGACCAAGCTCTACAAGTGCTCATGGAAAAGAAGCAAAAGAAGAAGGTTACTCGAGGAAAGGAGATACCTCAGAAATCATGTATAGCAAAAATTGAAGAAGATGAAACAGATTCTGACGAAGCTCTACAAGTGCTCATGGCAAAGAGGAAAAAGAAGAAGGCTACTCGAAGCAAGGAGATATCTCTGAAAATTGAAGAAGATGAATCTGATAGTGATTTGGGCCCTTGTAATCTTCTTTGTGCAAGCAATGGTGTAGAAAGTGAAAGTAAAGTAGTGGATCTAGAAAAAGCTATCAAGATCAAAGTTGAAGAACAACAAAAGGAAATTGATAAGAAAGATTCTATCTACAAAGAGATGATCTCTCAAATGAAAGATCAAATAGAAATGCTGAATGGACAGGTGGACAAGTATCAAAGGTTTCATACTTATGCATCCAATCGAATTAAAGAACTAAAAGTAGAAATCAACGATCTAAATGCAGATCTCGAAAAATCAAGCAAGAAGAATGAAGGACTTGAAGCTGCAATCATCTTTCTACAAACAGATCTTGAAGCATCAAATAAGAAGAATGAGGAACCTCTACAAACATTTGAAAAGGAAGGCCTTGAAGCAGAAATCATCTCTCTCAAAGAAGATCTGGAAAAATCAAATAAGAAGAATGAAGAGCTACAACAAACATGTGAAGAAAACGAAAATTGGTTGAAAGAAGAGATTCTAAATCTGAAGGATCAAGTAGAAGATGGAAGAAGGAAAGAAGAAAGCATGACAAAACAATGTCAAGCCTTGGAGGTTGAGGTAAACATTCTCAAAGGTAAATTAGAAGAAAAGGTTAAACTTTTGAGGTTTCAAGATAGTACTAATATCTTGGACAATATTCTGAGTAATCAAAGGTCTCCTGCTATCAAACTTGGTCTTGGTTTCCATGAAACTGTTAAAGGAGAATCTAGCTCACAAGGAAGTGCTAAAAATTTAGAGGATGTCAATACTAAACCTGAAGTGTTGAAAGAGACAAAAGATCAACCAAAAATCATGAATTCTTGAAGGAATTCATTCAAGAACGTTGAATGTTTTAAATGTCATAATTTTGGGCATGTTGCAGCAAATTGCAGAAGCAGAACAATTCAGCCACAAACAAATAGATTCTACTCAGAAAGGTACTCTGATAGCTGCAAGGGATATTGTTTTTCATGTAACAAGTATGGACATAAAGCAGCTGATTGTAAAAAGAGGAAGATTAGAAATACTCATTATGATTCTTATGCTTATTTCTATGGACATATGAGATGTTATTCTTGTAACAAGTATGGACATGTAGAAAAGGAATGCAGGTTGAACAGATATGAGAAATTGGATAACTTCCAGCACACAAATAGAAAGTTCAAACAAATCTGGAAAAAGATAGAGGACCGATCAGAAACGTAGGGAATTATGACCCTACTGCAGTCATCCGCTTCTGAAGCTGACTTTTCTTATTGACTGCAGGAATGATGTGGGATACATTATGAGATTGAGTAATGTATCGTCATAGGGGGAGCAATGTATGATGACTCTCATGATTGATTTGATTATTCTGGTTATATGTATTTCTGACAGAGCATCTGATATGAAGAAGACAGGTACAGGAAGTACAAGTTCAGGGGGAGATGAAGGAATGTGAAAAATTTCTATGCTTCACTTTCTATACGCGGGTTATATTAACAAAAGTCGTGTATACACGCGATTTTCATCAGACACAGTCGCGTATGCATTGATGATAAGAGAATTTATATGCTAGCTGAAGATCTGGAGTAGAGGTTCAGGGGGAGCATCAGTCTGATTGTTAATGACTGTATTATTGACTCAATTTCAGCTTAGTGTCTCAGTTCTAAATAATGAGGATACGATACATGGTTTCTTGTGTTGAAGATTGTGGATGAGTCCTGTTTGCTTGTTGATGAAGAGTATTCATTGTTGAGATGAAAGTCCTATAATTCGGAGATAAGGGCAGCCCATGCAGAGATTGTTGCTGATGACTTGCTGATGAACATTTTCAGGTTGCACAAGTTAAGAAGGAGCACTGGTTCAGGAGGAGCAGTAGGTTGAATACTAATGTTGCATTGTTGGCAATATGACTGCTTATTCTTTGGTTTTGGTGATACTCATGCTCAAATGATGATGACTTGGTACATGGTTTATCATGATGAGATTTTGAGCCCTGGTTGCTGATAAGTATCTTTTGTGCTCACACATGGATGAGTTGGATGTCGTTTGATTCAGAAATAAGAATAGATCATGCAGTGTTTGATACTATGGTTAAGATCTTTTGCCTACATATGTTACTTCATGTTAAATCTTGAAGATAATGGTGATATTGGACCACATGGATGATTGACACATATTTGAAGATGTTGTTTTGGTATGATAATCTCTCTTGGGAAGATTGTATTGATGCTGCAAAGAATCTGAAGGCTTGGTTACTAATGTGCTTATGCTACAACCGTTGGATGACGCTTGAAGACTCAACTACACTATTCTATCTATCTGTAGTCCAGGGAAGCATTCAAATATCCCAGAAAGAAGCTGAACATTGTCTTTTTCTCACAAGAGGATCAGATCTGGTTAAAATATAGAAGATGGTATTGGATACGCGGGTTTCCTGAAACACAGTCGCGTATATACGCGAGTTCATGCACAGAAAACCGCGTATGTCTGATTGCTGACATTTTTATGTTTGGAGTCAGCTTTCTTCAGCACAGCTGCAGTGCTGTTTTGGTATCTCTGATACTGTTTGGTATCTCTGGTGGTGTTCCAGTTCTCATAATTCTATTTCTAATGTTTTGAGAAAGATGCCTTGATGATTTGTTGGTGAAAGTGTTCAGGATGCACAAACTAAGGGGGAGCCTTAGTCATATGGAAAGGATGATCGGAAGCACATTTTCAGGGGGAGCATTAGCGTTGCTGAGTATAATGCATTGTTGGCATTATGATGGTTCTGAAATATGTTCTCTTTCTTGAGGACTTTCTGGTGTTGGTTATGAAAAGTCATATTTGTATTTTGATGAAAAGGTCATGTTGAGACCCATGATGTAAATTTGTAATATTCAGTCATGTAAAGGACTTGTCAAATTTGTAAACCCACTTGGTTGGGTAGCTGAGTCAAATTTTGTAAACCCACTTGGTTGGGTAGCTAAGTTGAAATGTGTAGACCCACTTGGTTGGGTACTTGAGTCTCATATGTAATATCACTTGGATGGATATTTGATGTAAGTATGAGTCATTGGTGATAGGAAAGTCATAGAGTCTTGTACTTCATTGAAAAATATGTTTGAAGATTCAGCATGAACTCAAGGGGAGCTTGGTCACTTCAGTATACATCAGATCTGCAGAACGCTTCTTCCACATGTGGAGAAAAGGGGGAGAGTATGTTGGTTTTGATCCTCCCTTTGCCCTTGATGTCAAAGGGGGAGAGTGACATGGTGTTTGAATGGTGTCAAAAATGGAGAGAGTGACATGGTGTCATTGTATTCTTAATGTACCTATCTGTTGTGGTAACCAAACACCATCGTGGTTGCCATCAAGTCCAAAAGGGGAGATTGTTGGAAATATGATGCAGAGTGTTGTCCTTGATGGCAACCCACTGAATGAAGATGAAGACATGAGATTGTTGGCATGTGTTGTCCTTGATGGAAATACACCTAATGAAGTTATTCTTGACTTGATGGACTTGGTAAATGATGTAAATCTGATATGAAATGATGATTAGCAACATGATGCTGAGTGTTGTCATTGAATGGCAACCCACTTGATGAAGAAGATGGCAACTTCTTGATGAAGTTGTGCTTGAATATGTCTTGATGAACTAAATCTGATGTATCTACAGTGAGTACAGAAGGCAATGAAGAAAGGAATTCAGTATGTGATAGATTTATGATGAAAAGAGTATGTCTCTAGGCATACGCGGATTTGCCTAAGGGAAGTCGCGTATGCACGCGGGAAAGAACGTGCCAAGTCGCGTATGGGAAAAAGCGCTCATAAAGTGCAAAACCAGGGGTAACCACCATGGTATTGACCCATTGTATTGGGTAATGATTCGTCTAAATGACCCCGTCCAGGAATACCATCGGAAGTAATGTGGTTTTGGCTCATGGTATTGAAAAAGGGTAAACCTATATAAGGAGAAGAAATTCATTGTGCAAATCATGAATGTGGGTGCAAGATGTCTGAGCTTGAATGAATACTTCTCTCTGGAGTATATATGAATGGAAAGGGTTACAGTTGAATGAAAGATCTAAAAGTATGATGCACCAATGATGGAGTGATGAAGAAGGGGAACTAGATCTGTATTGTACTTGTATTTGCTAGACCTATTTATGGAATGATTAGATTTGAGATGAGGCGAACATTTGTCTGAAGTAAAAGGTAAAATCTGTGTGATGTATCTGTTCTGAAGAATTGCAATGACCTAAAATATCTGAAGAACCATACGCTAGTTCGCCGCAGAGGAAGCGCGTATATACGCGGCTTTGCTGAAGAGAAAGCGCGTATGCAAACTAGGGTTTGCTGAAGCATGGGGTATGAAATCTCTGATCTGATCTGCTCTGTTTTAGCTATCTGTTGTTGATGTTTGACTGTGCTTAAATGTATGGAGAGGGTCCAGTCTGAAAATATGATGAAATGTGGCCTGCAAGTGGTGTTCTATTGAATTTGTTGGATCCAGTGTGAAAATTGATGAAACGTGGTCCAAGGTGGTGCTGAAGATTGTAGCCTTCAGTCAGGGGGTTGTAGCTCCCTTCCAGGAGAGGCTGGTAAACGAGATCGGGGGGTCGTAGCTCCCTTCCAGGAGAGGCTGGTAAACGAGTCAGGGGGTCGTAGCTCCCTTCCAGGAGAGGCTGGTAAACGAGTCATGGGGTTGGAGCTCCCTTCCAGGAGAGGCTGGTAAACGAGCGCAGGTGGGTGCCTGCGTGCTGGTAGGAGTCTGCGCCAGCACATATGTTGTAAGATGTTTTCTCTATAATAAAATATTGAAGGCTGAGCAACTGCAGCGGTGGTTTTCTCCCGACTTGGGTTTCCACCTAAAATCCTGGTGTTCATGTGTGATACTTATGTGTGATGGTTTATTCTGTTCTTACTGCACATGTTTACTGTTTATAGAACATCTAATGAATAAATGATGGAATGATACAAGTGAAGAATTAATGGCATAATTAGATCTCTGTGTATACGTGAGTTTTATGAAGGATATCCGCGTGTATACGCTAGTTGGCTTCAGCAAAGTAGCGTATGGGTTTTAGAGCATGAAAAAGTAAAAGTTTTAGTTTTCTCTAAATACTGATTCACCCCCCCCCTCTCAGTATTTTTCCCAACACAGAGCTCATTTCATTGCGCATACGCGCTTTCTCTTCAGCGAAGCCGCGTATATACGCGCTTCCTCTTCGGCGAACTAGCGTATAGATCTTCAACTATTATAGAGCAGCATACTTCTTCAGATCAGATATTCAGTTCAGATTTACCCTTTTACTTCAGACAGATGTTCGCCTCATCTCAGATCTAAGCCTTCCATAAACAGTTCTAGCAAATACAAGTACATTTCAGATCTAGATCCCCTTCTTCATCATTTCTTCATAGGTGCATCATAGATTCAGATCTATTATCAAACCTTTACCCTTTCCATACAGATATACTTCACAGAGAAGTATTCATTCAAGCTCAGACATTTTGAACCCACACTCATGATTTGCATAATGAATTTCTTCTCTTTATATAGGTTTACCCTTTTTCAATACCATGAGCCCCTTTTTCAATACCATGAGCCAAAACAATATTACTTCCGATGGTATTCCTGGACGAGGTCATTTAGACGAATCATTACCCAATACAATGGGTCAATTCCATGGTGGTTACCCCTAGTTTTTCACTTTTAAGAGCGCTTTTGCCCATACACGACTTGGAACGTTTATTCCCGCGTGCATACGCGACTTCCCCTAGGCAAATCCGCGTATGCCTAGAAACATACTCTTTTCATCAAGATTTAGCACATGCTGAATTCCTTTCTTCATTGCCTTCTGTACACACTGTAGATACATCAGATTTACTTCATCAAGAACATATTCTATTAAACACAACTTCATCAAGTAAGTTGCCATCATCTTCATCAAGTGGGATGCCATTCAAGGATAACACTCAGCATCATATGGCTAGCAAACATCATTTACCAAGTCCAACAGGTCAAGAATAACTTCATCAGGTGGTTCACCATCAAGGACAACATATGTCAATAGTCGCATGTCTTCATCTTTATTCAGTGGGTTGCCATCAAGGACAACACTCTGCATCATATTGCCAACATTCAGTTGATACATCACGCAGTGAAAAAAAAACTTGAAAAGAGTCAAAGCAGCTACAAGGCAAGGCATGATAAACACTGCACCGATAATAAATTCCAAATTGGTGACGAAGTTTGGTTATATATTAGCAAAGAGAGACTTCAATGGGAAGGTAAAAATATTAAGCCAGACCATTATGGTCCTTTTAAAATTAATGGAAAAGATCTGGGTAACAATGCATTTAAGCTAGATTTTCCTCCTTATATGCAAATATACTCTATTGTTAATGTTGAGAATTTAAGATTTTTTGAGCCTTCGTTGATTGATGATCACAGAGATCATGTTCAGTTTCCATCAATAGATGATTTCTTGCCAGAATATCTTGATGAAGTTCAGTAAGATCTCATACTTGATAGAAGAACCAAAACTTCAAGGAGAGGGAATGTCAAATACCTTCGAGTGGGACTCAAGGGAAAAAATCCTTCTAAGGCCAAATGGATGGATATTGAGAAGGTGAGGGAACTATACCCTCACCTGTTGAAGCATTGATAGTAATATTTTGGGGTCCAAAAGGCTTCGAGTGGGGAGGAATGATCAGGTGCTTAGTATTAAGCTTAAAAATGGAAGTGCTCAGAATCATTCAAAACTTGAATGACCGTGAAGTTATCATTGCCCTGAATCTAGTGCACTTTGTTTCGTTGAAAACCGATTATGTATTTGAAATTTAGAGCATGTTGTCCATTTTCTCAAGCAGGTAAATTTAAAAAAACAAATGACAGACAACTGCCCAGTCAACAGTCCATATTGTTGACGTGGCAGGTGACTGTGCAAGGGTCAAAGGTTGGTCAAATATCCTCCGAGTGAATCAAGTGGTGACACATGTCATTCCTGGATTTTATGTTAAGGTTGGTGATTTGTTACAGTTTTATTGGTTTATTTCAAGTCCAATCGGGTGTCGACACATGACAAGCCCAGAGGCTACCACGTGCCCCCCCCCCCCCGTCAAGTTATATGGTGGTGTAAAATTTATATATCAGAGGCTAGGTGGAGGTTGGGGTCAACCCCACGACCTTCCCCATAAAAATCCAACAACATACCACTATACCTGCACCATGGATCTTACCATACTATGAAAACAGTGTATATTTGAATTAGCCCAAAGTTGTATGCATGGGTAAGGCGTGGGCCTGTCACGAAGGGTTAGTCATCGGCCCATGTGACCTCGATGCAGAGACCACCGAAGGAGCATGTTAATGCAGAGTTAAGATTTGTTTTATTAACTTTAACCCTTGTTTATTAACATTAATCACATTTTTAAATGCGGATTTTTGAACACGCATTTATCGCCTAACCCACAATTAACTTCCACTTTTCATTAATTAATATGGTATTATCTAGGCGGTTTAGTTGGCGGAGTCTTCCATTTTCAGTGGAACTACAAATTTAGAGTTAACTAGAGTTCTCTCTAGTTTGGAGGGGTTTTTCCTAGGAAAAATTGATGGAGCCATAAATTTTGAAAAACTCAACCAAATTAGGCTAAAAAAGAGTCTATCCTAGCAGATTTGGACATTATGAGCAGTTTGGAGCAGGTTTCAGGGGAAATGTAGAGGATTGTAAAAAGCACATTTTGGCATTTTGAGGTAATACAGAGGCCCAAGCCATAGAAGCTGGACCAAGGCGATGTAGCCCGGGAGGGGTGAACTCCTTCATCAAAACACTGCGTTAATGGATCATTTGATTGTTTGTTGTACATTTTATTTTTGTAGTTAAACATTTTGTTTTAATGTTACAATGCTCATGAATTTAACATAAAAATTAAGGCAACACTCACAAACACCTCAAGGAAACGTATGCAAATGAAGCAAATGATCAAGATTTTTTTATAATTCTAAAGATGAAATTAGCATAGCAAAACTAACATTCAGATTCAGATCAAAATAGTTTAGTCAAAAAAATTCTAGTGAAAATGGGATCTCTATCACTTACAATAATATCTGGGCTTCTATGTAGCTTTTGAATTGTTTCCATAAATTCAATAGAAACTTTATTGGCTTTAAAAGGATGAGATAATGCACAAAATTGTGCATACTTGGTAATTCGGATGAGATAATGCACAAAATTGTGCATACTTGGTAATTCAATCAACTACCACCATGATGACACTCTTTCCTTCAGACTTGGGTAAACCTATGATAAAATCCAAGGAGACCTCCTAACAAGGCTAACTTGGAATGGGTAAAGGTTGTAATAGACCCAGGGTCTTAATTGACTCAACTTTATTATTTGGGTAAACCAAAAATTCTGCCACAAAATTCTGAATATCAGATTTAAGGTGATCCAAAATAAATTCCTTCTTGACCCTATGGCAAGTTTTTAAAAATCACGAATTCACCTCCTAAGGGGAAGGTGTGCAATTCCAAAAAATATTTTTCTTGAGTTGGGAATTTTTACAAAGATATAAGCTATCTTTGTACCATAATGAATCATTTTTCCAGCTAAATGTATCATATGTACTTGGATTTTGCTGCAACTTTTGAATGAGTGTCCACAGCTCTTCTTCATTCTTCCATTCACCTCTTGCTTGTTTATCCAATCGTGTTGAATAAGATAAATGGAACAAAGCAATGCTTCCACATCCTAATCCTTTCTTGAGAGTGCATCTTCAACAAAATTTAATTTCCATTTTTTGTAGATGATTTCAAAGTCATAACCCAACATCTTTGTGACCCATTTTTGCTGCTCTTTTGAAGATACTATTTGTTCCAAAAAGTATTTAAGACTATCATGATCTTTTTTACCTTGAAGTGTCTTCCCATTAGGTAAGGTATCCAATGCTTTAGTGCATGTAGTATTGCGAACATTTCCTTCTCAAAAATAGGTTTGTGTAAATACTTTCCTTTGATTGGAGGGCTTTCAAAAAAAATGGGTCTTCCTTCTTGCATTAAAACAACACCAATTCCATTTCCTAAGGCATCACATTCCACAGTAAAGTTTTTTGTGAAGTCAGGCATAGATAAGATAGGTTCTTAGCACATTTCCTATTTAAGATGTTCAAAGGCCTTAGTTGCTTTTGGAGTCCAAGAAAATCCATCTTTCTTCATTAATGTTGTTAAAGATGCTTCTATTCTCCCATAATTCTTAACAAACTT
The DNA here is from genome assembly GCA_034641835.2 of Pinus albicaulis. Classification (NCBI taxonomy): domain Eukaryota; kingdom Viridiplantae; phylum Streptophyta; class Pinopsida; order Pinales; family Pinaceae; genus Pinus; species Pinus albicaulis. Next base: position 1,670,591,248 of record CM076581.1, read on the forward strand.
GCGATAATACCTTGTAAAAATGAGAAATCCTCGAACATGCTTTATGGTTGTGGGTATTTTCCATTCCTTAATGTCTTTAATTTTGTTAGACTCTACCTTAAAACCCTCATGAGATACAATATGATCCAAATGTTGTCTTGATGGGGTCTAGACCCTGGTTCAAAGTGATTGCACAGTCCAACAAAACCCATTATTACCGGCCCTTTTGGAAACGATATGCTTTCGCAGACCGAAGTCTAGCCTGAGGCAATATAGGGGGATGCTATAACCAATTTTTTGCATCTAGGGGGATAGAGGGTTGTGGCTTTAGGGATTTTCCTTCTTATCATATCTTCACATATAAAATCTATCAATAATATAGACACTGTTCAACACATCTGTTGAACTTACTACAGATTGCACGATCTTACTTAGTCATGCACTAAACAAAGTAAATAACCATAAATAAGATTGTGTTACTCAATTACATATACAAACCCTTATTCGTCATAAACAGTTATAAATATTAAGCAAAAATAAAACACATCAGTACAACTCATATCTTCTCAACATTTCTTTCATTAATAGCCAAATCTTTCTCATATGTTCAGTTTCACCCTACGCACACAGCTGTAAGGGTCTGTGCACACAGCTACAGACTTCTTAAGGTCTTCATGCACTTAGCTACAGGAGCCTTTTCTATAACCTAAAATACAAAATCTGACTCAAAACAATCTTACATCCAAATGAATTTCATCAACTTCTACTTGACTGCCTATGACTTCTATCTAGACTCCTTATATAAAATTTTCATTTACATTACCATGGTCCAAAACTATGGGCAGAGTCCAAAGTTCACAAAATATCGCATCCCATTACATAATAAGGGGATTTGACCCACCCCAAAGCCTCTATGACTCAAAAATAGACTCTGCGTTGCACTCCTTGATCTGCGGAGTCTTTCCTTGCTGCTTTCTTTGAGGGGATCCCATCTCCAATAGGCCCCCAACACAAAATTGTGACTCATCCTGAGTCAAAAAGTTGGTGCACCATATATCTTTGCTTTGATGCCACTCAATACATACTTCAACTGGGGCACTTCTTTGGTGCACTTCTTTTCAAACTCCTTAATTTCTCTGAGCAATGTCTTTGAAACCTTCTTAGTTGCCTTCTGCTTGAATCCTCGTTGCATTGTGCATAGTGCCTTCAACTTCTTTTCTGCCATTTGGGAGAGCTGGTTGGCCTCAACTACCCATGGTTTCAACCTATTAGTAAGTAGCTTCACCTTCCTGCGTAGCTCATCAACCTTTTTGTGTAAGAAATTACACTCTTGGAGACGGGTAAGCCATTACATTGGTGTTAAGGTCTTAGCAGTGACCTTAATCTGATCCAGTTGCTCCAGCTTCTCCCGCACTTAGGCCTGTAATTTTTTCACCTAAGGGTCCTACCGTAGTGAGGCCCATACATCAAGAAATTCCCCAAATATATGTGCACACTCTTGTATACGAGACTCAACCTGTTCTGATGCAGCTTTCAGCTCAGCTACGTGCACCTTATCTATAATCAATGGTGTAAACACCTTGTACTTCACTATGTTAGGACCTTTCACCGGCTTCTAGGGTGGAATTTATGGAGGCATCCTAGAGATAGGCTCAACCTCCTCAACATCAATCTCTTCCAGGACTTCCTCTTATTTATCATCATCTGACTCTATCTCCATGGCCTTTTTTTTTTTATCTTGGTCTGCCTTAATTTTTTGTTCCTGTGGGTTTTTATTCTGGGGTGACTGCCTAATCATTGTTTTCTTCGGCTTTGAAGATATTGCTGCACCCACATTCATCTACATTATGGGTGACCTCAGCCCTGTGGCTGTTACTATTGGTGTGGTCATCATGGTGTGATCCACTCCTAACTAGATTGTGGGGTTAAGCCCTGTCGCGATCAATTCTTCTGTCAATGATTTGAAACTGTACTCCTCCATGAAACAACTCACTCAACTCTCTTGAAAAAAACAACTCTCACTTCTAACACTAGGCGCAAAGTGTTCGAATGGAGAGTGAGATCCATTCTTTATATGAAATATTAAATTCAAATCGCATCATCGCCTTTAGATACTTCTCATAAATGTTTTTTGGAGGCATATATGCCCATATATTCACATTAATTGCATTCGTCTTGCTCCTTTTAATGGCCAATTCATTGTCCAATAAACTTTTTCTTCTCAAACGATCATATTTTGGATGAACTTTGTGATGCTCACCCACTTAGAAAAGTCCTTCCTCCCTCGGTGTAGTAACCTCCTGCTGCACCTTCCTTCAGACTACCGTGCAGTACTGCAACTGTGATGAAGCCATCCTCTAACAGAATCCTTCTTTTTCTGGTCATATTAGTACCTGCAGATCTCCTCCCCCAACACAAGCTTGTTGGTTGGGTCTGTCCAATTAGGATGTGTCAACATCATTGGCTCCTTAGTAATCCTAATTATTCTTGATTTTACTCTGTGAAGAGCCTCATTAATGCATTCCCAACCATCAGCGAAGTTATAAGTTAACAAGAACCCATTTATCATCTCATCCCAATCCACAGTTCCATGGTGCAACTCTATTTCAAGATATCATTGCTGAGGTATTATATCCAAAGAATGAAAGAACATGTGCACCCATTATTTTTGAGTTTTAGTGCATCAAGCTTCAGTCTAACGAGCCAAGTGCTCACGAGGATACTTCTGACCATCATACTTCTCTATGAGCTTCATATCAACCTGAACAAATCTCAACCTTATCATATTGAAAAACTCCTTCCATCCTTTGAAGCTTACCCTTTGCGTGCCCCACCATCGGGCTAGAGTAGACCTCAATACGAAGTCTAAAGCTTCATATCTCTTGTCCTCAAGCACCTTTTTCTGAAATTTGTCCAAGGATACTATATATCCAATAATCAACAGCTCTCGCAATCCCGTTACTATTATTTTTCAGCTTCTCAATCAGATCGGGGGTCCACGCAATTAACTTATTATTGAACCAACCCGTCTGTGCAACTTGTCTTGAGATCCACTCGTACATCTCACTAGAAAACAACACGAAAAAATATCTCATACTAATATGTATATATATACTTATGTAGCTAATTTTTAGTAGAGATGTGTGGGTTTCTATTTTCTTGCACATAAAACTCACATTCTTTCAAACATACACATTCTCCGATCTCTTGACTAGACAGATTCCACATCCAACTATCCCTCATTAAGATCCCGATCCCGGAAATGGAACCATTTTTTGGCTTGATGGGGCCTAGAACTAGGTTCAAATTGACTACGCAGTCCAACAAACCACTATTACTAGCCATTTCGGCAACGATCTGCTTGCATAGACTGAAGTCTCACCCTGGGCAATTAGGGTCATGCTAGATCCAGGTTTCTAAATCCAGAGGGATAGAGGATTATGGATTTAGGTATTTTCCTTCTTATCAACTCTTTTCATATTAGATCTATCAATAATATAGGCATTTTTCAACACATCCGTTGAACTTACTACCTACTATGTGATCTTACTTATTCATGCATTAAACAAAATAAATAACCATAAATAAGACTGTGTTATTCACTTACATATCAAAACCCTTATTCAGCATAAACAGTTATAAATAGTAAGAAAAAATAAAACACATCAATACAACTCAGATCTTCTCAACAGTTCCTTCATTAATAGCCAAATATTTCTCATACGTTCAGTTTCACCCTACGCACATAGTTGGAGGGGTTTGTGCAAATAAATGCAGACTTCTTATGGTCTCCATGCACACAACTGCAAGAGCCTTTTCTCTAACCCAAAACATAGACTCTGACTCAAAACAATCTTACATCCAAATTCATTTCATCATATTCTACTTGACCACCTATGACTTCTATATAGACTCCTTATATTGATTTTTCATTTACAATACCATGGTCCAAAACCATGGGCGGAGTCCAACGTTCACAAAATATCCCATCCCATTACATAATAAGGGGCTTTGACTCACCCCAAATCCCCTATTATGTAAAAATAGACTCCGTGTTGCACTCCTTGATCTGTGGAGTCTTTCCTTGCTTCTTTCTTGGAGGGGATCCCATCTCCAGCAGCAAATATTCCACCTCTTGTAATCTAAAGAAATACTTATAGGTTTTTTCATATAATTTTTTCTCCTCCAATATTTTTAGGACCATGTCATCATGTTGAACATGATCCTTCCAAGAATTTTTTTTATATTAGTATATCATCAAAACACACTAACAAAAATTTTCTAAGGAAGGGTTTGAAAATTGAATTTATAAAGCCTTGAAATGTCGAAGGTGCATTAGTAAGGTCAAAAGGCATGACCAAAAATTCATAATGAACCTCATGAGTTCTGAATTTTGTTTTCAAAATGTCTTTAGTCTTCATTCTAATTTGATTTTATCAAAAATGAAGATCCAATTTGGTGAAATAATTTTCTCCATGTAATTCATCCAATAATTCATCAATGCCAAGAATGAGAAATTTATCTTTAATAGTGAGCTTTTCGAGCTCCCTATAATCTGGACACATATTCCATGATCCATCCTTATTATGCACCATAGTACCAAACAAGAGAAAGAACTTTGACTAGGTTTAGTTATACCAGCCTCTAACATTTCTAGAACCTTACGTTCAATTTAACTCTTTTAGGAATAGGGATATCTATAAGGTTTGATGTTTGGAGGAACACTTCCTAGAATCAAATGAATACATGATCACGATTACGAATATGTGGGATGCCTTTGGGAGTCTCAAATACCTTGGAATGATTTTCTTATACTTTTTTGAGATCTAGAGAAATAGATGATTTTGATGTTTGAACCTCTACTCATCATAATTGTGAAATTACACCTCGTTGTTATCTATTCATAAGTTTTTTCATTCAATTAGAGTTGATTATATTTCATGGTTTCCATGCAATACTGATTAATTGAACTTCCTTTCTTTCCCAAAAATATTTCAAGAAAGTTCTTGGAAATTAAAATCTATTGTCCCCAAATATTGTAACCATTGGACTCAGAGTACAACATCAACACCACCCATTGTAATGGAAAGCATTGAAATATTCAATGCATATTCCCCCATGATTAGCTTGATATTATGGCACTTTCTATATAAATTTATAGTTCCTCCATTTGCAACCATCACTTGACACTCTAATGCTGGATATAGAAAGTAAGTCAATTCCTTGGCTATATTACAATGAATAAAATTATGAGTATAATTGAATCAATCAGCACTATTATCTTTTTCTTCTTGATATATCCTTCTATTTTGAGTGTTTGAGGATTGGTAATTCCTACCAATACATTGAAAAATAAGGTCAGATTAATTTCTTCTTTCTCAAGGGTTGGTTCTATATATCCTCCTCTTTTGATGTTTCTTGTTCCTTTTCTTCCTCCTCTTTACAATCTATGTAGAATAATTTATTCTCGACACACTTATGACCTTTAGTGTATTTTATATCACAACTATAAAAAAACCTTTTTATTTTTTATCCTCCAATTGTAGGTTGTGGAAGACTAGGAGCAACAACACTTCCATATTTATAAATGTGAGTGGTATACTTGTTTCCATAATTTTTCTTTCAACTTTTCTTTCCACCCTGAATACCTTCTCCAATGAATCAGGGTCCTAAAGGTGAACCTCATGTTGGATGTTATCCTTCAAAATCCCTATTAAGACATCAATCCTATGCTCCTATGGAATATCAATTACCCTGATATTGAATTTTTGGAAGTCCTCAATGTGCTCTGCCATTGAACCCTTTTGTTTGAGATTTATCAATTGGATAAAGAAGGTGTTTCTCTTTGTATCCTCATAATGTTTTATCATTTCCTCCGTAAAAATTGACCAAGTGAAAAGTGGTTTATAAGAAAAAAAAACCATCGATACCATATAAACTGATTGGGTTCTAAATATAAAGTTGCAATACATACCTTTTGTGTGTGTTGCACATCATGGAGATCAAAATATTGCTCCATCTGTAGTATCCATGTTACCAGATCCTTGCCATCAAGAATCATCATATCAATATTTGAAATGTGGTGGTTCTTAAACCCAACATTGGAGTCTCTAAAATCCCGATGAACATTCATTTTGTACTCATCATGAGTTTCATGGAATACCTTTTTGCCATTAGGAAGCAGTTCTTGTAACAACTTTGTAAAACCTTCCTTCAAACCTTCCATGTTTTCTTTTATTCCATCCTTCAAAACTTCCATGTATGATTTTAATCCATCCTTCAAACCTTCCATGTATGATTTTAAACCATTACTCAAACCATTCATTTTAGCTTCCATTTAGTTTTTGGGTACTCTTTGCGAGAGAGAAATTTGTTGCACTTGGTCACGTAATTTTGATATAGAGCTTTTTGATTGCTTACTTGGTGTGGCTATTTTTTTTCTTTGAGGAATTTTGGAATAAAAAAATGATATATATGCTTCACTATGCCATTTGAATCACTTCAAAGTGATTTTTCAAACAAAAGTTATGATTTTTTTTTTTTAAATACACACCTTTTTTTTGTCTTTTATGAGTTCGTTATTGAAATTGTTGTATCTCTATAATTTCGAATCTCTAAGGTCTGAAATTTCTTCCTATGTCAGCACTATAAGTCTTCTTTCCAGCCCCACAAGTCATACTAAGATTTGATTCTTCAAGAAAGAGTTATTCCCAATCTCCCACGATGACATGTTTATAGAATGGTTAAGTAGAGTGAACTTTTACAGAGTTCCATATGTCCTTGTTTAACTTTCGGCCCTAAAAATGATATCCAAAAACCTACATTCCATCCAAATTTAGTCACTATTACAAAATTCAAATCTGATTCTTGGAGATAAATTTGTGATGATTTTTCCTAGGTCACCCGTTTGAGATGGAATTTTGGAGCCTGCAAAAACCCTAACTTCCTTGGATCATATCTTAAAAAATATAGCGAATTAAGATATGAAGTTCATACATGTGTTTCTACAATATTTCAGCTCCATGTGGTTTCAATTTAATCGTCTAAACATTCTTAGAAAAAAAAAGTTATAGAAAAATTCCAAAATTACCTATTTGAAGAAGCGAAACCCTAGAATCCAAAGCTCTCATACCAAATTTTATGCAACCATATCACAAAAAAGATCGATCAAAAACTTCAAAATTAGCCTCTTCAAGGGGGAAACCCCATTTACATCACATAAATGATAAATTCATGGATGATACAAATGATAATATCTCCTTGTTATATATAGGAGTCTAAGGGGTCACAATATAATCAGAACCTACATAAAAATAATAATGTAAGGGCACAATAATAACAATAGGGGGATACACTAACAATAAAAGAAGGGGAATGAACTAGTATTATAGGGACCTAACAAAATTTCAAACTTGAAAGCCCTTTTGTTGTTTTTATCTAAGTAAAACTCCCCTACTTGCCCCTCTACTATTGGAATTATAAAACATTCAAAAATATTGGCAATTCCCTGAGAAAGTATATAAATAGAACATAACTAAAGGATGAGATGTTTCTTGTACGTGCATTCATGCTGAAGTTGATTTCGAGAAAGGCCTCTTAGAAGAAATTTAATATTATTTAGATAATTAAGCTTGTTGAAGATTGCAACAAGAAACAGTGAAGGAGGCATCCTGAAACATCTTTCCTGAACCTAGTTGGAAAGTGATCACCAAAACTAGGTGGGGGCCACACAAGTGATTTTTGTCGCTGTTATACACCATGTTGAAGCACACACATGGTGTATGAGAAAGATGAACAACCACACAAGAGACTCAACACACAATGAAAGATAAGCGTGAGACTTTCTTATTTTTCCATCATACAAAGATGTACATTTATAGTACAATGGTGTGACACTTGGTTTCATATTCCAAGGTCACTTGGACTCCATTGTGACTTTTCGTATTCCACACCTACCCATGTAGGATTAGGTGTTCCAACATCCCCCCTTAATCTGAAGGGGTATGTGTGAGTCCAAGAAAAGAGTTGTAATACAAATCTGCAAAGTATACATGGCAGCTCTTGGGCTGAATCAACTCTGTGAAATGTTGGAAAAAGAGGTGGTTTTAGGATGACCACAAACACTGGAACGCAAAACTTGTTGCAGTTCCCGGAACTCTTCCAAAACTGGCAAGAAGCTGAAGGCTTCTGCTAGAGGAATTGTCCCTCATAAAAAAGGGAGACCTTCGACCAAAAGAAGGGAGGTCTACTACCTGTGATGGTTTTAGGATTACCAACAACTCTGGAATGCTTGACGCATTTCCTGGAACTCAACCAATGCTGGCAAGAAGCTGAAGGCTTCTGCTAGAGGAAGTGTTCCTCATATATGAAAGGGAGACCTTCGACCTAAAAGAAGGGAGGTATACTACCTGTGGTGGTTTTAGGTTGTCCACTAACCAAAGAGGATGGTTTAAGGTTGTCCACCAACCGAAGGCATGCTCATGGGCATCCCTATCTCTGGCTACATCTCTGAATGTGGAATGACGAATTGTGGCTCTGGCTCGCTTGAACTTCTGGCTACAACTCTGAACATGGAATGAGAGATTGTGGCTCAAGCTCGCTTGATCTGTCATCGAAGCTTGCACATGACCACCATTTTCCCCCCTGTCAGGGACAAGGTGAGATGTTGGCGAAAACTCAACTGCAAGTTTGCTCAATATTCGTGAACAAGTTCTAACATGTGTCGTAAACATCTTCTTGGCTGCTGATGCCCATTGCCAAGAAGCGATCCATCCAAGATGAATCTTGGTTCTTGCAGGAGGCTTGTGTTTGAAGCATCTGTCTGAAGAATGAGTGTGCCGACCACAGTGCTTGCATGGATGAAGATCAAAACAATGATCTTTCATGTGGCCAACTCGATCATAGTGTTGGCATTTTACAATCTGTTGTGGAAGTGGAACAGGATCTAGAAAAGTTGCAGGTGAAATGTCATACATGAATCCGGCACTCTGAAATATGATGGGCTTGGTGTAGTCTGGACTATGAAAGGACACATCCTTGTCATATCCAAGACCAATTCGGTGCTTGTTTTGGACAAGCTCTTCCCAAGGTCTGATGATGGGCTTGAGAAGTGCAGGCTGAATTTCTGCATCTGCATGTACATTTGCTCTAGTACAATGAACTGAATGGGAATCATCTGGAACTTTATCTTCTTTCTTCTGATGAGAGTCCTTCACAATCTTCTGAACAGAAACAGGTTCAGAATGGTGACTCTTTTGCTGAAGTTCATCTTGTTGAAGCTGAGTTTCCAACTGCAAAAACTCAATCTTTTCTTGTGCATTTCGTAAAAATTTCTAAATGTTACAAAGAGCATTCTTGCTCATTTTTATCATGTCATCAACATTTGAATGAATGAGGTTATTCAACAACTCTAATACCTCATTGATTTTAGCCATTTCAACAACTTAGGCTCAAAAAATGAAGGGTGTCGGCTTCAACCGAAAATGCACCCGTTTACAATGTGACTCAACAACAAATACAATTGACTCAAGAAATTCTCAAAGTACAAAGTGTGCTCCTCAAATAATGGAGGGAAATAAACAATCCAACAACTCAAATACTGATTGCAACTATGAAGAAGCTACAAATTCCACTCAAAATACAATGTCAGCTCAATACATATCTCAACAAAATATTTGTAAATGTGTAGCTGAAAACACTTGTGCAAGAATCTTTTTATGGCAGCTGAATTTTCTTCTTCAAATAGATGTTTTCAATGATGGCAAACTTGTCTTCAAATGTGAATTTCTTCAAAAAGTCAGCCTTCAAATCAATGCCACAAATCACAATGCAAGTCTGCAATTTTCTCTATGTATATTCAGTCCATCTTCTTCATATGTCGATTTTCTCTTTTTTGCTGTTCATATCTCTCTTTCCTCTCTCTCTTTGCTGTTTTTTTTTTTTTTTAATTAATTAAAAATTAATTAAAAAAATGGGAATAATTAAAAATGGAGGGGAAGGGGATTAATTAAAAGGAGGGGGAATTTAAAAAATATGGGAAATTTATTTGAAATGGGAGGGGGGGGGAGGAAATTTATATTGGAGGGGGGCATATTAAAAAGTTTTTATTAAAATGGGATTAATTAAAAGGGATTATTAAAAAGAAATTAATTAAAATGGGGATTAATTTTAGTGGAAAGGGAGGGGGAATTTAAAAAGGGAAGGGTATTATATGAAAGGGGCGTATATTAAAATTAAAAGGGAGGGGTATTATATGAAAGGGGGAATTTAAATGGGAGGGGTAGTATTAAATTAAAATTAACGTGGGGGGGTCATATTATATGGGAGGGGGGTATATATAAAAACAAATTTAAAAAGGCAGAGGTGGTTAATTAAAATTTTTGTTTTTTTAATTTTTGTTTTTAAATTAAAAAAAAAGGGTAAGGGAAGGGCCGTAAGGTAGATGGGGAGATAGCGATGGTTAGTTTCAGAGGGGGCCGTGGAGGAATGGGGTAGAGGGTGCAGTAAGGTGCAAGGGATAGGGAGCGTGTGAGCGGAGAGGGGGTGGGTTACGTGGGTAAGGAGGGAGCGGATCGAACAGGCTGAGGTCGGAGATAAGGGAGTAGGGGGCAGCGTACGTTAAGTGATGATGGAAGTGGAGCAGCGTAGTTTGAGAGGAGGGTTAGGCAGAGTGGAGTGCCCGTGAGGTGGTTAGATATGGCGTGGGGAGGAGCCATGAGGTTAGGAGGTTAACACAAAGTATAGAGGGGTGATTCTGGTGTAGCAGATAGATCGTGAGGTGTGAGGGCTGTGGGTTGCAGAGAATTTTTTTTTTTTTTTTTTTTTTTTTTTTTAATTTTTTTTTTTTAAACAGCAGAGAGAGATTCCAAAATGCTTGAAAACAACTCAGAATTTTTTTTTTTTTCTTCTTAAAATAGTAGAGAGCAGAATAGCAGAGGACAGTAGAATTTTTTCCAAATGTATAGCAGAACAAATCCAACAACAGTAGAAAGTGCAGAAATGAGGGCAAATTCAGAATTTTTATTTATTTATTAAAAACCACAAAATTCTTCTTCAGAAACCCAATTTAAAACACTATTCTAGCAGCTCTTTTAAGATGCAGAATTTAATGGGCAGAAATTGCAGAGAAAATTTAGAATGAAAACCTTCAGATGGGCAGTGCTGCCTTTCTTCAAAGCCAATCCTTGAATGCTGCCAATTTCTGAATGCTGTGATTTTGAATGCTACTCCTCTTCAAAACACTTCTGAATGCTGCCAAGTATTTTGAATGCTGCTCCTTCTTAAAACCAATGCCGGAATGCTGCAAAATGTCTGAAAAATCACTGCTACAAAAACTCTCTAAATGCTGCAAAAATGCCAACAATTTTTGCAGATATACACAGGCCATAAACACAAATGGCTCACTAAATTTGGAGCAGGGCCAACAATTGCTCGCTCCGATACCATGTTAAACACCATGTTGAAGCACACACATGGTGTATGAGGAAGATGAACAACCACATAAGAGACTCAAAACACAATGAAAGATAAGCGTGAGGCTTTCTTATTTTTCCATTATACAAAGATGTACATTTATAGTACAATGGTGTGACTCTTGGTTTCATATTCCAAGGTCACTTGGACTCCATTGTGACTTTTCATATTCCACACCTACCCATGTAGAATTAGGTGTTCCAACAGTCGCAAAGTCTATTTTTAGACATGTCGATCATAGTCTATGAGTTGCAGGATGCTATTTATAGATGATTGGTCAAGTTGGTAAAAATAGATGGACCTCTATTTTTAGACATTGGGCAGAATCTATTTTCAGATTTCCAGTCTAAAAAGAGATCAGTCGAATATTATTAGCCCTTAATAATATTTGGACTATAAACATTATATTATCCTCTTGGAGCACTTCAGTTCGAGCTACGGATGTGGCACATGCAGCTGACAGAAGGAATTAAGCTATTCCTAGGGTTTAGTTGAGCTATTGCAGGGTTGACTTCAGTTAGAACTCATGTGGCAGAGTTTGGTGGAGTTGATGAGACAGTTGGTGGAGTTGTGTTCGGTTTAACTTAGTTGAACTAGTTGTATTTAGTCTAACTGATAAATACACTAGTGATGAGTGGTGTGAATTAATTTTTAATTAATTCACTAATTATTAACTCATAAATCAACTAAAGAATACATCAGTTAACTGCAATGCATGGACAGTTCAGTGGAGACCAGTGTTAGAGGTGGGTGAAAGGGTGAGTCTACTATCAGTTGTGACTATAGCTGTGCATGAGATTTGCACACACATTGATTGAGATTGCCAATGAGAATTGCGCAGTACAAGCCAGTGGGATTCGAACTTGGATCTCATCATTATTTATCTTGGATTGCGCAGTAGAGGCAGGCAGACAGGTGGAGCAGATTGGAGCATGGGATGTGCATGATCTGAGCTTGTTTTGTGTGTAGCATGTGAGATAGTGTTGAGAGCTTGTGAGGAGCTTTGTGCTATGTATTGTTACATGTTCTCTATCATTATAATATACAGATAGTTGGGGGTTTTCAGCTGTAAGCTTTCCCCATTACATACTGTGTTATATGTGTTCTTGATTATGTTTTAATGTGCGCATGCGACTGCTTCTAATTTCCGCAAATTGATGATCAATTGTAGAAGAGGTTATGTATTATGCATGAAGCTCAAATAGTGTGTAATCAGGATAATCTCGGTGAATAATTCATCTATTATTCAAATTTCTACATGGTATCGGAGCGAGAATTGATCATCGGATCTATTACAGTGATTACATTTTATTTCGGTAGACAGAGTCTGTAAGAGGGCCAGGTAGCCTCTGGATCCATCCTTTCTTTGAAAGGTGATATATCCAGTAAATGCCCCTACAGTCGATCTCTGTGCTAGAAATACTTTGTTCTCATAGATCAGAAGCAGTTGAGTTTTGAGCTGGTGGAATTCGAATTTGCAGCAGTGTTTTCTTGGTGTCGAAGTCAAAATGTCTTATCAAGGATTGCGATTGGAGTATGCTCTTGAAGGCAGCTCGAATTATATTGCATGGAGAGATAGGATGGAGGTGGTGTTAGATGATAATGGGCTGAAGGAGTTCATAGATGTTGAAGTTCCAAAGCCTTCTTCTAGCGATGCTGCCTTGGTTGAGGCTTGGCAAAAGAAGATAGCAAGGTGTCGAAGGATTCTGTTGGAGGGCGTGAAGGATCACATAGTATCCAGCCTGCATGGTAAGGCTTCTCCATTTTTGATGTGGAAAGCCTTGACAGATTTATTCCAAAGAAAGAGCGACCAGAGGAAGTTGGCGCTCAAGGATAAACTCAGGAAAATAAAGATGGAGAAGAATGACACTATTCTGGTATACTTGACAAAGTTTTTCCACTGCAGGAATGAGCTTGGGAGTGTAGGAGTTAGTGTGGATGAAGAAGACTTGGTGAGCTTGGCTCTCCTTGGGCTTCCGAAGAGTTGGCATAGCTACGAGGACTCTGTCAATGGTCGAGAGAAATTGCTAGGATGGGAGTGACTTTGGTCGGATCTTGTGCAAGAAGAGATAAGGAAGAGTACCATGGATGGATCTTCATCAAAGGCATCTAATGAAGAATATTACGCTTTGGCTACCAAATCAAGGAAGGGGAAGGGCAAGAAGAATGCTTCTCAATCCGGTGCGGATGGTAAAGAGCGTGACATGTCCAAAGTGAAGTGTTTTCACTGTCACGAGCATGGGCATTACGCCACGAATTGTCCACAGAAGAAGAAGAACAAGCAGGCTGCTGGAGCTGCAGCTAGTGAGGCTCTTGCCTCACAATTTGAGCTGGACTTCTCATTGATCGCATGCATGGTGTCTAGTGCATTGGGATCGGGGTGGTATTTTGATAGTGGCGCTTCCTTTTACATGACGGGAGATGTGAATCTTTTCAGTGACTTGGTGGAGAAAGATATCCAGTTGCATGTTGATTTGGGTGACAATGGACGATAAAATGTGACCGGCATTGGTACCATAACCTTTCAGAGGGATTCAGGTAAACTCATTCTTTTACAAGATGTAGTGCATATTCCAGGTTTAAAGAAGAATTTGATCTCAGTCACAATGTTATAGGATAAAGGGTATGAAGTTGTCTTCAGTGAAGGAAAAGTCTTCCTTCGGCACAAGGTAATAGGACAAGTCAAGAAGGTTGGGATTCGAGCAAAGAATCTCTACAGACTTGAAGTAGATGGGATGTCTACGAAGCTTCCTACTGTTGGGAAGTGCAAGAAAAACATGCAATTGATGCTTGAGAGGGAGCAAGTTTTGCATGCAGGTAATAGTGAACCTCGGGATGTGGAGCAGCCACAATATGAGGATCATGGAGTGGAAGAAACCACTCATGCAGAGAAATTTCATGCCAGATGGGTAGAGGGAGTGCATACAGCTATACCACCAGGTGAGAGGTGGGGCGACATGCATGAATAATCCCAAGAGGAGATTTTTGGGCAGGATTCATGAGATGGTGTGGATCTCATGAATGGAACCTGGATATGAGGTGCCCACAGCGCAGCAGTAGCATGATCAGTTGGATTGATGCAGGCAGATCAAAGTGACAGTGTCGGATACTGGAGCGCGAATCAGAGTTGACAGCAAGTGCAGAGTGCATGGGTGCAAGAGTTCAACAACGCAGTGGTTCCTGATGACATGTGCAGTTGGTACCAGCAGAAGTCGAAGAATTTGATGATAGATGCATCAGATTGATTGAGTTGTTTGGAGCCTATTCAGTTTCAGAAGAGTTGCAGAGCAGATGCATGGAGTTGCATGGCACTTGTGAAGGTTGCAGGGCGAATGCATGGAGTTGCATGTCGCATGCAAAGACAGTCCTTTCTTGTTGAGAGGGAGCGTTGAAGATTGCAACAAGAAACAGTGAAGGAGGCATCCTGAAACATCTTTCCTGATCCTAGTTGGAAAGTGATCACCAAAACTAGGTGGGGGCCACACAAGTGATTTTTGTCGCAAAGTCTATTTTTAGACTATGTCTATTTTTAGACATGTCGATCATGGTCTATGAGTTGCGGGATGCTATTTATGGATGATTGGTCAAGTTGGTAAAAATAGATGGACCTCTATTTTTAGACATTGGGCGGAATCTATTTTTAGACTGCCAGTCTAAAAATAGATCAGTTGAATATTATTAGCCCTTAATAATATTTGGACTATAAACATTATCTTATCCTCTTGGAGCACTTCAGTTCGAGCTACGGATGTGGCACATGCAGCTGACAGAAGGAATTACGATATTCCTAGGGTTTGGTTGAGCTATTGCAGGGTTGACTTCAGTTAGAACTCATGTGGCAGAGTTTGGTGGAGTTGATGAGACAGTTGGTGGAGTTGTGTTCGGTTTAACTTAGTTGAAATAGTTGTATTTAGTCTAACTGATAAATACACTAGTGATGAGTGGTGTGAATTAATTATTAATTAATTCACTAATTATTAACTCATAAATCAACTAAAGAATACATCAGTTAACTGCAATGCATGGACCGTTCAGTGGAGACCAGTGTTAGAGGTGGGTGAAAGGGTGAGTGTGGCTATCAGTTGTGACTATACTTGTGCATGAGATTTGCACACACATTTATTGAGATTGCCAATGAGGATTGCGCAGTATAAGCTAGTGGTATTTGAACTTGGATCTCATTCATTCTCATCTTGGATTGCGCAGTAGAGGCAGACAGGTGGAGCAGATTAGAGCATGGGATGTGCATGATCTGAGCTTGTTTTGTGTGTAACAATTGGAGATAGTGCTGAGAGCTTGTGAGGAGTTTGTACTATGATTTTTACATGTTCTCTATCATTATAATATATAGATAGTTGGGGGTTTTCAGCTGTAAGCTTTCCCCATTACATACTGTGTTATATGTGTGCTTGATTATGTTTTAATGTGCGCATGCGACTGCTTCTAATTCCGCAAATTTATGATCAATGGTAGAAGAGGTTATGAATTATGCATGAAGCTCAAATAATGTGTAATCAGGATAATCTCGGTGAATAATTCATCTATTATTCAAATTTCTACAAAGCCTTCCTCCAAAAATTAGTTTATGACCAAAGTCCCTTCAAAGCAAGCTGTGTCATAAATCTCAAAATATTGATAGAAAATCTTCAAAATCCTCATATGATCCCTTCAAGAAGGAATAAGGAGATAGCTCATAGACTACTAAGAGAAAAACAAGTTCTTAAAGCTATCAAATTTCCCCTCAGGCCTCTGAGAATCCAAATGGTCTCAAGGTATCACTTCCTCCTCATTTTCCTTTAGGGGAGTGTTGGTCAAAAAATCTATAAGATGGTCATATAAGTTCTCTCAACAATATTTTTTAAGTCCTAAATGGACTAGAGAGTATAGAGGAAACATACAAACATTCTAAAGATATTCACGAGAAGGAAGAAGTAGGAGAGAAAGAGGAATAAGTAGGTATGCCTCCACATGAATATGTCCCAATCCCTATTCAAGTTCCATAGGAATGTTGATGTCTTTTCCAGTCATATAAAATAATAAACCTCTTGGGAATGTTTTAAAGTTCCCTCTACATTTTTGTAGAGGCGGTACTCCTCTTTTATTTTACAACCTTATATGTTTGTGTGTTCTGAGTGATAAAAGTTGTGTCGTTGATTGTTTTGAGTGTGTGATCATGTTCAATTTTTGTCCCTATTCACTTTGACCTCACTGATCCCACACACAGTCAAATCCTGGAAAGTTCCTATTTGAGAAACTTGACTTCACTCATCTTTCTCGAACTACAAACTCTGCAGTCTTAACTCTCAAGCTTAGCCCTTGCCTCTTGGAACTACATAATGTGCAGTTCTTGTCCTCTAGAACTGTGCATTGTGTAGTCTCGGTGCTCAACCCTAGCCCCTTGATCCCCACTACTATTCATATCAACCTCCTGGTTAGCCTTATTTTTCTCACTGCATAATGTCAAGCCTCAAGCTTCCATCCCGCCTCCTTGAACTGCATAGCTGCACAATACCTAGGCCTCTCTCTCTCTCTACAACTATGTAGTGGGAAAATTCAAGTCTCAAGACTACCTCCTTGAGCTCCTAAATTGCATAATAATCTTTCTCAGGCGTCCCTAAACTCCACATTGCACACTCTCAAGCCTCAGTCCTCCTTCCTGACCTCTAGAACTGCGCACTATGCAATCCCTAAGCATATATCTTAGTCCAACACCCAGTTCCAGCTTAGTCAGTGATTATCATGAAGCATGTTAGACTAGGAGGTTTCCAAACTTACGTCGTCTTTCCATGAGTGGATTTCACTTGCAGGTACAATATATTAACTTGATAGGATTATGCTTGGAGAGGAAGAGAAAGAGACAATGTTGAAGGACACTTGTGAAACCAAAACCATAAAGAAGTTGATTCATATTTATGCAGGAATGCAACAAAATACATAAATAACCATGAACATAGAGATGCAGTGGAAATAATGCTTCATTTCATTAATATCATATATCAGAAATATGCTTACAAACATAATGGAAATAAAATAGCTAGGGTGCTGGTAGCGAATCTCTGAGAAGAGATGTGGTGGATACAGACCTCTAAATGTGTTAAAATGAGGCTCGAGGGCCTATTTATTATTGAGAAATAATGGAGAACTCTAAACTTCCAAAAACCTAACCCTAGGAGATGAAGCGCCAAAACTATGGGCCCCATTTGGGTAAATTGGTGGTTCAACTTCCCGGGGACGTAACTTTGGCTTTCGATCTCTGTTTGATGCACTCAATAGCTCGTCAGAAAGATATATCCAAGAAGTAAAACTTTTGATGTGCAAAATATTGATCCATGAACCCATGTTGCTCCCAGTTTTCCCAAAAAACGTCGTTTAGGGCCTCAAAACAGCTCTGGAAGTTCAGGACCCGAAAAACTGCGAAAAATAGTAAGTTGTACTGCAATTTAAAAAATGAACGAACTAATGGTGGGGGTTCAAATGGAATAGGTGGGTGGCTACCAATATCCACCTAGATCAGTAAGGCCCCAAAACGGCTCCAAGAGTGCAGGACCTGAAAAATTGCTAAAAATAGTAAGTGGTGCTGAATGTGAAAAGCTGCAAGAATTGATGGTGTGGGTCCAAATGGAATAGGTGGGTGGCCATCGATATCCACCTAGATCATTCCTCCCTCCTTAGGAAGCAATGGTCCCCATTGCGTTGAGATCCTCCCTGAGATGAAGCAAATTTTGTTGAACTGGGTATTAGATTTGTTGAAGATGTCATGGACCTATGGGTATACATGCTGGATGCGTTTAGTAAATTTGGTTTCTTTATCAGCCTCAGACAGTACATGTGTGGATTTTGAATGTTTATTTGCAAGAGGTATGGCAACATCAGGTGGAAGTGCATTGGGGGTTAGATCAATGGAGTGCTTGTCCTGACTGTGTAGAGGAACCTCTATGAGTGAGGAGAAAATTTCCTTGTATTCCTCCATGAATTTTTCCATCTACTATAGCCGTGCAGGGGAGCCCTATTTTGAGGTTGTGGCCACAATATTCTTATTTCCCTATGAGCGAGTTGTAAGGAAAATTAATTTCTTGGTTTGGGAAACAATCTTACTACGTTGTTTTGCAGTAGTCAAAGAGATGACAGGAGGTGGTACTACCTCCGGTATCCAAGTACAAAATATTTCCCAAAGTATTAATAACAGCATGAGGCCTAAACTCATACACAAAATGTCGCCTCCACAAGTATGGTTGGCCTAATAATACATCAGCTACATCAAGAGGAGAAACATCACATAATACCTCATCCGTAAATGGCTTGATATTGTACAGAAGGCAACACTGCTGGCGGATGCAGAGATCTCTCCTTGGGTGGAGCCACCCGATGGTATACGACTACGGGTGTGCTATGGTCGGTAGACTGAGCCGCTTCATGACCTCTGCTGAAATGAGGTTCTTTTGGCTTCTACTATCAATGAGAAATTGCAGTGGAGAACCCTTCACCCACATCTGCGAATGGAAGAGGCGCTCCCCCTCCTTTGGATCCTCTGGATCCTCCCTCTGGATTTTGGTGGTGGAAACAATGGCACTTGGATTTGCATCAATGAGCTGCTTCCCTTTGTCATTTCCTTTGTCTGGTTTTGACTCAGGATCAAAAAATGCATCTGATTCAGGTGCCTTTAGTTCGGCGACCAATGACTGTTTGGCCCGACACTCCTTTGTGCTGTGAGTGGGGTTGTTATGAAATTGACACCACTTCCCTATGTCCTTCTTTGGATTTGTGGTTTTTTTCTGAGTGGCACTGATTTGGACTTGCCCCTTGTTCTTCAGTTCGGGGGCACCTTTCGGATTCGCAGATCCAAAGTCTCGCTTCTTCTGCTTAAATTGCTGCTCGATCTTGGTGGCATAGCGATATGCCGTGCCAAGTGATGTAATGTCGAGGAACTCCATTTCCTCCTTAATGTGTTTGTGTAGACAACCGCGGTACTTGAGCAACAAATATCTCTCTGAATCTTTAATACCCAACTTTGTGTGTAGAGTATGGAACAGATTCGTCAGTTCATGCACATCTTGATCCCTTTGTTGCTGCAGCGTGGTCCATTGGATGTATTTGTCCTCATAGCTCCCCACGGGGTAATATTGTTCCTTGATGCCATCTTGGAATGAATTCCAAGTGGGTGTGGCTGAGAACAAAGAGGGTTCCCCTTCGTCCTCTTGCTCACAGTAGGTTTCCCACCAGTCTTTGACATGGGGGGCGGCTTTCAGGAGTGCAAAAATAATATTTTCTCGGTCAGAGAAATCATGGACCAAGAAATACCCTTCCAGTAAATTCAACCATCTATCTATAGCATCTGTATCTATTTGGCCTTCAAATACAAGAATATAAAATTTTACCTGTACCTTGAAGGGATTGGCACCTCCAGAGTGGCTATTGGATGCAGATGCACCGTAGGTGGGCAATCGTTGAAGGATCTGAGAAAAGTTATCCATCATCGAGTTCCTTTGTTTCTCGAGGGCATCCTCGAGCAATATTTTTATAGGATCTCCTACTCCCTCGTATTTATTTTCTTTCGCCATGGGAGGTCGTTGGGGTTTACGAGGCTAACCTTGCAAGGGTTCAACCAGATTGAGCCCTAACTCCTTATACCCTGACTGCATTGGGGACATGCAAAGAAAAACACAGAACAAGCAAACTGCTCTGATACCACTAATCCAGATTTATGCAGGAACGCAAAAAAATACATAAATAACCATGAACATAGAGATGCAGTGGAAATAATGCTTCATTTCATTAATATCATATATCAGAAATATGCTTACAAACATAATGGAAATAAAATAGCTAGGGTGCTAGTAGCAAATCTCTGAGAAGAGATGTGGTGGCTACAAACCTGTGAACTATCTTACAATGAGGCTCGAGGGCCTATTTATTATTGAGAAATAATGGAGAACTCTAAACTTCCAAAAAATAACCCTAGGAGATGAAGCGCCAAAACTATGGGCCCCGTTTGGGTAAATTGGTGGTTCAACTTCCCGGAGACGTAACTTTGGCATCTGATCTCCGTTTGATGCGCTCAATAGCTCGTTAGAAAGATCTATCTGAGGAGTACAACTTTCAATGTGAGCAAAATTCATCTAGGGACCCATGTTGCTCCCAAGTTTCTAAAAAAACATCTTTTAGGGCCTCAAAACAACTCTAGAAGTTCAGGACCCGAAAAACTGCTAAAAATAGTAAGTTGTGTTGCAACTTAAAAACCCTACGAACTGATGGTGTGGGTTCAAATGGAATAGGTGGGTGGCCACCAATATCCACCTGGATCATTAAGGCTCCAAAATGGCTTCGGGAGTGCAGGACCTAAAAACTTGCTAAAAATAGTAAGTGGTGTTGAATGTGAAAAGTTGCAAGAATTTATGGTGTGGGTCCAAATGGAATAGGTGGGTGGCCACCGATATCCACTTGGATCAGAAGTCATCGAGCAAGAAGATGAAGAGACACTAGCTTCCAACAGAAGATCAAAGACCAGGATCGCATGAAAACTCCATTATATATATATATATATATATATATATTTATCTTTTATATGCGTGCATGTGTTATTTTTTATTAAAATATATAATTTTATATAATTAAATTTATTAAAATATGTTTTTAATATAATAATAAGTCATCTTAAATGTTAGAAAAGTACATATTACAGAACAATGGAACACATAAAAATATGTGGAAATACAAACACATAAAACATATAAAACAAGAGAGACACATATATATTTTGTTCACCCAATTGGGCTATGTCCATGGAGAAGCAACCACTCCTTCCTTTATATTATCCAGCAAAATGAAGAGACACAACCTACAACAAATCCGTTGTAATATCCTCTACTCTCTCACACAGTCCCCCGTTCTCTTTCTCACTCAGAATACACACACCACACAGAGCTGCAATATTATTCCTTCATATGAACCAAGGGGTTGCCTTCTTAGGAAAATAACCCTAAATTAAACATAACTTCTACCATCATATCATCCACCTAATGAACGACCCAGATTGGCTATGAAATTACAATATTTTACAAGGAAATTTTACATCTATTTTTAGCTTCAGGGGACCGCAGACCCCCCAGCCAGGGGGGATCACCCCTCCCCCACTCGAACTCCTGCGAGGGGGGGGGGGACAAGTCCCCCCTGTGTGGAGGGGTGTACAATATTCCTAGAGTATACATTCGGCTGAAAGAAAGAGCTCCAAATAAGGATGATAATCAGGCTCCACACCTAACATAAAGTTCAAAATATGGAGAAAAAAATATAATTCATTAAAATGGAAACATTAGAAAAAGGAAAAATAAATAAATAAATAAATTAAAAGGAAATAAAATGAGAAAGAAAAAATAGTAACTAATAAAAATGGAATTTACTAAACAACCCATAATAATACCTTAACCAATCACCTTACAAAAAAATATTTAAATAATAATTTCAAAAAAACATAAATTGAATTCCCAATGGTAAACTATGGATAAGCGACAAAACATTTTGGTCAAGGAAAAACTAATAGGCATTCAAAGGAAAACTCAATGCTTAATAAGTATAATAAAGAAAAAAAAATTAATTAATTAATCATTAATATTAATGTTAATTAATGTAATAATGATTAAAATTTATTAATATAGTTAATTAATCATGAATAATAATAAGGTAGACTAATAATAATTAATAACTAGGTTAATTATTATATATAAAGTAATAAATTAAGCCCCAATGGTTAGTTTAGTTGGTCAAGTTCTCTTCGCTAAGTACTTCACCAATTGGGAGGTCATGGGGTCATATCTCCTCGACACCCTTAGGGTTAGGCCTTGTTTGTTTGGCCAATGAGTAGATCCTTTCGGGTTGATTTGTCTAGATTTTCTCGTGGATGTAGTGGCCACCTAGTGTCCATGAATCCTGATCATGGTGGGAAATTGAACCAGTAACTTCACATCAAGGAGTGTCTTAACAATGCACCCAATCACCGTCTATCCAAAACTCTGTAGACGTAATAAATTAAATTTGATTAGTACTAATTTCATTAATAATAAGACGTCATTATCCTGATGATGAACTACAGTTGGTAGTTCGAAACGCGTCGGTTCTAAAAATTTCGTATGTGATTTCCCGGAAGATTTATAATTATAATGTTATGGATCACAGAAGCTTGCACTCTCAACTATTTTTTTGTTTTTTTAATTAATTTATTTACTCCATTTCATATTTTCTAATTTTTTTTTTTAAATGATTTTCTTTGTAAAAATGTTGAGACTTTAGATTATGGTTTCAAAAATGTTACAATTTATAATCTTGAAATAAGGTAAGTTCTACTGATGCCACTTTTGTTTAATTGAATCAAAATTTATTTAAGATTTGTGGTTGTATGAGTATTGATTTTCAAAAATATAAATTTATAAAAAATGAAATTTTAACCTTTGGAGGCTACTTTTCTCTATTTTTTTAATTCAACGACTAATTTTAATATTTTTGTTTACAGCAAATACTAATGGTTTGAGGCCATCCCTTAAAAAGAAAATTACTTTTGACTTAGAAAAGAAAAACAAGTGCCATTATTGATATTACTTTTCAATTTAGTGGTCAATTCTAAGGATATTCTTTACATTATTATGTTAATGCTATGATTATAAATAGTAATAACTCTATTTTGGATTATGAAAACACAAAAAATAGTTATTAATAACACTGGTTTTCAAAATAAAAATTAATTTTAATATCATTAACAAAAATATATAACTTTTTAGAATTAAAATTTTCATTTTAAAACTAAAAATTTACATTTTTATAAAAAAAATATTCTTGAAAAAACAAATCCACTTATAATAACAATGATAACACCCCATTATCCTTTGCCCTCTCAGAAGTTCACCCTACTGCTCTAAAAGGACTTCACTTTCTGGGCTTGTTTGCCTCATTTTATCACCTCACCTACACCCTCATCCATCCCTTTTTCCCCTTTGAAACCCATTTTTTGTCTCCCCTAAAAACCCTCATAAACACCCCTTATTCATCATTTTCCTCTAAAAAATCCTTAAACAATGTAAAAGTCCCTTTTACATTGTTTCGATCTAACTTTTTTAACCTAATGGGCCTTTTTAAACCTTATAAAAACCCTGTTTTTATAAACCCGCCCCTTTGAACATAATAGGCCTTTAAATCCCATTTCGGATTAAAAATATCCACCCCCTCATGCTCACATGATCCTAACCCCGACCTTCCACTATCTCTTAAGCCCATTTCCGTTTCGACCCCCGGTCCCCTTTACCCCCTTACAACCATTCCCTCCACCCTTTCATTTTATTTAAACCCTGCAAACCTTATAAAGAGCCCCCTCAACCTTTGAAAAAATATTTAAAGGGGCCATACTCTCTACTAACACCGTCGTCAAATAAAATACCGACACCTATCTGCTGGCTCCACTCCCCAAACTTGCACCCCGCTCCTGGACTCATTCCACACCGTAGATCTCATCACTCGAGATCTGACGGCTCGAAACCCATATCGCACGGAAACTTGCGAGGGGTGGTAAAACCCTTAACCCACGCGAAATAGGAAGTTTTCCACCGGACATGCGTCCATCACCTAGTGGCATTGTGCACGTTTGATCCAATACCACTTACCGCCCCCAACGCGCACAATAAACCACTTATGGGTTTCAAAAACCATTTTTCCCCTTCGTGCCATAATTCAAATTTCTGCCTGGTTCTGCATACGGAACTATGCTCATGCGCCTTCTCCTCCTCTGCAAATGCCTTCCAACCACCTGAAAACCCCGAAAAAATGCAGTAAGCCCTCCCACAGGTTTTTACCTAATTGGTTTGTATTTGGTGTATGTTTTAATGGTGGAAAGGATCTATCAAGCCCTCCCACAGTTCAAAATGATGGATGAAACCCTGGGTGACAATCCAGGGGTTTGCATCTGAGTTTAAAAGGGAGATCAGTGGTCTTATCTGGGTTAATCAATAATACTCGATGATCATCGATGAGCATTCAACCTTTCAACCATGAAGAGGACTGCATCCCTGCACACAGACAAAGAAAACAAACAATGAAAGAGATGAAGAACAAAAATATTAAAGGGATAATTCTAAATCAAAGTATAAATGCAGAGGATTAGCCTTGAAGACAGTGATTAAAGGATGAAAGTCAAAGGTTTAAAAACAAAGATAAAAAACAAACAATCATAAAGCAGAATGGAGGATAAAGATAGTAAAGCAGATTATAAAAGCTAAATCAAGGTTCAAAAGGCCTAAACAGAGTTTTATGATTAAAACAAATGCAGATCAACCCAAAGACAACTTTGAATGACTCAACAAAGAAAAAATTACTTCTCCAAAGAAAAACTTTCCACCTATAGCATGATTTCTTTCAATAAATGCACCAAGCAGTTATTACACAGTCAGAGATATTTTGAAGTAGCTCAACAATTATTACAAAGTTATTACAAAGCCTTTAAATTCAAATATTTCAAATAAAATAACTCAAAAGTTAAGAGAAAGTTATTATTTCAGAGTAAACTCTTTTAGATATTTTTGCCTTGGGCCTTGCATGGTCTCGAAGGTCAAAAATCATTAACTATGTAATAAATAACATTTAAACATCCTATTTTGGCAGCACCTCCTCATTTTGCATATAAATATTGCATATGAGCTTCATTTTAAATGTTGGTTACTTGATGTTTATTGGACTGATTTATGCTGCCAAGCTAGTTGAGGAATGCTAGATTGAACTAAAGAATGCTCTGAGTTGCAGAGAGCTATTGTACATGGAGTATTTTAACTGGTTTGATCATCAATAATACAAGCACGTTCACAGGATCCTTGAGCTATGTCAATGGTGAAGTTTTGCTAAATTTTCATTGTTTCTCCTTATGTTTTCCATCATGTCTATTTTTCTCTGATAAAGAAACAGATGTTTTAGATTAGGATTTGTTGTTTCAACACCCTATTTCTGTCTGTATTCTTTATATTTATGTTTTCTTCTGCAAGGTCTGATTGGAAGATTCTTAATTGTCTTCCAGTTACATCTAGCTTGTTATCTTGGAAATGATTCAATAGAGTGAAACCAAGGAAATTGTGGTGAGCCCATGTTCCTTTGATTAAGACTTGAGATATTGTTTTTAAGACCTTTCTTTAAAGTACGCTTACTAAATTCTAAACCAGCGAGGTTTATGGTATGCCTTGTCCTTTGGTATAACTTGAAATATTACTTTGAAGAGCCTTTTGAGAGTTAGTCAAAAGAAGATTAGATTATTTTTGTGTAATCTTAGATCACTCTCACTATTATCTTATATGTTTTCTTTATCTGAAAGTAGTCTTAGGATTACTGGATTGTTGTATTAGAGGTTTTATTATTAAAGTTTGTCCAAATAATTCTAGGGTTTTCCACGTACTTTGGCTTTCTCCAAATAGTTACCTTAAAAGGCTTTTCTTGTCTAAGTAGAGCTAAAATATTCTTAGTTGAATATAGCTTTGCTGCCTTCACAACTTATTATTGTTTCATAACACAACCTAATCTAAAGAATCCACTTGATATAGTTGGCTTGCCCTATGAATACCCTTGTAAAGTTGATGAACAATTAAATCCTTTTATTACTCCATATCCCAATGGATTGATGTTTTCTCACAGTCTATTTGTTTAGTTGAAACATTCCCTCAATCAGTCACACCATTGATCCTTCAATCTATCAATTAATTTAACCAAAAGCAACAAGTCCTTAGAAATTCATAACTAGCCTAAAATCTTAAACAAAGAGTACAAAAATATATCAATTAAAAACACCTTTGTAGAGAGATGCCTCTCTAAATCTAGGAAGGCTAGATCCTAGGATTCCAAAGTGGTTCTAATGTGGCCCCTACAGTGTTTGTTCTTTCCACTCTTGCAAATCACAGGGAGCCAACATAGTGGCGACCATACTGGGGAGAAATAAGTGATAGATAACTTTAAGAGCTCAGAAAACCTCACTTTAAAACTCAAGATGAATCAAGTGTCAGCCAAGAATGGTTCCTGATTGTTGATGAAAGACAACAACCAATCCTGTAAGACAAGTAAAAATCCTCCACCTGGTGACTCCACTGTTTTTCAGTAGGGCTGCTAATCCACTGGTTTTCCATTGACTCCGCTGAGAAACTTATTATACCATCAAAACATTAAAAAATACCTAGTCAAGAATACTTTGTGGATTAATTATCTCTTTTACAGTTTGGTTTATGTCCTAAGACTATTATACCTTTAAAAACCTTTCTAACTTGTTGGGTCCAAAGTCCTAGCTTCTAGAAGAATCCATACTAGATCCCATCCTGATCCAAATCCTCCTGCAATAGTTGACAATACTGAAAGCATCCTTAGGAGGTCTCCTAGA
The DNA here is from genome assembly GCA_034641835.2 of Pinus albicaulis. Lineage (NCBI taxonomy): Eukaryota > Viridiplantae > Streptophyta > Pinopsida > Pinales > Pinaceae > Pinus > Pinus albicaulis. The sequence goes on from CM076581.1 coordinate 1,670,618,084, forward strand.
TCAGAAAATCCAATTATTTTCAGACCAATCCACAGAGCAAGTTCTGTCCCTGAAAACCTTATAACCTTGCAAAATACCCAAGTTGACTTACCCCATATAAGAAACCTATCCCAAACAAATTCACAAAGTGGTATAGACCAGATAAGCTTTGAGCCTGTAAACTTACAACAGAGTAATAGTAGAGAATCCTCCCCTTCCACTCCTCCTGATTTCCATTTTCTCCAAAACTTTGGCTTCTCTCATCCTAAATGTAAAGTTCCAAATTAGGAACAACTACACTATTGGGAATAATATGAGTTATTACCAATGTGGAGCTACATAAATATGTCATATACAGATACAAAAACACTTAACCTTCAATAAAATATGCAGCAGCAACTTTATACAGCGTTTTATAAGGCAAAAGGTGGGGAAAAGTGAGGATTTAGGCCCTAAAACGAGTGTATTCAGAGATCTATGTAAAAATAAGATGGTAAAGTGGTTGGATCTGATAGATATGGTTATGAGGGACTCCCATGTTGAATTTAAGCAAAAAAAAAAAAAAAATCTATGTTAAACCGTTCTTCCTTTCCTAACTAGGCTAGAAAACCCTGATTTCCCATGACTAGAAGTATGCAAAAATTTACTGAAGCATGTGAGCATGATTTTCTGAAGGGTATGACTGAAATAAGGTTTTAACATTGAAAAATAATATCAGATTAATAACTCATACTTTTTACAAAAGAATAATGAAATAATATAGGAGAAATCCTCAGAAATGAGGTGCTACAACCATGACAAAAGACTGCATAACCATGACATCGTGATTTTTAAGGATGAAGAAAAAGTTTATTGGTTCTTCAGATCTAGATCATATTTTTACATAAAAATATAGATATAGTATAGATCCATGTAGAAGAAAGGCTAATCTATACATTCCCCTTGGGGATTTGCTCAAATCATGAAGCACCAGAAGTAGATCTGAGATCTAAGAATGTAGATCTGCAGAATGATTCATAATTTCTGAATAATGCAATTAAATTGCAGATGATATCTGAAAAAATCATGGATTGGATGGCCAATCCATGGATCACCACAGTGAAAGGAAGAATCCCAACACCGAATATCTCTTCTCCAAAATGCAAGCAAAGCACCCTACAGCTGTAGATATGAAAATAACATTGTCTTAGGGAGAAAAATAGCGTTGTAGCTTCTAAAGATGATTTTTCCTGATGCCAAGATGTAGATCTAAAGTATAATCAGCTAATGAACTCTTCCAGGAGGTTAAAAGACACACTCACTCAGAAGAGCCACTGCTAGCATCTAGATCTAAGCAGATCTAGTCTTCCACTTGCTGCAGCTCATAAGACAGCTCAACCTTGAACATGAGCAGTGCTGTAATGTAAGGTGAAGCTTGGCCCAGGCTTGATAGTGGACAAGTTTAGCACAATTCTCCTCCAAGAGCTTCTCAAGGAAGGAGGTGGGATTCCTGAACATGAATACCTAGCAAGGGATGTCTAGCAGACAATTCCTTGTGAAATGATAATCTTCAACAACCCTTTCCTTGCTGCCCTCCTCTTAATTTTATAAGATAGGAGTCTTGCCAAACCCTAAACCACCTTGAATCACTTAACCCTTTTCACATTAGATCCTCCTTCTAGAACTGCGCTGTCCTCAAAGAGGTTCAATGCATCTAGACTGCGCTATTTGACTTGCTCAAAGATGACCCGTTCTTGTGATTTAACCCATTCACATTTGCAATATATAATTTACATATCCTAGATATGTCTTTGTTCACATATGCATTGATTTATTCTTGGTTTTCAGGAGTTTTACATGTCCTCCTTTACAATTTATTCATCAATCATGAAATGCAAAAATAAACAAGATAAAATTAATGTTCCTATTAGTTGAAGTTAATTTAGGAACATTACACTAAATCTTCTCAAAATCACTTAGCTGGTCCAAGTACTTCAACAACATCCACCCATACATCCACTGTTCAAACCACTCCACTTCATCATCTACCTCCACTTGTTAATCCCCCATTATTTCCACAAGCTCATATCATGGAAACATGGTATGCTCCCTTAGTCCTTCCTTTACCTCTAGTTGCTCTACCACAGGACTATCAGTCCAGGATTCCATTATATGATCCTAGTAGTTCTACTACAACTCAACAACATGTGGATAGAATGAGTGACTACTTTGACAGATAAGAAATAGATGATGAAACTGTTAAACTTATAATGTTTGCTCAAAGATTAGGGGGAGAAGCAAGAAAATGGTTCAAAGGCTTAACCCCTAACAGTATCAATGACCTTCCTGATTTTCATCAACTGTTCCTAAACAAATGGGAAGTCAAGAGAAATCCCCTCCAAATCCTATCAGAATACAGTGACCTTAGAATAAATGTTGGAGAGAGTGTCCAAGATTATTGCACTAGATTCAATAGTGTTTATAATGCACTCCCTCCACAAATGAAACCCCCACAAGGCTTAGCCTTAATAAATTTTCCTAAATGATTTGACCCAGACATGTGTTATCAGTTAAGAGAAAGACAACCCCTCACATTAGAAGATATGTAGAAAGGGGTAATAAGTGTAGAAGGTAATCTAAATGCCAGAAGGGCTAGATTGAAAGAAAAGAAAAAGGTTACCTACAAAGATGAAGCTAGACTCTCTACATCAGATTCCAAAATCAATAGTCTGGTTAGAACCATGGAAAGGATGATGGAGAGAATAAACATGAATGAGAGAGATTATCCCAAAGAAAACCAAACAACTCCTCAAAATAAAAATCAAAATCAAAACAAAAAAATTAGAAAGAATCCCTCTCAAATTAGACAAGCAGGCCCTGATCAACAAATCAAACCTCCTTTCCAACAAAACTATGCTGATGAAGATGAGGGAGTGATTAAAGAAATAAAGGAAGATCATGTAAACTTATTAGGAGTAAACAACGAGGATATTGTTTTCCTCACTAAATAAGAGCAAGGCATATTTACACCCTATCATGAAGAGAGCCCAAAATCTGAAGATTAAAAACAAGGCTTCAAAAATTCTATAATGGAAGTGCACAGACAATATGACCTTAGGAGTAAAAACAATCAAGACACTCCCAAAAATAAATCCTCTGAAATTTCTGCTAGAAACAATTCTGAAAACATTTCTAAAAAGACAGTAGAAAACAACAAAACAATGGCTGAAATTTCTGATAGAAACAAAAATAAAAACAGCCAAATTAAGGACAAACATAGTGGTGACCAAAGTAGCACTAGAAACTCAGCTAATGCTCCTAGTAGAACCATTTTAACTAATGTTCATAATAAAAACCAGCAAGCTGAATTTGTTGAGAAAACAATGACTAAGATGGCTGATCTAAACATTTCGAAAACTCAGATACCTTTCAACATAGAGAGTGAAATTGCCAAAATCAAGATCCATGTTCCTCTTACTAAACTAGTCACCCAAGATGTATATAAAACCCAACTTTTGAGAGCTTTAAACATAGGAGAACAAACTGATTCTTTCAATGTAACTGATGACAAGCTTGAGCTTCTGTTTGGACCAGAAGTAGAAGGAAAATTTCAAGAAGGAGGTGTTCCTCCCTTTTATTTCAGTCTAAACATCCATGATAAGATTTTTCACAATGCCATGCTTGAATCAGGAGCCTCCCACAACCTTATGCCTAAAGTAGTGATGGAGAGACTTGGCGTTGAGATAACTAGACCTTACAAAGATTTATACTCCTTTGATTCCAATAAAGTTAAATGTCTAGGACTGATCAAAGATTTATGTGTCAAATTAGCACAAATACCAACCAAGAGCTTAGTGATGGACATTGTAGTGGCTGGAATATCTCCTAAATATGGCATGCTCCTTTCAATGTCATGGGGTGCTAAACTCCAAGGTACCCTACAAATGGATATGAATTATGCAACCATCCCTATCTTTAGTCAACCATGAAGACTATATAGGGAAACACACATGAAATACATGGTTAGTAGTCAAGAAAAACCAGAAAACTTCCCTCTTTATTCGATTCACACAGGCCTTGACTCATTCATTCTTTACAATGATGAAAATATTAATGGGAAAGGAGAAAGAGATGACAAACTAGCAATAGAAAAAGAGGAAAGAAAGGAGAAATAGCCAAAACAGTTTGCTAACTTAGAACATCACAACAAAAATAATGAATATCATAGGCAACAAACCAACCATCGACATAGGGTTGATTGTGAAAAACGAAATAAAACTCAACATAGTGAAAACCTTGAGGAACAAAGTAAAAATGAACATAGTGAAGATCCTAAAAAACAACAGAGTGACAGCCATAATAAAAAGGACAAAGAGGATAGAAATGACTTTGATAATAAATCTGAAATTGAACCTCTTTGGAGTATGATTTTTGATGGCCCTTGTAGCAAAACTGGTTCAGGAGCAGGCATATGGGTACATAACACAGGGAACAATCATGCAGAAGGACAATCATATAAACTAAGCTTTCAATTCACAAATAACATAGCTGAGTATGAAGCCCTCCTCTTAGGATTACATTTATTGAAAAAATTAGGTGCCAAGAGGATAACTGTTCATGGAGACTCAGAACTGATTATTAAACAATTAAATGGAGAATATACTGCCGAGCATCCAATATTACAAGCATAGAGATATGATGTTGTTGACCTCTTGAAAACATTCACAGAATATTAGCTTAACTTTGTCCCTAGAAACCAAAACATTCTTGCCAATGGTTTAGCATTTGCTGCTAGTACATGTCAAAAACCTTATGAAAGCAAACAATACACAGTCCAAGTTAAATATAGACCAACAACCCCTGATAATATCAAATATTGGCAAGTCTTTGAAGGAGATAAACAGATAAAGGATTTCCTACAGTCCAGAAATAAGTTTGAAATGCCAAATTTAGACTTAGAGTATGAAGAAGACTATCCTACTGAGGAACAATCTTATGAAGAAGAAACTCCTAACATTGCTGATATGAATTTATTAACTAAAGAATACCCACATAAAACATAGCTAAGCACTAATTTAGAACAAGAAGATTTTGAAGTGTTGCAGTCTATCACTGATAACTTGCCAAAGGGACTAGTGCCTTTAGAAGAATTGTTTGAATTTAATGATGTTTCCAAAAAGCCAAAAATGGAACCCACTGAAACTAAAATAAAAGAGTGCAATATAGGAAGTGAACTAAAACCCAAAATGACCAAATTGTCCAAGACACTGCCAGCTCATATAAAATTGAAATACCTTGAGCTTTTTAGAGAAATTTCTGTTGTTTTTGCTTGGAGTTATGAGGACTTAAAATCATATGATACAAAGATAATTCAACATAATATACCCCTCAAAGAAAACCAAAAACCTTTTAGACAAAAATCGTGCAGAGTAAACCCTATGCAGTTACCTCTGGTTAAGAAAGAAATCAAGAAAATGTGTAATGCTGGAATCATAGTCCCGGTGAGATACTTAGAATGGGTGTCCAATCTTGTATCTGTGAGGAATAAAATAGGAGAAATAAGGCTTTGTATAGACTTTAGAAACTTAAATAAAGCTTCTTTAAAGGAAAACTACCCCTTGCCCAAAATGGATCATATATTACAAAGGGTAGTGGGTTCTAAGAGAATTTCTTTGCTAGATGGCTTTTCAGGATACAACCAAGTACTGGTACGTCATAATGATCAACTTAAGACATATTTCACTACACCTTGGGGCACTTTCATGTATGTGAAAATGCCCTTTGGATTAATGAATGCTGGTGCCACATTCCAAAGAGCCATGGATATTTCTTTCTCAGAGGAGATAAGCTTCTTCATTGTAATATATTTAGATGACATCACTGTCTATTCCAAAACAGATGAAGAACACCTTGCTCACCTAAGAAAAGTCTTTGAGAAATGCAGAAAGTATGGTCTATCCTTAAACCCCAAGAAAACACTATTTGGCCTCTAAAAAGGAAAAATTCTAAGCCATATCATATCTGAAGAGGGAATAAAAATAGACCCAAAAAGGATTGAAGGACTATTGCAAATCAATCATCCTAGAAATATCAAAGAACTACAATATTTCATTGGGAAGATTAATTTCTTAAGAAGGTTCATACCAAATCTTGCTGAACTCCTTAGAAACATTACAAACATGCTTAAAAGAGAAACATGAGTTAGATGGACCATTGAAGCAAAACAATCCTTTGAACTGGTTAAAAAAACACTCACCCAAACACTAGTTCTAATCAGTCTTGATTTTGATAAATATTTCTTCATTTTCTCCTTTGCATCAAAACATGCAGTTGTTGTTTTCCTACTTCACAAAAACATAAAAGGACAAGAACAACCCATTGCATTTTTTAGCAAGGCATTAAGAGATGCACCCCTGAAATACAACATAATGGAAAAACAGGCTTTTGCCTTGATCAAAGCACTAAAATATTTCAGAGTTTACATTTTACACTCACACATCATTGTATTTGTTCCACACGCATTTGTCAAAGGCATTTTAACACAAGATCCTCATGGAAAAAGAGGAAAGTGGATTGTTTTTATATTAGAATATGACTTAGAAATCAGACCCACTAAACTGATCAAAGGACAAGGACTTTCAAAACTTATGGCTGAATCAAATCTCAAAGCCTTAGATATGAATATGGTTGATGTTTTAAAAGAACAAGAAGAATGCACAGCCCCTAATGTTGAAGAAATATTGCTGAATTCACCTTGGTACACTGATATTTTATATGTGATTTTCTATCTTCATGTTCCTCCTGATTTATCGAAGAAAAAGGCAAGATTCTTGAAATTAAAAGTTGTAAACTACTGCATTATAGTAAATGGTTGTATTGGAAAAATGCTAGTGGTATATTTCTTAAATTTTTGCCTGAGAATGATGCAGAAAAGATCAAGCATGAATTTCATGAAGGGGAATGTGGAGGCCACCTCTATTAGAAAATTACTGTCAACAAAATCCTTAGAGCTGGTTACTATTGCCCCACCCTCTTCCAAGACATCCATAGATTGGTAATTTCCTGCCACAAGTGTCAAATCTTTTAAGGCAAAAGAAAACTCTTACCCTTACCTTTGCATCCTATCTCTGTTGAAGCTCATTTTCAAAAGTGGGGCCTAGAATTCATTGGGGAAATTCATCCTTCTTCATCTGCCCAACATAGGTGGATCCTAACATCAACTGATTACTTCAAAAAATGGATAGAGGCCATCCCCTCTAGAATTGCCATTGATCTAGTCATCATTAGATTCCTTGAAAACCATATTTTGTCTAGATTTGGCTGTCCTAGAAATATTATCACTGACAATGTTGTTGCCTTTAGATCCAAGAGGATGGTATATTGTTCCCATAAATACCAGATCACATTGGGTCATTCCATAGCTTATTAACCTCAGGGTAATGGGTTGGCAGAATCCACAAAAAAAAGTTTGGTGAACATTATCAAGAAATTGTTAGAAGGAAATCAAAGGTCATGGCACAACAAGTTAGTACATGCATTATGGGAACACAGATTAACATGCAAAAAATCAATTGGGATGTCTCCCTGTCAGCTAGTTTATAGAGCAGATGAAATTTTTCCAACAAGCCTAGGAGTGCCAGTCATGAAGCTGATCCAGGAAGTACAGTCTGAAGAAGATGAAATGATAAGAAGGATAAATAAAACTATACAGTTGCAGAAAACTAGAGAGGAAGTCTAAAATGTAACACAACTAGTGCAAGAAAACATCAAGAGGCTATTTGACAAAAGGACAAAATCAAATGATTTCAACATTGGTGACAAAGTTCTCAAATGGGACTCAAGAAGAGAAGACAAGGGAAAGCATGGTAAGTTTGAAAATATATGGAAAGGTCCCTACATCATCCATTATGCCAGAGGCAACAATGTATTTTTCTTACAGGAGATGTATGGAATAGAACTTTTTGGAGGTCCTGTCAATGGAAGGATGATCAAACATTATTTCCATCAGAGATGCTTAGTTTAAAAGCTCTATCCATTGTATATAACATTGTTTGGAGAAAAGATCAGAGAAAAAAAAATATAAAAATAGAAAAATAAAGAAAAAGAGGGTAGAAAAAGAAAAGGTACATCCCCATACCAAAAAAAGAGTAAGTTTTGAAAGTGTGCAAGTCCAAATGCCACTACTTGAGAAGAGAAGCCTTATTTAGTCATACAGCCTAATCATGAATGAGTGAATTTTAAATTTATGCTGATAGGCTAGTGAATGAAGATTTGCCAAACTGTATAAACTTGGCTTATCAGTAGATTAGATTATGTTAGGAAAATAAAATTGGTTCCAAAAGCTCAAAATCTGTACCAAGAAAGGAAGAGAGGGATAAAAAAGCAAATCCCAGATTTCAGCCCTCAAATTTTTGTGTTAAATTTCTGCAAAATAAATTTTGTATGCAGACTTGTACCAAGTATCACTGCTCATAATTAATCAGAATGTCTAATCCTGATTTGGTTGTGTTTTCAATTTTCTGTTTTAGATTAGAGAATGGAAATCTGTTATACAACTTAACCTTAACAAATGGTTAGATCAGGTAGAGAAATAAAGGAGTTCGTCAGCTTAATCTGAACTCTTGGTTTATATAAGTATAGAATTTTTTAGTTTCCTATTTTGAAAAGAAAATGATGTCAAGGGTTGGTCAATACAAATGCACCCAATGAAGAAACAATGTTAGAACAAATAGGATGGGTAAGTAGAAGTTGAGTTGAAGCCATCATGTTATGATTCATATGTTGAAAGATCACCTCTTCAAAGTAGCAAGTCATCAAGTTTAAAGGAGTTCTGTCAAGGTGAAAATCAAGGCACTGGTCTACTTCTTCCAGAGATGTGATCTCTAAGGTTCTTGACACCTCATAAAGGAGTTGCCCTCCCCAGCTGGAACCACTGTTATCCTCCTGTATTTTACAGATTTCACTAGGTGAATGTGGATGTTCTACAAACAACTAAATATAGCATTATTTTCCTATCAACTATCTTTAGAAATCTCACTGCCTTCATTATCCCAAGCTTAACTGATTCACTAAATTTTGCAATCTTTTTCCCTTGCAAAATTTCACCCTGCTGCTCTAAAAGGACTTCAATTTCTGGGCCTGTTTGCCTCATTTTATCACCTCACCTACACCCTCATCCATCCCTTTTTCGCCTCTGAAACCCATTTTTTGTCTCCCCTAAAAACCCTCATAAACACCCCTTATTCATCATTTTCATCTAAAAATGTTGTAAACAATGTAAAAGTTCCTTTTACATTGTTTAAATCTAACGTTTTTAACCTATCGGGCCCTTTTAAACCTTATAAAAACCCTATTTTTATAAACCTGCCCCTTTGAAAATAATAGGCCTTTAAAGCTCCTTTCGGCTTTAAAAATCTCCACCCCCTCATGCTCACATGACCCTAACCCCGACCTTCCGCTATCTCTTAAGCCCATTTCCGTTTTGACCCCCGGTCCCCTTTACCCCCATATAACCATTCCCTCCACCCTTTCATTTTATTTAAACCCCGCAAACCTTATAAAGAGCCCCTCAACCTTTCAAAAAATATTTAAAGGGGCCCCACTCTCCACTAACCCCGTCATAAAATAAAATCACGACACATATCCGCTGGCTCCACTCCCCAAACTTGCACCCCGCTCCCGGACTCATTCCGCACTGTACATCTCGTCACTTGAGACTTGACGGCTCGAAACCCATATCACAAGGAAACTTGCGAGGGGTGTTAAAACCCTTAACCCACATGAAATAGGAATTTTTCCACCGGACACGCATCCATTGCCTAGTGGCATCACACATGTTTCATCCAATGCCACTTACTGTGTTGAAAATGGCAACAAGAAACAGTGAAGGAGGCCTCCTGAAACATCTTTCCTGATCCTAGTTGGAAAGTGATCACTTAAACTAGGTGGGGACCACACATGTGATTTTTGTCGAAAAATCTATTTTTAGACATATGGAGCATGGTCCAGGGATTGCAGTATGTTATTCTTGGAGTATTGGTCATGTTGGGAAAAATAGATGGACATCTTTTTTTTGGACCTATAGGTCGAAGTCTATTTTTAGACTGCCTATCCTAAAAATAGGGAAGTAAAATATTATTTACCCTTAATAATATTTGGACTCTAAACTTCAGTTTACTCTCTTGGAGCACTTCAGTTTGACCCTCAGAGGTGGGGCATGCAGCTTCCAGAAGGATTTATGCTTTTCCTATGAGTTAGGTGAGCTAATGCATGGTTGAATTCAGTTAGAGCTCAAGTGGTGGAGTTCGGTGGAGTTGATGCGACAGTTAATGGAGATGGTGTTTTGGTTAACTAGTTGAACTAGTTGTATTTAGTTTAACTGGCTAATACACTAGAGATGAGTTGTGTGAATTAAATATTATTTAATTCACAAATTATTAACTCATTATTCAACTAAAGAACACATCGGTTTAACTCAGTGCATGGACAGTTCAGTGGCGACAAGTGAAAGAGGTAGATGAAAGGGTTGAGTTAGCTATCAGTTGCGACATTAGTTGTGCATGAGATTTGCACCACACTTGGAGGAAATTACCAATGACAATTGTGCAGTTGGAGCCAGTGATATTTGAACTTGGATCTCTATTTAGACCAGCCTTGATTGCGCAATAGAGGCAGGGAAATTAGTGGGTGTGTTTTGAACCTGTGACTTGTTCAAAACCAAGCTAGTTTTTGTGTAGCTTTGGGAGATAGTACTGAGTACTTGTGAGGAGTTTGTACTATGTATTTGCTGCATGTTCTCTCCATTTATAATATACTATAGGTGGGGGTTTTCAGCTATAAGCTTTCCCCATACATACTGTGTTAATGTGTGTAATGATTTGATGTGCTATCGCTTCTATTCTTTCCGCATGTGACAATTGATTGTAGAAGAGATTATGTGTTATGCATGCAATTTGAAATTGATGTGTGATCAGGTTAATCTCCATTGAATAAGTGATTTATTCAGCAAATTTCTACATGGTATCGGAGCTATATTAATTGTCGAGATCTATTACGGTGATTGCAAACTTATTTCCTCGGACAGAGCCTGCATACGGGCCAGATAGCCTCCGGATTCATCTTTCTTCGGAAAGTGAAAGGTCTGGTAAAAGCCCATGCAGTCAATATATGATTTGGAAATAATTTTTTCTCAAGTGTAGATCGGAAGCGATTGAGTTATTAGCTGGTGGTGAAATTCAAATTTGCAGATTTGTGTTCTTGGTGCCGCGGCGAAAATGTCTTTCATCGGGTTGCGACTAGAATATGCCTTGGAAGGAAGTTCGAAGTATGTTGCATGGAAGGACCGCATGGAAGCTGTATTAGATGATAATGGGCTGTTGGAATTCGTGGAGAAAGGCGACAGCATCGCAAAATACCTCACGAAGTTCACTCAGTGCAGAGATGAGCTGGGAAGTGTGGGGGTGACTGTCGAAGATGAGGACATGGTGGACCAGGCTCTCCTTGGTCTTCCGAAGGCTTGGAATTCCTATCAGGATAGTGTCAATGGTCGGGAGAAGTTGCTGGGATGGGAGTGACTGTGGTCGGATCTCATGCAAGAGGAGATCAAGAGGACTACGAGGGATGGATCTTCATCAAAGGTATCTGATGAAGAAGACTGTGCTTTGGCTGCCAAAGCAAGGAAGGGAAAGGGCAAGGAGAAGGCTTCTCAATCCGGTGTGGAAGGTAAAGAGCATGACATGTCCAAAGTGAAGTGTTTTCACTGTCACGATCATGGACATTACGCCACAAATTGCCCAAAGAAGAAGAAGAACAAGCAGGCTGCTGGAGCTGCAGCTGGTGAGGCTCTTGCCTCGCAATTTGAGCTGGACTTCTCATTGATCACATGCATGTTGTCTAGTGCATTGGGATCGGGGTGGTATATTGATAGTGGCGCTTCCTTTCACATGACGGGAGATGCAAATCTTTTCAGTGACTTGGTGGAGAAAGGTCTCCGGATGCATGTTGAGTTGGGCGACGGTGGACGATACAATGCGACCGGCATTGGTACCATAACCTTTCAGAGGGAGTCAGGTAAACTCATTCTTTTACAAGATGTATTGCATGTACTAGGTCTAACAAAGAATTTGATCTCAGTCGCAATGTTAGAGGATAAAGGGTATGAAGTTGTCTTTAGAGAAGGAAAAGTTTTCCTTCGGCACAAGGCAACGGGACAAGTCAAGAAGGTTGGGATTCGGGCAAAGAATCTCTACAGACTTGAAGTAGATGGGATGTCTACGGAGCTTCCTACTGTTGGGTAGCGGAAGGAAGACATGCAATTGAAGCTTGAGAGGGAGCAAGTTTTTCATGCAGGTAATAGTGAACCTCGGGATTTGGAGCAACCACAGGATGAGGATCATGGAGTGGGAGAAACCACTCATGCAGAGAAATTTCGTGCCAGATGGGCAGAGGGAGTGCATGCAGCTATACCACCAGGTGAGAGGTGGGGCGACATGTGAGTAATCCCAAGAGGAAATTTCTGGGCAAGATTCATGAAGATGGTGTGGATCTCATGAATTGAACCTGGCTACAAGGTGCCCATAGAGCAGCAGTAGTGTGATCAGTTGGATTGATGCAGGAAGATCAAAGTGACAGTGTCGAATACTGGAGCGCGAATCAGAGTTGACAGCAAGTGCAAGAGTGCATGGGTGCAAGAGTTCAACAGCGCTGTGGTTCCTGATGACATGTGCAGTAGCTAAGCAGAGGTCGAAGACTTTGATGATAGGTGCATCAGACTGATTGAGTTGTTTGGAGCCTATTCAGTTTCAGAGGAGTTGCAGAGCAGATGCATGGAGTTGCATGGCGCTTGTGAAGGTTGCAGGGCGAATGCATGGAGTTGCATGTCGCATGGAAGAGCAGGTCCTTTCTTGTGCCCAGGGAGTGTTGAAAATGGCAACAAGAAACGAGTGAAGGAGGCCTCCTGAAACATCTTTCCTGATCCTAGTTGGAAAGTGATCACCTAAACTAGGTGGGGACCACACATGTGATTTTTGTCGAAAAATCTATTTTTAAACTATGTCTATTTTTAGACATATGGAGCATGGTCTAGGGATTGCAGTATGTTATTCTTGGAGTATTGGTCATGTTGGGAAAAATAGATAGACATCTATTTTTTGGACCTATAGGTCGAAGTCTATTTTTAGACTACCTATCCTAAAAATAGGGAAGTCAAATATTATTTACCCTTAATAATATTTGGACTCTAAAATTTAGTTTACTCTCTTGGAGCACTTCAGTTTGACCCTCAGAGGTGGGGCATGCAGCTGCCAGAACGATTTACGCTTTTCCTATGAGTTAGGTGAGCTAATGCATGGTTGACTTTAGTTAGAGCTCAAGTGGCGGAGTTCGGTGGAGTTGATGCGACAGTTAATGGAGATGGTGTTCTGGTTAACTAGTTGAACTAGTTGTATTTAGTTTAACTGGCTAATATACTAGAGATGAGTTGTGTGAATTAAATATTATTTAATTCACTAATTATTAACTCATTATTCAACTAAAGAACACATCAGTTTAACTCAGTGCATGGACAGTTCGGTGGCGACAAGTGAAAGAGGTAGATGAAAGGGTTGAGTTAGCTATCAGTTGCGACATCAGTTGTGCATGAGATTTGCACCACACTTGGAGGAAATTACCAATGAAAATTGCGCAGTTGGAGCCAGTGAGATTTGAACTTGGATCTCTATTTAGACCAGCCTTGATTGCGCAATAGAGGCAGGGAAATTAGTGGGTGTGTTTTGAACCTGTGACTTGTTCAAAACCAAGCTAGTTTTTATGTAGCTTTGGGAGATAGTACTGAGTACTTGTGAGGAGTTTGTACTATGTATTTGCTGCATGTTCTCTCCATTTATAATATACTATAGCTGCGGGGTTTTCAGCTATAAGCTTTCCCCATACATACTGTGTTAATGTGTGTAATGATTTGATGTGCTATCGCTTCTATTCTTTCCGCATGTGACAATTAATTGTAGAAGAGATTATGTGTTATGCATGCAATTCGAAATTGATGTGTGATCATGTTAATCTCCATTGAATAAGTGATTTATTCAGAAAATTTCTACATACTGCCCCCAACGCGCACGATAAACCACTTATGGTTTTCGAAAACTGTTTTTCCCCTTTGCGCCATAATTTGAATTTTCGCCTGGTTCTGCATATGGAACCATGCTCACGTGCCTTCTCCTCCTCTTAAAATTCCTTCTGACCACCTGAAAACCCTGAAAAATCACAGTACGCCCTCCCGCAGGTTTTAAACTAACTGGTTTGTCTTTGGTGCAGGTTTGTAATATCCCCTTTTATGGAATATCAAGATTCTATTCCAGAGATTGACTGCAGGGGAATTTACTTGATATGTCACCTTTGAAAATAAAGGATGAGATCCAAAGGCAACCTGGCCATCTGTAGACTCTGTCTATAGAACTTGGAATAATCCCTTTTTAAGGAATTTCAACAAGGTGTTCAAGGAAAACACTGTATAAGTAAAACTGTGCAAAAATAATATAGATCAGGGCTTGGTTCCCCTCATTTATGTTGTATGTGACTTATATATGAAATTTCATTAGAAACAAATCAGTTTAGACTATTTAAACAGATCTCCCACAAAAATTGACTAGCTAAAAAGCATCCAAAGAGGAAGGCTGCAGCAAAATGCAAGCACTGCTTTAGGAATTGCGTAGTTTTAGCAGATGTTCAGAGGAGACCAGAAAGGAGACTTATATTTCAGTCTTACATCAGAAAATAAACATTATGATAAAGCCCTTTCATTATACAAGTACATTTGCAGAAATGCTTCAACAACATTATTTTTCAAGTGGTTCAGCAGCTGGAAGTTACAACTCAGATATAGGACAGATCTATGGACAAAATATCAGATCTATACCAGATCTGGAGACTATATAGTTTTCTCTACAAGATCTACTTGGAATTTTTACAAAATCATGCACGAATAAGAGTAGATCTGAGAAACAAGTTGCAGATCTGGAAACTGCTGTAGTAAATTTCTGAATATGAAATTTCATTACAATGGATCAGATCTGAATAGTACATAGATCAGCAAGCTAATCCATGGATAACCTAGTGGAAGGCAAACCCCAGCACTAAGTATTTCTGATCTAAACTATGAGAAAAACACCATAAAGAGATCTACAACAAAATAACACAGTCTTCCAACATAGACAGCGTTGTGGCTCAAATGTCATAAATAAACACTGTAGAAGTATAGATCTGAAGCATAAAGAAATGGTACACTCTTACAGGAGGTCAAAGGACCCACTCCATGGAGAGAGGCTCTCAAAATACACTAGATCTTTGCAGATCTAGATCACCACTTGCTGTAGCTTGTAGAGACAAGAAAACCCTCAATGGATCAGCGCTGCCAATGTAAGTAGGAGCTTGGGCTCAAGCCTAATAGTGGTTCAGTTTAGAAAAATTTCCTCCTTGAATCATCAAAGGAAGAGGTGAAACTCTTGCATAGGAATTCCAGATACAATCCTCCACTCAATAGCAAAGAATGGTATTTGTCTAAGAAGACAAATACTCAGAAATATGATCTATCAACAACCTTCTCTTGCTGCCCTACTTTTCCTTTTATAAGATGACAAAGCTCTTGCAAACCCTAAACCATCTTGATGAGTTAGCTCTTTTCACATTAGAGGCTCCCTTCTAGAACTGCACTGTCCCTTTTGGAGATGCAATGAACCTAGACAACGATGTTGATTTGGTCAAGGTTGACCCAGTCTCTAGCTCAAACCTCTTTCACACTTGCAAATGATTATTTACATAGCCCTGATTTGTATTTTTTCACATGGGCATTGATTTATTCATACTTTTTAGGAGTTTTACATGTCCTCCTTCATTCATTTATTCATGAAACATACATTAAAAAAAAATTTAATGTTCCTCTTAGCTAAGGCTAAGTGGGAACGTTATAGTCCTCCCCTCCAAAATGTTGCTTGTCCTCAAGCAACTGATAGGGTAAGAACTGTAGTTATTCTCCTTCTCCATTGATGGCAGCATCAAGGATCAATCTTTCATCATGGACCAAGTGCTCATCAAGCCAATACATCAGAAACTGCTCCTCCAATGCTAACATGATAGGGGCATAGTCTATCCCTTCAGGAGTGTAAAACTCAACACAAATAAACATGGGTGAAGCAATGTCACATCTAAAACATGTATCATGAAGCACAAGATAAAGTTCCATCCCATGTGGTACATATACACTACCCACTTTTTTCCCATACAAACCCATAAACAATACTAATATATCATCTATGTATGGAAGCAAAATCACATATATGCAAACTGAAATTTGCACTTGAGGAGGTGGGTCACAATCCCACATAAGATACCAATGCAATGCTCTCCTTGGCTTGAGTAGATCTGAGTGTGGTAAGTGGTAATCCCACCACATCTTGGCTGCATGGGTCACCTTGACATGGTTGAAAGTGATACCCAAGTTAGGTGCGTTTGGGAAGCACCCATCATGATAGGGAATCTCCCCTTGCACCTCAAGGGAGTGGCCAAATTTAGACTTTCTATTGGCCTCATCAATGCCATGAGATTTGCATGTAATATCACTCTTTTTAGGTGCCATGGCCTACATACATATGGTAAGAGAATATGTCAAATTAGAAAAATAAACATGCCCTATAAGATCAGATTCTTTACCATTCAAGTCTCCCACACACATGGAGTTGGGCATGGGCATTTCTTCTCTTTTGAGAGAAGGAAGAGATGGCTGAAATGACTCATGCACAGATTCCTTCGGCTGCCCCATCTCCTCATAGATATTTCACTCTTGTAAGTGTTGATGTATTTCCTCCCAATAATAGTGCTGATGTAGTTCCTCCTTCATACCCTCCCAATCAAAACTCCTCATGATTAGGGAGTAGATCTTTGCTGACTGCATATAGCTGGAAAGGAGCTCTTTGTGTGCTCTTTGTAGTATCTCTTGCTTAAGCTTGGAGGCTTGAGACAAGAATACTTTACCAATATGATAGATGACCCCTTCATGGACCACATAGCCTCCCCCTTGCTTCATGCCATCTAATATCATCCTGGTGTGTAGATCTTTGGAGTACTACACAAGGAGTTGAGATCTCCAATATGGATCCACACAACTCAACAAGGACAACACTGCTGATGCATCTATGGTGGTGCTTGCCTTGTTGCTGATTGCTTCTTTGACATTATGCATGCCAAATTTGTTTTTTGGGAGGCTGATCCTCCCTTTTCCTTCCTCCCACAACATTGTGGCTTTCTCTTCCATTACTCCACTCCTTGCTTGGTCTATGCTTGGAGCAGCACTTTGTGAGGCTTCCCCCACATGATCAGAATCTAATGGCATTCCAAATGTCTTTCCATGAGGTAGGAATGTCCCTTGAAACATTCTCATAAATATGAGAGAAGGAACTGTGAGATCCTTGCTTCCACTGTGCAAATCCATCTCTGTTGTTTGTGTGGAAACATCAGGTGTAGGGTAAGTGTGTATGCCTTGAATTATTTGTGGTTTTCCACTCTTCAAGTCCACCCACTCCATCTACAAGGCCTTCTACTCAGTGGTTACCTTACCCAAGGTAATCAACGACTAGGCACCCAAGATGATATTGGTGTATGGTATGTCAACTACAAAGAAGTGATCCACCAAGGTGTAGGATCCCATAGTCACAAAAAGTGATGGAACATACTGCATGCACTGCATAGTTCTATCTCCCGGAACCAAAAAAAATAACCCATCAAAAGTGTGAGTGGGGATCCCTCTCCTCTGCACAAGGTGAGCATCAATAAAGTTGTGGGTTGCCCCATTGTCAATCAAAATAGACACTCTCTAGTCCATGACTGAAACTTGCACTCTTAGGGTCAAATATTTGGGCACCCCTCTCAAAGAAGCAAGAGTCCCACTTGTTGGAGCAAAGGCTTCCTCTTCACCTCTGGATGGTGATTGATCTTCCTCCTCATCATCACCAGTGCTGTGACCCCTCCTAGGTCCTTCATTCCCATCCTCCTCCTCCAAGTCTGAGAATACTTCTATATAGTGTGCCCTTCCAACAGCACATCTATGTCCCGGTACCCGTGGCTCTTGACAAGTGAAACACAATCTCTTTTTCCTCAACTCCCTCCGAAGATCAAGGTCAAGAGGCTTCTTCAGTGATCTCTCCTTGGGTGGAGCAGCTTTCCCTTCCTTCCCCTTAGAGGAATGAGGGGCTTTGCTTTGGAAAGTTGCCTTTTCTCTTGGCAAGGCATCTTGGAGATCTCTAGCTCTCTCAATGGCATAATGCAAAGTGATGGGCTTGGTAGACATAACCAACCCATGCAAAGGTTCCTCTAGGCCATCAATGAACATGTAGACTCTCCTTGATACAGATAGATCAGGGACCATTACTGACAATCTCAGGAATTCATAGATATAGTCCTCTGCATCTCTTGTCTGCTTCAGCTTTTCCAAGCTTATAAAAGGGGCCTTTGGATATTTCCGATCAAATATCTCCACTAGTATCCTAGTGAACTCATCATATGTAGACACATTTCTGTGTCCCAATGTAGATAGTCCATGAAACCACCAGTTGTGGGCTTCTCCCTCAAAATGCAGTGCAGCAATCTTGATGGCTTCTACTTCGGGCACTTTATTCAATTGGAAATAGATGTCCAACTTTTCCACCCATGCTTTGGTAGAACAAGAGGATGTTCCATCGAAATTGGGAAAAAATAACCTGACCATAGTATGGTGTCTCCCCTGGAAGAAACCACCATCTCTGTACTGCTGCCATGGTGTCCTTCGGTCCTTGAGATGGAAAAATTATTGGAAGCTCAAGTTATCCTTGAACCTCTGACTTTTTGAGTCATATTCTACAAATTACCCTTCCAGGGAGGTTGGATCTTGTAGTCCTTCATTCTCTACATCCAAGAAGGTAGGCATGCTAGAGCGTTGTGAGGCCTGTGGAGCTTGTGGCAAGCTCATAGGTTGACCAGTCCCAAAATGAGACATATCAGAACTTTCTCCTTGATGGAACCTCCCAAGGGATTCCCTCATTCTATCCACCCTCATCTCCTTTATCTCCTTGGATAGATATTTCATATCCTCCAAGAGAATGTTTTCAAACTACTCTACTTCCTTATCTTTATCATTCACAAATTTAGGGGCTTTCCCCTTGTCTTGACCCTTATCAAGATCAACAGTGGTAGTCATAATTTATATGACTTCTATTTTGGTACCTACTCTCCCTCTCAGTGGGAGGATCCTCATCTTCATAATGTAGCAGGAATGGTGCTCTAATGGTAAGCACAGGTTGTGCCAAGAGTGGAGCTCCGATACCACTGTAATATCCCCTTTTATGGAATATCAAGATTCTATTATAGAGATTTACTATAGGGGAATTTAATGGATATTTCACCTTTAAAAATAAAGGATGATATCCAGAGGCTACCTGGCCATCTGCAGACTCTGTCTATAGAACTTGGAATAATCCCCTTTTTAAGAATTTCAACAAGGTGTTCAAGGAAAACGCTGTATAAGTAAAACTGTGCAAAAATATCGCATATCAAGGCTTTTTTCCCCTAATTTATGATGTATGTGACTTATATATGGAATTTCATCAGAAAAAAATTAGTTTATACTATTTAAACAGATCTCCCAAAAAATTGACTAGCTAAAAAGAACCCAAAGAGGAAGGCTGCAGCAAAATGCAAGCATTGCTTCAGGAATTGCATAGTTTTAGCAGATGTTCAGAGGATACCAGCAAGGAGACTTATATTTCAGTCTTACAATAGCAAATAAACATTATGATACAGCCCTTTCATTATACAGTATAATGCATGAGCCAATACAACAATAAATCTTAAGAAAAGAGAGCAGGAACAAAAGTACATTTGCATAAATGCTTCAACAGTGTTATTTTTCAGGTGGTTCAGCAGCTGGAAGTTAAAACTAAAATCTAGGACAGATATATGGATAAAATATTAGATCTATACCAGATCTGGAGACTATATAGTTTTCTCTACAAGATCCACTTGGAATTTTTACAAAAGCATGCATGAGTAAGAGTAGATATAAGAAACAAGTTGCAGATCTAGAAAATGCTACAGTAAATTTCTGAATATGAAATTTCATTACAATGGATCAGATTTGAATAGTACATAGATCAGAAAGCTAATCCATGTATCACCTAGTGGAAGGAAAACTCCAACACTAAGGATCTCTGATCTAAACTATGAGCAAAACACCATAAAGAGATCTACAACAAAATAACGCAGTCTTCCAACATAGAAAGCGTTGTGGCTCAAATGTCATAAATAAACACTGTAGAAGTATAGATCTGAAGCATAAATAAATGGTACACTCTTCTAGGAGGTCAAAGGACCCAATCCATGGAGAGAGGCTCTCAACATACACTAGATCTCTGCAGATCTATATCACCACTTGCTGTAGCTTGTAGAGACAGCAATACCCTCAATGGATCAGCGCTGCCAATGTAAGTAGGAGCTTGGCCTCAAGCCTAATAGTGGTTCAATTTAGTAAAATTTCCTCCTTGAATCATCAAAGGAAGAGGTGAAACTCCTGCATAGGAATTCCAGATACAATCCTCCACTCAACAACAGAGAATGGTATTTGTCTAAGCAGACAAATACTCAGAAATATGATCTATCAACAACCTTCGCTTGCTACCCTCCTTTTCATTTTATAAGATGAGAAAGCTCTTGCAAACCCTAAACCATCTTGATGAGTTATCCCTTTTCACATTAGAGGCTCCCTTCTAGAACTGCGCTATCCCTTTTAGAGATGCAATGAACCTAGACAATGTTGTTGATTTGGTCAAGGTTGACCTAGTCTCTAGCTCAAACCTCTTTCAAACCTGCAAGTGATTATTTACATAGCCCTGATTTGTCTTTGTTCACATGGGCATTGATTTATTCAGACTTTTTAGGAGTTTTACATGTCCTCCTTTATTCATTTATTCATGAAACAGAAATTAAAACAAAATTGAATGTTCCTCTTACCTAAGGCTAAGTGGGAACATTACAAGGTTTTAATGGCGGAAAGGATCTATCAAGCCCTCCCACAGTTCACTGAATGACGAATGAAACCCTGGGGGACGATCCAGGGGTTTTCATCTGAGTTTAAAAGGGGAGATCAGTGGCCCTGTCTGGGTTAATCAATGATGCCCGATGGTCATCGATGAGCATTCAAACTTTTAGCCACGAAGAGGACAGCATCCTTGCACACAGACAAATAAAAAAAACAGTGAAAGAGATGAAGAACAGAAAGATTAAAGGGCTAATTCTAAATCAAAGGATAAATTCAGAGGATTAGCCTTTAAGACAGTGATTAAAGGATGAAAGTCAAAGGTTTAAAAACAAAGATAAAAAACAAACAGTCATAAAGCAGAATGGAGGATAAAGATAGTAAAGCAGATTATAAAAGCTAAATCAAGGTTCAAAATGCCTAAAAAGAGTTTGATGATTAAAACAAACACAGATCAACCCAAAGACAACTTCGAATGACTCAAAAAAGAAAAAATTACTTCTCCAAAGACAAACTTGCCACCTATAGCATGATTTCTTTCAATAAAGGCACCAAGAAGCTATTACACAGTTAAAGATATTTTGAAGTAGCTCAAAAGTTATTACAAAGTTATTACAAAGCCTTTAAAGTCAAATATTTCAACTAAAATAACTCAAAAGTTAAGAGAAAGTTATTATTTCAGAGTAAACTCTCTTAGATATTTTTTCCTTGGTCCTTGCATGGTCTCGAAGGTCAAAAATCATTAACTATGTAATAAATAACATTTAAACACCCTAGTTTGGCAGCACCTCCTCATTTTGCATATAAGTATTGCATATGAGCTTTGTTTTAAATGTTGGTTACTTGATGGTTTTGGACTAATATATGCTGCCAATATAGTGGAGGAATGCTATACTGAACTGAAGAATGATCTGAGTTGTAGAGAGCTATTGTACATGGAGTATTGTAACTGGTTTGATCATCAATAATACAAGCATGTTCACAGGTTCCTTGAGCTATGTCAATGGTGAAGTTTTCCTAAATTGTCATTGTTTCTCCATATGTTTTCCGTCATGTCCATTTTTCTCTGATAAAGAAACAGAAGTTTTAGATTAGGATTTTCTATTTCAGCACCCTATTTTTGTCTGTATTCTTTATATTTATGTTCTCTTTTGCAAGGTCTGATTGGAAGATTCTTAATTGCCTTCCAGTTACATCTAGCTTGTTGTCTTGGGAATGGTTCAATAGAGTGAAACCAAGGAAATTGTGGTGAGCTCATTTTCCTTTGAGTAAGACTTGAGATATTGTTTTTAAGACCTTTCTTTAAATTACGCTTACTAAAGTCTAAACCAGTGAGGTTTATGGTATGCCTTGTCCTTTGGTATGACTTGAAATATTGCTTTGAAGAGCCTTTTGAGAGTTAGTCAAAAGCAGATTAGATTATTTATGTTTGATCTTAGACCACTCTCACTGTTATCTTATATGTTTTCCTTATCTGAAAGTAGTCTTAGGATTACTTTATTGTTGTCTTAGAGGTTTTCTTATTAAAGTTTGTCCAAAGAAGTCTAGGGTTTTCCCTGTGCTTTGGCTTGCTCCAAACAGTTACCTTAAATGGATTTTCTTATCTAAGTAGAGCTAAAATATTCTTAACTGACTATAGCTTTGCTGCCTTCACAACTTATTATTGTTTCATAACACAACCTAATATAAAGAATCCATTCATCATTATTATTATTGTTTCCTTCATCATCATTCAAACACCTATTCCTATTAGAGCATTGACCTCATACAAATTAGTAGTCACCCCTTCTTCTTCTTGAATGTTAATTGAAAATTTTTAAGGCACATCTTGCCACAAAATATCATATCCTTCTCAACAATGACCTTCATAGATGCATACCTTTTCTATCCATCCTTGCTACAATCCATTCCTATTACATGTGTTGCAAGATGATGGTGATATGATGCTTTCCAAAAAAATGGAATTTGAGAGAGTTAAGGAAATTATCTACATTTTACCATGCTACTTTATGACACTTGCATAGATGCACCCTCCCATATATATTTTTGTTGGAATAAAACCATATTATATAATTTTTTTTGTAACATTCCATTATAAATAAGCATTTCAAATGAATAAATCAAATTGCACATAAATTGAGAACACATACACTATTAAGCATGTTGACCTCAGACCCCTTACATATTTTCCTACCAATGCACAATAAAATGCTTTTGGAGATGGAATGAAAGCTTGGTATCCAATATATTTGGATGAAAAATAAATGCTCTCCAAACACCACCCTACAATTTGCATTAAAATAAGTGACATTGACATGATAGGCCATTGTGAAATTAACAATAACCATAATTGAATTACTACATATATCCTCTTCAACTTGAAAGAAATAACCATAGAATTCATAGAAAAAAACCACCCACACCTCTAACTTCCACAACCATGTTGTTAGACTACACCCTCTTCTAAAACATTCGTACCACCCAATTTAAATCTCTCTCCATTGTTTTCAAACACTCCATAGAAAATAGTAGAAACACTCCCATAATATTGATCATACAAGGTACTGTTGGTACTGGAAAATCATACTTGACTAGATTCATTAAATAAAATGTTTCCGCAACCTTGGAATTCCTTCAAAAGCCATTTTTTTTATTACTCCAACTAGATTCACTATGCCTTCAACATCTAAGCATCAAAAATCTATTATTCCCTTCACATTGTTATAAACTATCTCCTCACATTAAAATGAAACTCATGTTTTAGTCTCTATGATACATTCTTATTGATGAAATGAGATTTATAGGTTCAACTTTTTTTAGTCACATTGATGATCATCTTCTAGAATCATTCCCTCTACAAACAAATAACCCTTTTGGAGGTTTCTTTAATATTCTTAAAGACCTCATCTAATTTCCATTTATTAAGGAAATACTACTATATGTAGGGGCATCCCATGGATTTTCACTCTGATGTAGCTTTAACACAATGTTCACTCTATAAACTATATTTCATTAATAAGGGGATGACCCATCTCAAGTGTCTCTTTGGAATATCCTTCACAAAATCATAAATGTTGAATCTTATTTATAGGATTGGAACCTTCTTATGTCAAGGATAAACTCCCTTATGAAAATTAGATGTTTACTTTCCATCCCTCAATGCACTAATTTGCAATCAAAAAATTTTCCACCTAACATAATCAAAAATCATGTTCCCTCTACAATTGAAGAGGAAGAATTGGATCCAAAATTATTTCTTTTCCCTTTCCAAAAAATGATATTAACATCTAACTTATGGGTTTCTTATGGATTTGTGAAATGATCACCTACTTAAATTTGTGATGGTGGGCCATAAGCCTTCACAACTAGTAACATTTTTTGTTATAATCTTCAACAAATAAATTAGCCCTCCATGTGATCCTAATAATTCTACTTTTGTGTCGAATTACCCCTATAAAAGGCAATATTCATACTTATATCTCATTTAAAATGACATGGACATTAGCAATACATAAATATCAAGGGGTGACATTACCAAATAATTTAATTGACATTCATATACTTGAAATACAAGGTCTAAATTTCACTAAAGTGTCTATAGTCTTGTAATATTCCCAATTAGTCATAGGCTAATTGGAATATTGAATTTTGTTTTATTAATTTGTTTGAAGAATAAAAGAGAAAAAGAGGTCTATAATACTCCTTAATAATGAATAAATCAATGCCAAATATGAAAAGGCTAAATCTTGGTTGTTAAATCAAGCACCCTTAGGTGTGAAAGGGGCTGGAACATTTTGACTGGGTCAACCTTGACCAAAACTACAACGATGTCATGGAGGAGTGGCCATCAATGAGGTACAATGCAGTTTTAGATGGAGATGCCTTGTGTGAAAGAAGTGATCTCGTTGGAAGTGGTTTAGGTTTTGCAAGCTCTTAACTTATAAAAGGAAGAGGATGGTAGCATTAGAGGGGTTGTTTATGTTTATCATATTTGTAAATATATCTTTCTCTTGCTGTTTAGCTGAGATTGAATTTTTTTTAGCTAAGATTGAATGTTGTTTGGCATTGGGTGTTCCTGATCGGGAATCCCACCTCTTCCCATTGAGTAGCTCTTGGGAGAGTTTGTATTGCATTCTCCACTATCTAGCTTAGGGCCAAGCTTCTTCTTTCAACTGCAGCGCAGATCCTATTAAGGGTTTGGTTGTTTTTGCAAGCTACAACAAGTGGAGACTAGATCTTTCAGATCTAGGCCATTTCAGTGCTCCTTTTCAGTGGAGAAGGTTTCTACTTCATTGGGAGGACAATATTGAAGGCTTTGGAGCTTATTTTCAGATCTTGGCATCAGGCCAACCATATTTTGATCCCTATAGCATAGTTTACTTCCAGATCTATGTTATTTCTATAGGTGCAGTTGTAGGGTGGTTCAACACACGATTTGGAGAGATGATTTTATATTGTTGTGGATCTGCCCTTCACTTTGAAGATATATTGGAGGAGGCTATTATATTTCTCATATCAGTTCAACGACACTTTCCAGATCTATAATTTTCAGTAGATCTGCAGCCTTAGATCTCAGATCTACAACTTGTACTTGGTGTTTTGCTGAAAACCCCAAGGGGGTTCTTTAGAGGAGCTTGTATAGTGCATGGATCTGATATAGATCTAAATTTTTATGCACATAGTAGCTCTAGATCTTATGTATAATATACTTGTTACACCATTTTTTGGTCATCTAACCTATTAACATTAGATGGACCCAAGTACACCATGTAAGACCAATTTTACCTTAAGTAAAATTGCTTTCACTATGAAAATAACTTAGTAAACCACATTTATTAAGTTGTTTATGGTCTAAACAGGAAACCCCATGAGGAAATATTAAATAAATCTACATTTTTTTTATTTTCCTCAAGTAATAATTAGTTAAAAAAAAATTTAACTAATATTCCTAGTTATATTTAACCCAAAAAAAGGAAATTAATTAGATAAATCATTATTTATCTTATTATTCTCTAAAGAATAATTATTTAAACCTTATTTAAATAATATTCTTTGTTAAATATGACTAAATCACCCATAAATAATTATTTATTTGATTATTACTCAACCACATCCTTAAAATGATAAATAAATCATTTACTTATTTATTATTTACAAATAAAGGGATTTCACCCAAGTCAAATTCCTTTTCCCTCCAAAAAATATAATAAAATATTCCATAAAAGTTGGATCTTGATTTGGTTAATAATATTTTAACTATGCACCAATATCTAGACTAACTCAATATTTTGTTATAAATAGAAGGGTTTTCCCATTCATTTACCACCTTTTGTTGCCTAAAGATCACTCTGGATCTATACTTTTGGTATGACTATTGATCCACCATCACAGTCATATTTTTCTACCATTTTTGTCTGGATTTTCTACACCATCAAGAGAGAGTAATTTTAGATCTGAAATGCTGAGGACTTACAAGAACCCATCCCATTGAGGAGAACTGGGAACACCCTCCTGTTTTTTTTTCCCAGGTGCCATTAATACAAAATTTATTCAACATATTATTGTCTTGTCTATTGTATGCATGGAGTAAATCTTATTTTTTCTACTGTTTAATGTCTTCTAATGCATAGATCTATATTTTTGTAGCATTTATCTTTATCACCTAACTACATATCTGAAGATATTGGCAGCCATATTTTTTGTTAGGTCTCTTGGTTATGCACAGCTAAAGTGGTCTTTTTTCATACGCTTGGAAT
Source organism: Pinus albicaulis (assembly GCA_034641835.2). Classification (NCBI taxonomy): domain Eukaryota; kingdom Viridiplantae; phylum Streptophyta; class Pinopsida; order Pinales; family Pinaceae; genus Pinus; species Pinus albicaulis. The sequence continues at coordinate 1,670,644,850 of CM076581.1, forward strand.
TAAGATTCATACTTACAATACCGTTGTTGCAGAGGCAATAAAATAATGCTGTAAGGGTTTTCCAGCTTTAATACATGGTTTTAGCCCCTCATATTGAGGGATTTTCTTCATTGGAGACTTGCTTTTCCTGTTATGCATCTTATGGGCCACTCTTTACATATATTTTACTATTGTAATAACAAATGAAAGGTCTCCATATTGGACTCTTGCTGTATAAATTATTATCTGCATTATTTTTCTATCATTCTGCATTATATTGCTACATTCCCCATTTGGGAATATTACAGTGGTATCCGAGCATCATCTTGGCATAGGCTATGCATTATAAAAAGCTAATATGTCATCTGAAGAAGGAGAGCCTATTACTGACAGAGAGAAGAGGTATCAAAAGAGAAAGCATAAAAATTTTGATTATACAAATGATAATGAAGACAAGGGTAAAGCCCATTTATCTGGAGATGAAGATGAAGAGAAGGAGTTCCCTAAGATCCTTATTAGAGCCATGCAAGACATTGCTAGAGAGATCAAGGAGATGAGAATGGACAAATTCAAGGAATCCCCTAAAGGATTTCATCATGGAGAAGTCTCTGACATGTCTCACCACTGGAATGATCAACCAGTGCATGAGCCACAAGTTTCCCAACGTTCTACCACGCCTACATTTTTGGCTGTGGGAAATGAAGGGTTTCAAGAGCATGAATCCCTTGAAGACTATTTGAAGAATATGAGTCTCAAAATCAAAGATTCAAAGATCACTTGAGTTTTCAGGGTTTTTTTCAAATAAAGGATAATAGAAGACCAAGGCATCATCATAGAGCTGGTGGATTCATTCAGAATCATGATTGACACCACACTATGGGCTTTTTTTTTACCCAATTTTGATGGGTCATCCAAGGGTACTGCAAAATATTGGGTAGAAAAGCTTGACATCTACTTTTAGTTGAACAAGGTTCCAGAAATGGAAGCTATTAAGATTGCAATGTTGCACCTTAAAGGTGAAGTATATGACTGGTGGTTCCATGGCTTGTCTACATTGGGTCATGCCAATGTGACTGATTATTGAGAGTTCACTAGAAGGCTGGTGGAAATATTTGATAGAAGAGATCCTGAAGCACCATTCATGTGCCTTGCAAAGTTGAAACAATCAGGTAATGTAGAAACTTACATCTCTGAATTTTTAAGACTTTTTGTGATGGTTCCTGATTTTTCTGTAGCAAGAAGGGTGTACATGTTCATTGATGGGTTAGATGAACCTCTTCATGGGTTGGTTAAATCTACCAAGCCTGCTACCCTACATGATTTTATTGAAAGGGATAGAGACCTTCAAGATGCCTTGCCAAAATCAAAGGCAACACTTTAGCATAAGCCCTCTTTTCCTTCAAAGGGAAAAGAAGAAAAGGTTACTCCTTCTAAGGAGAGTCAAAATAAAAAACCTCTTGATGATGATGTCCGGAGAGATCTAACAAGAAGGAAGCTTTACTTCACTTGCCAAGAATCATGGGCACCTAGAAATAAATGTGCAGTTCGAAAAACAAATTACATAGAGGTCTTCTTAGATGATGAGGTGGAAGAAGAAGATGAACCAAGAAGAGGTCATAGCGCTGACACTACAGCAGGAGAACCAAGAACATCAGGATATGGGAATGGAGAATTTGCTCCTATTGGAAGGGATCTTGCATCTTTGAGAGGAGTACCTAAGTACTTGAACTTAAGAGTTCAAGGTTCCACCTTGAATCAGAGGTTTTCTATTTTGGTTGATAGTGGGGCTACCCACAATTTTATTGATGCCCAACTAGTGCAAAGGAGGGCAATACCCACTGAAGATTTTGAGGGATTCTTTGTTTTAGTCCCAGAAGATAGAAAAATGAAATGCATGCATTATGTCCCGTCCTTATTAGTCACCATGGGAACATATACATTGATTTATCACTTCTTTGTGGTTGACATACCTAACACCAATGTGATATTGGGTGTTAAATGGTTGATTACTTTGGGGAAATTCACCACTAATTGGGAGGCTTTGCAAATAAAATGGGTGGATAAGAAGAGTGGTAAGAATAGAATGACCAAAGGCATGAATACATATCCCTCACATACAACTTCCACATATAAATCAGAGATGGATTTGCACAGTGGAAGCAAGGACCTTACAGTCCCATCTATTATGCTCATGAGATTGCTACATGGGACACTATTATCTAGTGGAAAACCACCTGGGAGGCCACATGGTTCAGATTTGGTGGGAGATATCTCACAACACAATGCTCTAGGAATATATCCAGGAGGGATGGGAGCATTAGAAGGCAATGATACAACACTGGAAGTCTTGGGTAGGCTCAAGGAGAAGGGATATCTTCTCCCAACATCATCATTACCCACTCTCATTTTAGATTTTGCATTGTGGGAGGAGAAGCATGGAAGGAATGACCTTCGAACATGTACCTTTGGCATGGGAGATGTCAAGGAGGAGAGAAGCCATATGATAGACATTTATGTTGGTATATTATCAACACTGTCATTATGGGAGATTGATCCATATTGGAAATCCCAACTGTTGGTGGATTATTCCAAGGATCTTCACACGTGCATGATACTTTATGACCAACTACATAAAGAGGGATATTCATTCCAAGAAGGAGTCATCTATTATCATGGTAGGATCTTCTTATCTAGAGCCTCCAAGCTAAAGGAGAAGTTGCTACAAAGGGCCTATGAAGAGTTCTGTTTCAGTCACACATATTCTATGAGATTCTACAACATCATCATGAGAAGCTACACTTGGAAGGGTTTTGAAGGAGAAATATATCAAAATTTTCAAAGATGCATGTACCATGTGGGAGTGGGGTAGAAGCATAACTCTATAAAAAAGTTAATTCATCCATCTCTTTCTCTTTTTGAGAGAGGGGATAGATATATGCACCACTCCATTTGTTTAAGGAGAAATTTTGGTGAAGAATATAGTCATATAAATAATTTTTCATTTGATTATGGTTTGCATTCTTTCACCATGTATATGCAGGCCATAACTCCAAGAAGGAGTAGTGTACCTTATAAACTTCATGGCCAACTTTGGGCCACAAAAATTTATGAACATGGCCACTCCCTTGGAAGACAAAGGGAGATTTTGTTTCATGATGGGTGCATTCCTAAAGCACCAAATATATCTCACACTTTCAGCCATAGTGAGATGACTTGGACAAAAAGTAAGTGGTGGGGAAACCACTTACCACATCATGATATGATGCAGTCAGGAGATGCACTGCACTGGTTCCACATGTGGGACTATGACCCACCTCCATATGCACAAATTTCCATTTGTATGTATGTAGTTTTGATCCCATACATTGATTATGTACTTGTACTGTTTATGGGAATGTACAGAGGAAGGATGGAAGGTATGTATGTGCCCTATGGGATGGAGATTCTACATGTAACTTATGCTACATGTTTCAGGGAGAACATTGGGAAAACCATGTTTGCTTCATTTGAGCTATTGTCTCCTTATGGGATGGATTATTTACATCTCATGAGAACTTTGGAGGAGAAATTCATGGAGGGATGGATGGGTGAACACTTAGCTTATGGAGGAAGCTTATCACATGTTGGTGTCACCAATGGAGGAGGAGAAGAGTTGCAGCACTCACCTTGTCAGTTGCTTGAGGAAAAGCAACATTTGGGAAGGGAGGACTGTAATATTCCCAATTAGTCATAGGCTAATTATAATATTCAATTTTGTTTTATTACTTTGTTTAAAGAATAAAAGAGCAAAGGAGGTCTATAATACTCCTTAATAATGAATAAATCAATGCCAAATATAAGAAGGCTAAATCTTGGTTGTTAAAACAAGCACCATTAGGTGTGAAAGGGGCTGGAACATTTTGACTGGGTCAACCTTGACCAAATTTACATCATTTTCATGGAGGAGTGGCCATCAATGAGGTACAACGTAGTTTTAGATGGAGATGCCTTGTGTGAAAGAAGTGATCTTGTTGGAAGTGGTTTAGGGTTTGCAATCTCTTGACTTATAAAAGGAAGAGGATGGTAGCATTAGAGGGGTTGTTGAAGTTTATCATATTTCTCAACATATGGTATGTTTAGACATATATATTTCTCTTGTTGTTTAGTTGAGATTGAATGTTGTTTAGCATTGGGCGTTCCTGACTAGGAATCCCAACTCTTCCCATTGAGTAGCTCTTGGGAGAGTTTGTATTGCATTTTTCACTATCTGGCTTAGGGCCAAGCTTCCTCTTTCAACTACATCACAAATCCTATTGAGGGTTTGGTTGTTTTTGCAAGATGTAGCAAGTGGAGACTATATCTTTCAGATCTAGGCCATTTCAGTGCTCCTTTTCAGTGGAGGAGGTTTCTACTTCATTTGGAGGACAGTATTGAAGGCTTTGGAGCTTATTTTTAGATCTTGGCATCAAGCCAACCATATTTTGGTCCCTATAGTGTAGTTTACTTTCAGATCTACGTTATTTTTGTAGGTGCAGTTGCAGGGTGGTTCAACACACCATTTGGAGAGCTGATTTTCTAGTGTTGGGGATTTGCCCTTCACTTTGAAGATCTATTGGAGGAAGATATTATATTGCTCATATCAGTTTAGCCACACTTTCCATATCTATAATTTCCAGTAGATCTGTAGTCTTAGATCTCAGATCTACAATTTGTACTTGATGTTTTGCTGAAAACCCCGAGGGGGTTCTTTAGAGGAGCTTATATAATGCATGGATTTGATATAGATCTAAATTTTAATGCACATATTAGCTCTATATCTGATGTATAATATAGTGTTGTTGAAGAGGCAATAAAATAACACTGTAAGGGTTTTCCAGCTTTAATACATGGTTGCAACACCTCATATTGAGGGATTTTCTTCATTGGAGACTTGCTTTTCCTGTTATGCATCTTGTGGGCCACTCTTTACATATATTTTGTTGCTGTAATAAAAAATGAAAGGTATCCATATTGGCCTCTTACTATATAAATTATGATCTACGTTATTTTTCTATCATTCTGCATTATATTGTTGCATTCCACATTTTGGAATATTACAAGTCTCCTCCTTGAAGTATCTCCCAAGAATTTAGCTTCAAAAGGAAGAAAAGTATGAAGGAAAATCCTCATGTGACAAGGAGGAAGCAAAAAAAATTACTTACTTAATTCTAAAGTTACACCATTATTTCTCCTCTAACAAGCCCATTTTCGTTTTTGTTAATGCGCCTTTAATGAATCTCTTCATAAAATTTTTGTGACAATAGTGGCACTTATCACATTTTAGCTTCCTACCCAAATTGTAAATTCTTAACATCACTATTTTACTTTATTTTTTATTTTTTTTATTGTAGGTTTTAATCTTGTTTATAAAATACCTGCAAAAAAATTCTTCATACACACACACACACAATGGTGAGAACAAAAAATATACAAAAATATTTTTATCATGGAACGCAAAATCGAGAAAACTAGATTGTTTTTTGGATTATGTTCCTATCAATGTTAAAATACATTATATACATGCCAAATCATTCATAAACTCCCAACATTATTTAAGGTCTCGAACTTTACTAGAAACACATTTTTTTCTTTATCCATATCCCTCACAAAGTGATACTAAACATATACATACTTTGTCTTCGAATGTTAAGCAAGGTTATTTTCCAAGCATATTACACTTTGTTTGTCACAATCTATCATTATAGCTTGTTCTACCAACCCCATATCTTAACAAAATATTTGTATCCAAATTTCTTCCTTTCTTGCATGAGTGGTTTCCCTGCATTCAACATTTTTAGTTGAAAGTGCCATTACAAGTTGTATCTTTCTCATCCAATTGATTACTCCTCCAAATAGGTTAAACACATACCCACTTGTATATCTTCTATAATCTAGATCTCAAACCCAGTATGGATCAACAAAACCACATATTTCCAAAACTCTATCCAATCCTTGTATTCCTTGGTAGAATAAACCATAATAACTAGGACCACACAACTTGAAAACCTACTTTATTGTTGTCCAATACTCCTTCCTTGGTTTTGACATAAACCTACTCAATACTCCCACTGCATGTGCAATGTCTAGTCTGGTACACATTATTGCAAGCATCAAAATTCCAACTACACTCACATATGGAATGCGGGACATGTACTCTTCCTCTTCCTGTGCCTTGGGAATTTGTTCTCCAAATAAATGTAAACCTACATGAATAGGAACCTTCACCAGCTTACTATCCTACATTTTAAACCTATGCAATATTGTCTCAACACACTCCCTCTTATTTAACTAGAATTTCATCTTTTCTCGATCTCTTTTAGTTTTCACTCCCAAAACAAAGTTTGTAGCACTAATATCCTTCATGTTTTATTTAGATTATAGTTGGGTCTTCAAATCCTAGATAATTTCTCTGTCACTTCCTATCAACAACATTTCATCCACATACAAGACAAAATAAATAATACAATCACCAAGTAATTTAAAATAAACATGGTGATATGCTTTTCTCCTTGTGAATCCAAGTCCTTGTATATATGTATCAAATTTCTGATACCACGTCCTTGGTTATTGCTTTAACCCATACAAATAATTTTAACCTACGTACCATCTCTTTCTTACCCTTCACTGCAAATCCTTTTGGATACTTCATGCATATCTCTTCTTTCATATCCTCGTGTAGGAATGATGTCTTCACATCCATTTATTCTACCTCAAAATCAAAAGAATTAGCAATATATAAAAGTAATATAATAGAATCTAACTTGGTAACAGGTGAAAAAATATCACCAAAATCAATTCCCAACACCTGAGAATAGCCTTTTGCTACAAACCTAGATTTTCATTTCTCCCCTTTGGATTTTGCATTCATCTTCTACTTAAACGCTCATTTGTTGCCAACAAGTTTTCTTCCAACTAGAAATTCCACCAAATCCCAAGTCTCATTCTTATCCAAGTATGCCATTTCTTCAACCATATCATTTTTCTAGAGTTTTCAATCCTCTGAATCCAATACTTCCTTGATAGTTCCGGGATCATCATCAATAATTTATAAAGAAACATTTGAATGGAAATCAAATGGATAATACCTCTCTAGTTTCCTTCTTTCATGAATTGATATCCTCAAAATCAGAGTGTGTTGTTCTTCTTCTTTTGATTCCTATTCTTCTGTAGAGTCTGATTCTTCATCCTTTAGATCAAGCTATATCTTCCCTAGTTTTTTTTCCCTTGGTAGGACTTCTATAAATACCACATCTCGACTATACATAATCTTCTTTGTTTCTGGGTTCCAAAGCATGTAATTTTTTCAAACATATTTATACCCAATAAAGATGCACCTTTTATATTTACAATTCTACTTGGTTATTTCCTCCTTTGGAACGTTTACATATGTATCACACCTAAATACCCCGAGATGTGAAAGAGAGGGTTTATTACTAGTCCATACCTTATGTGGAGTATTATCCTCCAATGTTGACAAAGGAGACCTATTAATTAGGTAACATGCAATATCCACTACATATTCCCATAATTCATGACCTAACCCAACACCAATAAGCATGCTCTTGACCTTTTCCATCCACATATTATTCATCCTTTCAAAAAATATGTTTAATTTAGGTGTATATGGATTAGTATTCTACCATGATATACCACACTTCTTAGAAAACTCTTCGAATTCATTCTCTCATAAATCTCCACCATTATCTGTTATCAACACCTTAATCTTCTTCTTTGTCTGATTTTCCACCAGAGCCTCAAATTATTTAAACTTTTCAGCTAATTCATATTTCTTTCTGAGGAAATATATCCATGTATTTCTTGAGAATTCATATATAAATGAGACATATTACATGGATTTACCAAGTGATGGAACCAACATAGGTCCAAACACATCATTGTGCACAAGCTCTAATATTCCTTCTTCCCTCTTAGCATCAACAGAAAGCCTCACTCGATTATGATTCCAATATACACAATGTTCACATAATCAAAATCCAGAAAGAAATTAGACATACCTTTTACGATACCATTACCATGTAGTATTCAAAGGAATTTCTCTCTAATATGTCTCAATATTTGATTCCATAGCATAGTATTTTTTTCAGAGACTACAAGAATTTTTACTCTGCTTTTAAAAAGAACGTAACTATTGCACCCATAAATAAAATACTTTGTATAACTTCTACAATTTTTTGATCTGAACTTCCCTCATCAATACCAGTGCTAGTCGAACCATCTTGCAGGTATGATGTATCTTTCTCGAACATTTTTTTTTAATACCTACACAATCCATCATGCTCAAAAAAATTAGATCTTTGGCTAATCGTGGAATATGCAGAACACTAGGGAGTGTTCTAATCCTTCCACCTATCAAATTCAACTTGAATTTTCCTCGTCCTATGATACGGGTATTGGGTAATTTAATTGAGTTTTAAATTACTTACATTAAAATATCAATCTAGGTTTGTACGCTTATGAAGTACACTACACTATATGTGCTAAGAGATTAACTTTTCAATTTCAACAATTTAAAGAAGAATTATATTCTGTAAAAAATAAATAATAATCAAAGGATGCAAATAATTATTCTAAGAAGTGAAATGAAATTCTAAATATATCACACATGCATTTAGTGAAAGTAAATACTTCAAATTTATGAACACAAGAATATACTATTCTAAGTGAATAATAATTTTCTAAAGCAATGAATTTAATCTAGGCAGTGGACTAACTCTAATAAAGTGATAAAATAGTTTAAACTATGAAAAATTTCAAATTATAATCTATGGAACATAAAGACATTGAATTCTATGAAAGCTTTTAAATTCTAATCTAAAGAAAGTAAAGACAATTTTATCTTATGAAAACATTCAAATTCTACTCTACGAAAGATAAAAGAATTTTACTATATGAACTCTGATCTATGAAAAGTAAAAGGAAGTTTATGCTATGAAAGACATTTTATTTTCTAATATAAGACATACTACAATTATCTACAAGAAATGAATGAATAATTAAGTAGTTAACCATGGAAGAAAATGGAATCAATCAGGTGTGTGTATGCAAAACTTGGAATTCATTTAGTTTTGGAACCATGATGTATCTATGATATTGTGAAAGAAATACTAACATATCTACAAATAAAAGACTAAAAATGAATGATGAAGTAAAGATCTAATTGTAAATATGACTTATAAATGTTTTGTGTGGTTTTTGAATTTTATTCAAGCGCTTGATATATGAAAAATAATAACTAACATGAGTAAGAGAAAATATACTAAATGAAATGCCAAAAAGTAGGGTATTTAAAAACAAAGAAATATCAATGAAAATTAATTACTAAATTAATCTTCTCGCACACAACAAGGGGCCCTCCTATTGGAGCAGAATATCTAAAACTACTATAAATATTGATTCTCAAATATCTATTGTTCTCATTGAGGCACAATAGTAACCATAGGTAGAATTTTATTAAATAATAATAGAGTGTACATAATCAAAAAATTTCAACATTAACAAAGGAAATGATGATGATATTGGATGATCTCTTTGCTTCATAAAGAATCATATATATAGTTTATTTTACAATAACAACTTTATAAACTGATTGCTAGAAACTTGAGTGGTGAATGACAACTAAGTCTTCACGGGTGCATCTTTATTTCAGATCTATCAATCAACTATATCCCATACCATACAAATATACTTCCAATTTAAGTATCATTCATTTCCCTCACTCATGCACACATAACACTTTTATATTCATCTCCTTATATAGTTAGAGCCTTAGCCAATACCATGAGACAAAAAAGCACTAGTGTCGGTGGTAATATTGGACGGGATCAAATAGTCGTTATTGATCTCAATATTGTAGGATAATACCATGGTAAAGACCCTTGGTATTAATAAATTAGTGCGCCAGCATGTACGCAGATTTTCTTTGTCATACTCGCGTGTGTACGCGACTTGGCCTCATATAACTTGTGTATATTTCTTTAAATATTCACCTTCATAAATTTTTGTCTCATCATTATGTCATTCTATTTCATAACATTGTCACCTCTAAACTAATATGTGAACTAATCCAGTTACCATATACTTGTTCTATTAGAAGTGGGTTGCCATCAAGGACAACACCTTCATCATAACTCCAACAATCCTCCCTTTTGGACTTGATTGACACCATGTTGGAGTTTGATCACCATAAACTGAAGATACGTATTAGACACATCAATATAACCATTATTCAAACCCCCCCTTTGACATCAAGGGCAAAGGGTGTACCAATTTTGAAACAAAGTTTCTCTTTCCTTGTAGATACAAGAGCTCTGTAGATCCGATCTACACTATACTGCCCATACTTTTAATGAATTACATGACTTTATAACTCATCAAAGTATGACCTTCCCTATCACCAAGGACTCAGACTTACATCAATCACACAACCAAGTGGGATTACATAACATCATCTTCCCATCATGGGATTACATACATAAATGACTTGACCTAAAAAAATCCAAACATGACTAAATGTGACAATTATTACATCATAGGTGTCCACATGACCTTTACATCAATTTACAGTTATGAATTTTATAACCAAGACGAACAAACCTCATAATTTAGCAATCATTACAAACATAATTCCAACAATGCATTATAATATGCAAGGCTAATGCTCCCCCTAAACTTGTGCTACCTCATCAACAGACTGTAACCATCAACATCAGACCAAGAAAATTAAATCATAATTGTCATCAGCATGTTAGAATATTTTCTTGATTTTGTCCCATTTTTTTTTCTATCATATAAAAACATACATGACTATTTGCAAAGGAACTCGCATACATACACACCTTTATTTCATCAAATCCGCATACATAATTTGAAACACTGAAAATTTCACTGCTTCAGCTCCCCCTGAGCTTGTACAAACTGTACTTGTCTTATGTTGACACATCGAATGCATTGTTAGATATATAAAAAATCATAATTACCAAAAAAAATATGGGAATCGCCATATATTGTCCCCCCTATGATGATACATTACTGATCCTTGATAATGTATCTCACATCACTCCTACATTCACAAAAGAAGTAGTCTTTAGAAACATATGACTGCAGTAGATTCAACATTCCCTATGTTTTGTTGAAGGTTGGAAAGTGTCTTCCTCAACATTATGGATTCCACCCGGTCAGGAGCTTAAAATAACTCCTTTTCCATTGAAAATGGTGGGTCCGACTGGGGATAAAGGGACCAGTTTCCTATATAAAGATAGTTTATATAACAAGAGAAATGAAATCAACACTAGCGGGGTGATTTATTCTAATGATAACCTAAATTAAAACTAATCTAATTACTTCCCGGGATTGGATTTAAATATATGATTAAGGCATAAGATTTCACAAGCATTAAATAATATAGATCATCACATACTTAATGAATATAAGCACATTTAAGAAACCAAATCAATTTAATTGATTTATTTGAAGAGGAACATTAATCACATAAAATATCTTTAAGTCTCACATTTTACAACATATCGTTCAATACATTATATCAATAGTAATAAGAACATATATCACCTCAATGCTTATCAGAATGAAGTTAATAAAAAGAATAAGTTTTCTACTATCTCAGAAACATAAAACAATCAATACACAGATAATAGTACCCGTTGCATCATCGCTTTAGATTTGAAAAGATAGCTTCAAGGTTCAGATTTTCAATTAGATAACTTTCGTTCAAATAGTAGTGTCAGTTCCAAAAGAAATCTTCTCAAAATTTTGGACCCATTTCTAAATGCATGAAAGGGGTTTAAATACTAATTAATATTGCAAAAATAAAAGACTTGTAAAAGAAGTATATTAATCTTACTTTAAACTATAAAACTATAAACTAGGAAAATAAAATGCATAAGTTATAACATTCTATGATTGTTTCCTTGATTCATTGTCTAGCTGGTATTTGAGCTGGCATGATTTGATCATATGTTCGAGTTGGGGGGGTTGAATTGGATGCATTCTCATCTAGATTGTGAATATTGCATCATTAAGTGTCAAAATAAGTTGATTTGCTGCATTGGAGAGGCACCTCAACATTATCAATTGGTTCTGAGGCTTAATCAACAAGTACCAGTAAATCTCCATATTTAACCTTGTCAAATTTTCTATGTCAAGAGATTTTCTATTTGGTGTCTCTTGCCAGGATAGTTTTAGGAAACTGATTTCTGGTAAAGTTTCTTTTGATGCTTCATGAATCAGGTTGGCTTGTAGAAGAGAATATTTTATATACTTAGAGATGCCAAAAGATAAATTCTTAGCTCTGATAATAGATAATTCAACGCTCTTCATTTTAATATCCCAATCTCCCAATATTATATCTTTAATTTATTATTCAATATGAGGGATATCCACTGCTCTACCCTATGCAGTATCTTACCAATCTATGTATTTTGACACTTTGTCTTCAATTTCTTCATAATAAGTTCTTAGATTGGAAATCTGAATAACTAATTGATAGCTGGTATTAACTTGCTCTTGAATCGGATTATATTTTTGATAGAAAATTGCTTGTTGTGTTGCCAGTAATGCTTCTAACTATGCTTCTTCTTTCTTTACTTCATTAATTTTGGGCTTTTCTTGGAGCTTTTCAACCTTCTGCTGCATTTGATGAATTATTTGATCTTTCTCTTTAATTTTGTTTTCAAGTTTGAATTTGAGGCCTTCAAATTGTTGTTGTAGATCATTAATGCTTCACTAAAGCTCTTGCTCGATTCTTTGCTTTTCATCAGAGAAAATTTGCTCCATTTGAGAAATTTTCTGGTCCTTTTCTGAAATCAATGATTCAACCTTGGCTTCCTTATCAATTGTTGCATTTGCATAATTACCTACAAATTGAGATAATCTATTAAGCTCTTTCCTTGGAGATGATTGATTTCCTTTCCAAAGGACTCGCATTAATGTTGAATCCATAGGCAGTTAAGGATATTTTTCCATCTTTTGTTTCTTCTTTGACCTGGTCATGAAAGCTTTCTGCTTTGGACTGTAAAACACATCCAGTGGCGTTATCTCTTCAACTTTTAGAACTATTTCAGTAGTCGAAAAATCCAGAATGATTTCCATATCTTGGGTCGGTGTTTCCTCTGGTTTCTCCATTGTATCATTGTTTCCTTGGATCTAGATCTACTCAAGAATAATTTTGGAAACCTCTGCAGTGAATGAGGTTTCTCTGATTTCTTCCTAATTCTTTGAGTTATCTATATCAGCAGAAACATGCTGCATACTTGATTCTCCTGTATGATTCATGGAATTCGTAACACCTGCAATAAGCAGGGTTTTTGGTTGAATGGAATTTTGAATGGCAGGGGTATCAGTCTCTAACAGTGCTTTCTCAAATTCTTCCCAATTTTGGATGAATCTATCATCCTATTGAACATTAGCGATTTCTTCTTCTTGAACTGGTACTGGTACTTGAGCATCCATTAGAACTATAACCTGTTTTGCCTTCGGCTCTGGTTTGTCAAACAAATAATATGGTAAATGAGCATTTATCTGTTCTCAATACACTTTGAATCTTAGTGAATCTTCTGGATTGAGAATTTCATCTGATTTATGTTGAACTGTTGAAAATTAGTGAATTGTTTCAAACATGTCATCAAATCTGTCAGGCTCGCTTGCAAATGCTTGCAGCTTGATTGAATTCATTATCTCTCTGGCAATACCATAGGGATCATAAATTCTATTAGGTAATATTGTAGAGTTGAAAGGTTTTATCGATCAATTTCAAGACAAGCATTCTTGTAATTGTCTAGGCCACACGAACCACAGGAAAAAGGAAAAGTTGGCCAAACGGTCTTTCTGGAATCTGTTATCACTCCGTAATTTCTTAAGGCTAAAGAAAGAAATCACTGAGGTAACCATAAAGCTACTTTGGAGTTTAGGATCTAGCCCTCCTAAAATCAGAGAGGGCTATCTCTGTATGATTTAGCATTTTTTTGAAATAGATATTAGGCTATTTAATAAGTACATATTTGGTTTTTGAATTGGTTTGGTTGGAAATGCAAAGGAAAGCCATTGGGCAATGGAGTCAAAGAGGCTTGGATGATCAATTTGCAGAAGTATCAATCTTAAGTGGAATAGGGCAAGATATACATTTCTACAGGATCCTTTAGATTTGGATGGTGAAAATGGTTTCAATCGAGATGAGAGAGTAATTAAGGGTTCTCAGATCCGGATATCAAAATGAGAGAAAAGAATCAAGAAAAGAGGGCAATGAAGGATCCTATAAACCGGATAATGAAAGAGGTCAATTGAAATCAGGGAGCAGTGAAGAATTCCATAATTTGGATATCAAAAGAAAACATGTAGATTAATAACAGTTAAAGGCAGAGTGTATACTCTCAACATATTCTGCAGTAATACTCCTGTTAGACAATTCAAAATTAAGAAAACAATAAGATGGAAACAAATGAAAGCACATATACAATAAGGAAAACTTCTCCAGTAGATATGGCACATGAATTTTGAAACAACTGCTCTTTAATTAATTCAAATAGTCACTTTAACTTAGTGGACTACATCACCCTGAATGGTGAGGTTCCTGGTTACAAAATCCAACATCTATTACTTCAAATGATGAAGTATTTATACAAATTCTAAACTGAAATATCTTGAAAAAATATCAAGATTTCTTACAAATATCTCCAACTGTATTACATAAATAGAACTCAAACATAGGACATTAAAAAATAATGAATCAACTTGGCACTATCCTTGTGGATTTCTGCTTAAAAAGAAGAGCAATTTGAATTTGATAGCAACTCTTATTTGATGAGGTGGCATCCTAGTCACTAACTGTCTTTGAGGTTTTTCCTCCCGAATTTCTGAAAACTAGGGTCTATAAATCCCTTTCTATATCTCAATCCGAGATATATATGTAAAATGTGAAAGAGGTTATTGTGGATAAATATGTTTTTGAGATAAATCTCTCTCCGTTTCCTAAAATTCCGCTCTTGTTGTTCACAATAAGCTCTGCAAAAGATGTGTAAAACAGAACTTTGCACAATCCAAAAAATAGGTTGTGAAGATGTGCATGTATCTATCATTCTCTAATACCTATGCATAGAGTGAGATAGGTGTTTGTAGGTTGGCATCTAAGGAACATAAAATCCTCCATTTTTGCAAGATTCATTTCTGATTGACCACAATCTTCTCTGCAAAATGGTGACTAAACAGGAATTTTCTATAAAACGTGCTTTCAAATATTGTTTAAAATTTCCAAAACCATAATGGCTGTTAGAAAAGTGAGAGAGGTTTTTGCATATGAGGATGTTAGAAAAAAAAACCCATTTCATATTTTGAAAATTATTTCTCATCTGTTTGTTTATACCATTTGTCTTCTTTCACCTATATGTAACCTTCTGCTGAGTAAATGCCTTTCCTCTCTGTTAGAAAATTACTGTCTCTGTGTAAATGATTTCTTTCTACTCTGTCTCTGATTTGATTTAATTTTCTCTTGGTACAAAAATTTCTGTTGACTGAAATATTTTGAATTCAAATGCTCAGAGTCCAGAGTAAACAGGTTTGGTGACTAGTATCCAAATTATTTGTCCAGGTCTTGTATAATCACCTGTAAAAATAAATCAATAGTTAATGAAACATAGTTTTGTCGAGAAGGGATCATGGATTCTGGGCATGGGGGAAGACTGTGAAATGAATCTGAACTGAAATGGATTTTGAATTCGGTGTTGGCAATGATATTCTTATATATGTAATTCAAACAGAGGTAAGGGAATGGCAGAATCTCATATTGTGGAAACTCTGTGATTCTTATATTATAGAGAGGTAGTTTCGAACAGTGATGGCTTTGTCACAGAGTAGGGTGCATATGTTAATCACAACAGAGGAGCATATAGGTTTATCGCATGGGTGCAGACATTAATCACAATATTCTATCACATGGTTCAAAAGGTGGTTTATCGAAATGGGCAGGAGAAACTATTGGGTGGTTTTCGCATGAGCGAAAGGTGGTAAGCGGTAAGGCTTGGATCGATGCGATTGAATACGAGAATGACGTGTGGCAATGGGATGAGGAAAAGAAAAATTATTTTGCAAGGTCTCGTGGTGTTAACGGTCAGGATATTGGGGATGCAATAATTAATATTAGCTGTTGGATTAGCTGGTGTTGATTGGAGGACTGTATGGGTTGAAAGCTGTCAACGATGAGTGGGGTTAGGAATTGGTATGCGTAGGGGATATATATATGTGTGGGGTTACAATAAAAATAGGAATCAGGATTATAATATAGTGGGGGGATTTAGTAAATATATGAAGTGAGAATGCTAATTTAATGTAACAGAGGGAAAGGATTATTTAAATGAAATGGCTTAAATATATATATAATGGGAGTTAATTTAAACTATAGGGAAAAATAATAAAAGGGGTGTGGAGAAATATGTGTAGAATAGAATATGGGGGATATTAGAAATGTAGGTATATAAAATAAACTATAGGTGGGAATTAGGAATGTTTTAGGGATGGATTAAATCAATATCGAGGGAAATCCAATATAATATGCCAATAAGTGAAAATTGATAGCGGGATAGGTTTTAATGGAGTGAGCCCGACACATTTTAACCATTAAAACTATGCAAAAAGTGGGTTTTAAGCTAAGGAAAAGGGGTTTTAGGGAAGGGGGAATGTTAAAAATAAGGGGAAAGGGGTATTAGTAAAAGGGAAAGGGTTAAAATGGGGGAAAAGGGATATTTGTAAAAAGAAAAGGGTTAAGATGGGGGGAAAAGGGATATTTTACCGGAGGGGGGCGGGGGAATGTATTTAGAAAGGAAGTTAGTAAATGAAATGACCAATTTTATGCCATGCACGCCTTGTGAAAGCTGCTTTTACCTACCCATCATCTATCCTAACATTTTTCCTTCATTTACATGGGTGCATTTGAGCTTACAAACCCTTGTTCACTTTTCTTTTAAAACATCAAACTAAATACTTCTATCCTTATTTCTTCCAAGGGCTCAGATTAAGCTGTTGAGCTCCTTATTTATTCTCTACCTAACTACTGATCTGACAAGTTTAAATTTTTTGGCTAGATCTTTATTCTCTATCTAATAGTATGAAATTTAAAACATGAGAGGTTAAGATTAAGTTGTTTAACCTTCATATATTGTGGCATTGTAACAAGTTGCACACAACCTTTATTTTTGCAGAAAAAGTAAATAGTAGTGGCATTTGGATTTGCATCACTTTCATGTTTTATTTTTATCTCTTTTTTTTTTGGGTCCATTTTCTATTCTTTTTGATATTTTTTCTTTTAAGTCCTTTGATTTTTCTTTTAGGAGTTTTACCCTCTTTACATTTTTTATTTTATTTTTCTGATATGGGAAAACAATTTTCAGAAAACAAAGTATGTACATATTACAAGACTAATCAAAGTCAATTCAAAAATTATGAATCCTATTATTATAGGACCTTAACAACATCTTTCAGGATTTTAGTCAAACCATGACCAACTGTTTGATAAGAAATTTCTTTGGCTAACAATTTGTATGGTATATACAAGGGTGGGATATGAGGATGGGCATAACTTCCAAAAATACGGATGTATGTAAAATTCTCTTCACCGAACCACCTGCCTACATACTTGAGATTCTTATTGGCTTTGGGAGTGACCCTAGTGATTTTTATTTCTGAAATTACTTGGAATACTGGGAGCATTATGTCATTGCATATTTTGAACATGTGAGAATTACATTTTGACTTCCATAAGAAATCTAACTGTAGATAAATGGGGGTTTCGACTTCTCTGGTCCATTTTCATCCTAATGATGAAAATTCAAAGGAAAAACAGACTGCATCTAAGATATAGGAGCTCGTATAAAAATGAGAGGCTTCTTTGGGTGGGGAATTTATATTTTCTCTATAGGCCATCATAAATATGATCAAATTATCAAAAATAATAGTAGCCCAATCTAGAATGTAGACATTAGAGGCTGCTTCTATCAAGGGTGTCCAATTTTCTTTAAATTTGGTTGTATTTATAGATCCAAAGAGACAACACATTATTGCAACTATTTGAGAGAGATGACTAAATGCATACCCTCATCGTTGTGCTTATGTCGGTTAGGATTATTTCTCCATTCTTTAATTATAGTCGCATTATGGTCATTCTCGCACATGAACTCTTGAATGAATTGGGTGTTATATCTCTTCTGGGGTTCTGGTATTTTATACATATTCTTCAAATCTGATGGCCTAAGAGAGCCAATGATAGTTCTTCTTCAAGTAAAAAATTGTCTACCTCCGATATCTACATTCTCCAACACCCATTTCAGTAAGTCAATGTATGGCATCATTTTGGGACGAGCATCAATTATGTGAAGAAACGAATTAGCAGTGTCCGTCGATGATTTTGAATTGTTGGAAAAAGTATCGTCGGCCACAAATTTTCTATCTAGAATTACTTACATTTTCTCGTTCTAAAACAGCTGATAGATCCCTTCCCAGCTTGAAGAACCAATTTCTGGGTTGCATGTAGTATTCGAGATCAAGGGAGCCATTTCGTTGTTTTACTCTTGCTGTGTGACTAATAGTGATGGGGTGGCGTATTTTCTTTGTGCTTTAATCAGCCTTGACATTATTTTATGCCTAAATGTTTGGATTTACCCTATTGATGAGAAAACTAGAGAGGATAAGCTGAAATCACTTCGAATGATATTAACTATCCTGTCAACTTAAATCGTGCATAATGGGAAATCCTTGGTATTAATATTCGAAATAAATACAAATCAATTACAAAACTCGAGATCATAAAACACATGAATTAACATTAAATTGAGAAGCATAGGTTCATGTGATTTTGACAGATGTCATTATATCGAGATTGATTGATCGACAATTTTGATTTTTTGCAACTTATAACGCTCGAAGAAATCTTTGAAACGTGAATTGCGACATTGCGATGTTTTGATATGGGATGCGATATCAACATCTGTCATATGATAGCTTGCGAGGTCAACATCTGTCAAGTGATGGCTTTGCTACTTCGCATTTTGTCATTTCACAATTGTACACTCGCTACTTG
Source organism: Pinus albicaulis (assembly GCA_034641835.2). Lineage (NCBI taxonomy): Eukaryota > Viridiplantae > Streptophyta > Pinopsida > Pinales > Pinaceae > Pinus > Pinus albicaulis. The sequence continues at coordinate 1,670,663,943 of CM076581.1, forward strand.
GATTTCGGCAATGTGCCATTTCGGAGATTCGCTGCTCGCGATTTTGCTGATGTTTTCCACCGCTTATGTGCCTTTTTGGTTTGAGGGTTATTTTTTAGTTTTTTTTATTCATTTTGTAAATCTTAATCTAATAGAAAATGTATCATTAGTTTTTATTTCTAAAACAAAAATTAACCTAAAATTTTTAAAGGGTCCCCATTATCCTTTCTAATCTATTTTACTTAGATAATGGGGGGTTGTTGTAATACTACAACAATTGGCGATACACTGAATGAATTAAGAATCTCTGATAAATCTTAATACTTAAAAACAATATTCTAGGAAATTCAATAAATAATTGAAACTGAATTTGATATATGTAAATTCTAACCTAAATACCCTGGTTTTACTTGAAAAAATTTCCTCTTTCTTTTGTGAATGAAATTTCTCTTTAAATGAATCAAATCTTAATAAGTTGAAAAGATAAGTAGGATTTTAATCAAAGCTTAGCTTATTTGATAAAATTATTAGTCAATAGTAGAGCCACTGTTGCCAGTAGGTGTTCATAGCCTCGACGGGGTTACTATTTAACCAAAAATAAACTAGTATCCCATTCATAATATAATAGATATCTCCAAAGGTAATACAATTACTCATTTTATTTGTATAATTTTATTCTTCCACTTTAAAATCATTATCTTGGTTTGGATGCCAGAAGTGATAATGACATTCACTGGTTATAATAAATTTGAACAAGTTGAATCAAAATGAGATCCCTTGTCTCGAGGTTTTTATGCCATGAGCCATCATCTTGGTTTGGTAGCCAATTGATAATGTCAAGTTTATTAGTTTCCTATGAACATAATGAGTCGACTCGTGATGAGATCTCTCAACTTTAAAGTTTTTTTTTATATATATTTTTGAATTACACTTTGAAAAATATATCTAATATATAAATGAATGGGGAGGTTGTCATTTTGCTCTTTATGAGCTTTTGGATGACCATTTGAGTAAAAGATGCTAATACTTCAATAAAATTTCACACTTTGTAAAAGTAACTTTTCAAACATGATCCATGTCAAAATAATTTTTCAAATCACATCAGTCAAAAATATTCTTCTTTCTGATCGGCTATTTAAATCAAATTTTTCCAAACAAGTAGAGAATTCAATTTATGATTTATTTCCATTATTTTATATCTTTAAGGATTAACACTTCCATGTTCAAGAATAATAAGAAAGTGTTTCATCTTTTGCATAATATTGGAAAAGATTAATTTATTTTAAATTAAATCTATCTACATATTTATACAGAAAGAACAATTGTTCTTTTAAGAAAAATATTTTTTAAGGACAAGTCCATTAACAGGAATAGTTTCCTTCTTCCATTGTAAATCTTGCAACATAAAAGTTTATGGACCTATTTTTTTAATTATTTGAAAAGGGTCAAGCCAAAGTTTTTAAAATTTTGTATATTTTCCTTTATCCTCATGCACTTTATCCCATTTCAATACCAAATATCCAATCTAATTTTTTTTTACTTTTGACGGTATTTGAATCAAACGAAGTTTTGATCAACTATTGATGATCACTATGTATCATTTTTGCTTTTTCTCTTTCTTCTTCCATTTTAATTATTTCAGACATTCTTAATTGTAATGAAGAGAAAGGTTGTTCATTAATGAATTGAACTAGGGTTGTTGATGGAATAGCTATATTCAATGGTAAAATTACCTCTTTTCCATATACCCATTGAAAAGGAGAAGTTATTATTGAAACTTTTCTAGTTATCTTATCTGTCCATAATGCAAAGGTTAAGGATTTATGCCAGTTTTCCTAGTTTTGATCAATAGTTCATTTAATTATCCTTATGAGTTTTTTGTTTGTTTATTCTACTAGACCATTTCCTTGAGGATGATAATTTATAGAATATTTTAATTTAAAACCTCTTTTCAAAGAAAATTCAATCATGGTATTACCCGAAAAATAATAATAATTGTCAAATACCAGAGTGTTAGGAACACCAAACCTTGTAATGATGTATTGATCAATAAACTCAATAATGTTTTCTAAATTGGCTGTCTTAAGAGGTATTGCTTCTACCCACTTTGTAAAATAGTCTATAGCAGTCAATATATATTTGTGTTGTTTATAAGAATGAGGAGAAATCTCACCTATTATGTCAAGTCCCCATTGTTCAAAAGGTTGTTCCATATTGACTGGTGGAAGTGGAATTGAAGCTTTTATTTGTCTTCCTGCGACAAATCTTACAATTTCTGACATAACTATGTGCATATTTGAATAATATTCGCCAATAATATCCTGAATGTAAAATTTTGTAGCTGTGGTGTCTCCACCAAAGTGTCCACCTGTTGGTCCATCATGAAGTTCCTGGAGCACATTAGGTATTTCAGTTTTCTCTAAGCATCTAAGTAAGACAGAGTCATAATTTTTTCTGAATAACACATCATTTACTATTTGATACTTATTATATTTCAATCTTAATGCTCGTTTTCTTTTGAAATCCAAATTTTGTGGCATCACCGTCCTTTAAATAAAAGATTAAATCAGCGCAATGACATTGATAGTTAACATTGAGTACCTCTGTAAAATGTTCAATACTAGTTGTTACCTCATTTGGTGATGTATCATTCATCCCTGTAATCAACCTGCAAAATCCATGACCTCTTACAATTTTAGTGGGTTTTATCTCTAAATCATATTCTTGCATTGCTGTTACCCAGTTGACCATTTTTTCTCCTAGTTCCTTCTGTATAAGTATTTGTTTGACTGATGAGAAAGGAACTATTACCTTAACATGATTTTTTAAAAGAAATGGTCGAAAATATTTTTACTGCTTTATAAATTGAAAATGTCTGTTTTTCGGCTCCTAAATAGTTCAATTCAACCCCTTGAAAATTAGAACTGAAAAAATAAATTTGGGTTTCAATTTTTTTATCATCCGGTTGAGTTAAGACTGTTGCATATGATAGTTTTGAGGCAAAGCTATATAAAATGAAATCATTGGAAAAATTAGGAGTTGAAAGAGAAGGAGCATCAATGATTTCTTGTTTGATGATTTGAAAAGCTTCTTTTTATTCTTCTCCCCATTTAAACAATATATCTTTCTTAATATTTTTGTAATGGAGGAACTATATGTGAAAAATCTGGAATGAATCACTTGGTAAAATTATCTGTCCTAAAAAGGATTGCATTGATTTCTTGTTATGTGGTAGCGTAATTTCTGAAATTGTTTTAATCCTGTTTGGATGAATACAAATTCCATTATTAGAGACGAATAAAACCTAGAAGTTTACCTTCGCTTAAATAAAAAATTGACTTCTTTGTATTAAGAGAGATCCCAAATCTCCTGCATTTTTCAAATATCTACTTTAATTCATGCAAGTGATTGTTTCTATCTTTTGAATATATGGTTATATCATCAAGGTATACTACCACTGTTTTATTTATCAATCCTTTGAATGCAATATCCATGGCTCTCTAGAATGTGGATCCTACATTCATTAGTCCAAAGGGCATCTTCTAAGTTATGATATGCGTAAGTTCCCTATTTGGTTCGAAATGTTGTTTTCAAATGATCTTCTGGATAAACCAAAATCTGGTTATACCTTGAAAATCCATCTGAAAGAGACATTAATTCGGAACTCGCTACTGATTGTAAAACTTGTTCCATTGATGGTAAAGGAAAAATATCCTTTAGACATGCTTTGTTCAAATTCCTAAAATCAATACAAATCTGAATATCTCCATTCTTTTTCCTGATGGGTACTAAATTAGAAACCCATTTTGAATTTCTAACAGGAAAAATTATCTTAGCTTTCAATAATTTGTTTAATTCATTTTTTATTTGGGTTTCCAAGTTTGGATGAATTTTCCTAAGCTTTTGCTGAATAGGTTTAACATCAGGTACCATAGGAATAGTATGTTGAATGATTGATGTGTCATATGTTTTAAGCTCTTGGTAATTCCATGCAAAAATATATTTGTATCTTTTCAATAATGAAATGAATGCATTTATTTCTTCCAATGAAAGGCTAAGCCCTATATTTATATCTTGATGTAAAACAGTAGATCCTAAGTTAACTAATTCATACCTTAGAGTAGAATTCTATAGTTTAGAATTATTGAATTTATTGGATCTATGTTTTAAATCATATAAATATTCAAGCTTGACCACAAATTTTGGCAAAATATTTTATCAGTTTGTATCTTGATTAGATTATCACATTAATCATCGTCCATAATTTGATCATCATATGTTTTCTAAGAAGTAAGTAAACTTAAAATATCACTATCGTCATTAAAAACCCGCCAGCTAGTAACATTATCTGGTATAGATGATTAGAAAATTAATTCAATAGAAAATCCATCAAGACTAAAATCTTCAGGTGGAATAAGCTTGGAGGCAACATTGGCTAAAATATCGGTGTTGGTATTCTGTGATCTAGGAATAGGAGAGATACTGAATGCAATAAAATGAGATGTGAGGTCTTGAACCAAATATTGGTAATGTTTTAAGTGAATTGAGAGATATTGAATGGTATTTTGTAGTTTTCTTACCACAATATTTGAATCTCCAAGCACCATAATATATTGCATATCAAGACTAATTGCTTTTCGGAGACCTTGAATCAATGCCTCGTATTCAACAATATTGTTAGTGCATTCAAATTCTAGCCTACAAGCTATCATGGTTTTCTCACCTTTTGTGCTAATAAGTACGCAACCTGCTCCTGCTCCATCATTGGATCTTGATCCGTCAAAATAAAGTTTCCAAAAAAGAGATTGGACTGTAGTTTCCTCTTCAAAATTGAAGCATATAATGGAATCATTTTGAGAAAAAATTTCAACTTGTGATTTAATATATTTGATTGAAAAAGGTGAACTTGGCACATTGAAATTTCCTAAGAATGAATCTACAGAATAATTGCCCAAAATGTTATTGTTAAATGTTATGGGCTCGTTTTCTTCCCCAAGATTTGTAACTGAGTACTTCATATGATTTTCAAGATCGACTCTGATTTGATTTGGCTTTCCATTATATGGGAGCCACATATGAGACCAGTCTATTGCGAAATATCCATGTAATTTTTCAGACCAATCTCGGCTAAGAACTAAACCGTAAAATTCAGGGATGTCCGCAATCAGTATATTAATAATCTGAGTGACTTTTGGATTTGATGAAATTCTAATACTTACCGAGTTAATATCTCCTAAGACTTTAACCTTTGTTCTATCCAATTGAACTATACTAACTGATGAATTATGGGGTGCAATATTTAATTTTTCACAAATTGAATATCGAATTATATTAGATGAAGCCCAAGAATCGATCAAACATTTATGAACATTTCTATTGTATATTTCAAAAGTTAAAAGAAAAGGAGGAGTATGAGAATTATATATATCACCAATCAAAATAGATTCTGAAGCATTAACCTTGTTTGAATTTTCAATCAAAGGTTTTCTTATTCCATTAGCAGCTTTAGATACAACAGTTGGAGGAAGAGGGGATGTTGTCACCGCATTCAACTCTTTCAATAAAATTTTCTGTTGTTGTTTTAATTTGCTAAATTCATAAAGATAAATATTGGCTTTAATATTATTCATATCCTATATTATATTATACTCAATAGTATCAAATACTATCAAATTTTTAGATTGAGGATTGGGCTTATATTTGATTGGCTCGGAATCAGTGATAACCTACTGAGATGACTTGTTTGGAGGTTTTTTATTGACAGTTTTAACTTTAGCAATGAAGTGGGAATTTTCTTTTTTTTAATTGATTGAGTTGGTTCTACCAGATTCCTACTTCTAGTGCTAACATGCATGGCTTTAGATTCTATCTCTTCATCAGAGAAAGGTAAAATGAAATCCCATAATCCATGTAATTCAACAATTTCATCATCTTGGGATTCATTGGCAGAAGCTGTGTCTTTTTCTTCTTCTTCTTCTTGGTCAGATTCAACATTAGAAATAATGTTGGGAGGTTGAGAGACAGAGGCTTGATTTTTCCTAAATGATCTAAAGGGTTTTCTGGTAGAGGTTTTAGCAACTTGTTTTTTTATCTCAACCATATCATTAGACATGGTTTTGAGAAAAAATTTCAATCCCTCGAGATCAAAAGGATCTTTAGAATTTTTCTTCTTTGGTTCATCTTTTAACGTTACCTTTTTAGATCCTTTATCTTCAAGCTCGGTTTTCTTTTCTAAAGCAACAATTCTTCTCTCAACGGACAAAGCTTCTTTCATTTTTTCTACAAGAGTGACTTTATTAGCTCTATCTACAAAAATTGCTATATTAGAATGAAGAGAAGATATGTACCATTCTATTTCTACATCCAATCCATACTTACAGGCAGCTATGATTTTATTCAATAACTTTTTGTTGGAGTAGGGTCTCCCAAAGGCTATGAATTTTTTCCATTTTTGTATAATTTTGTATTGTTTAGTCTAACGCAGGGGTTTTTGGGGTGGTTCAAAGCCCCTAATGCATTGTAAATGGGTCAAGGGTAGACTAAGAGTCCGAAAACCATGGTTTGCAGACCATTGGATGCGTAGGCTAAATTGCTATAAATAGATGAACCTTTTTGAGTCATAGGCGGGAATGAATAGAGATTGATGCGAAGTACAAATTGTTAGATCTGTGGTAGGGTTCTTTGGGTTAGGACTCCTACTGGCTGTGTGCACAGAGATCCTCTGTCGTACTGTGTGCGGACCCTGCTAGCTGTGTGTGCAGGTGGTAACTTGGGAATGTAAGAGGATTTTGGGTAATGATATATATGTGCGGAAGTATTGTGGATATCTGATGTTATCTGAATCTGTTATGTTATGGTCAATGAGAACTTGAGTTATATGATTATGTACCTGTTAGTAGCTATGAACTATCTGCATTGATGGTATATGTATTTGTGATCTATTAATTTGCTGCGATTACGCTGTTATGTGATTATAGCTGATAGTACGCACATGGATGCGAACCTATTAATTAGATCTGATAAATTGTCTTCTGGTTATTTATTGAGACTCCTGTGAACAACCTCTTGCTATATAGATCTGATAGTTACGGATCGGCTCGACTTACTTGCTCTCTCCCAGGGTGCGGAAACCTGGTTCCAGCACCCTCCCATAATTCTTCGGGTGAGACTTCGGCCTATGCAAGCAGGTCACTATTGAAAGGGCCAGTAGTATAGAGGTTTGTTGGAAAACCTTAAGCTCCAAACCTGGGTTAGGAACCCTCAAGCCAACAAATGGTTCCGTTGCCGAGACTGGGAGCATTTTGAGAGAGATCGGGTAATTCCAAGGCCATATTGGAAACCTGAGAGAAAATAAATCGATGAGTGGTTTGAAAAACAGGTTCAGGAATTCGCAGTAAAATAAAATCGTAGTAAGAAGTTGGTCGTAGAGGAGTGGAAGAATAAGTACATTTTCACGGAGATCTATGAAATTTTCTTTGTAACAATTGCGATTGAGCTCCATGAGTGGCTTGCAAGGCTTGTCAAGTTTCAGAAGTGTTGGAAAGACGAACGAGTCATGCAGTGGACCCCAGAGTGGATCTTGCAGTTAGATAAGATTGATAACACCATCACTCGCATGATAGATCACTGGGTGGATAGTGTGAGAGGAGGATTTGTGACAGAATTTGCAGTTGACCAATTCGTATCCTATTCAGAAACAAAGCGGAGGTTCTTCAAGGGTTTCCAGGTCCAGTAAGAAACTTTGTTGCACATAGTTCTCCATCTACGCCACCTTCGAACCCTCATAGGGGAAAAAAATCACCTCCACCACCATTACAAGACGATATGGCCTCACACATGAAGCTACCTACCTTCAAGGGCATGGGTGATGAGGACATGGATCGGTTCTAGTTTGTCGCATGATCGGTATGGACTGCGCAGAACGTAGCAAGTAATGTGGTGAAACAGGCACATCTATCCCTCACTTTCGAGGGGAGAGCCTTGGGCTGGTACATGGGATACGTTGACCAACATGTGAATGTGACTATTGAGGAAATCAAGAACACATTAAAACAGTTGTTCAAGAAATCTAATTCCTACTCTCATATAGTAAACGACCTAAAATATTTCAAGAAAGGACCATTTGAGTCTGTATGGAAAGTAGATCAATGATTAAAGAAAGTGATCAGAGAAGGAGGATTCCAGTATGATGATAGGCAACACACAGAGTGGTTTATTGCTATGTTGTTGCCCCACCTGCGCGTACCTATGGGTCATCAGGCCATTGAAACACAAGAGAAGGCCTTGGAGGTGGCCATGAAACTAGAAGTTGTGCCAAGAGATGATACCCAGTTAGGAGTACAACAGATACAAGGTCAGCTGGAGGCAATTCACATGGAGATTCAGAATCTGTGCAAGGAGCAAGGGAAGGAGGCTGGCCTTGAAAGATGGTGCATATGATGCAGGGTGAATGGCCACACCAAAGATAACTGTCCGCTACTTCTAGACTACATGCAGGTCGAGGGACCCAGCCCGCTACGCCCTAGAGAAGCTACATGACCAAGTGGGCCGACTCTATGGTGCGATGACTACCACATTGCTGGGATGCATGATACCAACCACTACCCTGCCTTTCCACATACATCCAAAAATTAAAACAACAATGGCGTGGGTTTTTTAGTTCTGTAGAACATGACGAATAGAACTATCGAATGTATGATCTAATGATCGACCAGGGAAACCTATATAGGATACAGTCAAACCACTCATCACCTAGATCCCCCGCAGGTATAGGAGGTTCCCCAACCAGGGGTAGGGGAGGGGGATGAGGGGGAAGTGGAGGTAGGGGTAGAGGCCAACTAATATGCTATAACTGTAGGGAATTAGGTCACTTTGTGAGGGCTTGCACGAACCCAAACTAGCAATCCTGTAGATATTGCATACAGTTGGACCATGTGATCAAAGACTGCCTGATTCTGATGGCCAAGGTACAAGAAAAGCAGATGACTCCTACACAGAATATACAACAGGTTAAGGCGAAACCTCGTGAAGAGGGGTTGAGCATCAATGTGATAACACGCAGTGGTATGGCCACTGGGGGGTCGGCGGAAAAAGCTGAAACGGAGTCTCTGATTTGTAAATCATATACTAAACTGGAAGGCGTGGGCTTACAGAAGGAGAAGGAGACCTCTGTCGCAGCTCAATAAGACTATCCTCAAGGAAAAACATCGGCTCGAAACAATAGAATTGAAGATGAGGTCAAATCGTTCCTGCATGCATGCATGAAGCTGCTGCACAATAAGCATGCTGTAGAAAAACTCTGAGCCCTACTTGACAGTTGCACAAGGAAAGCAGACCTAGTCATGAAGATTATGGATGTGCACAAACTTTATGAGCACAAGGGATGCACCGGTTGAGAGATGCGATTAACTGCACAGATTGGTGATTATGAAATGGGCCAGGTAATTCTAGACCTAGGATCAGATGCGAATGTACTACCTAAACAGACTTGGCAACAAGTGGGAGAACCTAAATTGGAATGGTCCACTATCCAACTGTGTATGGCTAATCAACAGAAGATCATACCATTGGGAGGGTTGTCAAAGATTGTAGTAGATATTGTCGGGGATAAGGTACGAGCTGAATTTGAAGTAATTTAGATTGTAGAAGATGCGGACCCTTACCCATCACTCCCGGGATTGGATTGGGCCATTGATATGGGTGGAATTATCAATTTTAAGAAAAGAAGCATGGTGTTTGAAAGTGAGGGAACATGGGTGATCGTACCACTATACCCTATAGAAGGAGAAAGGTATATCGAGCCAGCGCGGGAGGAAGAAGAGATGGATCACATCTAGAAGATAACTGCAAAGGATGAAGAATGGCTAAACCTTGCGGCCGAAGGTATGCCTTGCTGGAAGAAGAGCAACAAATGCTTCTCCGACTTCGATGAAGAATTAGAAAATTGGAAAAACCGACTGCAGGAAATATCTACACTGCACTGCCTACGAATTACCAGGGACTTCTGGTATATATCTTCTGAGGTACGATAATTACCCTACTTTGATGGATCTGGTAGTATAAAATAATTTTTTCGAACCTTCGAAGCTGAGGTTCCCAGAGAACGAAGGCTATGGGCTCTTAACCTATATATGCATGCAACGTATGTGAAATGGTGGGACACACATAAGGGGTCATTCCAAGAATGGGTGGAACTTTGGGATATGATGGTACTATGGTTTGAACCTTCGACCGATGTGCGCGTCAAGAGATTCCAGGGCCTCAAAAATCCACGTGAACATTTGTTTGCTTGGATGGAGCAATGGTATGATCGTACTGCAGAAGAACAGGTTCACTTTTTTATTCATGCCTTGGGACCAATTCCCACTGCATGGTACTTTGATGCAGAGCTACATCAGCGCACCCGCCAGTGGGAAACCTTAAAAAATGAATTCTTGGGGAAATTTGGGCTAACGGAAAGATTGGAGGTGCTTGAGGAAGCTCTGCAGACTATTGATACCTTTGTGAGTGAGGAATCTAGCCCTGACGCAATAAGAGAAGGACCCAGATGGGACACACAGATGCAGGATAATGTCGAGTTCCACAAAGCCACCATGGAAAATTGCAACGCAGATCCGCGCAAGGTCTCGATCATAGAATCAGGAAAGGAATGCACAATTGCAGGACCTATGATACATAAGTTCGATGGTATGAAACTACTAAAACCATGAAGAGCTAACATGAATATGAAAGTACAACTCAAGCTGGCTATAATTGGGAACTGCTGGGATGGTGGGACAGTAGACAATATTGCGAAACTACTCATGGAGTATCAAGATGTGTGTCCAGCCAAATTTTCAGGGCCTAAGGAGATCATGAGGGATTTAGGCGATATGCACATCACTCTCAATTCAGATGTGCAGCCGGTGAAAACGCGGCCTTATCATACGCAAAATTTTATGGACGATATCGACATTACGCTCATCAAAATAGTCACATGAGCAAACTAGGTAAGGCCTACGACTATAAAGTTGTTGTGCTCGATCCTGGGACATATGGGCTACTATTCAGTCAGGAATACGCACTGATTACTGCACCTTTAAAAACACTGCTTAAGCAATATATTTCACTCAATTAGGATGATGCATGCCAAAAGAGCTTTGAGCTACTCAGGAAAAAGATGGTCTCTGTACCTATTCTCACTTCCCCCGATTGGGTGATGATATTTCAGGAGGATACTTTAGGAATTTCCCTGGAAGCGGCCCATACGTAGCTTGGCACCAGAGACAGTAATCACCCAACCGCATGTGCTCTTTGGGCAATCCCGGGTGCAGAGCGTGATTATTCCACCACGAAGAAGGAAGAGTTGGCCCTGACCTATACGCTACAGAATTATTAGCACAATCTATTAAGAGGTCACTGTAAGATGATTATAGATCATTCGGTTTTAGAGCACCTGGGGAATAAGCCTGTGTTGGGGGGAACAGTCTGCAGGTGGCTACTGTTTCAAGAATACAGTGTTGAAGTCATCATCAAGCCAGGAAAGTTGAGTACGGAGCAGGAGCACTTATCTCGAATTGTGATGGGCGACGAACCCACTAGCTAGAAGAAAGGATTGCCTGATATGCAGTTGTTTGCCAATAAGGTCATGGATGCGTGCTTCACTGAGATCTCTCCATTCTTGACCATAGGCATGGCACCTACTGAATATTAGGTATGACAAAAGAAGGAGCTGGTTCACCAAGCAGCGGAATTTACCATTATCACAGCTCAAGAAATATTGCGCAGATATGGCTCGGAGCATGCAAACCACGCTCTCTTGGTAGAATCCCACGGAGGCATAATAGGAGGTCACCACATAGGAAAGATGACGATAGAAGAGATCTTGAAGGCTGGGCTATGGCACCACAGAATTTTAGTTGGAAGGAATCACATCAGAATGAAGCCGATACGCTGGGAATGCAAGCGGGTTGCTTAGGTGTGCTAGGATTGTAGGGGTCTGTTGAGTGCACCCCGGGTGCGAAAACTAGCCGTTGAAACAGTCAAATCGGGTAAAAAGAAAAAATTACCGTTGGATGGGGCGGGCGGCTGGCATTTAATGCAGCGATTTTGGGAGATTTTTTACTATTTACTTGATGGTAAGTCCCGCACAAAGTCTACCCTACCATTGGGCGATCACCAAGGCTATAAAACATGTGAGCTAGATCAGACACGGGTTTCGTATTGCTTGAATAGCTTGTACTTAGATTGGTTTTCTTGGACAAAGTTGTGCTGTAAGAAATTACGTGCCTATACCATCTCTTTCATGTCTGAAGAGCCTTCTCCCTCTGACAGTAGCAATCCAGAGTTTATATTTCACGCTAGAATGATGGCCACAGACCCTGCCGAATTCTTAGAGCCAGTGACCTCGATGGAATAAGACACTAAGGAGTTGGTGGAGGTTGATTCCAAAGTCGAAGAGGTCCTATCCACACCCCGCCCTACCACAAGAAAAGGAAAATGAAAAGCACAGGGCTCAGGCAAGCCTACGAAACCTATGAAATGGGTCATAGGGAAACCCCATAGTTCCCCGTGAAACGTGCAATCCCTGAGGGCTACTCTGGAGGAGGCCCAGCCCACTGAGTTGATTAACTGGCTACCCCCCTTCATTTTACCATGCAGAACATTGATGCACACACCAAAGAACCTCGATGGCTTTTTCACCTACTTGCAAATGTCGCTGACCCCGGGGGAGGTTCCCATCATAGGTGAACCTTTTGGACGGCTTCATGAAGTTAAGTTTGACGATCATGATTTGGCCAACTTTGAGGCCTTCCCTAAGCTAGCACTTGAGTTATACCTTGATACAATTCATGGTTCCAATGGAATCAAAGTTGTCCCCCAATGCTGGGTACATGGTTTGGCTGGGTATGGGATCCTAAATCTGCTCAGGATGCCCCACTTTGGACACTACAATGTCACGGACTGGCTCACACGATAATTGATCGTGCTGATTCATAACGGATGCCTGTGGATCTAGGACAGGATCCCTATTGATGTTGTGCTAGTTCATTGGATTACTGCTCTCCCCATGAGCCGACTAAACCCCCTGGAGCATGTGGGTAAGAAATATGAGGGGGAGACTATGGAGTTCGTGCACCAAAAGTATCATGTGGACTGCAATACTTGGGGGTTTATCATCAAGACCATTAGTGGCCAAGGTATGCAGTTGGGCACCATGTTTTTAGCCTGTAAAATGATGAGAAAATTTCAGGTCACCTCCATTCCAGCCTACGTAATTCGGTTGGCCAGCCAATGCGGGAAAGGAGTATGTTTTAACTGGGCACAATATTTGTGTGATGAGTTTCTCACTAATGTTCATGAGTCCCAGGAGTAGGGCCGCGACTTTTTTTACTCTTGGTTGATGTTCCTTACAACATTGGTTGCCCGGGAAGCTCCTGCGGAGTCATTCCTCCCTAATATTGACCCAGATATGTGTGAAGGGGCTCGCTATGCACGCTTATGGGATTCAACGGATCTGCAACGACTCAAGGACAACCAGGTGTTATGGGTCCTATTTTAGAGTAGCGTGGCCGCAACTATTAACTCCCGACCACGGTTGTCCCCTTCCGCATATGAAAGATACAAGGACATTGTCGCATTTCAGGTCACTCTACACAATGTTCAGATCAGAGCGCACAAGGAGAAAGCCTGGACTTCGCTTCCTTATATGGTGATGGACAAAGAAATCGACAACGTCATTGCAATCTGGCCCCCTAATTGGAAAATCGGCTTCAAAACTAGCGCGAAGGGCATTGGAGGCACCAACACATCCCAAGTCACCCCTGTCATCGTCCCAGATATTAGAGGTACGCCCAAGAGTACCAGAAAAGACACTGGTGCGGCCACCCAAAAGGAGGCGCATCAGAATAAGGACATCAGGGTGGAAACCCAGACGGATTCACATATCGGCTTGGGTATAGAAGGTCTGGCTACAGGCGGACCTGCCTCCCCCCCATGGCATGAAGCGAAAAAGAGAGCCTCATAAAAATCAGCGATCTCAATGAGCGGAACGAGATGAAACAGTCACATTGACTGATGGAGACCTGGAACAAATCGTTGACGCAGTCACTCTGGCCACGGAGGATAGATGGGTTGCCTTAGAAGAGTAGCAACGGGCCATGGTCGACACAATTCAATCTAAGTTGTGAGATTTACAAGTAAAGATAGACACATTGTAGATTAGTGCGACCCTGATACGGCCAACCCCTTCCACCAGTAGCGCAACACTAGTTACATATGACAATTGCCTTTGTTCTCTCCCTGGCGCAACTTTGGTGCTTAGTCCACCTGACCTGGGGCTCCAAGTCCAGGCTAGTACATGAGTCCAGTTGAACTTAGCTAGGCTCCCTCATGAGGCCTTGCAGGGTCTCCACACTGCTATATTTCAGGAAATCCACCATCGAGACCAACAAGTGCAACAATAGCTCAGCATAGCAGAAAAAATAAACAATGAAAAGAATGTTGAGGTGTGCCTCACCACCACGAAGCACACAGATCTCGAAGACATGATTCACCGACTATGCGCAGATGTTTCAGCAGAGATCCTGGCCTCTGCTACCCTTCAAGAAAAAGTATAAATATTGGTCGCAACACTCAAGGCCTCCCAGGATGAAGTTCAATTTGTCAAGACACGCATCGAGCAGAAGATCGCAAATCTACAGGCTAAGTTACAGCTCGAAACACCTCCATAGGTCCGGGCCTAGCGAAATGTGCTGGTCATTGTGGATACGAATATCATCACGGGGCAGATCTTGCAAGGAGCCCAACTACTGGAGACAACCATGTAGCTATGGACTAAGGTCTAGCACGATCCGATCTTGCGAGGGATAAACTAGGACCTGCACCAAAAAGAAGAAGAGTTCGAGACAATCGAAGCCACCTTACCCACTTTGGTGCCTGCCCAACACTTGCAATGACTGCGCACTAGCCAAGTGCTCCAAGCGGATATCGATGACCTTCGGCAAAAGAAGAAGATCCTTGGTGACCGACTGAAGTCGTGGGCTGACGCAGCGCTCAAACTTTCACAGGATGCCAATGTTGCTATCAAGTAGCTAAACCGAACTTTGGAAAGTTTCACCGCCGTGACTGAAGGACCATTGTCAGAAAATTTGGTCAACATTGCACAGAATGTAGCTGTCCAAAGTGAAGGCATGCTGCCTCTGTTAGCCGAGGAAATCAGAGTATTGCAAGCGCAGGTTGAAGCCCCACCAGCACAGTGACTTGGGACGAGTCACAAGATTGTGTTGGGGGACTATTGGAGTAGGGTCTCCTAAAAGCTATGAATTTTGTCCATTTTTGTATAATTTTTTATTGTTTAGTCTAATGCAAGGGTTTTTGGGGTGGGTCAAAGCCCTTAACGCATTGTAAATTGGTCAAGGGTAGACCAGGAGGTTTGCGGACCATTGGATGCGTAGGCTAAATTGATATAAATAGATGAACCTTTTTGAGTCATAGGGAGGAATGAATAGAGATTGATGCGAAGTACGAATTGTTAGATCTGTGGTAGGGTTTTTTGGGTTAGGTCTCATGCTGGCTGTTTGCACGGAGATCCTCTATCTAGCTGTGTGTGGACCCTGCTGGCTGTGTGCGCAGGTGGTAACTTGGAAATGTAAGAGGATTTTGGGTAATGATATATATGTGCGGAAGTATTGTGGATATTTGATGTTATCTAAATCTATTTTGTTACGGTTAATGCGAACTTGAGTTATATTATTATGTACCTGTTAGTAGCTGCGAACTATCTGCGTTGATGGTACATGTATCTATGATCTGTTAATTTTCTGCGATTATGTTGTTCTATGATTATAGTTGATAGTATGCACGTGGATGCGAACCTATTAATTAGATCTGATAAAATTCCTTTTGGTTATTTATTGAGACTCATGTGAACAACCTCTTGTTGTATCGATATGATAGTTGTGGATCGCTTGACTTACCTGATCTCTCCCAGGGTGCAGAAACCTGGTTCCAGCACCCTCCCATACTGCTTCGGGTGAGACTTTGGCCTGCGCAAGCAAGTCACCGCTGAAAGGGCTATTATTATAGGGATTTTTTGGCAAACCTTAACCTCCAAACCTGGGTCAGGACCCCTCGAGTCAACACTTGTTAAATCTAGAGTTGAATTTTTTGATATTTTCACCTATATTAGCTTTTAAATTAGAAAGATCATTGATTAATGACGTATTTTTCCTATCATCACCAAATTTGGCAAGAAATAGTTCTTGAAAAGTATTCCAATTGCCTATGGAACCTAAAGGGAGGAAAAAATACCAGGATCCTGCAGATCCTCGAAAAGTATATGGAAACAATCTAACTACAACATCTTCATGATGAACGTCATTAAGATTCACGACTAGCATAAAATTATTTAGATTCTCTTATGTGGGAAGACCATCATGAGGATTATAATTTGGTAACCATTTTTCTGGATGATCTAGGATAGGATGTAAATTTACCATTTTAACAGCACCCAGATTGACCCATGGTAATTTTTCCATTGCTTGACTTGTTGGTTGTGAAGATGAGATGGTAGGTCCATAAGTAGATGTGGATGGAGAAGAAATAACTATTGGATTAGTACTACTTACAACAACACTAATTGTTTGAGCAAAAATGGGTTGATGAGTAGAAATGGGTTGATTAGAAGAGAAGGTGGGAGTTAATGGAGATGAAGATGATGTGATCTCACTGATACTTGATTGATTTGTTGATGTAGTAGCTTTCTTACGATGAGATAGAATAGGAAACTTGAAAGGAGTTATCCCACGTTTTTCACTTTATGATTAGGTTAACACACCAGTACCTCGAAACTTGGATGTAACACTTTCTTCAAAAATTTCAGGATTAACAGTCTTATCTGGAGATATAGTTATTTTTTCTAACTTATCAATCAAATACTGAACTTTGGGAGACTCGGGAATATGATCTGGAGAAGGTCTATGAGGTAATGTTTCAGGAGATGAAAGAAATGGCTCTACAACTTTAGACTTATGACTTTGAGATAATGAAAAAGATCTAGTAGTTTCAGGAGTTTTGGAGGGAGATTGACTCTTCCATTGGCTTTTCAATTGAGATTCAGCTTTATATGTTATACATAGTCAGAGGCCTTCCTTCTAGCGCCAAAAATTTTGAAGGCTGGAAAGTGAATTCCTCAACATTAGGGATTCCCCCTGGTTGGGAGCTTAAAACAACTCCTTTTCTATTGAAAATGGTGGGTCTGACTAGGGATAAAGGGACTAGTTTCCCTTATAAAGAGAGTTTATATAAGAAGAGAAATGAAATCAAAACTAGCGGGGTGATTTATTCTAATGATTACATAAATTAAAAATAATTTAATTACTTCCCAAGATTGGATTCAAAAATATTATTAAGGAATAAGATCTCACAAGCATGAGATAATATAGATCATTGCATACTTAATAAATATAAGCACATTTAAGAAAATAAATCATTTAATTGATTTAGTTGATGAGGAACATTAATCACATAAAATATCTCTAAGTCTCATGTATAACAACATATCATTCAATACATTATATCAGTTGTAATAAGAACATATATGAATTCAATTCTTATCATAATGAAACTAATAAAAATAATAATTTTGCTATAATCTCATAAACATAAAACAATAAATACGCAGATAATAGTACCCGCTGCATCATAGATTTAGATCTGAAAATATAGCTTCAAGGTTCATATTTTCAATTAGATAACTTTCGTTCAAACAGTAGTGTGAGTTCCAAAAGAAATCTTCTCAAAATTCTAGACCCCTTTATAAATGCATGAAAGGGGTTTAAATACTAATTAATATTACAAAAATATAATACTTGTAAAAGAAGTCTTCTAATCTTACTCTAAACTATAAAACTATAAAGTAGGAAAATAAAATGCATAAGTTATAACAGTCTATGAATGTTTCCTGGATTCATTGTCTAGCTGGTCTTTGAGATGGCATGTTTTGATCATATGTTCGAGATGCCAGGGGATGAATTGGCTGCATTCTCATTTGGCTCGTGAATAATGCATCATTTAGTGTCAGAATAAGCTAATCTCATTGGAGAGGCACCTCAACATTAATAATTGGTTATGAGGCTTAATCAACAAGTACCAGTAAATCTCCATATTTAACCTTTTTAGATTTTATATGTCAAGAGATTTTCTATTTGATGTCTCTTGTCAGGATTGTTTTAGGAAACATATTTCTGGTAGAGTGTATTTTGATGCTTCATGAATCAGGTTGTCTTGTAGAAGAGAATCTTATATATACTCATAGATGTTGGAAGATAAATTCTTAGCTCTAATAATAGCTAATTCAACGCTCTTCATTTTAATATCCCAATCTCCAAATATTATATCTTTAATTGATTCTTTAAGATCAGGGAGATCGATCGCTCTACCCTGTGCAGTATCTTGCCAATCTATGTATTTTGACACTTTGTCATCAATTTCGTCATAATAATTTTTCTGATTGGAAATTTGAGTAAATAATTGATCACTTGTCTTAACTTTCTCTTAAATTTGATTATATTTATGATAGAAAACGACTACTTGTGTTGCCAATAATGCTTCAAACTCTGTTACTTATTTCTTTACTTCATTAATTTTGGGCTTTTCTTGCAACTTTTCAACCTTCTGCTTCATTTGATGAATTATTCGACCTTTCTTTGTAATTTCGTTTTCAATTTTGAATTTGAGGCCTTCACACTGTTGTTGTAGATCATTAATGCTTGACTGAAGATCTTGCTTGATTCTTTGCTTTTCATCAGAGAAATTTTTCTCCATTTGAGAAATTTTCTGGTCCTTTTCTAAAATCAATGATTCAACCTCGATTGCTTTATCAATCATTACATTTGCATAAGCACCTAAAAATTTAGATCATCTATTAAGCTCTTTCCCTGGAGATGATTGAGTTACTTTCCAAAGGACTCACATTAATGTTGAATCCAGAGGCAGTTCGGGAGATTCTTCCCTCTTTCATTTCTTCTTTGACTTGGTCATGACATATTTGTGCTTTGGACTATAAAACACATCCAGTCGCGGTATCTCTTCAACTTTCAGAACTATTTCAGTAGTCAGAAAATATTGAATGATATCCATATCTTGGGCTGGTGTTTCCGCTGGTTTATCCTCTATATCATTGTTTCCTTGGATTTGGCTTTGCTCAAGAATAATTTTGGAAATATTTGCATTGAATGAGGTTTCCATTATTTCTTCCTGATTCTTGGAGTTATCTATATTACCAGAAACATGCCGCATACTTGATTCTCCTGTATGATTCATGGAATTTGTAACACTTGCAATAGGTGGGGTTTTTAGTTGCATGGCATTTTGAATGGCAGGAATATCAGTCTCTGATAGTGCTTTCTCAAATTCTTCCCAATTTTGGATGAAACTATCATCCTATTGAACATTAGCGATTTCTTCTTCTTGAACTGGTACTGGTACTTGAGTAGTTATTGTAATTATAACATATTCTGACTTTGACACTAGTTTGTGAAACAAACAATCTGGAAAATGAGCATTTCACTATTCTTAATACACGTTGAATCTTATCAAATCTTTTGGACTGATAAATTCATTTTCTTTACGCTGAATTGTTGAAAATTATGAATTGTTTCAAACATGTCATCAAATCTGTCAGGCTCGCTTGCAAATGCTCGCATCTTGAATGAATTCATTGTCTCTCTTGCAATACCATAGGGATAATAAATTCTATTAGGTAATATTAGAAATTTTATTTTAATCAATCAATTTCAAGACAGGCATGCTTGAAATTTTCTAGCGCATACGAACCATAAGAAAAAGGAAAAGATGGCCAAATAGTCATTTTAGAATCTTTCAGGATTTTAGTCAAACCATGACCAACTGTTTGATAACCAATTTCTTTGGCTAAAAATTTGTCTGGTATATACAAGGGTAGGAGATGAGGATTTTTATAACTTCAAAAAATACGGATGTATGTAAAATTCTCTTCACTGAACCACCCACCTACAGACTTGAGACTCTTATTAGCTTCAGGAGTGACCCTAGTGATTTTCTTTCAAAAATGACATGGAAGACTAGGAGCATTATGTCATTGCATATTTTGAACATGTGAGAATGATATTTTGACTCCCATAAGAAATATAACTATACATAAATGGGGGTTTCAACTTCTCTGGTCCATTTCCACCCTAATGATTAAAATTCAAAGGAAAAACAAACTGCATCTAAGATATAGGAGCTCATATAAAAAGGAGAGACTGCATTGGGTGGGGCATTTATATTTTCTCTATAGGTCATGATAAATCTGATCAAATTATCAGAAATAATAGTATCCCAATCTAGAATGTAGCCATCAGAGGCTGCTTCTATCAAGGGTGTCCAATTTTCTTTAAATTTGGTCATATTTACATATCCAAAGAGACGACACATCATTGTAGTTATTTGAGAGAGACGACTTAATGCATACCCTTATCGTCGTGCATATGTCAGTTAGGATTATTTCACCATTCTTTAATTACAGTCGCATAATGGTCATTCTTGCACATGAAATATTGAACGAATTGGGTGTTATATCTCTTCTGGGGTTCTGGTATTTTATACATATTCTTCAAATATGATGGTCTGAGAGAGCCAATGACAGTTCTGGTTCGAGTAACAAATTTTATATCTCTGATATCTACATTTTCCAACACCCATTTCACTAAGTCAGTGTATGGCAACATTTTTGGACGAGCATCAATTATGTGAAGAAACTAATTAGCAGTTTCTGTCCACGATTCTGAATCGTGGGAAATAATATCATTGGCCACAACGTTTCTGTCCAGAATTACTTATGGTTTCTCGTTCTCTAACAACTTATAGATCCCTTCCCATCTTGAAGAACCAATTTCTGGGTTGCATGTAGTATCCGAGATTAGGGGAGCCATTTCACTATTTTCCTCTTGATGTGTGACTAACAGTGATGGAGTGGTGGATTTTCTTCGTGCTTTAAGAAACCTTGACATCATTTTATGCCTAAGTGTTAGGATTTACCCTGTTGAAAAGAAAACCAAAGAGGATAAGCGGAAATCACTTCGAACGATATTAACTGTCTTGTCAACTTAACTCATGCATAATGGGAAATACTTGGTATTAATATTCGAAAGAATTAAAAATCAATTAAAAACCTCGAGATCATAAAAAACTCGAATTAACATTAAATTGACAAGCACAGGTTTGTGTGATTTTGACAGATGTCATTATATCCAGATTTATTGTCGGCGATTTTGATTGTTGGCGACTTATAACGCTCAAAGAAATCTCTAAAATGCAAAGTGCGACATTGTGATGTTTTGAGATGACGTGCGATATCGGCATCTGTCAGATGACAGTTTGAAATGTTGGCATCTATCAAGTGACGGCTTCGCTACTTCGCACTTTGGCATTTCGCAATTGTACACTCACTACTTGGATTTCGACAATGCGCCATTTTGGAGATTCGTTGCTCGTGATTTTTCTGATGTTTTCCTCCGCTTATGTGCCTTTTCGGTTTGAGGGTTATTTTTTAGATGTTTTCTTTATTTATTTTTTAAAGCTTAATCTAATAGAAAAGATATCATTGAGTTTTATTTCTAAAACAAACCTTAACCTAAAAAAATTTAAAGGGTCCCCATTATCCTTTCTAATCTATTTTACTTAGATAATGGGGAGTTGTAGTAATACTATAACACGTTTCTAACCGGTGTTTCTTCTTTCTATAGCTTTGCTTGAAATGTCTTATTATGTGTTGGAACTTATATAATCTCTTGGTTCTTTTCAACATACTTAACTTGCAATTAGTGGCCTTATGTCCAAAAGATTTACAAGAGAAATAACATCCATGAAACCATCTTTTCTTCCTTGATCTAGGAGATTCTTCAATCAAAGGATTCTTCTCTTGTAGGGAATTGTTATCATATTGATTAATACAAAATGCCACAAGTACTTACAGATATTGATCAAAATATCCCTCTTCTTCAATTGATAAACCATCATCATCTTCATTTGTATAAAATATTCTCCTATTTTCATTTTTTTTCCCTTTGTCATGATTTTCTTTATAAGGACACTTAGCAAAATAATGACCAACTCTACCACAAGAAAAGCACTTGAAGGGAAGCTTACTCTAAACCTTCTAGTACCTGGTTGAATTTTCCTCACAAAATTTTCCTCATCTTCTTCTGATATATAACTTGATTCCTTGAGAAATTCATTTTCTTTTCCTTTTGTAGATGCCTTAAATGCAACTTCTCTGATATCTGAAGGACCTAATTTTCTCATTTCGAAGGCCTTTGGAATCTCGTGGAGTTGCACAATAGTAAGGGTATGCAGATCCTACTTTTCTTTAATGGAAAACATTTTTGACTCAAATTTTGGAGTTAGAGATCTCAAGATTTTCTCTACTAAAGTTTAATATTTTATATCTTTTATATATTTTATGGAGGGGGTGGTCTTCTGCTTCCCCGTTTTTTCATTTCTCTCAGGTATCAACTCAGGGTGCAACTTCCAGCAATTTTCTTCATCATGTCCCTCTTTTCCACAATGTTTTCAAGATGGTTTTTCTCCCCTTCTTTTGGTTGCGGCAGTCCTTTTTGGGCGGTCACTTTGTTCATGCGCCCCCTGCTTTCTATGTGCATGGCCTTCACACTGGCCTCATCGATGGTAGGAGGCTCAAAAAAAAATAATGAATGTCTAATGTAACTATGTAATGACCCAATGTACTTAGTTACAACTTCAAAGTGAATCTAATGAAATGCCCAAACTTAGTGCTTGCTTTCTAAATTCCTCGGTAAAAATTTTGCACCTTTTGTCCTTTACCTTGCCTTAGGTACTGCCACTCCATTAATGCTTTTTGCTTATAACCCAAGGGATATAATTTTTCTTTAAGTGCAGCAATAAAATTTGACCATGAGGAAAGAAGGTTACCCAAATTGCTGCTGCCTTGAATTTTGATGTCCGACCAGATGAGAGTTGTGCCAGTTAGTAAAATATAAGCCAACTGGATCTTTGTCTCGTCCTATAGAATCCGTTGAATCCTGCAGTAGACTTCAAGCTGCCTAATCCAATTGTTAAGTTTCTTTGTATTACTTTCACCATTACACATGGGTATATCAAATTTGACATCTAAATTAAAGAAAGGTTTATTAGATTCATTTCCATAATTCCTATGATGATGGTGAGAAGAGGAGGAATAACTTTCACTTACTGAAGGAGAAGGAGGTGGATCTCCTCCATTATCTCCATTACCTACATGCCCTGAACCTTGTCCTTCTAAAACATTCTCCCCTGCTTTCTCTAGTCTCTCAGGTCTAGAGAACAATTTCTCAACCTAATCTTCAATGGTGTAGAAGGTCTCGTGGAATTTGAGCTCCTCTTCATTTCGAACATCGTCATTCATGTTCCTTATTTGATGTGCACACCACGCTTTGGGATCAAAAGACTGTAGCGTCCCTTCGCCTCTTCGTAGCCTGTTTCTAGTTAGCTTAAAAGAATGTAATTCACATCTACAAACACCTGCTCTGATACAACTTGATCCAAAATATTTTGTTTGAGATGTGTTAAAGAATTACATGTGAAAATTTCAGCTTTAAATAAGAAACTTTAAAGGCATAAACATAAGAAGAGAGAAGCATTTAACATCATGCAAGAAGACACAGAATTGATATCAGAGTTCGTCCAGGAGGGACTATGTCTCTGGGCCCTGCTCAAATAGTGGGGAGGCCCTCTTTCATTAAGTGGCAAAAATGAAAGTATAAGTACAAAAAATGAGAAATAACACCCTTATACCTCCATAGCTGAAAGTGCCCAAAAATTGCAGACCTCTGATGAAGAAATGAACAACATAGTTGGATTCATGGCATCGAGTAGTGCAGAATTCATATAAAATTTTCCTAAGTCTGACAAAGTGAAAATATGACCCCTCTGGAAAATGGCTCAGATCATGCTTCCAACCCCCTCCTGCACACTTCTCATGGTTCGCTGTCTCGATTTTTGTGCTGTTGAGTAACCAGCTCCAAAAATAGAAGAAAAGAGATATCAATGCCTTAGAAATAAGCCACTTCGAGGGGGCAACCTCCAATACATTACATAAATGAACAATTCTTGGATGATACAATTTACAAAACCTCCTTTCTATATATAGGAGTCCATGGGGCCATAATGTAATCCTAGTGGGCCACAATGTAACCCTAGCCGACCTAACAATAATAATTTAAGGGCACAATAATAACAATATGGGGGTTACAGGGGTACAATAATAACAATAAGGGGGTTACACTAACACCAATAAGGGACTATACTAGTAATATAGGGACCTAACATGCCCCTCTCCTTCAAAAAAGTGTTGTCCTCAATGCTTGAGTAGCTCTGGGTGCTTCTGTATAAAATTCTCATCCTCCCATGTAGAATCTTAAGTGGGTAAGTTCTTCCACTTGATGAGATACTCTGAAATTGATCGATTCCATAGCTGTCGAGTTCTTGTTTCCATGACTGCTTCAGGTTCCAATATGATTTTTCCTTCCTCATCAAGTTCTGGAAATATTGTTTGAACCGGAAGATTTTCACCTATAACCTTCTTTAAGCATGAAACATGGAAAACTGGATGTACTCGCGAAGAAGCAGGAAGCTCCAATTTGTATGCCATAGTACCAATCTTTTGCAACACCTTCTAAGGACCATAGTACTTTGGCGATAATTTATTATCCTTCTTAGCTTGCTTGAGGGACATTTGTTTATATGGTTGTAGCCGTAAAAATACCCAATCTCCTACATCAAAACGTCTCTCGCTGCGATGTTGATCTGCTTGTTGTTTCATTCTATTTTGTGCCAAATTCAGGTTATCCTTTAAGAGTTGGAGAACTTCTTGCTGATGCTCGATGTGATCTTCCACTGCTTGAACCTTCGAATTTTCCCTTAAATATGATGTGATCGATGGTGGATGACATCCTTAAAGTGCCATAAATGGGGTCATTTTTGCTGCAGTATGGAAGGAAGTGTTATACCACCATTCAGCGAGAGGTAACCACTTGACCCATTGTGTTTGTTTATCAGATACAAAACAACGAAGATATCCTTCCAAACATTTATTTACTATCTCTGTTTGACCATCAGATTGAGGTTGATAAGATGAGCTATGAGCTAATTGAGTACCCAAACAAGAAAATAACTCCGTCCAAAAATTTCCCGTAAAAATGGGATCTCTGTCGCTCACAATAACCCTTGGGCTTCCATGTAGCTTTTGAATTCTGTCCACAAATGTAGTAGCAACTGCACTTGCTTTAAATGGATGAGATAATGCACAAAAGTGTGCATACTTGGTAAGTCTATCAACTACCACCATGATGACATTATTGCCTTCGGACTTCGGTAAACCCGTGATAAAATCCATTGAAATCTCCTCCCAACGTTGACTTGGAATGGATAAAGGTTGTAGAAGTCCCGGGGTCTTAATTGTCTCCACTTTATTCTGCTGGAAAACCAAACATTCCGCCAAAAAATTTTGAATATCAGATTTAAGGCCATCCCCAAAAAATTATTTCTTCACCCTGTGGTAAATTTTTAAAAATCCCGAGTGTCCTCCTAAAGGAGAAGTGTGCAATTCCAGAAGAATCTTTTGTTTTAGTTGGGAATTCTTACAAAGATATAAGCGATCTTTGTACCATAAGGAATCATTTTTCCAACTAAATGTATCGGATGTACTAGGATCTTGCTGCAACTTTTGAATGAGTATCCATACATCTTTGTCCTTCTTCCATTCATCTCTTGCTTCAGTTATCCAATCTGGTTGGATAATAGAAATGGCACAAAGCAATGCTTCCACCTCTTCATTCTTTCTTGAGAGTACATCTGCAACAACATTAAGCTTTCCTTTTTTGTAGATTATTTCAAAGTCATAACCCAACATCTTTGTGACCCATTTTTGCTGCTCTTCTGAAGATAGTATTTGTTCTAAAAAGTGTTTAAGACTATCATGATCAGTTTTTACCTTGAAGTGTCTTCCCATTAGGTAAGTTCGCCATTTCTTTAGTGCATGCAGTATTGCTAACATTTCCTTCTCATAAATAGGTTTCTGTAAATAATTTCCTTTGATTGGACGACTTTCAAAAGCAATGGGTCTTCCTTCCCGCATTAAAACTGCACCAATTCCATTTCCTGAGGCATCACATTCCACAATAAAGGTTTTTGTGAAGTCTGGCGTAGCTAAGACCGGTGCTAGGCACATTGCCTCTTTAGGATGTTCAAAGGCCTTAGTTGCTTCAGGAGTCCATGAAAATGCATCTTTCTTCAATAATGTTGTTAGAGGTGCTGCTATTCTCCCATAATTCTTAACAAACTTGCGATAATAGCCTGTTAACCCGAGAAATCCTCGCAACTGCTTTATTTTCTTGGGGACTTTCCATTCCTTAATGGCTTTAATTTTGTTAGGGTCTACTTTAACACCCTCGTGAGATATAATATGACCCAGATATTCCACCTCTTGTACTCCAAAGAAACATTTGGATGTTTTTGAATATAATTGTTTCTCCTGCAATAGTTTGAGCACCCTGTCAACATGTTCAACATGATCCTTCCAAGACCTGCTGTAGATTAGTATATCATCAAAAAATACTAGCACAAATTTTCTAAGGAAGGGTTTGAAAATGGAATTCATCAAACTTTGAAATGTAGAAGGTGCATTGGTAAGGCCAAAAGGCATGACCAAAAATTCATAATGACCCTCATGAGTTCGAAATGTTGTTTTTGGAATATCTTCAGTCTTCATTCTAATTTGATGATATCCTGAACGAAGATCCAACTTGGTAAAATAAATTGCTCCATGTAATTCATCCAATAATTCATCAATCACAGGAATGGGAAATTTGTCTCTAATGGTGAGCTTATTGAGCTCCCTATAATCCGGACACATTCGCCATGATCCATCCTTCTTGTGTACCAACACTACAGGAGCAGAGAAAGAACTTTGACTGGGTTGAATTATACCCGCCTCTAATATTTCTGCAATCATACGTTCAATTTCGCTCTTTTGGAAGTAAGGATATCTATAAGGCCTGATGTTTGGAGGAACACTTCCTGGAATCAAATGAATAGCATGATCATGATCACGAATAGGTGGGAGTCCTTTGGGAGTTTCAAACACCTTGGAATGATAGTCCAAGACTTGTTGGAGATCTGCCGAAATAGATGATTTTGATGTCGGAACGTCTAGTGAGCATAATTGTGCAATTACACCTCGTTGTTCTTTCTTTAGAAGCTTTGTCATGACATTAGAGCTTATTATCCTTCCCAACTTCCCTTCAATACCCCGTAATTTGACTTCCTTTCCTTCTGAAAAAAATTTCAAGAAAAGTTCTTGAAAATTAAAAGCTACCCTCCCCAAAGATTGTAACCATTGTACTCCTAGTACAACATCAGCACCTCCCATAGGAATGGAAAGCATTGGACTAGTCGACACATATTCCTCCATGGTTAGCTTGATATTATGGCATTTTCCAGAGTAATTTATAGTTCCTCCATTTGCAACCATCACTTGACATTCTGGTGCTGGGTATAGGAAACAATTTAATTCCTTGGCTACCTTACAATGAATAAAATTATGGGTGCTACCTTAATCAATCAACACTATTACCTTTTTCTTCTTGATTTGTCCTTTTATCTTGAGAGTTTGAGGAGTGGTAATTCCTGCCAGTGCATTACACGATATGGTCGGATTCATTTCTTCCTCTTCTGGGGCTGGTTCCTGGTGTATATCCTCTTCTTGTTCATTTTCTTCTTCCTTTTCACAATCTATGTAAAATAATTTCTTCTCAGCACACTTATGACCTTTAGTGTATTTGCTATCACAACTGTAGCAAAGCCCTTTTGCTCTTTTTTTCTTCCAATTGTTGTGGTTTCAACCTTGTAGGTTGTGGAAATCTAGGCGTAGCAACACTTCCTTCTTTATAGAATTGAGTGGTAGGCTTCCTTGTCGCCATAATTTTACATTCAACTTTTCTTGCCAACCTAAATGTCTTCTCCAATGAATCAGGTTCCAAAACATGAACTTCATGTTGGATGTTATCCTTTAGAGTACCTATGAAGAGATCAATCATGTGTTCCTCTGGAATATCAGTTACCCTTATATTCAATTTTTGGAAGTCATCAATGTGGTGCCCCACTAAACCGTTTTGTTTGCGATTTATCAATTGGCTAAAGAAGGTGTTGCTCTTTGTATCCTCATAATGTGCTATCATTTCCTCCGTAAAAATTGACCAAGTGACAATTTTTTTATGGGAGCAAAGCCATCGATACCATACAAATGTATTTTGTTCTAAATGTAAAGTTGCAATGCGTACCTTTTGTGTGTTTTGCACATTATGGAGATCAAAATATTGCTCCATCTGTAGTATCCATGTTACAGGATCCTTTCCATCAAACTTCCTCATATCCATTTTTGGAATATGG
Source organism: Pinus albicaulis (assembly GCA_034641835.2). Lineage (NCBI taxonomy): Eukaryota > Viridiplantae > Streptophyta > Pinopsida > Pinales > Pinaceae > Pinus > Pinus albicaulis. The sequence goes on from CM076581.1 coordinate 1,670,692,386, forward strand.
TGGTTCTTCCCGCCAACATTAGAGGTTATGAAATCACGATTAACATTTATTTTGTTTTCATCATGAGTTTCCTCTACTGTCTTTTCACCATTAGGAAACATTTCGGAATAACTTTGTCAAACCTTTCCATGTCTTGGCTTTAGAAAATTCTTCATGTTTTTTTCATTTTTCTCATCGATCTTAGCTTCCATGTCATCCATCTTAGTCGTACGCTTTTCAAACCGTCATTCTTAGCTTCCAATGCCTTTCTTCAAACCGTCCATCTTCACTTCCACGCCATCCATCTTAGCTTCCATGCCTTTCTTCAAACCGTCCATCTTCTACTCGCCTTTCTTCAAAATCGATTTTCATTGTTGTTTTTTATGGAGTGAAATTTACAATTTCTGTAGTTTTGTAATTTTGATATTCATGTTCTTCATCTTCTTTAAGAGTCAGTATATTTTCCAAGGTTTACTGTGTTGAATTCTTTTTAGGCACCATTTTAGAATCCAATATTGATACCTATTCTACAATATTCCCTTGGAATCAATTCAACTTGATTCTTCAAACAAGACTTATGCAATTCGGAAAGAAAATACACACCTTTTACTTGCTTTGAGGAGCTCGATATTGAAATTGAATTATCTATGTAATTTAAAATATTCAATATCTGAAATTCAGCCCTGTAGTAACCCTATGAAGCTTCTTTCAAATTCCATAGGTCTGATCTAATTTGGATTCCCCAAGACAAATTTGTGTCCAATCTCCCACAATGACCTAATTCTGGACTCGTTCAGTAGAGAAAACTTGTAGGACTTGCCATGTGTCACTGTTTTGTCCTTTGTCTCTGAAATTGATAGCCAAGAAACTACAGTCCGTGTACTTGCGACCAATTTTTACGGTACTCAAATCCACTGCCCAGAGAGAGAGTTATTGAACGTTTCCCACGATCACCTCTTTGAGATGAAATTCAGGAGCCTGAAAAAGCACTACCTTCCACAGATCATATCTCCAAAAATATTGCGAACCAAGCTCTGAAATGTTTTGACGAATTTCCTCATGATTTCAGCTTTGCACCATACGAATTTCAGATTCTGAACCTACGTAGAAAAAACATTATAGCGAAAATGCCACGATGACCTATTTAGGAGCTTGAAAAAAGACCTAACTTCCACAGATGATATCTCCGAAAATGTTGCGAACCAAGCTCTGAAATTTTTAGACAATCTTCCTCATGATTCAGCTTCGCACCCTAAAAATTTCAGCTTCTGAAACTTCGTAGAAACAAAGTTATAGCGAAAATACCACGATGACCCGTTTGAAGCAGCGAAACCCTAGAATCCCAAGCTTTGATACCAAATGTTGAGTAACCAGCTCCAAAAATAGAAGAAAAGAGATATCAACGCCTTATAAATAAGCCACTTCGAGGGGACAACCTCCAATACATTACATAAATGAACAATTCTTGGATGATACAATTTACAAAACCTCCTTTCTATATATAGGAGTCCATGGGGCCATAATGTAATCCTAGTGGGCCAAAATGTAATCCTAGCCGACCTAAAAATAATAATTTAAGGGCACAATAATAACAAAATGGGGGTTACAAGGGTACAATAATAACAATAAGGGGGTTACACTAACAACAATAAGGGACTATACTTGTAATATAGGGACCTAACATGTGCCCACTCTTGGCTGCCTAGGTGCACTTCTAAAATGAAAGGTTCATATAGATGTACGGATTTTTAAAAGTAACTCATTGGGTGAGTTGGTTTTGGATCCACAATATGAGGGATGGGGTCGAGTGGTCAAACCTCGCCCCCTCCATAAAAATACTAATCTATTTTATTAAACTGTGCATTTTCTTTATTAAAAACTATTATATTGAATTATTAAGAAAGGTGTACGTTGGAGGTGGGGGGGGGGGGGGCCCACATTGAGAGGCCCGCCCCCATACCCGTCGGCCTCCGAATATATACTTGGCATTGTGGTTTGGGTGGCGATGGGGTTCAAAACCTCTGCCACCATTTATATATGGTGCATGTTGGATGCCGGTGCCATGGGATTTGGTGGGGGTCATGGCTCGTCGGTCCCTTTAATATTTATTATATTATTATGGCATGTGGTTGGGGTAGGGCGGGGGTCATGACTCGCCTTACCCCCTTTTTTTAATATTTTTTTTCCAGTTTTATAAAACAAACTGTTGTTTTCGAATATTCGGGATTTTTGAACGAAGGAGACAATTTAACCATCCCACAATTTTGCCTAGAATCCAGTGGCCAGGTTCTAGCAAATTTGTTGCCTCCTTAAGCCCGCCAAGTCACCAAGTCAACCCTCAAACTTTGAATGCTCCTAATTCCTTCATACGAACTCGGAATTGAGTGTCATCTGCACTGGTGGAATCAGAAATACGAGTTCTTGAACTTGACATTAAGTTTGCCACATTCTAGACACTTTTATTTTTGAGCCTTTGTACTTAAGCCACTTTTTCTTGGACTTGTTCGATCCACATGGATCACTCATAGAATTCACAATCTCATATATTCTTAGAAATAAACTTGAAATAATTTCATCATCATGCATTCTAAGATTTTCATATTGAATTCCAAGAGTTTGAAGTTTAACACTTTTTACATAGTCATCACCTTCATAGCTCTAGATGATCTTGTTCCATATTTCCTATGTTGAATTTAGCTACATGACTTTGAAAATTTCTGATTTTGTCAAGCTTCCCAATAAGGCATTGACATATTTTGTGTTGGTTTCATATCTCTTCTTTCCTACTTCATTTATAGGAATGATTGCTCGATATTGATAACCTCCCTCCACAATTCCCCATACATCTTCTCCAAGGCTTTGCAGATAAACTCTTGTTCGTATCTTCCAGAACATTAGATTTAACATTGGTGGCCTGATAGAAAATACTCCTTCATGAGTTCCCATTGCGACGGATCTCCTTCAAGCGATCAATATTCTTCAGAAGGACTTTCTATGATACCAATTGTTGGGAAAAATACTAAGAGGGTGGGGGGGTGAATCAGTATTTAAAAACTCAGAAAAAATATTCCTTTTCTTTTTTGAATTATGTACATGACTTAACTTAAGCCAAATAGCATATGTACGTGTCTGTTATCAAGGAAACTAGCGTATGCCCAGTAAACTTATAATTAAGATAAATCTTCAATCACTTGATTTAGACTAGTGCACCATTGATTCATCAGACATTTTCTTCAACATTCTTCAGCAAAAACCTGGATTACATATGTGCCTTCTATAATAATTATCCACGTATGTGCATGCTTATCCAAAACCCAACTCGTGTATAGATATCAAGGTATTACTAAATGAATTCACGACTATGCAGAACAAAACTCGTGTGTTTACACATCTTCCATGTGTCGAATCCGCGTACATATCTAGAAATAATTTAAGACTGCGCAATACTTCAGAACTTCAAACTTACTTAGATCATACCCTTCACTGCTACAAACATGCACTAGAGCACAAATATAAACAACTCATCAACAAATCATGCAAATACATAGTCATTTCAGGTCTAATGATCTTGATCCATCATTATATTCACAGGTGCATCATTATTTCAGATCTATCAATCAAATATAGTCCATACCATACAATTATACTTCAGATTAAAGTATTCATTCACTACCCTAACTCATGCACACATAGCACTTTGATCTTCACCTCCTTATATAGTTAGATCCTTAGCCAATACCATGAGCCAAAACCGCACTAGCGTCGGTGGTAATCTTGGACGAGATTAAATAGTCGTTACTAATCTCAATATTGTGGGTTAATACCATGGTAAAGACCCTTGGTATTAATAAATTAGTGCACCATCATGTAAACGGATTTTCTTCGTCATACTCGTGTGTGTATGCGACTTCACCTCATCTAACCCACGTATATTTCTTCAAATATTCGCCTTCATAAATTTATGTCTTTGACCTTAAAACCTTTGTCTCATCGTTCTGTCATTCTATTTCATCACACTGTCACCTATGAACTGATCTGTGAACTCATACGGTTACCATATACGTGTTCAATTACAAGTGGGTTGCCATCAAGGATAAAACCTTCCTCATAATGCCAACATCTTACATAAGTTTCCCCACTCACCATTGTGATTGGATCAAGTTCCTATCTTCTTTATGTATGCCATCTCACTTTATGTTTTTTCCATTTTATTTTCCTTTCTTCCTTATGTAGGGTACCTTACTTGTTATTTTTTTTATATAATTTTCCTATCTTCCCTATGCAAGTTTTATTACTTGTGATTTTATCTACATAAGTTTCCTCTCTCTTATATAGGACCCCTCACTTTCCCTTCTATTTGCATCATTTTCCTCACTTTCATATAGTAACGTTCTTCCTATATTTTTCAACATATCTTGTTATCTCCCTATAATATTAGTGTATCTGCCATATTTTTATTTTCGTGCCCCATTGAAGACCACTATTGTTATTTTTGTGCCTTTATTATTTTTATGTAGGCTCTAATTATATTTTGACCCTTTAGACTCCTATATATACCAATGAGGTATTTTCATTTGAATCATCCAATAGTTGTTCATTTATGTGATGTACAGGGAGGTTTCCCCCTCAAATTGGCTTATTATATAATTGTTGATCTATCTTTTCTTATGTTTATGTGCAATTTTTGATCTGGATAAATAACATTTGGTATCAGAGCTCTTGATCCTAGGGTTTTACTGCTTCAAACTAGTCATCTAGGAATTTTCGCTATAATTTTTTTTCTATAAATCTCCAGACTATGAAATTGATATCATGTGAAGAAGAAATATTTATGAACATATCATTACAATTTCAGACCCATTTTCACTATGTTTTTAGATATATGGTCCAAGGAATTTATGGTTTCTACATGCTTCAAAATTCAATCTCAAAAAGGTTTTCTGGGGAAATTCATCATAACTTTCTCTTCGAGCATCAAAATTGAATTTCATAAAGAATGAATGAAATTTCATGGAATTTTGTTTCTTAAATAATACTTTTAGGGCCTAATATTAAAACAATGACACATGGTATTTCATACAATTTCGATCTACTGAACTTGTCCATAATTAGGTCAACATGGGAGAATTGGAATAACATTACCTTGAGGAATCCAATATCGATCTAACAGGTGGGGTTGGAAAGAAGACAAAAAGGGATACCAAAAAACACAATTTCATACTGTAGAAGGTTGAAATCATAGATATACAACAGTTGCAAGGTCAACCTTATCAATAATCTCTAAATCAAGTTATATAAGGTGTGTATTTTTAAATTTTCATACATTTTTTTGAAAGAAACAATTTGAAGTGATTAGAATGGAATAGTGAAGCATAGTGTTATCACCAAATTTAACTTTATTGGCTACTCATTAAACAACTCAGTGTAACTATTTCAAACCACTTCTAACTGAATATTAGCCTCTTCAGTTTGAGAGGGCTCTCTCAAGGGGGTTTATGATTTTGAATAATGATAGTACTAGATGGCTAACTTTATAGAAATTGTAACTTGTTTTGTATGATTGCAGGTTGAAAAGTGCAGGCTTGCTACCATTGGGCTTAAGGATTCAACAATCAACATTTTGAGTGACAGTGGTTCTTCACATGGAAGCTGATGCAGACAGAGGTTTTTAATAGAGGCAACTCACACACACAACATAGGAAAACACAATCATTTCACGACTAAAGGAAGTAAGAGCATAATATTATGAATTCTAAGTAATTAGAGATGAAATATACTGCAAGTGATAAAAAATAAGATAAAGATCAATAAGATATCAAAAACCTCATGAGAATCTCAGGTCTGGAAAGAATAATGTCACTTTGTATTACTGATAATGGCAAAAAACATACAAGCAACAATTTGGTGCAAATGTTCTCCAACCCTTTGCTTCTTCAATGTTTTTTCTATAAATATACATTATTTACAATATGAATGATCTTCCTGGTGGCTATATCCTCGAATTCTCCTATGACACCTTTCATAACTGAAATCAATAACTTACAATAGAAAATTAATAGCTACCCTTTAAAGAAAACAACTCCTAATAGGACTCTATCTCCTATTTATTACATTCCTCTATCCTACCTGTGAAACAGTTACATGATGGTTAAATAATTAATATTACATTCTTTAAGGACACATGACCAAGTTCACCACCACTTTACATATTTAAAGCACCCCTAGATATGTGGAACATAACCCTGTCTTTTAGGAATGGATAACGTTAATCTACAACGTTGTTTTGACTAATGACCTGGTTGCATGGCACTCCCTTTGAGTCATAAATATCTATTAATGAGATATTTTGACATGCTGGAGGTCTCCAGCTAGCAAAAACTGCTTTTAAGATTCTCAAAATCCTTTAACAATTGTTCGCTACGAAAACATGATAGTTTCGTAGCGAGTTTTAGTAGCGTCAGAAAAATGGCCTTTCTATTAATCCTCTTGACTTCTTGGTTGTTTCAATACCTTAATCATGTCATGACACCTTGTCACCATTAATATCTCTCCTTCAAACATGCCAAAATTTATTTTAAATGCAAAAAATCACCTACAGGTTTTTTCGTAGTGTATTTTTGGCCTCAAGCTTGAGGTACGCTACGAAGCTGTGAAAAAAACCAGAAACTGCTCCTTTCCAAATTATCTTCAATAACTAACCTCCAGCTGCAAAATTTGGGTTCTTTGCATGTTATGAACCTCCTAAGGCATATTCCATCTCAAATTATTACTCCTGTGGTGTTTCCTCCTCATTTACAATCAGTTGACTAATGGGCTCTTCTACCACAGTCATTTTGAATCCTTCCTTTTCCAACTCTTCATGAATTAGATCCAATTGCTCTTGAAGATCTTGTAATTTGTCCTTTAATGCCATGTTCTTGGATTTCAAGTGTAGGTTTTCCTTTTTGATGTGTTTGAATTCTCCCCTTAGTGGCTGAGTCCACTTTATCAACCTTTCTGTTAGCCCCCTTAATTTTTTTGACAAGCAAAGTAAGGGGCTAAATTTTTTTTGAGCCTTCAAGGAATGCATATCCCCTGAAGACACATCATCCTTGAAGTCTCCTGTGCCTTTTCCTTTGATAAAATTCCCTCTGATAACTCCCTTTATAAGGTCTCACTAATTGCAAAAGTTGTGCTCCTAAAGGCCTACTTCTACCCCTTGTACCCCTGCAGAATGCCCATTTAACCATTGTTTTCCCCTTGTCAAATTCCCCTCTAATCCCCTAAAACCTCCCAAAATCCCCTTTACATCTTGCACACCCCTTGTTTGGCCCATTTTCTCCTTATTCCATCTATCTTTACCCAATTCTGCCTGCAAATTGCATTAAAATGGGCCAAAAATCCATTGTCCACCTTATAATGGTCTTAGCCCTTTTCGGCCAGCCCCAGAACCGTATTTCTCTCCATGTAGCCTGGTGCTAGAACCACCCGCCATCCCACAAGAGTGCTTAACATAGATATGTATCGAGCGAAATTTGAACCGTCGATCTATATGTATCGGACAGTTATTGCGAGCTCCACAGTGCTCGTGGCCCCGCCCGTTCATCGCATCATAATCATTCATTTTCCCGCCAGATCAACGGTCAGAGTTACCCGCCTCAGTGGTCCCCGCGCACTATTCAAAAACTAGCGGTTTCTATCGCACCGCCTTCGAGAGGTGGGCGATATTTTGCGTTGGGTCAGCGATTCCACTCATCACACGACGTGTGGCAGCGACACTATTTTAAAACCACCTGCTCATCGCGCGTTATTGTTCGGTAGAAAACCTAGCGCGATATGCACGTGCACCATCTAATCTGCGATCATCCATCCAACGGTTGTCGCACCACGAAGTTGCACGATGGATAACCCAAGGCAGTCGTACCCCTGGCCCACTGTCCATCGCCCTCTGACATGTTTTCCACCATCGATCTCCTCTCGAGATCGGACGGTCCAAATTTATTCTCACGCTCGCCATTGACCCCATACCGCCACGTCATTTTTCCACGTGTGTTCGTCGTTTTCTCGTCCGTCCCCTATATAATTTCATTCCAAGGTCAAAGTTTCAATTTTTTTCAGTGGAATTACTAATTTGACGTCGCCCAGTGCATTTCTCACTAATACACGTTTTTCCTCCATAATATCCTTTGCATGCATCGTCGTCCACTGTATCACGTCGTCGTTTCCGCAGTCATCCACACCACCCTCTCCATGCACAGTTTTCTTAATTTTTTTTCATGTTTTGCAAGGTTACAGGCAGGCGGAAAACCGCCATGATTCATATGCGCTATTGTAAAGGCACAGAGCACAGAAGGAGTTGAATTTAGAGCCTGATTTTACAGAAAAATGTCTAGAAAGCTGTCTGCATCATAAATTTCATCAAAGGACAGAGTTCAAACTCTGCAAACCCTCTCCGGCACCATTAAATCTAGGATTGCCTAAACGAAGACAGTATGGGAGCAGCAGAGAGCTCGAGGCAAGAAATAGAAGATTTTGAGCTTTTTCAGGGATTTTAGAAGGCAAGGTACCAGTTCAAAGACATAATGGACTTCATGAAAGGTCCAACGCGCAGAAAACAACACTATCAGGGTTTCAAATCAGCAGAAGGTTTCTTCCTAAGCAAGGACATGGTACACATTTTGGTTTCAGTCTATATTGTGTCCAGGTGAAGCTTTCCCCCCCTACAGCAGTCATATTATATCAGAAGCATTTGTTGCGCAGTATGGCAGATCTTAGCATCATGATTCTACGTTTTTGTTTAATTCACCAAAAGTACTACAGAGTACTGCAGCCAAAGTACATCAAAGACATACCAGAGTAAATGGAAGCCTATAGAAGACCACTCTTGCATCCAAAAGAGTGCCAGAGATAAATGCACAGGGTTTAAACAGAATGGGCTTTGACCCTCTTTCTTTTCTGAGTTTAATGCTTCATTTAGTGTTTCACCTACCTTCTCTGCTCCACCAGAGCTATAAATTCATGAAGAAACTCATTGTAAAGGTTGTTGATCAGTTATCAGAGAATTGCAAGCTATTTATTTTGAGACAAAGCCTCTGTGTAAAGTTGTAATATAGGCTGAGGAAGATGTTTTCTGACTGAGTATTCAGCTATTGGCAATGTTGTACTTGACTGGTGTTGCTTTTTAATATGACAAGCACATTTCTTTGGATCCTGATCTAAAGAAGCGGTGATGTTTTTCTATCTTTGTATTTGTGTTTAACTTGCATTCAATTTAATTTCATTTCTACTGGCTTGCATCAGAAATCTGGCATAGGATTTACCCTTGTTAGGTACCCTATGTTTCTTCTCTCCTTGCCTTTGATGTTTTCTACTAAATGTGTTATCTAAGAATTAATTTTAGCTGATTTAACCAGTGTAGTGGATGCTATTGCCTGCTAGCTAATGTATGAATTAAATGAACCTATTCTTAGATGTTCTTGTTAGGATTTAGCTGGAATATTTGGGAACACTGGGGATTAGAGTTAGCCTTTTCCACTAGGATCCTTGTACAACCAGCTGGCCTTTCTAAGATCCCTCAAGCTGGAGGCTGATGCATTGAGAGTTCAAAGTATCTCTCTGATCTCAGGTATTTAACTTTGTGTTCTAAACCTTTATTGTTTCCTCCTCCCCTACCATTCCACACCACGTTATCATCTCTAAGATCCAATGTTTTAGATGACTAGCCCAATTGAAAGGTTGCATATCGATTAGCAAGCAAATCCTTTCCTGAATCCATTGCCCAATGGTTTTGAATGCTCCCTGGAATACTTCACCTCTACCTAAATCCTCTTTGCTCATCCTTGTCTTACATTGAACCCTTCTTTCCTGATAACCAGCAATCAAACAAACAAACCCGTGCCTATAACTAGCCTGACATCTTAACACTGAGCTTCAAAGACATAAACATTTGCTTATATAGAGAGATCCCTCTCTGGACCCAGGAGGGCTAGATCCTGAGGTCTGAAATTGGTTTGATGTTGTCTCATCTTTTGGTCTTGCCAATCTGGCCAAAACATGGGAACCCCAACATAATGGCGACTCCACTGAGGAAAATCTGAGAGCCTATAACTGATAACATCTGTCTGTCTCCCATTGTCGTCACCAACATAATGGAAACTCCTCTAGGGACATTCTGAGTATTTCCCACCTTACTACATCATAAGAGCCCCAGAAACCTAAAATCTTTGGTTAGTTTGGTAGTTAAACACTTCTATTCACAGATCAACCTATATACCATTTGTTGTTTTTCTCCCACACTCTCAGACAGAGTCTGGAAAGGGCCAGGTAGCCTCCAGATCTCACACTCTTTCAGAGGTGACATATTTGGTAAAAGCCCTCCCAGTCAATCTCTGGTTAGATTTTGTTGTGTTTTTAGGATATCCTTGGAAAGGAACATCTCATGAAGCACTGTGGTAGACAGTGTACCCTCCAGAAGCATCCTAAACCTTCCACCTAGCGACTCCATAGTTCCTAAATGATTTAAAGACTCCACTGGTGATCAGTAGGCCTGTTGATTATCTTGGTTCACATAAGACTCCACTGGGAGACCAGCCTTCAAACAACATCAACCACAATAGAAGTAACAAGTAGGATTAAACTTCTTGGTCAGAAAACAACATTCTGGCTTTCAGAACCATTCACACAAGAGCTTACCCTAACCCAAACCCCCCTGAAATATTTGACAACCCTAAGAGCATCCTCAAGAGATCTGCTACACCTAAAAGACCAACTATTTCCAGCCACATCCATAGAGATAACTCTACACCAGAAGACTTTACATCTCTATCAGACCCACTTTTTGACCTAGAATTTCAAAACAACTTTCCTAGAACTAGGTCATTCAATGTCCTAGACTAGCTAGATCTTGAACTTCTTGGTTCACCACCTAAAAGTGGTAAACATTCTGGGAATAGATAGACCCCTCCATCTACACCCCCTGATATTCACTTCATTCAAAACTTGGGGCTCTGCCACCCTAAATCTGCCCAACAAGCTTCTGCTGGTCCTAGCATCCTTGTCATCCATATACCAACTGCTCAAGCTAACCCTTTACCTCATCAAAATATCATCATGGCAGCCTGGTATGCACCACTAGTTTTACCTCAGCCTTTAGTGCCCTTACCCAATGATTATCAATCAAAGACCCCACACTTCACTGCAAAAAAATCCACCACAGCTCAACACCATGTAGATAGGATGGAAGATTCTTTTGACTACATGGAAATAGATGATGATACAGTCAAAATGAGAATCTTTGCCTAGAGCTTAGGAGGTGATGTGAAGAAATGGTTCAAAGGCCTTCCTCCTAATAGTATCCAAGACCTCCCAACCTTATATAATACCTTCATAAACAAATGGGAAGTTAAAGAAAATCCTCTCCAAATCCTAGCAGAATACAAGAACTTGAAAAGAAATATAGGAGAGAGTGTCCAGGCCTCCTCTACAAGATTTAATAGCATTTATAATGCTCTTCCACCACATATGAAACCTCCCCTAGGTATGGTACTAGTGAAATACTCTGAAGGTTTGGATGCTGACATGGCCTACCAGCTTAGGGAAAGGGAATACAACACATTGGAAGAAATGCAAAACGGAGCAGTGAGTGTAGAGGCAAATCTGAATGAGAAAAAGGCAAGATTGAGAGCTGAGAAAAGGGTAACATATAGAGATGACAATGTAGCTTCCACATCTGATCCAAATTATGACCGTTTATCTAAAAATGTGGAAAAGCTACAATAAATGATGGAAAAAATGGTTGTCACAGTTAATAACCAAAACAGAAATCAAAACCATAACCAGAACCAAAACTTTAGAAGAAATAATGCCACCCCCAACAGACAAAGAGAATCAAATCAACAAGTTATTCCCCCATTCCAAGAGAAATTTTTAGATGAAGATGAGGGGATCATAGAAGAGTCTGAGGGGAACACAATAAACATGTTTGAAATAGAAATTTCAATCCAAAACTGTTACACAGAAGAAGATCAGCCCTCACCCTCGTATTGGGATGAGGAATGGTTAGAATCTGAAGATTACAGGTTAGGATTTGAAAATGCCATGATGCAGGTCAGGGAACAGTATGAACTTAGAAGAAAAAAGAGCCAAGACACTGCCAAACCAAAAAATTCTAAGATTACCATCAAGAAAAAACCTAAGAGATCTTCTAAAGCAACTGCTGAAAGTAGAAAATCAGTAGCTAAGAGTTCTAGAAAGAACAAAGAAAAAGACAACCAAAACACTGATGAACAAGGTAAACCAGCAAGCAGTACTAACACTGTAGTTAGTACTCCTGATAAAACATTTTCTAACACTGTACATAGTGAGAATCAGCAAACTGATTCAGCCACTAAGGTGGTGACTAACAAAACAGAGTTGAACATTCCAAAGAGTCAGTCCACTTTCAATTTGGAGAGTGAGATTGCAAAAATTAAAATCTCTGTCCCACTCTCTGAGCTAGCCACTCAGGATGTATATAAAGGAAAAATTTTGAAAGCATTAAATTTAGGAGAAAACAGTGACATTGTAAATCTGAGTGATGACCAGCCTGCCCTCCTGTTTGGTCCAAAGATAAAAGGAAAGTCTCAGGAAGGGGTAGTGCCCCCTTTTTATATCATTCTTAATATCCATGATAAGATTCTCCACAATGCAATGCATGATTCTGGGGCATCACACAACCTGATGCCTAAAGTAGTGATGGAAAGATTAGGCCTGGAGATAACCCGCCCCTATAAAGACCTATATTCTTTTGACTCTAGCAAAGTAAAGTGTCTTGGCCTGATCAAAGATTTATGTGTGAGCCTTACCCAGATTCTAGCAAAATGTATGGTCATGGATGTTGTGGTGGCAGATGTGTCACCTAAGTATGGCATGTTATTATCAAGATCATGGGGAGCCAAGCTGCAAGGAACAATGCAGATGGATGGGGCTTATGCCACAATTCAAATCTTTGGCCAACTTAGAAGACTGTACAGAGAGGCACAAATGAAATTCCTGGTTAGTAGCCCCGAAAAGCCTGAAAATTCACCTTTATAGTTTGTACATATAGGCCTTGACTCCTTTATCCTTTGTAATGATGAATCCTTAGAAGGGTTAGAGTCCAAAAACAGAGATACAAACAAGGAAACGGAGCCCATGGACTTTAACATAATAGCTACTCTAGACTCGGAGGAGAAAGATGTAGAAAAATTTGAACAGTGCACTGAAACAAAAACTCAAAGTGAACCAGAAACATAATGCAGTCAGGTGATTAGTCACCCTTCACAAACACATACACCACACCAAGAACGAAACGATGATAAACCCAAGAATGAAACCTTATGGGAAATGAATTTCGATGGGTCATGCACCAAGAGAACTGCTGGGGCAGGAGTGTGGATACATAACACAGAGAGTGGTTACGCAGAGAGCCATGCATGCAACCGACACTTCAAATGTACAAACAATATTGCAGAGTATGAGGCTCTTATCCTAGGCTTAAACCTGTTGAGGAAATTAGGAGCCCGTAGGATAACTGTGCATGGCGACTCTGAGCTGATCATTAAACATGTGAATGGTGAAAATACAACAAAACATCCTAGACTAAGGGCATACAGGAATGACGCTATGGATCTATTTAAAAAAAAATTGGAATACGATCTGGTGTTTGTCCCTATAGGTCAGAACGAAATTGCAAATGGACTAGCCTGCATGGCTAGTTCATATCATAAGCCTCCCAGTGACCAACAAATCATCATTCAGACCAAATTCATACCTGCAGTGCCGGACAATGAAAAATATTGGCAGGTCTTTGAGGGCGATAAACAGATTGAAGACTTCCTGGTAGGAAGAAATGAGTTTGAATTTTCTGGTTCAGACTCCAAATCTGATAGTAGCTGCCTAAGTGAAGAGTCCTCAGATGAGGAAGAAACACCTTGTAACATAGAAATAAACACTTTAAACGAACAGATTGGAAATCCAAACGAAAAATGTGAAAACGCAGATAGTGAAGAAGTAGAGGTGCTGAAGGCCAAAGATAAGAACATACCTCAGGGTTTGGCACCTTTAGAAGACCTTTTTGACTTCGATGATGTAGCAAAAAATCCCACTATAGAACATGCAGACTCTGATGTTGAGGAATGAAATATAGGCACTGAAGATAAACCTAAGATGATTAAATTGGCTAAGTCCCTACCAGCAAACATGAAAAATAAATACATTGACCTATTCAAGGAATTCATTGATGTGTTTTCTTGGAGTTATGAGGACTTAAGGGCCTATGACACAAACATCATACAACATAAAATACCCTTGAAAGAAAGTCAGAAGCCCTTCAGACAAAAACTTCGCAGAATAAACTCGAAACAATTTCCTACAGTGGAAAAAGAGATTAAGAAGATGTATGAGGCAGGTATAATTGTGCCTGTGAGGTTCTCTGATTGGGTGTCAAACCTAGTGGTTGTCAGAAAGAAAACAGGTGAGATCAGATTATGCATAGATTTCAGGAATCTTAATAGAGCCTCACTCAAAGAAAACTACCCTTTGCCCAAAATGGAACATATTCTTCAGAGGGTAGTAGGCTCTAAAAGGATCTCCCTGCTAGATGGTTTTTCAGGTTACAACCAAGTCTTAGTAATCCCAGAAGATCAACTCAAAACAACGTTTACCACTCCATGGGGCACTTTTATGTATGTAAAGATGCCTTTTGGACTGATGAATGCTGGTGCAACCTTCCAAAGAGAAATGTACATAGATTTTTCAAATGAAATAGGACACTTCATTGTCATCTACCTAGATGACATAACAGTCTACTCGAAGACTGAGGAAGAACACCTAGAACACCTGAGAAAAGTGTTTAAAAAATGTAGAAGGTTTGGTCTGTCACTGAATCCTAAGAAGACTATATTTGGGCTGCAAGAAGGTAAGCTTCTTGGCCACATCATATCTGAGAAAGGGATTAGGATAGATCCACAAAGAGTTGAGGGAATACTAAAAATCACACACCCTAGGAACATCAAGGAGATATAGTCCTTTATTGGGAAAATCAACTTCCTCAGGAGGTTTATTCCCAACTTAGCTGAACACCTTAGAAATATGACTAAGATGCTGAAGAAAGGTGTAGGAGTTAAGTAGACTGTTGAAGCTAATAAATCTTTTGAATCTTTTAAACTTGCACTCACCCAGGCTCCTATCCTAATCAGCTGAGATTTCTCAAAATATTTCCTGATTTTTTCATTTGCCTCCAAGCATACGATAGCTGCGGTTCTACTGCAGAAAAATTCAGAGGGAATGGAACAACCCATTTCTTTCTTCAGCAAAGCACTCATAGATGCACCCTTGAAATACAACATAATGGAAAAATAGGCCTATGCTCTGATTAAGGCCTCAAAAGACTTCAGGGTGTACATACTGCATTCCCACACCATAGCCTATGTACCCAACATAGTGGTTAAAGACATCTTGTCCCAAGACCCAGATGGGAAGAGGGGCAAATGGATTGTTGTGATCTTAGAATATGACCTTGAAATTAAACCCACAAAACTGATCAAGGGTCAAGGCCTAGCTTAACTAATGGCTGAATCAAACCTACAAGCCCTTGACATTAACATGGTAGATGCCTTGGATGAGCAGCAGGGATTACTCGATCCCACTGTTGAGGAGAAGTTTCAGAGCTCTCCTTGGTATTTTGAAATTTTGTATGTTCTTACACACCTCAATGCCCCTCCTGAAATATCAAAGACCAAGGATATATTATTAAAGCTAAAGGCCAGGAGCTATTGCATAATGAATGAAGGCTTATACTGGAAAAATCCAAATGGCCTATTGCTTAAATGTTTGCCTGAATCTGAAGCAGAAAATATTAAACAAGAATTCCATGCAGGAGAGTGTGGAGGTCACCTGAACTGGAAAGCCACTGCAAACAAAATACTCAGAGATGGCTACTATTGGCCTACACTCTTCAAAGATATCCATAAGATGACAATTACCTGCCAAAAATGCCATATTTTTGAAGGCAAAAGAAAACTCCTCGCCTTACCTCTACAACCCATCATTGTTGAAGGTCCCTTTATGCAATGGGGCCTAGATTTCATAGGAGAAATTCATCCTGCTTCTTCTGCACAACACAAATGGATCTTAACAGCCACAGACTACTTCACTAAGTGTATAGAGGCCATACCTACTAGGAATGCCATAGATTCAGTCATCATTAGGTTCCTAGAAGGTCATATCCTCTCTCGGTTTGGATGCCCCAAGGAAAACAATCACTGATAATGCTGCTGCTTTCAAATCCAAGAAAATGGTTGATTTTTGTCACAGGTATCAAATAGCAATTGGTCATTCAACTACCTATTACCCTCAAGGTAATGGATTAGATGAATCATCAAACAAGAGCCTAGTGGCCATCATCAAAAAGCTGTTAGAAGAGAACAAAAAGTTGTGGCATAACAAGTTAGTGCATGCCCTATGGGATGACAGGCTTACAACAAAGAATTCCATTGGCATGTCACCATATTAGCTTGTCTATGGAACAGAAGCAGTGTTTCCCACCACCCTAGGAATACCAGTGATTAAACTTGTTCAAGAGATACAAACAGAAGAAGACAGCATGGTGAGGAGAATAAACCATACAATTCATCTACAAAAAACAAGAGAGGAGGTCTATAACAGAGCTATCAAGGTTCAGGAAAATATAAAGAAGTTATTTGACAAAAGAACTAAGGCCTCTATTTTCAAAGTTGGAGATAAAGTTCTGAAGTGGGACTCAAGGAGAGAGGACAAAGGAAAGCACGGCAAGTTTGACAGTTTGTGGCAAGGTCCCTACATCATCCAGGCCATTGTGGGTCCAAATGCATTTTTTCTACAAGAATTAGATGGTACAGAGCTGTTTGGGGGTCTTGTCAATGGCAGGATGCTCAAACAGTACTTCTGCTAATTTCCAATTTCCAGTTTACATTTCCATTGTACATACCATTACAGTGTTTGTTTTCAAGAAAAAGAGGAAATGTTCTTAAAAAAAAAAAACAGAGAAAAAGAGAGGTCCAGACATGCTCAAAACATGAACCTCTGAAGTGTAAAGCTTGGCTCTAATATGATCAAAACCTGAGCCAAAGAAAGCAAAGATAGCTGGTTCAAACATGCCCAAAACCTGGACCAGCAAAGAAGAAAAAGAGTCAGCTCTAACAAGCCCAAAACCAAAGCTGAAATAAAAAAAAAGGAAGGTGACTCTAACAAGCTCAAGGTTTGAGTCACAAAGGAAAGAAGGATGCTTCAAACTTTAGATTTCAAGCCTTCAAGATTTTGTGTTCAATTTTCTGCAAATTTCTGTCCATGTGCAACTGTCTTTATGCCTTGGATCCACAACAAAATAGACTGTCTAATCCTAGTTTGACTGTTTTTAAATTTCTGTTGTAAAATATAGAGAAGAAATCTGTTGGACAGTTTAATCCCAGTAGATATTAGATTAGGTAGAGAAACATATGAGACCAACATTTTAATCCGGTCTCATGGAGTAATAAGGGTAGAAATAGAATAGGTTTATTTTCTTGTTTGTAAAAAAATAAAAATATGTAAAGGGTCTGCTAGCTCAAATGCACCCTAGAAAAAAAATGCTAGGATTGTAGAATGGGTAGGTAGATTGATTGGGAAAGTTTTTTTGTTAAATTGATGTCTTCACAATTGTGGCAGCTGACAATCAAAGAAGAAAGGTGGCTCAAGCAGCAGGCATCTGGCCTACACCAAAGATCATTTTCTGAATTCTTGACTCCTTCAAGAAGAAGCCATCCCCATGTGGAGCCACTGTTAGCCCCCTTAAATTTTTTGACAAGCAAAGTAAGGGGCTAAATTGTTTTTGAGCCTTCAAGGAATGCATCTCCCTTGAAGACACATCATCCTTGAAGTCTCCTGTGCCTTTTCCTTTGATAAAATTCCCTCTGATGACTCCCTTTATAAGGTCTCACTAATTGCAAAAGTTGTGTTCCTAAAGGCCTACTTCTACCCCTTGTACCCCTGCAGAATGCCCATTTAACTGTTGTTTTCCCCTTGTCAAATTCCCCTCTAATCCCCTAAAACCTCCCAAAATCCCCTTTACATCCTGCACACCCCTTGTTTGGCCCATTTTCTCCTTATTCCCTCTATCGTTGCCCAATTCTGCCAGCAAATTGCACTAAAATGGGCCAAAAGTCCATTGTCCACCTTATAATGGTCTTAGCCCTTTTCAGCCAGCCCCTGAACCGTATTTGTCCCCATGTAGCCTGGTGCTAGAGCCACTCGCCAGCCCACAAGAGTGCTTAACGTAGATATGTATCGGGCGAAATTTGAACCATAGATCTGTATAGATCGGACGGTTATCGCAAGCTCCACAGCACCCGTGGCCCCGCCCGTTCATCGCATCATAATCATTCACTTTCCCACCAGATCAATGGTCAGAGTTACTCGCCCCGGTGGTCCCCACGCACTGTTCAAAAACTGACGGTTTCTATCGCACCTCCTTCAAGAGGTGGGCGGTATTTTGCATTGGGCCAGCGATTCCATTCATCGCACGACGCGTGGCAGCGGCACTATTTCAAAACCGCCCGCTCATCACACGTTATTGTTCGGCAGAAAACCCAGTGCGATATGCACGTGCACCATTCGATCTGCGATCATCCATCCGACGATTTTCGCACGACGAAGTTGCACGGTGGATAACCCAAGGAAGTCGTACCCCTGGCCCACTATCCATTGCCCTCCGATGTGTTTTCCACCGTCGATCTCCTCTCGAGATCGAACGGTCTAGATTTATTCTCACGGCTGCCGTTGACCCCATACCACCACGTCATTTTTCCACGTGTTTTTGTCGTTTTCTCGTCCGTCCCATATATAATTTCATTCCAAGGTCAAAGCTTTAATTTTTTTCAGTGGAATTGCTAATTTGAGGTCGCCCAGTGTATTTCTCACTGATACACGTTTTTCCTCCATAATATCCTCTGCATGCATCGTCGTCCATCGTATCACGTCGCCGTTTCCACAGTCATCCACACCACCCTCTCCATGCATGGTTTTCTTAATTTTTTTTCGTGTTTTGCAGGGTTATAGGCAGGCGGAAAACTGCCATGATTCATATGCGCTATTGTAAAGGCACAGATCATAGAAGGAGCTAAATTTAGAGCCTGATTTTACAGAAAAATGTCCAGAAAGGTGTATGCATCGTAAATTTCATCAAAGGACAGAGTTCAAACTCTGAAAACCCTCTATGGTGCCATTAAAGCTTGGATTGCCTAAACAAAGACAGTATGGGAGCAGCAGAGAGCTCAAGGCAAGAAATAAAATATTTTGAGCTTTTTCAGGGATTTTAGAAGGCAAGGTACCAGTTCAAAGACATCATGGATTGCATGAAAGGTCCAGCGCGCAGAAAACAATGCTATCAGGGTTTCAAATCAGCAGAAGGTTTCTTCCTGAGCAAGGACACGGTACATATTTTGGTTTCAGTCTATATTGTGTCCAGGTGAAGCTTTCGCCCCCTACAGCAATCCTATGCTATCAGAAGCATTTGTTGCGCAGTATGGCAGATCTTAGCGTCACGATTCTATGGTTTCATTTAATTCACCAGAAGTACTACAGAGTACTGCAGCCAAATTACATCAGAGACATACCGGAGTAAATGGAAGCCTAGAGAATACCACTCTTTCATCCAAAAGAGTGCCAGAGATAAATGCACAGGGTTTAAATAGAATGGGCTTTGACCCTCTTTCTTTTCTGAGTTTAATGCTTCATTTAGTGTTTCACCTACCTTCTCTGCTCCACCGGAGCTATAAATTCATGAAGAAACTCATTGTAAAGGTTGTTGATCAGCTATCAGAGAATTACAAGCTATTTATTTTTAGACAAAGTCTCTGTGTAAAGTTGTAAGATAGGCTGAGGAAGATGTTTTCTGACTGAGTATTCAGATATTGGCAATGTTGTACTTGACTGGTGTTGCTTTTTAATATGACAAGCACATTTATTTGGATCCTAATCTAAAGCAGCGGTGATGTTTTTCTATATTTGTATTTGTGTTTAACTTGCATTCCATTTCATTTCATTTCTACTGGCTTGCATCAGAAATCTGGCATAGGATTTACCCTTGTTAGGTACCCTATGTTTCTTCTCTCCTTGCCTTTGATGTTTTCTACTAAATGTGTTATCTAAGAATTGATTTCAATTGATTTAACCAGTGTAGTGGATGTTATTGCCTGCTAGTTGATGTATGAATTAAATGAACCTGTTCTAGATGTTCTTGTTAGGATTTAGCTGGAATATTTGGGAACACTGGGGATTAGAGTTAGCCCTATCCACTAGGATCCTTGTACAACCAGCTGGCCTTTCTAAGATCCCTCAAGCTGGAGGCCGATGCATTGAGAGTTCAAAGTCTCTCTCTGATCTCAGGTCTTTAACTTTGTGTTCTAAACCTTTACTGTTTCCTCCTCCCCTACCATTCCACACCACATTATCATCTCTAAGATCCAATGTTTTAGATGACTAGCCCAATTGAAAGCCTGCATATCGATTAGCAAGAAAATCCTTTCCTGACTCCATTGCCTAATGGTTTTGAATGCTCCCTGGAATACTTCACCTTTGACTAAATCCTCTTTTCTCATCCTTCTCTTACATTGAACCCTTCTTTCCTGATAACCAGCAACCAAACAAACAATCAAACAAACAAACTCGTGCCGATAACTAGCCTAACATCTTAACACTGAGCTTCAAAGACATAAAACGTTGCTTATATAGAGAGATCCCTCTCTGGAACCAGGAGGGCTAGATCCTGATGTCTGAAAGTGGTTTGATGTTGTCTCATCTTTTGGTGTTGCCAATCTGGCCAAAACATGGGAACCCCAACACTTTCTGTATTGTCCAAGGTCTTTGAGACACTTATTACTTGATCTTCCCAGATTTTCCTCATTTGTTCAAACTGAACCTTTTTAGCTCTATGCTTCTTTGACTCTTGCTTCAAGACTGATATCTCCTTACCTACCTCCTTCAACTACTCCTTAAGTATTTCAAATTCTGATTTTTCAATGATTTTCTCTTTACCCTTTCTTTGTTTGATAATCAGTTCTTCTTTTGCAGGTGAAGATAGATCTATGATGCTTGGTGGCTGGGTAGTTTCATTGATATTTTAAGTATATATACTACATTCCATGACCTTTCTTGCATGTCTGGTCATTGGATTTATAGGTTGAAACATGAAACTAGCATCATCATCTGCAAACTCTAACTTTTTAGTTGTCTTACCTTTCTTCAGCTTTCTTCCCCCATCTTCAATGTCTTCAGCTTAGACAATTGGAGTTTCTTAAATGTCAATTGCATGCAATATGTCCTCTAAGTTACCCTTAACCACTGTTTGTCTCCTAGTAACTCTCTTGTTGCTTTGTTTGCTGACCATTTGCTTCTATTTTGCAAGTGTTGTTTTAGGTGTGTCAATCTTCTACAAAAGCTTTGCCTCCATGCTCACTGGTTCTGGTGGAGATGATCTATTCCCTTATTCAACTTCTTCTACCACTGTTGGTGATGAAATATTTCTAGGTTTTTATGCTCTCTTAGGAGTGACAACATCAATTTCAAAACCACTCATTAATAGAAAGGAAGTCCAATCTCTATCTAGTCTCTTCAACTCTTCTAACACCAACAACTTAATCAAACCTTGGTGAAAGAGAGAAGTTTCATTGCCCTCTGTTTTAATTTTCACCTTGTTTTGGTCCTGTGATTTGGCTGATTGGCAAGCCAAATTACAAAGGCAACATCAGAACCAAGCTTAGAGCTCTAGGATCTAGCCCTCCTAGTCTCAGAGAGGGATCTCTTAATTTTTTGCATAGATATGTATTGTTTGGTTTTAAGGGTTGATTTTAGGCTAGTTATTAAGTGCAAGTTTGTTTGTTTCGGTTTGGTTGGTTGGACATGAATTATCTAGGAAGCATAGATAGAAAGGGGAAATATCAGAGCCATTGGGAAAAGGAGTCAAGAAGAAGTTATAACAAGCTCAATCAATGGATATGGGATATCAAAGGGAAAATCTAACTTGATCAGTGGATCTTGGGTTTGGTGGATGAAATGAAATGGACATTAAGGATTTAGAAGGAGAAGTAGAACTAAGGGAAATTAATAACCCTTAGTTATATGTACTTCTCAACAAAGGGACTTAAAAACATCATCTAAACATGAAGAGGCATTTGATAGATAGGGCTAACCACGAATTCTACAAATCACACTTCAACAAATAACAATTTCAAGACAAACTTTTCAAATGAAATCTAGGAGTCGAGGAATGCTCTATTTCATCCAAAGATTTCACCTTCAAAGAATTTAGAAAACATAAAAGATTCACAAATAACTGTATTATTGAAGAATGAATGCCTAAAAATCTTTGATTACAATTATAAAGAACTTCAAAACAATTATCTCAGCAAGAACAAAGGGTATGATCCAAAAAAACCTCTTTGGCAGACTGTAAACAATGGTACTTTAAAGGGAGACTTCAGAAACAGTTTTCAAGTGGCAGCAAGTAAGTAGGGAAAACCATAAATCATTCTTGAGACCAACTATTTAGACTATTTCTAAAATAAAGAAGCATAAGGGTTCAAGAGAGCAATTAAGAATTCTCTATAATGCCTTAGCAAAGGAAAACATAAAATAGTGGAGAGTAAACAGGTCTAAGGTGCTTCTAGGAGACATTTCTTAGCCTAAAATTTTTACTCTACTGTAGGGAGAAATGATGAAACAAAATGGAAAACAAGAAAAAAAACATTAACATATTAGAATACATCACCAATAGCCATGCTCAGGGATCCAATGATAGAGCCTTCTCATTAACAAAACATGTCAAAACATCATCAATCTTCCAATACTTCAATTTCTTCTTAATCTTCAGCCAGACTATGTACAAATTCAAAGAGTTCGAATTCCAACAACCAACCCCTAACAAAGAGCTCCTCATAGAGTGTTTATAGAAGAATGAGGAGGTGGAACTCTTTTCAGGGTTCAAAATGTTATTAATTACAGAGTAAATGCATTCCTAGCCTTGAAAACTATGCAAGGCCTAAGGTAGGAATGAGTTGCACTACTTCTCTATTTAATAACTTTGTCTTTACTTCCTGAGGATAAAGTAGGTGAAAAGAGTGGGTTTTAAGGCTTTCCCATGTCTTAAATATTGTTCTGACAGTCAAAAGATGTTCTGTCAGTGTGATAACTGTCAAAGTGTCTTTGTAGGTGAAAAGAAGGCTACAGGTGGCTTCAGATATTTCAATGAATTAACTACTCTGTCCTGATGTGCTCGGGGCTGCTTTAGCCTAATATTTCCTTTAATTTAATCATTGAACTGTGTTAAGGCTTGATCTCGTTGTTTGCCTTCATAATCCATCATGCTATCCTTAACTCTTTTCTGATTGATTTGAACCCTTATTTGCTTATCTTTAACTGTGTCTTTATCTTTGATCTACAAGTTAAGCCTTTGATTTTCTTGTTTTATGCTTAACCTTTATCCCTTAATCTCTAATCTATGATCTTCATTGTTTTTTGTATTGTACAGGCCTTTAGCGCTGGAGGGTTTGACCGAATAACCAATGCTCATGATGTATCGATTAAATTTGGAGATTAACCCTTTGGTTCCCTTTCTGCATTCGATTAGGCCTCATAGGATCGTCACCCTCGGCCTTTGTCACCTTTGTTTACTGTGGGATGGCTTTTATAACTTATCCGCCATCAAAAACCTACAAATAAACATAAAAATTATTATGAAACCCTGTGTTTTGGATAATATTGCTAATAGAGGCAAGGAATGGTGTTATGGAGTGATGGGGCAGGGGATATATGCATATAGGGGTTCCATGGCGGAAAGGCAGAGAACCAGTGTTTGAACTAGAGTTTTGGGCGTGGAACAGTGAAAGTGGTTTTGTGGAAAACCAGGGTGGTATTCGCGCGGGGTCAAGATGGTAAGCGGTTGTGTCAGGGGCGAACATGATATGATTCTGGTGTTGATACCTATCCCACCAAAAACCACTCTTTTCATGCAGAAGATGCATGATGGAGGGTTTGAGAAAATCGGGCGCGAAGAGGTTTTAGGGCCATCCGATATGGGAAATCTAGATCGACGGTTGTGGGTAAGTGCGATGGAGGAAATTTGTGCGGCAGAATGGGTGGTGGGGTCTGACGAATGCGTCAGCAAATTTGTCGCGTAGTGGAGGTGCCATTGGTGGGTTTGAATGGTGAGGGGATGTGGGAGTCGTTGAATCGTGAGGATCAACAGTCACGATTAAATCAGGGAAGGAGTAGGAGGGAAGTGGTGGATGGAGGGGGAGAAGAGGGAGGAGCCCCGCTGGCCGTTGGATCGTGATGAGATCAACAGTGGAGATTTCATCAGCAGAGGATGGACATCGGTGGAGAAAAGGGTTTGGGAACGAGGAAATGGGAATCGCCGAAGTGTGATGGACGATGGGGAGAAGCAAAGTGTGATGGCCATCCGATCTGGGAGAGATCGACAGTCAGGATTCCATCGGCAGGGAAGAACCATCGAGGAAAAGGAGACGAGAAGTAACGAAATGCGATGGCTGATGAGGGGAGGCGAAGTGCAATGGCCGTCCGATCTGGGAGAGATCGACAGTTAGGAATCCATCGATGGAGAACCATCGACGGGTTATGGGCTAAGACTTTTTCCGATGGCCGCAGGTAGTCACAGACCTGGGTCACATGGAGGAAAAGGGTTAGGACCTAAGCCAAAAGGCGCTTAAGCCCTAAAATTTAAAAAAGAATTTTTAGACCAAAAGAAAGGTTTTTTTATCATTTTCAAGAGTTCCGATAGAGTAAATAAAGAGGTTTAAAACGTTAAAAGGGGGAATTTAAAAGGATTTAAGGGGATTTTGAGGGGATGAGGATAAATGAAGGGGAGAAAAGAGGATTTTTTAGAGGGGAAAAAGATTGTTAAAGGTAGAATGGGGAGTGAATGAAATGGAGGCAAAAGGAGACTCTGAAAACAGTTCTTTTAAAACCAGCAGGGCTTCTTTGAAGGTTTTGAAGTGAAAACATCAGTGAAGTCGGGTTTCTTTAGATAGAGTGAACAACCAGGCTTCAAGAACTAACATATTAGCTTGAAATTGTTTCTTGAAGGCTGCAAACTGATTCTAGCCATCATTAGGTATAACAGAAATTATAGATGGCTAACACACCTTACCTGAAATTTTACCTAGACTTCTGTATAAATAAAAGGGCAAGTCAAGTGACCTCTTACCCAAAAAATATAGAAGAATCCTAAGGTGGTAGGAGTAGAACATGTGGAACCTTAATTCATAGGTAAAATACTTTTGAATGATCATCAACATCTTTGAATATTTGTCCTTTATGAAACTCCTAGGGACAGCATTTGTCAGATCAATTTCACTATGCTCTGGTTTGATGAACTCTTTGCAATCCTGCATTGTGAACTTGATGCCTTTAAACCACTATTGCCCTCCTCTAGGGATTCCTATTTTTGTTGAAATGTTGTCTGGTGTCATTGTAAGGTTCAAAATTCCCACTTTTGAATCTGTTCCTTTGAAACTATTAGAAAAATCTTTGGAAACCTATAGATGACAACCTTGCAACCTTTGACAGAATTGCAAGAAAACTATTCTTCTAAAAACCTCCATTGAAGTTAGGTCTTCATTGAGAAAATTCATGTCCATGGGTTCATACCTGTGGAAATGACCACCTTCACTTTTTTTCTTCCTTGCATCCATGGGTTCTTTATATCTTCTCAGCCTCGCTTGCTTGATAACACCTGCAACCTTTGAATCTACCAGCAACTTGCTTGGCTTGATGAAGCAGCTTTCTAGAAATTAAATTACATACAAAGATAAAGTGGAGTGTGACAAAAATACTAATTGGGTAAGGTTTTATTGTTTAAATGACAGCTCACGCATTAATCATGACACATGCATGCTACAAAAGGGTAATGATGACCTCAGACATGGCTTTATACCTTTGAATTAACCATAACAGACTCGAATGACCTCCACCCTAACTCCTTCTTTCATGGAATGACACATCATATAGGGTTTGAAAAAATAGGCAAGAAAATATTTTTTCGTAGCGTGATTAGTTTACTTTCTAACAGTTTGACTACAAAACTATTAGGCAGTTTCGTAGCGAAAACTGCTATTTTGTTATATAAAATGCTACAAAAAGTCAAAAAACTGGCTTAAGCACCCTTTTTGAATTTAAATTCTTAGGGAATGAAAATTTACACCATATTATGACTGATGGGACATGACATGACCAAAATGGAGTTGGCCTTGAACCTTAGGATATGTTAAACATGTAAAAAATGAAAATTTCCTATACCAACTTGAAAGGCTTAAGGAGATGTTATCCTTTTGATAAATGAACTTTATGACCATTTCAAGTAATGTTTCACATTTTATGAGTGATAATAGTGGCTCCACATGGGATGGTGTGCCCCTGTGGTACACCAAAGAACTTGTAGTTCCAGTGCCCTCCATCGTTTTGGAAATAAAAACTATGAAATTTTCCAAACCTTCATCAAAATATAATGGCCTTCACTTCGGGCTCAAGTTTGATTATCAACCTTTCTTTATTAGCAGAAAAGGAAAATAAAATGGAATATATACAATGGAGTGAAAAAACAATAGAACTTAAGAGGAATAGTGCTTTAGAAACCTGCCATTGACAGGCCCTCTAGCACAAGGTTTTCCATCCATCTCCTACAGTAGATAAGTGTTGTTGCCATGGAATTTAGCTACTATGAATGAACCTTTCCATATATTCTCAAACTTACCATGTTTCCCCTTTTCTTCCATTCTGACCTCCCACTTCAATACCACATCTTGAATCTGAAAATTTTCCTCTTTATCCTTCCTATCAGATGTCTTCTTTATTATGTTTTGAGACTGCTGATGGCTGTTATATATTTCCTCCCTTTTTTCCTATAGAGCTATCAACTAGTTTATTCTCCTCTGAATAGCATTAGGCTCCTCCTCTAGTCCTTGCAACAACTTCATAACTGGCACTCCCAAGGATGTGGGAAAAATGGCTTCAGCTCCATGCACTAACTCACAAGGTGAAGTACAAATTGACATTTTTTACACGCTCTATCAACCCACAGAGCATACTTTAGCTTAAGATGCCATGATATTTTGTTTTCCTACAACACCTTCTTAATAATTCTCACAATGATTTTGTTAGAAGATTCAGCAAGACCATTACCTTGTGGGTAATAAGTAGTAGAGTTTCCAAGTGTAATGTGATATTTATGACAAACGCTGATCAACCTCTTGGATTTGAAACCCTGCGCATTGTTAGTGATGATCTTCATAGGACAACCAAACCTAGACAATATTTTATTTTCTAAGAATTGAATGATGACTGAATAATTTTCTTGCCTTGTTAGGATTGCTTCAATCCACTTGGTGAAATAATCAGTTGCTACCAGGATCCAACAATGCTGCCCTGAAGAAGATGGGTGTATTTCACCAATAAAATATAATTCCCACTATTGGAATGGCACCTCAGCATAAATTGGTGTCAAGGGTAAAGGAACAAGCTTTTTCTTACCATTAAAAATCTGACATTCATGGCAAGCAGCTATCTTCTTGTAGACATCCTTGAACATGGTGGGCCAGTAGTATCCTGCTCCAAGAATTTGGTTTGTTGTGGCCTTCTAGTAGTGATGTACTCCACAATCTCCTTTATGAAACTCTTCAGTCACTTTTTCAGCTTCCTCTTCCAGAAAAAAAACTTCAAAAGAATTCCACAAATATCTTTCCAATACAAATTTTTATCTATAATGAAATACCTCAGAGATTTCAACTTCACAAAAATTGCTTTAGATTTAGTCAATTCAGCAGGAGCTCTATGATGATGTAAGACAAAGACACTGTCTCTGTACTAGTCAAATAGAATGTACTTCTCTTCAATAAGAATCAGTTCTTCATATTCATCTGATAATTCTGAAAATTCTACAATAAAATTTATATTAAGATAGTAAAAATTGGACTGCGCCATCAGCTTTGCTAGCCTTTGCCCTTTCACCAATTTTGTAGGTCTAATTTCTATATCATTCTCTAGCAAGTTAGCTATCCACTTCCCTCTCTTGCCATCAGGATCATCTTTTGTTAAGATGTCCTTCACCACAACGTTAGGTACAAATGCTATGACATGAGAATGTAGAATATAAATTTTGAAGTCTTTAATGTCTTTGAACAAAGCATATGCATGTTTTTCAAGAATTTTGTACTTCAACTCTGAGTTATCAAGGGTTATACTAAAGAATGAAATGGGTTTCTTTGTACCTTGTTGTCCTTTCTGTAGTAAAACTCAGCAAAATTGTGTTTTCTGATGCAAATGTAAAAACCAGAAATTATTTTGAAAATCTGGGCTAATCAACACTGGGGCTTAAGTGAGTCTTCTTAATTTCCTAAAATGACTTCTTTTCTTCAACTGTCCATTTAATATCAGCTCCTTTCTTCAGCATCTTGGCTCTATCTTTGACAACCTTAGCAAAGTTGGGGATAAACCTTTTAACAAAATTCAGGAAAGACTGAATTTCCTTTTTGTTCCTTGGTAAGTCAACTTTATGAATGGAATTGACTTTGTTTGGATCAATATTTATCCCATATCTAGATATAATATGCCCAAGTAATTTTCCTGAGGTTAGAGAAAAAATTCTTTTAGTGGGATTAAGATAAATACCAAACCTTCTACACTTTAGCAGAATTCTCTCCAGATGTTTCAAGTGGTCTTCCTCTCTTCTTGAGAATATTGTTATGTCATCCAAATAGATAACCACCAACTTTTCCTTCTCCTCATCAAAGGTAATGTCCATTTCTCTTTGAAAAGTCTCTCATGCATTGATCAAACCAAAGGGCATCTTGGCATACATGAATGTCCCCCATTGTGTAGTAAAAGCAGTTTTCTCCTGGTCTTATGGGTGTACCAATATCTGATTGTATCCTGAAATACCATCCAACATAGACATCCTTTGGGAACCAACAATGTTTTGCAGAATTTGATACATCTTAGGGAGAGGGTAATTGTCCTTTAGAGAAGCTTTATTCAAGTTTATGAAGTCAATGCAGATTCTGATCTCTCCACTCTTTTTTCTGACTGGTACCAAGTTAGCAAGCCATTTTGAGAATCTGATAGGAACAATAATTTTTGCATCAAAGAGCTTCTTAATTTCCTTCTCAATCAGAGGCATGAGGAGTGGATTAATCCTTCTCAAATTCTATTTGAAATATTTCTCATTTTCTTTAATAGGAATGGTATGTTGAATAATAGTAGGATCATACTTCTTCAAATCAACATAACTCCATGCAAAAACATCATTGAACTTTTTCATCATTTCAATATATATTTGTTTCATCTCTACAGAAAGAAACTTAGAAAGCTTGATCATTTTAGGCATTGATATTGTACCAAGAATACAACTCTCTACCTCTTCATCATCAGCTTGCATCCTAGGAGATTTGAACACATCATTTTGGTCAAAAAGATTTTCAAGTGGAATAAGACCCTTGGGTATACAATTTTTCTTCAGTTGTGAAACTTCAGAATTATCCTTAGTTTCAGCAAGCATGTTTTGTTGATCTACTTGTGTGCTTTCAAATTCCTCTTTCAATTCTATGAAGTTTTTTACTTACTGGTCATCTTCAAACACTTGCCATTGAATGATGTTTTCTAGGATAGCAGGCCTATGACGAACTTCAACCTCATACTTTTCAGTGGAATGTGCAGGGATAACAAACAGACTTGTAGAAATAGCTAGGGAGTCAAATATTGAGTTTTGGTCCCTAGTTTTCACAATAAATGAATATTCTTGAAATTTTTCTAACATCTATATGATCATATTTTTTTATGCTCTCATTCTCACATCTTTGGTTTGATATACACCTTCAACTTGCTTAATAACCAATTCAGAATCTCCACAAACTGAAATTTTTTGGGCACCCAATCTTTTCAAAATTTCTAAACCCAGAAATAGAGATTCATAATCAGCCATGTTATTTGTTCAATCAAAGTTCAGTTTGAAAGAATAAAACTTACTTTCATCATCAGGAGTTGTGATCCAAATGCCTACTCCAGCCCCATGTTGAGGAGGTAAATCCCCTCTGCAGACAGAGGCGATCCCACTAGCCTTAGAGTGGGTCTAGCAATAATCGAATCATGCAATGACATTGGTTCCTAGTTAGAAGAAAGACAAATATCATGATAAGTAGCCTACCTCGAATCCCACACTATTGTTGTCAATGAAGAAAAGATGTTCCTCGTCCCTAGCTTGACAGATCACAATCCTTCTGTTTGCTCCATCCGGACACCTGTACACATGCAGAGAAATGATGACATACAACGTAATACTTAAAGCATGTAACTATACATCAGTTAGAGAGGATATAATTCATTGCATTCCATAAAAGAGTAAACACATGAATGGAACCAAAATCAGAGTCGCTTATATTAAAGATGACAAAAAGGGAGATTACAACCAAATGCCCTAACGCTATGATCTTCCTTCGGCGGGGCTTGCAGCGGAACGTGTCTCAACGAAGCCTGTTGGGAATTTGGACAAAGCTCTCTCTCTTACGGGGTTCTTTTGAGCTCTGCTCTCAATAGTTTCCCAGCTATAGTTTTCCTCCCACAAGTTCAGCTAGCTTGCAAATGTAGAGGGCAAGCTTTTATAGATGGAGGAAGGGAAGTTGGGATCCCTATAATCATGGGATAGGTCTTATCTCTTAGGAAGGTTCCATGAGAGGTGGAAAACCACTTCCTATACATGGAGATCCGGAGCCAAACCACTCAACTTATTTTGATGATTCATTCTAGAGTTTGTTAGAATCAAACTTCCACCATTTATTTATTTTTAAATTCCTTTAATAAGCTTGGCACGAGTGAAACACAGGGACAGAGCACCAGATGGCGCACCCTCTAGTGTGGATTTCCCCCATTGGCGCAAGGGATGAACTGGCTAGTTGCGCCAAGGCTAAAACATCTGTTTTTAGAGTTTTTCAGAGGAAATTTTCTTCAGGAGAATGTTTTTCCTTATGTAGGAGGATGCCATGAAGGTGTTTTCCGAACATTTTACTGTTCATAGGTGATGGGAATAGTCCTCCAATGTATGGGATGAGGGATTTCAGGTACGGTGACAAAATGTTGTGTAACAGATGCCCCCTAAAGCATGAGGTCCGAGAGAGAGGGAGGGGTGAAATGCTTTATGAGAACATGCCCAACTGAAAACATTATCGTTGGAAGACCTGCAAATAAAAATACAACTGATATCTCTGATACATGATATGTGGTATGGGTGCAGCCATCCATAATAGAGTGTACAATAACCGAGATCCAAGGTATGGACACAACCATCTGGCAACTAAGGATCAACAAGTAGACTCAGGTATGGTCACAGCCATCCAATCAAATGAGTCATGTAATCAATCATAATAATCCACAAAGAATCTGTAGCCTGGATTTTATCAGACAAGATCCAGGGTCTTGCGCTCCATATCGACCCGAATAGAGTACAAGTTCAAGCATGCGAATATGTGAGCTGAAGTCGAACATGCGAGAACATCATATGATTACTAGCCAATAATGAAAGTCATTAACAGACACGAGAGAAACTTCCAATAATGATGATGGCTCTCAAGGTACAAGAGGTACAATCCATGCAATGTGAACAGTGAGCTGGCGTCGAACACCCGCAGAATAATCCGATCGAAGGTCAATAATGAAAACCTTGCGTCAAATGCGAAGAACCTACCATTGAGGCATGCAGACTCCAAGGTACTTGAAGGGAGTCTCTAGATCAGCTTCCTGGATAATGAGCTGAAGTCGACAGGAAGTGACGTTGATCAAAGGTGGGCCATAGTGTTTCCCACATCATCGACACGAGACAGAGGAACATGATTTTTGTGAATCAAGATCAATAGAGAATAAGAGGGAGGTTGAAAACTGTAGAGGCCAACTTCTCTTAAACATATCGGTAGCACGACACTGGATTTGGCAGTATTTGAAATCAAAGGATCTGAGGTCATGATGAAGTGGAAAAGAGAAGATGAGCGGTCAAAAGAGATTTCCCAAACCCATGGAGGCAAGCAGATAACGAGATGAGATGTCCCCAACCCAACACGAATGCAGAAAAGTGCCATGTTCAAGAGCGACATACTGCCAACACGATGATGATATTGGTTCCATTCCCCCCCACCATTTCTGGTGAGTACCCCAATTATTTTTTAAAACAAGCTTGAAGGAGATAGAATATGCTTGTGATATAAGTTTTTCCTTCAGAAAAATCCAACCTAGTACATTTAACGAGCCCTAGGAAGGAGGAACTCGAGTAATTTCATTACGACAGAGTCCAATGTCATCATTTTTTAACGAGTCTAACAAAGGAAGAACTCGACATCTTTTCATGTTTAGAGAGTTAGAAAAGACAACGAAAAAGAAAAATCCAGCAGTCCCTTTTCGTAGATAGTCCCTCAGATCCGAAAGGGTAGAAAACTATGTCCGAGAGAACCTCCTAGCCACGATAGGCTAGGGTATTCCTTTTTCTTAAGTAATCTATCCCAGCCCGAAAAAGGGGTAAATGTATACTGGGTAGATTTCGTATCATAGCCAATTTAACAAGTTCAAAACGACAAGCGACTTGGCAATCTTTTCAGTTTTCGAGAGTCAGAAAAGAGCTGAAAGGTGACTTCAGTAGTGAATTTTTCGTGTTTTCACCGAGTCGGAAAAAGTATAAAATACAACTCATGTCGTCGTCCTAATCGCATGAAAAACTGTCACTGCACAAAAAGCAAGTGTAAAACCCATTTTTCGACAAAACATAGTGAAATATTGGAAAAACAAGTCTCAAAACCTAAATTTGATATGGAAAAGTTATAAATATGACCAATAGTAAAAACATATTTACTTTTTACCTTTTTACCTTTGTGCAGAGCGATAATGAGTTACCTTGCGATCTTGCGGTGACGATCGTGGACGATCCAGTGCACTATTTCGGATCTCGTCTTTTTCAGGTAAGAGTCGCTTCTATTAGCCATTTTTTAAGCCATATTTCATAGCTTTTCATTGTCATTTGGAATCCCTGAGGGGAGGATTTTCAAAACTAGGGCTTCCGTGGTAAGTGTGGGTATCAGGCACGGACCCACGCCAATCGACCTCTTTTTTCAAAGCGGCCACGCTAGGTGGCACAACTGTCATCAAAATAGCCACGCCAACCGCGCAACCCAATATTCTGCTCAAATTTAACAAAATTTTCCAATTAATTGTTATTTTTAAATGCCCAAGGGATCTTACAATGTGTTTATGACCAATTTGATGCAGGTATAAAGAAAAATGGTGATTGAATGGAAAGAAAGGGAGCACAATGAAGAATATGAGTTGGTAATGGAGAATGAGCAATGCATGAATGCTCTTCGAAATTGCGGTTTAAAGAAATTATTCTTAACACCATGTCTCAGGGCTCAGCCCAAATTACTACAATATTTGATAAGTATTTTGGATGAGGATGAAGAGAAGTTTAAACTTCGAGATCAAGTACTTGAACTCGAAGTGTCCGATGTCTACTTCATCACTGGACTGTCACGCAGAGGTCTAGTTCCGATTATGACAGGCACTAGGCCTTCTGGCGAAAAAATGTCGATGGTCATGGAGAGGGTGTGCCCAGGGGCATAAACGAGATCAGATAGTGGCAAAGTCTAAATCCATACTATTCCTAACCTAGCACTCAGAGTGGTGCTACATACCATTACGTGGGCTGCAGGGTCGTAGGCACCGCATGAGGCTACCAAAACACAGCTCCTCCTGGCGTCAGAGTGCATGAATCCCACAGTGTTTGATTGGGCCACAGCCGTGACTATGAACATCAAATGGAAATTGACTAAATGAAAAAAGGCCAAAATGAAGCAGTTTGGGTACGGTTCAATCTTGGTATCGTTCTTCCTAGAACAGCTACCTATATTCTAGGGCCAAGGGGTGATAGTCCTAGATCCACCATTGAGAGAGCTACGGATGGCTCGATGGGAAGCATTGATGCCCAGGGCAGGGGGCGGCCAGTAGATGTCATGGCGGTCCGAGTTCTTTGGATGGCTCCGATGATAGTTCATCATCGTAGAGGACTGGCCCTATGTAGGCACTGATTTCACTGGAGACCCAGACCTTCCGTGCCCGGAAGGAGAGGACTGGGATGAGTAGCTGGGTAAGACTCTTTTTTATTTTTATGGATTTTATGATTTTCTGGTATACATGCATGTTCTAACAATTGATCCTATATGTATGTAGATGTTGGCCCAGAGAGGCCTGCTAGGATGTCACTGATAGGGAGGAGGACTCCGCTCGCTTATGACCCTCAAGGTGAGGGGGGCGAGGGGGACGCACTGGTACAAAACCTCGAAGGGATTGCTCGTGGGGTTTGGGACTGTGCTTGCCTAGCTGATGTCCCTATGTATTACCAGAGGCACACCATAGGGGTGTCAAGTTGCCTCCATCACTTATTGAAACGGTTGGTGCAGGCAGTGACGTGCTACCATGAGCACCATGTCGATTAGTCACTAGGATTTTATTTGCACAATTTTGAGAGACATGTCATCTCCGGATGTAATTAAAACAAACATGTATATTTTTGGATTTTATATGATGCACACGCTGCAAACATTCGACATATATATATATATAGATATATATATATATATTTCTACATGGATCTTTCTTGCATATGATGATGTTTTTACAAATTGCGTAAATGCCTATCTAATACCATGTTGGCTATTGCATCTGTTAGTGTATTCATTCGTCTTGTTATATGTTGATATGTGATGTAATCAAAATTTCTTTCCAGTAAAAGAATACGTAGATATAGTCTTAAAATGCACGGGTTTCTAACTGAATAATGACCATTGAGTTGTAACACTACAAGCTGTGAGTCCAGATATACAAGTAATGCATGAATACCGAGGTTAACAACCTCTTTTAATAATTCCAAAATGGCACTATATTCTGCGACATTATTTGTAGCAGGCCCTAGACAAACACCTTGTAAATTAACTAACTCACCAACAGGATTGTAGATTACCTAGGTTGCTGAAGATAGGTTCCTGGCACTGCTCGAGGCACCATCCATGAAACCAACGTAAGGAGTAATAGACATTTGCACAATCAGGAAGACCCAATGAGTAGAAAAACGCTTACGAAGCACACCACACCACACATGCACAAAAATGAAAAAATCACCTATGTACATATACTATGAAAGAATGATTCAAGCATAATACTTCTTCAGGTACAACCCATTTCTGGGCTGTGCCAATGAAAGACCTTCATAATCGATTAGCTCATAAGCCCCATTTTTCAATACGCGTTTAACAATATAGGGTCCATGCCACATAGGTTGGAAATTTCCTACCCCAAGCTTATCATGAGCTTGATCATACAAGAGGACGAGGTCTCCTTCGATAAAAGAGCGCGGAGAAACCGTTTGATCAAAATAAGCTTTAACCCGCTTCTTATGTGCCTTGATAACCAAAGCAGCCAAGCGATGAGTTTCGTCCAGTCTTTCGAGATATATGAGACGTTCTTCCTCTGGGGAAGTATCGGGTAGTAATTCCAGAACCAACTTTAGTGAAGGGATCTCACATTCAACCGGAAGAGTAGCTTCCAGACCATACACCAACTGAAAAGGTGTGAATCTGGTCGCACTCTTTACTAATGTTTGGTAGGCCAAAAGAGCTGAAAACAACTGGAGATGCCAATTCGATTTGTGTATACCAATTGTTCGTTGAAGCATCGTGACAAGAACTTTGTTCATGGATTCAACCTGGCCATTTTCCTGGGGTTAATATGGCGTCGAGCTATCGTGATGCAAGCCCAACTTCGATGTCAGCTCTTCTATCATGTAGTCTCGAAAATGAGAGCCATGATCAGTGACGATGGCTTGAGGAATGCCGAAATTCGTGATCACATGGTTGAAAATGAACTGAGCAGTTGTCTTACCGTCTACGGCCAATGTAGGAATCGCTTCGGCCCACTTGGTGAAGTAATCTACGACAATGATGATATAAGCATACCCCCCCGGCCGAGTGAGGGTTACATGTCATAAAATCAATGCCCCATTTGGAAAAAGGGCCCACAGTAATGACAAGATGTAATGGGAGGGGTGGTGCACGCATCTTGCGTTGGAAGATCTGGCACGCATGACACTTTCGTACTGCAACAATACAGTGTTTAAATATAGACGACCAGAAATAGCTCGCACGAAGGATCTTCTATGTGGTAGCATAACCGGACATGTGACCACCACAAGCGCCATTGTGACAATCATTGAGAACTTTCTCAGCCTCTTCTAAGGTGAAACACTGGTGGAGTACAGAATCGACTCCGACCCAATATAGGGTATCTCTAACAATGTGATATGGTTGCGACTGATGTCGAACACGGCATCAAGAATCCTTCGTTAACTCAAACCGGAAGGTAGATGTCTATATATATATATATATACATATATATACTTCTACATGGATCTTTCTTGCATATGATGATGTTTTTACAAATTGCATAAATGCCTATCTAATACCATGTTGGCTACTGCATCTGTTAGTGTATTCATTCGTCTTGTTATATGCTGATATGTGATGTAATCAAAATTCTTTCCAGTAAACGAATACGTAGATACAGTCTTAAAATGCACGGGTTTCTAGCTGAATAATGACCATTGAGCTATAACACTACAAGCTGTGAGTCCAGATATACAAGTAATGTGCGAATACCGAGGTTAACAACCTCTTTTAATAATTCCAAAATGGTACTATATTCTGCGACATTATTTGTAGCAGGCCCTAGAAAAACACATAAATTAACTAACTCACCAGCAGGATTGTAGATTACCCAGGTTGCTGAAGATAGGTTCCTGGCACTATGGGAGGCACCATCCGCGAAACCGACATAAGGAGTAATAGACATCTGTACAATCAGGAAGACCCAATGAGTAGAAAAATGCTTACGAAGCACACCACACCACACATGCACAAAAATGAAAAAATCACCTATGTACATATACTATGCAAGAATGATTCAAGAATAATACTTCTTCAGGTAAAACCCATTTCTAGGTTGTACC
Organism: Pinus albicaulis; assembly: GCA_034641835.2. Taxonomy (NCBI): domain Eukaryota; kingdom Viridiplantae; phylum Streptophyta; class Pinopsida; order Pinales; family Pinaceae; genus Pinus; species Pinus albicaulis. The sequence goes on from CM076581.1 coordinate 1,670,729,470, forward strand.
AATGAAAGACCTTCATAATCGATTAGCTCATAAGCCCCATTTTTCAATACGCGTTTAAAAATATAGGGCCCATGTCACATAGGTTGAAAATTGCCTGCCCCAAGCTTATCATGAGCTTGATCATACAAGAGGACGAGGTCTTCTTCGATAAAAGAGAGCGGAGAAACTGTTTGATCGAAATGAGCTTTAACTCGCTTCTTCTGTGCCTCGATAACCAAAGTAGCCAAGCGATGAGTTTCCTCTAGTCTTTCGAGATATAGGAGACGTTCTTCCTCTGGGGAAGTATCGGGTAGTAATTCCACAACCAACTTCAGTGAAGGGATCTCACATTCAACCGGAAGAGGAGCTTCCAGACCATACACCAACTGAAACGGTGTGAATCTGGTCACACTCTTTATTGACGTTTGGTAGGCCAAAAGAGCTTAAAACAACTGGAGATGCCAATTCGATTTGTGTATACCAATTTTTCGTTGAAACATCGTGACAAGAAATTTGTTCATCGCTTCAACTTGGCCATTTTCCTGTGGGTAATATGGCGTCGAGCTGTCGTGACGCAAGCCCAACTTCGATGTCAGCTCTGCTATCATGTAGTCTCAAACATGAGAGCCATGATCAGTGACAATGGATTGATGAATTCCTTAATGCATGATCACATGGTTGAAAATGAACTGAGCAGATGTCTTACCGTCTGCGGCTAATGTAGGAATCGCTTCGGCCCACTTGGTGAAGTAATCTACGGCAGCGATGATATAAGCATACCCCCCCGGCCGAGTGAGGGTTACATGTCATAAAATCAATGCCCCATTTGGAAAAAGGGCCCATGGTAATGACAGGATGTAATGGGAGGGGTGGTGCACGCATCTTGCGTTGGAAGATCTGGCACGCATGACACTTTCGTACTGCAACAATACAGTCTTTAAATATAGATGGCCAGAAATAGCTCGCACAAAGGATCTTCTGTGTGGTAGCATAACCGGACATGTGACCGCCACAAGCGCCACTGTGACAATCATTGAGAATTTTCTCAGCCTCTTCTAAGGTGAAACACTGGCGTAGTACAGAATCAACTCCGACCCAATATAGGGTATCTCTGACAATGCGATATGGTTGCGACTGATGTCGAACACGGCATCAAGAATCCTGCGTTAACTCGGACCGGAAGGTAGATGTCTGGAGGTACATGATGATATTTCCGTACCATGGATCGAGAGTGCTGATTAAGAAGAGAGTTTCATCCGGGATATGATCCTCAGATTGAAACAGAACAGAGTCGGTAGGGAGAGAGAAAATGAGATCAGAAAAAACCAGTGACTTCTTCAATTTGATAGTAGTGAACTTCAAATCGAACTCTTGAAGGATCACAATCCATTTTGAGTACTTTCCCCCCAGCAATTGTCAAGACAAAATGTAATTCATGGGGTTGCAGTTGGAAATCATGGTTACTGTGTGCAACAGGATGTAATGGAAAAACCGCTGAACGTCCTGGACCATGGCAAGTGCCAACTTCTCGACGTGAGCATAACGCGTTTCAGTGTCGAGGAGATTCCGAGACAGATAATAAACCACATGTTCACTATCGACATCGTCATCTTGTACCAAAACCATGGAAATTGTGCTAAATGCGACAACCAAATAGTGGGTAAAGTCACGATGATAGTTTGGAGGACGTATTAATGGAGCATTGACGAGCAACGTCTTAAGGTTATCAAAATATTGTTGAGCAATCTCGTCCCAATAAAAAGGGACATTCTATTTGAGAAGACGCGTAAACCCTTTAGCTACCTCTGCATCGTTCAAGATAAAGTGACATAAGAAATTCGCTTTCCCCTAAAGACTCTGAAGTTGATGCAACAAAGATGGGGAGGGGAGATTAACAATAGCCTCAACCTTGAGAGGGTCAAGGCGAATTCCATCCTTAGAGACAATGAATCCTAAAAGCCGACCAGAGTCAATGCAGAAAACACACTTGTGAGGATTAAGCCTGATGTTGTAGCATTTGCAGCGAAGAAAAATCTGGCGGAGATGTTCTAGATGGTCCTCGCGTAGAGCTGAATGAGCCGAAAGGTCATCCAGATACGACTAAACAACATTACATATGTCGTGAAAGGTGTAGGACATGGCACGCTGGAAGGTAGCCCCAGCATTTTTTAAACCGAAAGGGAGCTTCTTGTAGGCGAATGTTCCCCACGGACAGATGAAAGTGGTCTTATGTTGATCGGATGGAAGGATATTGATTTGATTATAACTTGAAAAGCCGTCCATAAGAGAAAAGATCTCATTCCCCGCACAATCATCAATGATATGATCTATAAAGGGGGTGGGATAGTTGTCCTTAGGGAAAGCTCGATTGATATCTTGATAGTCAACACAGACTCGAATTGTGCCCTGCTTCTTATCCACAGGGAAAATATTGGAAACCCACTCTATTAGAAGGATTAGATATATGCAGCCCACTTTAAGAAGTTTCTCAACTTCAGCTTTTATAGTAGTGGCTTTCCGAGGATGCACTGGGCGCAGACGTTGGCGCACAGGCTTCACACTAGGATAGGTGGGAATTTCGTGCACGAAAATACTGGGATCGATCCCAAGCATCTCTTCATAAGACCATGCGAAAACATCACGAAATTCGCGGAAAAGGCTAGTGTACACTTGAATCTCATCGAGAGAACAAGTGACTCCCACATGGATGTTCTCAATGACCCCTGGTTTAACAGAGATGTCGATAGGCATCGTTTGGGTAATATTACTCAGATTTCCTTCTGAAAATACTTCATGAGTCAATATGGGTGTTTGGAGTGGCGGAGAGGGAACCTGAGATGAAAAATGCTCGATATGATTAGACATTGCCCCCAGGCCAGGCATGAACGAGGAACGATGATGTCCATCGCTCCACGGCAGATCTTCGAGAGACATAGTCTCCATGATAGCTTTGTCATACGGAAATACTTCTCTCAAAGGATCAGGTGAATCTGCATCATCGAACCAAGGGGATTGAGAATAAACATCAAGAGCCATGCTCAAAGGAGAATTATCAACAGGAGGAGGATCTGATGCAACAACAATCTCGCAGTAATTGATTTCAACTGGGGTCAGAGGCATCGATTCTCCAAAAGAGGCAACCTTTTCAGGATAAGGGACGATCCATGGTTCATCCGACCTAGAGATCATGTTGACTTGAATGGTGTTTAGTGGTGGAATGGGAAAAATACCCATGAGAATGGGGTCCTTGAAAAGACCAGGTCCTATATTGTCGGGGGGATTAGGAATTTTATCCACGTATGGCACGTTGTTCTCAGAGGATGAGGTAAAGAAAGACAACTGATTGACAGTGATAATCTTGCCCTCATGTGGAAACTTCAAAAGCCGAAATAGGGTGTACAGAACACAAAACATGGCGTGGGTCCAGCTGCGGCCGAGTAGAAGATTTTAGTTGAGTTTGGCATCAACAACTTCCACTTCGATGTTGATTTTCTTACCTTGCAATGTAATTGGTAGACTCGCGAGAACACCCAAGGGTTTTGATTGCCTTCCATCGAATGCCTCAAGGGCATTGGGAGATGAAGTGAGGGCTGGAGAGACGATGGCATTCCAGAAAATAGATGACATAACGTAGGTAGAGGCACCTTCGTCCACAAATACTCTATGAATATTGAGGCCGTTGATACCAACTTTTATAACAAGCGCGATCTAGTGCACAAGTCGAGGGAAAAAATTCTCTAGATCGAAGGCGAGGAGGCTAGAATCGGCAGGATCAATTCTACTGATTGCAGATAATAGAGATTTCCGTTGAGATGGACATCTTTGAAGTACTTCCAATGCGAACATCATAGAAGGTGCCGGTGCCAAGTCCTCAACAATGCTATAATGCTAAGCAGCATGGGCGTTCGGATTATAGGAAGAATTTCAGAGAACACCTTTGGAAGGTGGCTGTACAATGGGTTCAGCATTGGGCTTCTCAATCTCAAGAGGACCAGAGGTAGGTGGAGGAGGCGGGCCATCAACGACTTCCTTCCCAGCTGCCTGGCATGATCCGGCATAATCCTTCGACCGAGTGGCAATAGAAACAGGTGCAGCACCATTCATCATGAAAACCTGAGACCCAAATGGTGCAAATGGTGAAGGATGATCGACCATCTGGGTCTGCTGAGATGGAAAAGGTTTCTTAAGAACTGCCGGATTTCCCTTAGAGCCCTTAAGAAGTTGACTAACCTCAGATCGTCTAGGACAATCTTTGGTGTAGTGGTCTTCATCATAGATCAGGCAAGGGTACTTTGGTTTTCATTGCGAACCATCATCAGCACGTGGTTTGGACGATTTTGGTTTTGGGGCATCGGATTTGGCTTTGCCTTTGCCCTTCTTCCTCCCTTTGGAAGTCTTGTCTGCAAGATTGGCCTGAATGGAATTGACCTCCGCGGTCTTACCAGAATCTGGAGTAACAGGAGGAGCAAAATTGTTGGAAGAATTCGATTTCTGCTTCCCATTAGAAGACTTGCGAGAAGTCTGAGAGACGGAACCAATAACACCATCAACCGATGGGGTAGCTGGTGCTTTATGTTAGTCATCAGTATTTTTCACCTGTTGATGATGACTAGTTTTTTAACCCAATTTTTCTAGAAGCTGATCTCCAATTTTTCAAATCTGTCATCTATAAAACACCCCTAAACAATTTTTGTCCTCCTACCTTTTCTAGTCAGCCTATGATGAGAAAAAACCTAGTTGTCAAGTCTTATCTAGTTTCAGTCATATAATCCTGTCCATGAGATGTCATAAGCTAAAGGTTATTTGTTGTCATTTACCCTCATTCCTAGGTCATTCATTGTCCAAGTGTTGATAAAATGTCAGCCACCCTACCTCTGGTCATATGTCATTTTGAGATCTAATCCTACCCAAAGAAAATACTCAAAATCTATCAAAAATCTCCCCAGCTAAGTTAGGTAGTGGCGCTTTAGGGAATCCCTTCCTTGGCAAAAACATCCTGAGCCAGAATACTTTGTTCAATACTAGCCAAACCTGAATTAGCGCTTAACCTGCAAAAACAAATCTTGACACACCCATAGGTCGCACCACTAAGAGGTCTTGATGTCTCAGTAGTACATGTTTCAAAATCCAAACTGATATAATGTTGATCTATAGTGTTTCAGTGTCTCTTTCAGAAGCAGAGATGTACAAGTATTCCAGAAGACATTATCAAATTGAACATAAGAAGACAGCTGCTTCTCATGTTGTCTTGAGCCTAGGATAAGAATAATAGTCAGAGAGAAAGATTAATAAACCTCTGCAAACACAGTCAAGAAAGGTTAGTAAGTAATGACTAGCAAGCAAATACTCTACAAATACAAGTCATGTGGCTCTTGGTTTAAAAGATTCACAAGGATATTCTGACAACAGGATACATATCTTAGAACATGCCCCTTATAACATATTGTCAAATTTTCACTTTATTACTTATTGTGATATACCAAGCAAAGATATGTATTACAAAGAAAGATGACACATTTTGAGAAATGGATGAAATGTCATGACTGTGTTACCCTCCTCCAAGCAAGAGCAGATGGTTGGGTCACATGTTGAAAACCTCCTCCAGTATAAAGAGAATATGGTTAGGAACATAATAAGGGCCTCCTTCATTTAAAAGCAGAGGGTTAGGAACAGAGGTATAGCCTCATTCAAAGAGCATGAGACTAACAGTGTTTCAAATGACTTAAAAGCTTGTTTACACCACTTCCTCCAAAAGGATGAAACAACTGATATATCAGTAGTGTTTCAAATAGTGTTTAAATGAGTTCACTATTTAAAAGACAAAGTTGAAAATCAGTAGGAAGAAATTGAAGGTTTATGAGTTGAAGTTTGGTGTTAAACATAAGCCAAGCAGTGATATTATGGGTTAAAGAAGCTTTGTTTTTCTTCTGTCCATAAAAGTCTTATTCAAAGGGTAATCTGAGGCTAGAATGTTCAAAATTTGGAACAAGCTCATCGAAATGACAAGAAGATAGAATAGCCTTGTTTCCTAAAATGACCTTTGCAACTGAATACACAGAGACAGTATGGATAAGGAAGGCTATAACACAATGATTCAAGTTCAAGAAAACCTTCAAAGAAATAAAACAAACCATAGTCATAGAAAATACCTTTTAATGTACATAAGAACAAACTTTGTTGTTTGTATATGATTGCATTAAGGGTTTTTAAAGGCCATCTCCTTGATGAACAAATGTAGGTCCAATCTTGGTGAGTACAAATAAAGGTTTATCCACAGTCAAAGGAAAATGTTACTATAAGGTGCCTAACAATAATTTATGTTTTTATATGACAAAAATCATTTTCAAAAAGGCATAAACCCTCCAAACTATGCTACAAAGGCATTGAATTTTTTTCAAATAAAAAGGCAGAGAAGATCGTTTAAAAGGGCCCATTAGCAATTTCAAAACTTGACAAAAACGCTCCTTAGGCTACTCACTGAAGAAGGAAGTGTTTTTGGGCATTTTTTGAGCTTTTCAAAGCTTGAACTCTGCGTGGTGCGCCTGTAGATGTGTGCGGCGTGCCTGTGAGTGACCGAACAAAGGGATTACACTGAGGTGCGGCGCGCCTGTAGCTGCGCGCGACGCACCTGTGCCTGCGGTCACCGGGCGCCCGAGACCGACCCGACACCTCCACTGCGTGGCGCTCTCTACTGCAAACAACCCGCTCATCCATTAAACTTCCAAAAACTCCTTTGAACACTGCGTCGACGATCAACAAGGTCCCCAAGTTCATTTTTAAGGTATTTCTTCACTCCTTGATAAATTTTGAGATTTAAAAGGGGTGTTTCTTGTTGTGTTTTTAAAGAAGAAACAGTGGTAAAATAAGAAAGCTTTGTCCAATTAAAAGGGTTTCCTTGCTGTGGTTTTCAAAGGGATAGAAACAATGAAAAAGAGAAGACTAATGTGCCATTTTGAAAAATGTTTTTTGTGCTATGAAATAACTAAAAACACCCATAGTTGCAAGAAGAAATACAGAGTTGTAGAGGTCTCAAATCAGGTTAAAGGATCATTTAGATAGTGGTAAAAGAGATAGAGCTTTTGTCAAAATTGAAGGAGGTCTTCTTGTGTTGTGAAGAAGGAATTTTGCAATATCCAAAATCAGAGGAGCAGAGTTGTGAAGAAGTCTCAAATTTGTTTGAAAAGGTGTCCTAATAGTGTTTACAAAAGGCAGTTTGGCTACTAAAAACAAAGAGATAGACAGTGATTAGGAGATTGGGCCTTTGATCAAAATCAAAGAAGTTTTGTTGCTGTGGGTATCAAGGATTAACATAGTGATAGGGGAAGGTGTTTTATCAGTTTTGAAAGAGCCCTAATTTCCTTTCAAAAATAGTGATAACAAAAGAGAAGTGTTTGAAGGGAAGGGTGTTTGTGCCAAAACAAAGGGAGATTCCTCTTCAAACAAAAAACCACAAACATATCTTGTTTAAACCTTTTGCTCAAACAAAGTGATTAAAGTGATTTTGGTTCTCATTTGAAAAATACTTGTTTGCCAGCATCAAAGAAACACAGTGACTTACAAGGAGGAAAATGTGTGGTGTTGGGAAACTACTTCAGAGACCATTTGAATTGAATCAGATTGTCTTGGTTAGCCAGCAAAGAGTATCCAAAGAAAAATGCCTCCCAGGAAAGATAGTAGAAGTGGACCTCACAAAAGGTATGAACCTTTTTGAATTGAGGAAGTAAATGCCCATCCTTTAGTACTTTTTAACTTTCATGAAGTAGGATGTTTGGAGTTTTGTCAAAGGGTTCAGAAGGTGAAAAGTTATCTTTCCTTCACACATCGATTTGCTTTAAATCTGCAAGGGAAACATGTTCATCTGGCAGGCTTAGACTTCAAAATTTCTCCTAGATCCATTTCCAGAGCTACCAAAATTCCATATGTCGGAGAAAATGGTTTAAGCAGAGCTACCCAGACTCAGATCAATACAAACCCTTCTTGAAACCAGAGCATCAGGATGCATGCCCATCTATATTTCCTTTTTCCTATTTATTGACTAGCTATGCTCCCCTCATGAAGATAATCATGAAATATTTCACATGCGAAGGAAGTTTTTCCCAGGTTTATGCTTACCATATCAGGCTACTCATGCACTTCACAAGAACCCAATTGTTAAACCTACCCTTTTTCCTGCACAGAAGTATTGAAAAGATGGCTTCTACTATTCAAAAGAGACCTTCCTCTCAGCAGCTAGCTTGTCTTTTCCATCATTCCCTTATCAAGATTGTCATTCTCCATCAACTTGAGAAGAAGGGAATTTCTTGGGACACTTTCATTTCACATCCTGACTTCGCCATTGCTTCTTCATCCCATGCTTCTCCTTCACCTTCCACTCATCCTCTTTCTCCTTCTTCTAGTAAACCCACTCCTAAGAAACTAAAATCTCCTATGATTGATCAAGAAGAAGGGCATAGTGAGGAAGAAAAACACAATGAGGAAGGACAACATAGTGATGAAGAGGAGCACAGTGAGGAAAAGCAGCATAGTGAATAAAAGCACAGTGATGAAGAGGAGCACAATGAGGAAAAGCAACATAGTGAAGAAAAGCACAGTGATGAAAAGTAGCATAGCGATGAAGAAGAACACCATGAAGAAGAGCAAAACAATGAAGAGGGAAATGATGAAGAAATGGTACAGTTTGATGAGGAACACAACAGTCAAAAAGAGGAAGATATTGGTAGCCCTCATAGCAGCAAACATAATGAGGATGAAGCACAAAACATTGAGGATATAGAGCCTAAAAGTCCTAGAAAGCGGGGAAAATTTTGAAAAGGGCAGCCCTCAAGGAGACATGCAAGGTGATAGTCAAGGCATTCTTGAAGAGGGTCGAACAGTGGCAAGGATGATGAGGGGAGTAGCAAGGGCAAAGACCAAATAGAGCATGTGCTAGCTGCCTCTCCTAGGAAAGGGGCCATGCTTTCTTCTCCAAAGGTAACAAAGCCCCGAACATCAAGAAATAAAGTGTCTCAAACTCTAACTCCAAATGTTACTAGAGCACTCTGAAGCAAAGGGAAGTTGCCCAAGCAATCCATTATTGAATTAACAAAGAGGAGGAGGACCAAGAAGGCCACCCAAAGCAAGGGAAAGGAGAAGGAAGAAAGTATCCATGAGAAAGAGAGGGATTTTGACATAATTCATATAAACATTGATGAAAGCGACAATGAGGCCAGAATCCTACAATCTCTCTTGATAAATAGAGAAGAACAAATTCATGATCTAAGAGCAGATCTAGAGAGGTCTTAAAACCTCATTCATTTTCTGCAAACACAAAACAAGCAAATGAGTGTCCACATGGCGGTGTATGAGACACGAGCTATCAAGTATGAAAAAGAAGCCTCCAAAGCGCAAATCAAGTTGGAAGAACTCATGGGCGAATTCAATGATAGTGAATAAGGAGATCAGCCAAGGACCTGTTAGTGTCCCGTGATTTGGCTGATTGGCAAGCCAAATGACAGTGTAACATCAAACCAAGCTTTGGAGCCCAAGGACCTAGCCTTCCTGGACTCAGAGAGGGCTCTCTCTATATGTGTAATGGATATCTGTGTGTTTTCTTATTGTGTTCTGATTTTAGGCTAGTTATGAAGTAAGTTTTTTTGGTTTTGGTTTTTTAAGTTGTGAGGGATGAAACTAATCAAAGATATAAGATAGGTAAAAAGATGTCAGATCAACTGGGCTATGGGGTCGAAAAGGTCAAGAAAGCTATAAGACGGTGATACAAGGCTGTTGAAGGGCCGATTTGATTCAAGATAGAAAGGATCTTTGGGCAAAATGGAGTAAATGGACATCAAGTTTGTGAACAACAAAGAGTTTCAAGCATTACTAGTTCGATAGATAACATAAACATGGTAGGGAAAACCATTAATCATGCAAAATGTAACTACAAGCTAATCAATACATAGAAATAAACATTCAAGCCATGCATAGAAGTATATGACCCTCTAACTTTGGGAAATGGCTATCAGACTTTGGGGAAAACACTTAAGGAAGAAAAACAACTTAACTTACTATGTTGGAATGCCTAAACACAGTAATTCAAGTTATTGGGAACTTTGAACAACAAGATTTGCATAGTTTTAGGCAAAGGGCTAGATCAAAACTAGGCCTCCTTGGTTCAACAAAATGATAATCTAATCAGTCAAAGAGAAATTTCATGGATGGAACTATAGCTAGCCATAGGTAAGCAGGGCGTGCTATAAGTCATACTTAGCATGTATAAAACCATGAATGAAACAAGCAACAATATCCTAAGTATAAAAGAGTAGTCAAGAATTATTTAATGTTACTTAGGAAGAAGAAAACAAAGAAGCTATGAAGAAACAAGAAATTTGAGGTGTCTCCATGGGCATATCTCAAATTTGTTCTCTACTGATCTATAGCAAGAAAGAAACATGTATTCATGAATGAAAACTAGAAGACAACAACAAAGCAAGAGACACTATACCATTCTACCAAGTCATGGAATCCAACAACAATCCTTCTTCATTCATCTAAGAGCATCCAAGAGGCAATCCAAAAGCATAAGACAAGTATTTCTTCCTATTATCACTCAGGTTTTCCTTGAAGTTGTGGAAAAGGAAAGTATACCTGAGGTAACCACAAACCAACCTTCAGATGCAGAATCTAGCCAATCTGCATCCAGAGAGGGCTCTCTCTTTATAATTTATCTTTGTTCTTAGAAAGTTTTAGGCTAGTTATAAATCCAAGAGTTTGTTTGAAAATGGTGGAATTTGCCAACTAAGGGCAAGGTTGAATATTTTCAGGCCATTGGGCTATGGAGTCAAAGGATGGCTTTACTGGATTTCTATTCTACACACAAGATGGCTTTGCAGGGCAAGATAGCCAAACAGAGAACAATCCTTAAAATTTAAAGTGGATTGAATGGGTTTGAAGGGATGAAAGGCAGTTAAGAATCTTTCACCATGTTCAAAAGAAAGAAATTAAATGATTACAAATAAAGAGAAGTGAAGAATTCTTTACTATAGTAATCAAAATGTTTAAATTAGCGAAGCAAGAGCAATTAAGAATTCGTTGCTTATAACTAATTTAGAGGAAAACATTTAGAATAATCACAACTGAAATCAGAGTACAATTAAGTAAATTATGAGTTATTCTTTTATGTCAAGTATTCAGAAATGGACACAATGATATTATAAACAAATATAAAACTTAAGACATAGGATAGAAAGACTTATTGAACTGCAGTCCGACACATGAATCCTGCAAAAAGTCCTGAGCTTCAAATTGTCATCCAGCAAGCCACAAATAAATTTCTCCAAAACAATTTTATTCCAAAAACATCAATGTCACAGCGAAGTAGTAGAATCCACCCCAAAATACTTCCAAGAGTGAAGTATTTATACAAATTCTAAACTAAAATATCTTGAAAAAATATCAAAATTGGTTCACAAATCTCTCCAACTATTTTACATAAATAGAACTTAAGTAAAGTACACTCAAACTAATGCATCTATTTGGCACTATTTTGTATGGATAGTTGATTACAAAGAGGAGAATTCGAATTTGATCCAACTCTTAGTTGATGATGAGGCATCCAAGTCACTAACTGCTTCCTTTCTTTGTGCATTCTGCTCCAACAATTCTGCAAACTTGGGGTCCAATGATATCTTTTTATTTCTCAATCCGTAATAGATATGTAAAATGTGAAAGAGGTTATTTTGGATCAATATGTTGGTGAGATAAACCTCTTTCACTTTCCTACAATTCCTCTCCAGCGGTGCACAATAGGCTCTGTAAAAAGATGTGTAAAACAGAGTTTTACAGAGTTTGAAAAATATCCTGTAAAGATGTGCATGTATCTCTCAATATGAAATCACTGTGAAAAAACTGAGATAGGTTTTTGTATATGGGTCTTGTAGGAACAAAAACCTCCTTCAAGTTTGTATGATGTATTACGGATTGGCCACAATCTTCTCTGAAAAATGATGACTTAACTGAAATTTTCTGAAACAAATGCTTTCCAACATTGTTTAATATTTCCAAAACCATAATAGCTGTTAAGAAAGCGAGAGAGGTTTTTGTATATGGTCCTCTTAAGAACATAAAACTCCTTCAGTTTTGCAAAATTCATCTTGGATTGATCACAATAGTTTCTGCAAAACTATGACTTAAACATGCAATTTCTGCAAAAATATTCCTTCATGTTGTGTTTTTCATCTTTTCACTTTTTTGTTCTTTTGACTATTTTACTTTCACTTTAGACAAACTTCAATGTTGGTGAAAGTATTTTCATTTCCTTTTTACCATTTTACTGCCTTTTGTATTTACTTTTACTGTTTACCTTTGACTGCTCTGTAACTTCATTTTAACTTTCACCCTGAGTTTTACCTGATACACTTTAACCACTGATACTCTTTAACTGTTAAAGGAAGATAATCTAAATCTCAGTGAGGGGCATCCAAGGGTGTGAAATTTAGAGCCACAGGAATCTCCATTCCTGGTTCTTGTGGATTCAGAAATGGAAATTTTGGTTTTCAATGAAAAAATGGGCACAAAACAAGTTTGGGAATGTAATTGTGGTTTCGGGATTTGAGGAGTAGACTAATCAATCAATTATGAACCTGTTTCAACGAAATAAAAATGAAAACGAAGTTTTTACAGAGTTCAGAGGGAGTTTCTAGGGTAAATACCTGTTTTCTGAAGGAAAACCGTGTTTAACAGGTACTGATGGACGACGGATGGACGCTTGAATACTGGAATGATGGGGGTCTTCAGTAAATTCTGTTAATGGAAGTTTAACAATCGATTTTCAAATTTTCAGTGTGGAGGGTGCAATCGCTTTCAACACACAGAATGATAGAAAATACGTGGAATCTTGTTTTATTTGCAAAGTCAACGGGAATTTTTTATTGTTTTCGAAAATGACGTCATCAGTGTACGGGAGGACACGTCACCGGGGTCGGGCGGTAAGCGGTAAATTCCGCACCGCTTTCGGGAGTTGGCAGTATTTTGTGGAATGGGAGCGATTCCATTCAGAGATCAACACATGGCGGGTGCACTGTTTCGAAACCACCGTGATCCCGCGCGCTAACAATCAGACGATGGATGGCTGGCGGAATTACAGCGGGCCGTTGATTCGGGAATGGGCGATCGGACGGGTGATATGACGATAAGATGGTGGGGGATTTAACATGCGGGCCCAAAGTAATTAATGTTAATTTAACTATTCCGGGCGGCGTCTTATTGGCTGAGGGATTGGTTATTAATTAATCCGAGTGATTAATTAATCCCGTGGTTTAATGAGAGTTGGGGTTGCGGTGGGCTTTGGTTTTATTTGTTTTTTCCATTTAAAACATAAAACATATGTTTAAAACCTTTTCAATATTGTTATTATATGGTAATAAATTAATGTAATTTATTATCCATAGGGGCGGGGATAGATTATAAAGATATATTTCTAACCAAAGGGCATTATAATGAGGGTGGAATTAAATACTTTGGCTAGAAATCTATAATAAGAGGGTTTTGGGGATATTGTATAGGAGGAGTTATACATATAAGGAAAGGTGATTTGTATAAGGATTTAATATGTAAAGTTAAATGTTAATATGACAAAGGGACAATGGAAACTCAAAATACTTTACACAACTAGGAAAGTGGAGATTTCTGAAATAAATTGTATGCTTTCAATTTCAACACTTAGATTCAGAACAGTAAGTAATTTTGAGGGGATTTTATGAAATATTACATGATTTTCCTAAGTAAAATGGGATTTTACTTAGGAAAAGATTAAAAGTGAATGAGTGCAATGATGGATAACTTCAAGTACTAGGGGCTTTTCAATTATTAGGCCAAGGGTCCGGTCCCTCCAAAAGTCAAGGAAATGCCTGGAGACCCTTTAATCTTCAAAATCCTTAGCACTTTGGGGAAATTAGTAAAACTCTTAGGGAGAAAGTGATGTGGGAAGTTAATGATTTTGACTTTGCTTTTTGTGAATTTTCCAATGTATTTTCTGCTTCAGTACTTGTGATGAAAGTAAAGGATTAAACACATTTAACAGCATCATTTATCACATGAAACTTTGCAACACCATCTACCTACCCTATCTACTTTACACTGCCATTTTCTCTTCTTTATTAGGGTGCACTTAGACTGGCAAACCCTTATCAATTTTCTTTTCTTTTACATGGCAATTCTATCTAATTCTCAACTTATTACATCCAAGGGCTCAGATTAAACTGTTGAGCACCTTTTATTAACTCTACCTATCTACTTATCTGCCAAGATTAAATTGTTTGGTCAGATATTTATTCTCTATTGTACAACATGAAATTGAAAAATGAATTAGTCAAGTTTAAATAGTTTGACTCTTCATAAATTGTGGCAAAAGTTTGACAAACTGCACACAATTTTGTTTATTACAAAAAATGAAATAGTAGTGGCATTTGGACTTGCACACTTTCCTGGTCTATTTTTGTGTGGGGTTCATTTCTTTCACTTTTTTTACCAATTTATTCTTTTTACCCTTTGATTTTTCTTTAAGGGTATACCCTCTTTACATTTTTTAAATTTTTTGATTTTTTGGTTTTTCAAGAATATGGAACACCTTTGCTCAAGAAAAATGTTTGAACATATTCCATAGTTCAATCAAGACAATCATGAAAAATGACACCTATTGGTATAGGAGTCTAACACTTCCAAAGCTTATATGACCATATATTGTTTCTCTTCTCAAGTTCAGCCTTGTTTTACAATGAAATCCTTTGGAATATATAGGCTCAAGTGAGGAAAACCTCATGGTTCAACTTGCTCTCCCATTGGCCTACTCAAAATATCTAAACATGTCCTTGAGGCTTTGCAAAGGCCAAGGCACAAAATATATCATAAAATATCTAGAAAATGCTAAAAAAGGAAAAATAATTGACTTTGCATCATTTTTCATGTGCAAAAATAGCTAAACGCACATTTGGAAAAAGCAATTTTTGAAGGTTCAAAAATAACAAAAATATTCAAAATTTATATCAGCAAAAGGTCCCCTGACTTTCCGACAACATTTGGCAGCCTTCCCAATGTCGAAATGAGGCTCATGATAGCTCGTTGGAAATCTCTGAGTGTCTACCTTCCAGGACAACTAAAATTTTCCCAATACGATGCCTGGAAATCCTCCACAATGGCACCTATGTGTAAAAAAACCAAAAAATTACAGTCTGCTGATAGACCGGGCAGAGTGTGCAAAAAGTGAGCATTTTTCGCCATTTTGAGGGGGAAAATGATCTCCAAATGTCCTGAAAATTGCTGAGGGTGTGCTCTTGAATTTATGGAATCCAATGATACCATTCTCCTCCTTTAACAAATCTCCAAAATGAAATGGCAAATTTCACGAGTTTTGACCAAAAACTCAAAAATTCCAAAAACCAAAACATGTCAAAATGCGCCCAAAATTGGTGAATATGACCCTCAAGGGTCCCTATCAACATGCTCTAAAACTGAAGCCAAAATGTCAAGTCTTGATGTTTCTTTCTTCACTTTCTGTGTCGGGCGCTTCCCTTTAGCCTTCCTTGAGCCTTTCTTGGTTTTCTCCCTTGTTGTCTTGGCATTCTTAGCTTTGGTGAAGAAGTCGTGGCCCCTGGCCTAGGAGAGGCAGCTAACACATGCTCTGGAGAATGCCCTTCACGATCTTTATGCTGCTATTATGTCTCATAAGGCTGCCCCTTTTCCTATCCTTGTCCATCACTATTATGCTGCTCTTGTTGTCTTGCCTGGGAGGTATCTTGTTCTAGATGCTCTCTGCAAAACTCAAACTGCCTCAAAGTTTTTGAAATGTGTTTTTAAACAAACTCTATCTTAGCCTATCAACTAACTTGTTGGATCAAGCAAAAATGGTTTCAAATGTAGTGTGAATTGCCCTTCTTTGATATAAGACCCCTGTTCCTTCAGAACTACCTTTCCCCTTGGCATTAAACTCAATAAACTTCAAGAACAAAAACACAGCTAATCAGGATACATAATCAAAATTATTCTTTTCTGTGTTTTGTGGTAAGGGTACCCTACCCTTTGATGTTTTGAGGACATAAGACACCCTTGTCTTTTTAGAGGAAAGGAAAAACACAGTCTTTTTAGTTTCAAGACCCTTTTCTTCTTTGTAGGCCACTTAAACAATAGATTCAGCAGTATGAAGACAGTTAGTTGCAAAGGAATTTACACAGTCCAAAGTCACTGTGTAATAGGATAAGAGAATAGAATTTATTTTGTTTTTGATGTAGTCATAAAAATCCTATAGTACTCAATCACAACAAACTCCTCCTTAAACAAAATACTGCCCTCCCTTTGCTTTACTGCTTCTCATACTAGTTTGACCCACACACCCTCCAACTGTAAATGGTAGCCTTCTTACTGATTCTTCCTTATGGAACTGAAAGGCATAATATTGCTTTTTTCCCTTTAATATACAGAGGATATTTTTGGAAGGTCACAAGTGTTTATCTAATGATCATTGTGTTAGACAAGTGACCCATTGTTCTCATCCTAAAAACACCTTATCTTTTCTTTCTGTTTTCAACAATGCACATAGCTGACAGATTTTGACATTGTTTCATCACAGTTTTGAGGGAAATTGCAATGGCTATTCATACTAGTGCAAATTCAACCCTTTTTGATGTTTTACTTCTGGTCTCATTTCCACAGAAAAATCTCGTTTTTACATAAAACTCAAACTGTGGTTTTTAACCCCTTCCATCACTTAGTAATTTTGAAAAACCAAGGGAGGCATATAGAAATACCTCTAAAATTCGATGAAAGGCTTCTTGAGGAGTTTGAGCAGCTTTTACAAGTGGTTTGGAGCGTTAGAACCATTGAAAGACGTGCGGTGTGTTTGTGAGGAAGAGCGCCGCGCATAAGTTGGTGTCGGGTCACTGTCGGGTCGACAGGAACAACGCGCACAGGCGCGTCACGCCATGGTTATAGCCCTTTGTAAAATTTATTCCAGGCACACCGCGTAACCCTTTGACCCCAAAAAACTCTGTTTTTCATTTCACACTTCTTTCTCTGGTCTAGGGAAACAGAAAAAGGAGTTTTTTTTGTGTTTTGATGGATTCAAAGAGGGCTTGTAATGGTCCTCATCCTCTTTTGAAAAGGAACAAGTCAAAGTTTCCTTTGTATTTGATTTGTGAGGGTTTTCGGAAGAAAGGTTTGAAAATGCCCCCTTTTTAAACAAGACTTGAAAACCTTTATCTTCTAAGACATAACCTGATACTCTTTGTACTGATGAATGCCATAGTAGAAATGAGAAGCTTTTTATGAGCTTGATCCCTTCTTGAAATAACACAACCCTTTGAGGATTTAGAACTTTGACTGTTTCTCACTTAAGGAAAATATCTTCCCTTTGATTATCTTTGAAATATTTTTCATAGGGAAGGGGCCTTCCCTTTTTGACAGTGGCATGCTCACGTTGCTTTGACTGGGTTCCAAGACCTGAAAACATGTCATGATCTTTTGCACCTTTATGAATTTGTAAACCTATCTGTAATGCCCTTTCCGCTGAAGAAGAAACTTAACTGCCACTTCAAAACCCCTTTTTATCCTTTTGACTATCTGTTTTCACAACCTTTTTCCAATGATGATAAACTTGTCAGTTTATAGGTTTTTCTTTGTGCTTCAAAGGTAATGAAAACTTCTGCAGACTATTTTTTAGAACTTACTGCTTTACCTCTATTCATAATATAACAGCAGAGTGCCTTTGACTTATTCTTATAAGGGACTTGCCTATATTTTCTTTGAAGGTTTCTCTAGAAACTGAAAACATGCCAGGGTATTTATTACACTTATGAACCTCTGTGTTCAGTTGTATACTTTTCTTGGGAAGAACTAAACTCAGATTTCCTTCTGTTCACTATGATAAATAACTTGAAAGACATTCCTTTATGCATCAGGAAACTAAGCACCCTTTGAAACATAATCATCATCAGTTCTTTTGCCTGTGTAGTGACCTATCTCATCAACCACTCTTCAGTTTTGTTTTGTTTGAGCTGTAGACTGTCTTTGAAAGAAATCCTGTTAGGAGACAAGCTTGACCCCTTGGATTGCAGTGGTACCCCTGCTTTCCTTTTGGTCTCCTTACAGTACTTCTCTGTTTCAACTATCCCTTACTGTCCCTGTTACTCATCTTTGATCAATCAAACTTGAAAACAGTCAATGCCCTAGCCCTCTGCTTATGAATGAAGGAGGCCTTTCAAAAACCCTCTTCTTATGGATGAAGGAGGTTCTTTGTCATGTCATATCACCAGCCTCTTGACAGTGTTGCTTTTTCTTCTGCTATCCTTTCAGGCTGTGAATGAGGTCGCAAGAGTTTGATGAATAACTCTTGGCCCTGTAGAAAACATCTCAGGCTCAGGATCACATTGAGAAGCAGTTGTCTTCTCATGTGGCGCTAAAATTTTCTTATGAGATGCTGGTATGTTTCTTGTCCTTTAAAGATCCATCAAACACTGTAAAACACCTAAAATCAGCTTGAGATTATGGTCTATGTATTGCTGAGACTTAAGGGTGTATTAGTGGCGCGACTTAGGGTTGTGACCAACTTTATTAGCAGAGTGGGAGGTCTGTAATGACTGGTCTATAGCAGATGGAGGTTTTTGGCTCTCGGATAGTTTTCCAAGGGTGAAATGCCTTAAAGCACCACTTCCTAACTTAGGGGAGGTCCTTTGAACAGATTTGGATTGTCTCTTTAGAGCTGATGGGCAGACTAGTATGGATGAGGCTAGGTAGGATTTGATAATGGGGTTTCAGCTCATCATGGGTGGACTGAGAGGTAAGAAGGAAAAAAGCTTATGGGTGTTTTCCCAGCTGGAAAATATGACAAATTTTGGATCAGCTATTGGAAAAATTGGCTGTTAGAACTAGTCATCACCAACAAGTGAAAAATACTGATGACTAACAGTGGCTCCATTTAGGGAGGGAAACTCCTTTTCAGGAGGTGTCCAGAATTTCAGATATTTGGCTTATGGAGACCAGTGCCTTACCCATTGGTGCAAAATTTCATTCTTCCTTGATGTTATTTCTGAAAAGTGACAACATGATTAGCATCAATGATATTTCTACCTACCCCACTATCTTTCCTAACATTTTTTCTTCTTTTTGGCGCATTTGAACTAGCAGCCTTTTGAAAACATATATTTTTTCTTTTTTGTAAAATGAACCTATCTAATTCTACACTTATATCTGCCAGGAGTTCAGATTAAACTGGTGAAATCCTTCATTACTATACCTACGCTAGATCAACTGTCAAGATTAAGTTGTTTGACAGGATTTTGTTCTCTAATCTAAAACACGAAATTTAAAAGATGATCAAATCAAGATTAGACAGTCTGATTTTTCATGTATTTGCGGCATAAAATACAAGTTGCACACAAATATTATTCTGCATGAAATGGAAACTAGGAAAAACAGGGCTAAGATGCATAATTTGTTTTTCACCCCCGCTTCCCTCTTTGGTTCTGTTTTGGCCGTGTGGAACCAGTATATTTTCCTAATCTACTCTCTTTGATAAGTCAATATTACACAATGTTGACCATATTTTTCACTCACTAACTTATCAGCAATTAAATTTAAACATGTTTAGCTATGATTAGGCTAGATAGCTGAACAAGACATTTGAGTACTAGTAGCGGCATTTAGACTTGCACGCTTTCTGAATGACTATTTTTTGGGTATGGGGCTGTACCATTGCTGTTTTAGAAACTGCCCTCTTTTTCTACTTTTTACTGTTTTTGTATTTTCTGCTTTTTTCACTTTTTCTTCAAACAAACTACAACTGAAAAGGTGCTCACAAGGCTGAGCTTATTTTCCAATGTTGTCTATCTATCCTAATCTAATCTATACACAATAGACATTTGTTTGGTGAACTCTGTTTTCCAATGCAACCAGTCAAGTAGATGATTACATGGGTGATTCTGGTTTAGTTCTTTCATGATGCTGAAGTAATGAAAAGACCACTCCCATTTGGTTTGTTTTCAGAAAGTAGTGCTTAAGTTTTTTCTCATTCTTGGTAGCAACTTGTTTATGACAGAACCCAATACTCCTTCAGATTTCTTAAGGAAAACAACAAATGGATCTCGGAATAATACCTGATCTAGAGGATTTGATAGATAGGCTTTATTCAAGACTACTCTTTCTTCTACTTGGCTATAATTGGGATTCTCCTGGTAAAGCAACTCTTCCCCTTGCTCATGATCACTTGAACTATCAGACTCATCATATATTGCAGTGTAGTTCTCTTGCCAAGCTGATGTGTTTTGAAAGGGCGGGCTGAAAACTGTGTGAAGGTCATCAGGTTGATGAACAGGGATACACTTTGATAGTATATTATCTTGAAAGGATAGTGTGACAACTCTCATGTGTTTCTTAATCTCTATTTCTTTATCTGCAATTTGTAACTCAATGGAACTGGGTGGCTGCAAATATGGAGTTAAGGAAGATTCTATGTCCAAAATGACTTCCTCAACCATTTCAGACAAAGGATTCTCATTTACAATATGCTCAAGAATTTCACCATCTTCCTCAACCTCATCATCAAAGCTGAAAAACTGTTGATTTCCAATTATGTGAATGTTATCTCTGATGGACTGAAGTGAAGTAGAGAAAAGAGTCCGAGACTCTTCACTTACTTCTGAACTTTCAAGGCTCTTCTCATCAGTGTCATAGATGACCTGTAATGGCTGCTCACTTTTCTCAAGTTTATGAAATTGAGCTTTCTCCTGAAAATCAAAAACTAAGTCTTCTGCAAAGTTAGCTTCTGTTTGGAAATCATAATCATCAACATATTGATCAAACATTGGGGAATCATTAACATAAGTAATGTCACCAAGCATGTATATTGGACTATCATATTTCTTTTCTTCAACTTGATTTACAAATCTATTTTCTGACTTATGATATGCAGGATTAACAAGAAAAAGATCAGAAAAGTTTTGGTTAAATGAAGTTTCAGAGGTTGTGTGCATGTTTATAATTTGATCTATTTCCTGTTCAGTTAAAGGAGAAAGTATTTTCTGTTTTCTTTGGATGGGGCAGCAATTTCTTTCCATTTTTTGTGAAATTTGATCTTGTGGCTGAATGTCCTCTTGTATTTTACAAGGAAGGGCAGATGGATTGTTATTTGTTTCAACCTTTTCAAAGAGCTCTTGTGGCTCCTCTCTTATTTTTTGATGGATTTCATCTAGGATCAACTCTTCTTGGTCATCTTGGTGGTTAGCTTGGGTAAGAAAATTATGGACCTCCTCTAAAAAATCCTCAGGATGCCAATTTCCTAAGTTTTCTTCAATGCTTATAAGGTGTTGTATGAGGTTTTCAAAGTTATCACAACAATTTTCAGTCAATGATAGAGATGGACAATGCCCTATATAGAGTTTACAAAATAATTTGTGGAAATCCTTCAAAGAAAACAAGGTGCCAAGTTCTAGGCCTTCATACCATTCTCTTGCCTCTTCTTCTAATGTACCCATGAACATTTTCATGAGGCAGTCCTCATGCCATTCAACCTTTAACTTCCACACATGTATATGAAAATTGATGAGGTGTAAAAATGGGTCGTCAACATTTTCATTTCGAAAGAGAGGTAGGTTTTTAGTCCAATCTACGTCTGTAGGCATTTTGTGTGGGAATCCAGGGATATGTTCTCTGCTCATCGGAGCATATCTCCTTTGTGTCCTCAGGTGGAGGATTTTAACTATGTTGTCCTCCATCAGCATGATTGGGATTGCTTAATGCATCCTTAGGAGACTTTATAAGGACTAGTGGGGAAATAGGCCTACTGAAGGCTAGTGGAGTCGCCAGGTGGATTTCTATGAGAAATATAGTCCACCACCAACACTATCAAAGATACTTTGGGGAAAATTTTAAAACAAACTTTGAGATGGAATTTTGCAAAGAAGAGTGATTCACTTGGTTTCAACAGTTTGCTAGGCTGTATGGTCAAGCTAATGGTTCTCTTGGCAAGAAGGTTTCTGCTTATCTCCTATGTTTAGGTGAGGTTTTTCCGAATCACTGAGTTATACTTAGTTTGTCACTGATTACAGAGTTTTCACCCTAATTTTTTCAGTTTTTGGAAGGATGAGTTAGCAGAAAGTTATGGTTTATGAATTTTTGGTATTTTTTTTTTTTTAGGCCTACTGGAGGCTAGTGGAGTCGCCAGGTGGAACTTGGTTGTTTTTGAAAAGATGTAGCTATGGTCCACCACCAGTAACTAGGGAAAAAGCCAATCTAGGAATGTTTTTGGTGTTTTTCTAAGTTTTTATGTGTAGCCTATGGTTTGTCTAAAGTATTCTAAACTTGTTTCGACACTTTGCTAGGGTGGCAATAACAAAAAGAGTTTACTCTAAATGATCTTATGGACTGCTTGCTTGTTTAAGTATCTAAAGGACTAAAGAGTCTATAAGAGTTTGCTAGACTGTCATGTACTTAGTGTCCCACCATCTCCCGCTATGTTAGTGAGTGATGGGATAGGTTGATCGGATATTAACCTAGAGTTCGGTAAAATAGTAAGGCCTACTGGAGGCTAGTGGAGTTGCCAGGTGGATTTTTAGTTGTTTTGAGGTATATGTGTATGGTCCACCACCAATACTATCAAAAACCAATCTAAGGGATTTTTTGTGGTTTTTTCTGATTTTTATGTGCAGCCTAGTATGTAAGAGTGTTATAAACCTGATTCATCACTTTGCTAAGATGGTGAAACAAAGATTTTACTCTAAATGATTCTAAAGGCTGATGGTATGAGTTTAGTGTTGAAGGACTAAAGATTCTATAAGAGTTTGCTAGACTGTCATGTACTCAGTAAGTCCCACCGTGATCGCCATTATGTTAGTGAGTGGTGGGATAAGTCAATCAGATGGTATTCTTAAAGGTCTCTGGAAAGTTTAGGGAAACTAAGTTTTTTTATTACTCAGCGTCCCACCATGATCGCCATTATGTTAGGGTCCCGTGATTTGGCTGATTGGTAAGCCAAATGACAGTGTAACATCAAACCAAGCTTTGGAGCCCAAGGACCTAGCCTTCTTAGACTCTGAGAGGGCTCTCTCTATATGTGTAAGGGATATCTGTGTGTTTTCTTATTGTGTTCTGATTTTAGGCTAGTTATCAAGTAAGTTTTTTTGGTTTTGGTTTTTTAAGTTGTGAGGGATGAAACTGATCAAAGATATAAGATAGGTAAAAAGATGTCAGATCAACTGGGCTATGGGGTCGAAAAGGTCAGGAAAGCTATAAGATGGTGATACAAGGTTGTTGAAGGGCCGATTTGATTCAAGGTAGAAAGGATCTTTGGGAAAAATGGAGTAAATGGACATCAAGTTTGTGAACAACAAAGAGTTTCAAGCATAACTAGTTCGATAGATAACATAAACATGGTAGGGAAAACCATTAATCATGCAAAATGTAACTATAAGCTAATCAATACATAGAAATAAACATTCAAGCCATGCATAGAGGTATATGGCCCTCTAACTTTGGGAAATGACTATCAGACTTTGGGGAAAACACTTGGGGCAGACAAACAACAACTTTACTGTGCGGAACGCCTAAACACGGTACTTCAAGTTGTCAGGTCAAGTTGTTGGGAACTTTGAAAAACAGATTCGCATAGCTTTAGACAAAGGGCTAGATCGGAACTAGGCCTCCTTGGTTCAACAAAATGATAATCTAAATCAGTCAAAGAGAAATTTCATGGATGGAGCTATAACTAGCCATAGGTAAGCAAGGCATACCGTAAATCATACTTAGCATGTATAAAAACATGAATGAAACAAGCAACAATATCCTAAATTATTAAAGAGCAGTCAAGAATTCTTTAATGTTACTTAGGAAGAAGAAAACAAAGAAGCTATGAAAGAAACGGGAGTAGAGGGGGTGCTATTCATGAGCCTTATCCAGAATTTTGTTCTCTCTTGATCTATAGCAAACAGAAACACAATGTTCATAGATGACAAAAACTAGAAGACAAAAACAAAGCAAGAGACACTATACCATTCTACCAAGTCATGGAATCCAACAACAATCCTTCTTCATTCATCCAAGAGCATCCAAGAGGAAATCCAAAAGCATAAGACAAGTATTTCTTCCAAAGCTTATATCACCATATATTTCTTCTCTTCTCAAGTTCAACCTTGTTTTACAATGAAAGCCTTTGGAATATATAGGCTTAAGTGAGGAAAACCTCATGGTTCAACTTGCCATCCTATTGGCCTAATCAAAATATCTAATCTTGTGTTTGAGGCTTTTCAAAGCCCAAGGCACAAAATATCTCATAAAATATCTAGAAAATGCTAAAAATTGAAAAATAATTGACTTTTCATCATTTTTCATGTGCAAAAATAGCTAAACGCACATTTGGAAAAAGAAATTTTTGAAGGTTCAAAAATTACAAAAATATTCAAATTTTATATCAGCGAAAGGTCCCCCGACTTTCCGGCAACATTTGGCAGCCTTTCTGATGTTGAAACGAGGCTCATGATAGCTCGTTGGAAATATCTGAGTGTCTACTTTCTGGAACAACTAAAATTTTCCCAATCCGATGCCTGGAAGTCCTCCAAAACTGCACCTGTGTGTAAAAAACCAAAAAATTACAGTCTGTTGATAGACCGGGCAGAGTGTGCAAAAAGCGAGCATTTTTCGCCATTTTGAGGGGGAAAATGATCTCCAAATGTCCTGAAAATCGTTGAGGGTGTGCTCTTGAAATTATGGCATCCAATGATTCCATTTTCCTCCTTTGAAGAATCCCCAAAATGAAATGGCGAATTTCATGAGTTTTGACAAAAAACTCAAAAATGCCAAAAAACCAAAACATGTCAAAATGCGCCCAAAATTGGTTAATATGACCCTCAAGGGTCCCTATCAACATGCTCTGAAATTGAACCCAAAATGTCAAGTCCTGATGTGTCTTTCTTCACTTTCTGTGTCAGGCGCTTTCCTTTAGCCTTCCTTGAGCCTTTCTTGGTTTTCTCCCTTGTTGTATTGGCATTCTTAGCTTTGGTGAAGAAGTTGTGGTCCCTGGCCTAGGAGAGGCATTTAACACATGCTCTGGAGAATGTCCTTCATGATCTTTATGCTGCTATTTTGTCTCATAAGGCTGCCCCTTTTCCTATCCTTTTCCATCACTGCTATGCTGCTCCTGTTGTCATGCCTGGGAGGCATCTTGTTCTAGATGCTCTCTGCAAAACTCAAACTGCCTCAAAGTTTTTGAAATTTGTTTTTAAACAAACTCTGTCTTAGCCTATCAACTGACTTATTGGATCAAGCAACAATGGTTTCAAATGTAGTGTGAACTTCCCTTCTTTGATATAAGACCCCTGTTCCTTCAGACCTGCCTTTCCCCTTGGCATGCAACTCAACAAATAAACTTCAAGAACAAAAACACAGCTAATCAGGATACATAATCAAAATGATTCTTTTCTGTGTTTTGTGGTAAGGGTACCCTACCCTTTGATGTTTTGAGGACATAAGACACCCTTGTCTTTTTATAGGAAAGGCAAAACACAGTCTTTTTAGTTTCAAGACCCTTTTCTTCTTTGTAAGCCACTTAAACAATAGATTCAGCAGTATGAAGATAGTCAGTTGCAAAGGAATTTACACAGTCCAAAGTCACTGTGTAATAGGATAAGAGAATAGAATTTTTTTTTTTTTTTGATGTAGTCATAAAAATCCTGTAGTACTCAATCGCAAAAAACTCCTCCTTAAACAAAATACTTCCCTCCCTTTGCTTTACTGCTTCTCATACTAGTTTGGCCCACACACCCTCCAACTGTAAATGGTAGCCTTCTTACTGATTCTGCCTTATGGAACTGAAAGGCACAATACTGCTTTTTTCCCTTTAATATACAGGGATATTTTTGGAAGGCCACAAGTGTTTATCTAATGATCATTGTGTTAGACAAGTGACCCATTGTTCTCATCCTAAAAACACCTTATCTTTTCTTTTTGTTTTCAAAAATGCACATAGCTGACAGATTTTGACATTGTTTCATCACAGTTTTGAGGGCAATTGCAATGGCTATTCATACTAGTGCAAATTCAACCCTTTTTGATGTTTTACTTCTGGTCTCATTTCCACAGCAAAATCTCATTTTTACATAAAACTCAAACTATGATTTTTAACCCCTTCCATCACTTAGTAATTTTGAAAAACCAAGGGAGGCATACATCAATACCTCTAAAATTTGATGAAAAGCTTCTTGAGGAGTTTGAGTAGCTTTTACAAGTGGTTTGGAGGCGTTAGAACCATTGAAAGATGCGCGGCATGTTTTTGAGGAAGAGCGTCGCGCATAAGTTGGTCTCGGGTCACTGTCAGGTCAACAGGACCAACGCGCATAGGCGCGCCGCGCCATGGTTATAGCCCTTTGTAAAAAAAAATCCAGGCGTGCCGCACAACCCTTTGACCCCAAAAAACTCTGTTTTTCGTTTCACACTTCTTTCTCTGGTCTAGGGAAACAACAAAAGGAGTTTGTTTTGTGTTTAGAGGGATTCAAAGAGGGCTTGTAATGGTCCTCATCCTCTTTTGAAAAGGAACAAGTCAAAGTTTCCTTTGTATTTGATTTGTGAGGGTTTTCGGAAGAAAGGTTTGAAAATTCCCCCTTTTTAAACAAGACTTGAAAACCTTTATCTTCTAAGACATAACCTGATACTCTTTGTCCTGATGAATGCCATAGTAGAAATGAGAAGCTTTTTATGAGCTTGATCCCTTCTTGAAATAACACAACCCTTTGAGGATTTAGAACTTTTATGGTTTCTCACTTAAGGAAAAGATCTGCCCTTTGATTATCTTTGACATATTTTTCATAGGGAAGGGGCCTTCCCTTTTTGACAGTGGCATGCTCACGTGCTTTGACTGGGTTCCAAGACCTGAAAACATGTCATGATCTCTTGCAACTTTACGAATTTGTAAACCTATCTGTAATGCCCTTTCTGCTGAAGAAGAAACTTAACTGCCATTTCAAAACCCCTTTTTATCCTTTTGACTATATGTTTTCACAACCTTTTTCGAATGATGATAAACCTATCAGTTTATAGGTTTTTCTTTGTGCTTCAAAGGTAATGAAAACTTCTGCAGACTATTTTTTAGAACTTACTTCTTTACCTCTATTCAAAATATAACAGCAGAGTGCCTTTGACTTATTCTTATAAGGGACTTGCCTATATTTTCTTTGAAGGTTTCTCCAGAAACTGAAAACATGCTAGGGTCTTTCTTGCACTTATGAACCTCTATGTTCAGTTGTATACTTTTCTTGGGAAGAACTAAACTCAGATTTCCCTCTATTCACTATGATAAATAACTTGAAAGACATTCCTTTATGCATCAGGAAACTAAGAACCCTTTGAAACATAATCATCATCAGTTATTTTTCCTGTGTAGTGACCTATCTCATCAACCACTCTTTAGTTTTGTTTTGTTTGAGCTACAGACTGTCTTTGAAAGAAATCCTGTTAGGAGACAAGCTTGACCCCTTGGATTGCAGTGGTACCTCTGCTTTCCTTTTGGTCTCCTTACAATACTTCTTTGTTTCAACTATCCCTTACTGTCCCTGTTACTCATCTTTGATCAATCAAACTTGAAAACAGTCAATGCCCTGGCCCTCTGCTTATGAATGAAGGAGGCCTTTCAAAAACCCTATGCTTATGGATGAAGGAGGTTCTTTGTCATGTCATATCACCAGCCTCTTGACAGTGTTGCTTTTTCTTCTGCTATCCTTTTAGGCTGTGAATGAGGTCGCAAGAGTTTGATGAATAACTCTTGGCCCTGTAGAAAACATCTCAGGCTCAGGATCACATTGAGAAGCAGTTGTCTTCTCATGTGGCGCTAAAATTGTCTTCTGAGATGCTGGTATGTTTCCTGTCATTGAAAGTTCCATCAAACACTGTAAAACACCTAAAATCAGCTTGAGATTATGGTCTATGTATCGCTGAGACTTAAGGGTGTATTAGTGGCGTGACTTAGGGCTATGACCAACTTTATTAGTAGAGTGGGAGGTCTGTAATGACTGGTCTACAGCAGATGGAGGTTTTTGGCTCTTAGATAGTTTGCCAAGGGTGAAATGCCTTAAAGCGCCACTTCCTAACTTAGGGGAGGTCCTTTGAACATATTTGGATTGTCTCTTTAGAGCTGATGGGCAGAATAGTATGGCTGAGGCTAGGTAGGATTTGATAATGGGGTTTCAGATCGTCATGGGCGGACTGAGAGGTAAGATGGAAAAAAGCTTATGGGTGTTTTTCCAGCTGGAAAATATGACAAATTTTGGATCAGCTGTTGGAAAAATTGGCTGTTAGAACTATTCATCACCAACAAGTGAAAAATACTGATGACTAATAGGACCATGGGACTCATAAGAGATTTGATGAAACAAAAAGAGGAAGAGGCTGCCCTTTTCCAATCTTTTCCTCTTACTACTTTATTCACCCAAGAGATAGAAAAAAATAGAGAAGAATGGCTTGAAAGGGTGAATGAACACTTGGAAAAGAATTTGGAAAAGACCAATAGAGATTTGGACCTTCAAAGAAAAATGACCAGGCACTATAAGAAGCTTAATCAATTCGCCCGACGGAAATTGAAGGCTACACAAGAAAAGCTCAAGGAGGCTCAAAAGAGGCGCCTGGCATCAAAAGTGAAGAAAGGCATATCAAGGCTTTAAATTTTGGCGTCTACTTCTCTGCATGCTTCTGAAAACCCATGAGGGTCATGCTCACCAAAATTGGGCATAATTCGACAAGTTTTGGTTTTTTAACATTTTTGGGCTTTTTGCTAAAAATCATGGGCATCACCATTTTTGTTTGAAGCATCCTCAAAGGATGAAAATGGTATCATTGGATGCCATAATTTCAAGGTCATCTACTCACTGAATTTCAGATCAATTGAAGATGATTTGGTCCCCCAAAGTGGCAAAAAACAGTCACTTTTTCAACACTCTGCCCCGCATATCAAAAAAGTCTAATTTCTGGGTTTTTCCACACAGGTCATATTTTCATAGGCTTCCAGTGATCATTTTTGGAAAAAAAAATAATTTTCAGAAACTAGACATCCAGGAATTTCCAACAAGCCATCACAGGCCTCGTTTAGACATCGGGAAGGCCTCCAAAAGTTGCCTACAAGACAAGGGATTTTCTGCTGATATATTTCTGAAGTATTTTTGTAAAAAATGCAATTTTCTGAAGTGGCTTTTCCTAATGTGCGTTTAGCCTTTTTTGGCCATTGTTAGTTGGGAAAAGTCAATTTAATTTCCTTTTTTATCATTTTTAGGATATTTTTATAGATATTTTGCGCATTGGGCTTTGCAAAGCCTCAAGGACAAAATCAGATATTTTTGATGGGCCAATGAGCTTGCTAGTTGCACTAGGAGGTTCTCCTTCATCTTGGCCTATATATTCCAAGAGACTTCATTGTAAACAAGGCTAAACTTGATGATATAGAGAAATATATGGTTATACAAGCTTGGAAGAAATACTTGTGTCATGGATTGGATAGTTTCTTGAATGTTTTTGGATGATGAAAGATGACTGTTGTTGGATTCCTTGACTTGGTAAAATGGTATAGTGTCCCTCTCTATTATGTTTCTTAGTTTTCATACATATTTCATGCTCTTTCTTGCTATAAGACAGTAGAGAATATATTTGAGACATTCCCTTGGAGGTACCTCATATTTCCTGTTTCATTATAGCTTCTATGTTTTCTTCCTGCTTAGTCATATCAAAGAATTCTTAATTGCTATTTGATCACTGAAGAAATTGTTTGCTTGTTTCATTTATGGTTGTTATGCATGCTAAGTATGATTCATGGTATGCCCTGCTTACTCATGGCTAGTCAAAGCTTCCACCTCTGAAACATTTCTTTGAATGTTTGATTGTCCTAGTTGAACCAAGGAGGTCTTGTATCGATCTTGCCCTTTGCCTAAAACTCTGCAATCTTAGTTCAAAGTGCCTGATAGCTCGAAATACTATGTCTAGGAGCTTCCTCTTAGTAGCTTGAGTTATTTTTTTTTCTTAATTGTCTTTCCCCAAAGTCTAATAGCAATTTCCTAAAGTTAGAGAGTCATATATCTCTATGTATTGCTTGAATGTTTATTTCTATGAATTTATCAGTTTGTAGTTACATTTATCATGATTAATGGTTAGCCCTACCATATAAATGTCAGCTATTGAACTATTTATGTTTGAAAGCCTTTTTCCTTCACAAAATTAGTGTCCATCCCACTTCATTTTACCTTAATATCCATTTTAGCTTGATCAAATCGGCCCTTCAACATACCTTGTATCACCACCTGAGGCTTTCTAGACCTTTTTGACCCCATAGCCCAATTGATCTGACATTGTTTTTATCTATCTTAGTCTTTGATCAGTTCCTCCCTCAAAAACCTAAAAGCAAAAACAAAAACCTACTTCACAACTAGCCTAAAATTAGAAACATAAGAAGCAAAATACATAGATATCCCTTACACAAATAGAGAGAGCCCTCTCTGAGTCCAGGAAGGCTAGGTCCTTGGGCTTCAAAGATTGGTTTGATGTTACCCTGTCACTTAGCTTTCCAATCAGCCAAATCACAGGACCCTAACACTTTAGAGGTCCCTGGTCGTGGGGCATCAGTCAAGATATCGTATAACGTGCCAGACTGAGAGTACACTAAATCGAGGTGCTGGGCACGAGCAATGGCTTATTCATCGGTTACACATGCCCCCATAGAAATGTCTTGTGAAATCTTGTTGACAAAGGAGGTAGTGAACTAGTGGGTTAGAAGCTAATCAGGAATGTCAAACTTGATTAGACGATGAAGATGTCTCCACTCGTGAATATGATATGAAATATGAGTGGATTTATTCTATTTCAGAGATGTCAAGAGATACGTCCCAGCCTCATACGAACCAGTAACTGAAAATGCGTCAAGAATGCCATGGCTAGAGTATTAAAATATTGAAAAATACCACGGGGTAGCTTTATATACCATTTAGCAGTAGCACCGGTGAGAGTGCGCTGGAAAAGACGTAGACGAATCAAGTCTTCTATCCAAGAATTTGAAGAACACCATAAGTGGTATGTCATGACATGTGCTTGGGGGTCTTCACCAGATTTACCCTCAAACTTAGGACAGTCACCAGGAACCTTCGTCGGAACTGGAGGCCAATATGGATTATGAAAAATTGGATCATTGGTCAGTTTGGATACGTTCGGTAATTCCAACGTGGTGAAAAAATGCAATTGAGGGTTAAAAGGCATGCCAGGTCCTCGATAAGGACTTGTACCTGTACTTCAGCCTGGTTGAGTATAACTATGCCCCCATTGGTTCTGTCCCAAAGGATTCTGACCATAGGGGGTATAAGTCGTATTGGGTTGATATGGCGACTGAAAACCAGGATACGTGGTTGATAACCAGGGTACTGATTCTGATTATATGTGGGCCTCATTTGAGCAGTGTACGAATTTGACTGCGGAGTATAAGTATAGCCTGGATGTTGAAGGTAATAACCAAAACCTTAGGGTGGGTTGTAAACTGGTCGAGAATGAACTTGAAGGTAATAGCCACCCTAGGGTCGAACGGGCTGCTGGTAAGTGGGACCCTGCTAAGTCTGATAAGTTAGGCGCAAAGGTGGATTTGGCTATGGCATGGAATAGATCGGTTGTTGAGCAGGGTTAACAGGTTGTGCAGGTTGTCCTGTTTGAACAGGTTGACTTGGCTGTGCAGGTTGCCCTGGTTGAACAGGTTGACCTGGCTGAATAGGTTGTCCTGGTTGAATAGGTTGACCCAGTTGATGAAGGACACCAGGCTGCCCCGGTTGAGCAGGTTGGCCTGATGGCAGGAGAGGGCCAGGTTGTGCCTAAAAACCAGGTTGACCTGTGATAAGACCATAAGATGGCCCTGACTGTGCAACATTTTGACCAATTGGAAAATGAGGTTGCTAAGGTTGCACCAATGGTTGAGAAGGATGGGTTTGTCCCCCAGAACCATACAAAAGTCAAGGTTGACACCCTGGTTTCCCTGCCAGTCCTTGAGGTTGCCCTGGTTGGACCATAGGGTGAGGCTGTAGAGGTTGACCTTGAGGATTGTAAGACTGCCCTCGCGAACCATAAAATAATCCCTGCTGGACCAAAGGTTGTCCCTGTAAGGGTTGTCCTTGCGGTTCGTACGCATAACCTGGCTGGGCCGAAGGTTTTCCTTGGAAGGGTTGTCCTTGTGGGCTAGAAGCATATCCTTGCTGAAAAAAAGGCTGTCCCAGAAGGTTTTTCCCTTGTTGATTAGAAGGTTGCCCAGGTTGGGTAGACATAAAACGTTAATATACTGATAAGCCTCATGAGCAGGAAAATGAAGGGGGTTTCCTTGCTCATCATATTGATATGGAAATACATAAATCGGGGCACCATATACTCCATAATGGGAAAATTAAGGACGATTAAGGTCTTGAGAGGACTGACCAACCTTGGAGTTCGACGGCTGTAAAGACAACCGATACTCATTGGGAGAAATATTATCAGGAATGGTAGAAGCTATATAAATGTCTTCAGGAACTGACGAGGTCCTAGTTGAGTGAGTAGTGACAACAGGCGTAGATGCAACCACGCAGACAGTAGGTCTAACAGGTGCTGATGTGACAAAAGGAGATGTCGTGAGAGGTGTCGATGGCGACATCCCTAACGAGGGAATAGTCGGATTCGTGGATGGAGTTGATATTCCCATAGAGGCAATAGCGGCCATGACCTGACTTAAAGACCTATATCCAGCTGGGAGCGTTGAACCAGGTGAAGACATAACAGAAGGTTCAGGGATGGCTTCGAGAAAAAGCTGGTAATATTCACCAGAAGTAGTAATTTCCTCAGTAGGAGAAGGACTGGATGAGTCCATATCTGACCCTGCCATGAGATCTTCTAAAAGATGACAGGGACTAAGAGGTATGACAGTAGCCAAAAAGGGTGATCCCGATGTAAGAGGAGGGAAGTGTTCCCCTACTCCAAATCCAAACCAAGCATTGGACAAGGGCCAATTGAAATCAACTGGTCCTCCAAAGGGAAGTTCAAATATAACCGGTCCCTCGTCGGGAAACTCAAATACAACGGGTTGCTGATACTCAGTAGAGGACTGAGAGACCTATGATGAATCATATGTATAAATACTACCAGTAGACGAAACTGATGGTTCCACCACTGTGACTATAGCAAAAAAGAGGAAGAGATCACAAAACAAAAATGCACGGGCAAAAACCAAGGCAAACAAAAACAGGCCGAAAAAAATCAATCTCTAAATGGGCGTGTGATCGTAGGTGATTAATTTTACCACATTGAAACTGGAAATTTTATTGTTTCATGTTTTAAGAGTCTAGAAATGAGTAAAATATGACTCTATCACTTTTGGTTTGGAAACAAGCGTGAAAGGACAAGCGCTTGATGATCTTTTCAAATTTAGTGAGTCAGTAAAGATCAAAATTACTGCTCTAGTAATCTAGGTAAATGGGCGTACCAGATATCCATGAACTGCCATATACACCTTGGTAAAATTGAAAAAGAAATCAACCAAGGACTTAACGTACATGCAGGTAATCTCCCCGAATGCTGTGTCCGGTGTATCACGAGTAAAAGGCGGCAGACTCGGCTTCCTACAGATAAAGGATTGCAACCTAATGGGGTCTCCCTTTATATACACGACGGTATGGGGAGCACAAGTCCGTACTAGCACTGTCTGTAGCCAGATGGAAAGCGACAACTGCTAGGCTTAAAGACGTCAGAACACGTCTCTACCTTAGACTACTAGATGTTTCGTTAGTGTTTCAATGTTTCCTTAGGTTAATTTAGTAAATTTTAAAGTTGATCTTCAATTTACATTTCAATTTCAAGGCCCTATCGAATGTTGGATCTCGTATAACCTCTAAATGTAAACTACATGCCACAAAATATCATTTTGTTCAATGAAGAGCTATCTACGGGAGAGTTGAGAGCTTTTCAAATGACAACAAAATGAAGACACAAAAACATCCACTATTGTTTCCAATAAAAGCTAATGAAACTAGAAAACTTCTCTCTAGATTTATATACACGAGCAATGCGAAAGAGCTTTCAATTTTCACTAAGCCAATCAAAATGAACTAAAAATTGTTTTTGTATTTTTCAATATATTAGAGCAAATGCACTAAATGAATGAAAAACTAATGAAAACACCAATTCGAGAAATGACAGAGAGAGAGATGAAACAAACAAGTTCACTCAATTCAAACGCACATAATCAAGACTCAAACCGATGACGAAATCCCTCAAAGCGAAGAAGAATCTTGAAAGAGACTCAAACAAACCATGTAATCTAGGCTTGGAGTAACACAAAGCGAAATCGAACGAAAGAAAGGACAATCACTCAATTAACGCAATGATCCAATGGGATTGAACAAGACGAATGTAGAGAAGAAAAAACAAAATTGAATGGGCAAGCAAGGACCCAAAACTCCCACAGGAGGCTGAGCACATGAAGCACCTAGAAACCCTAGGGCTATAATGCAAAACTGATATAAAAAGGCCAACAACCAGAGGATAGGGGCTAAACATAGTCAAAAATGACTTCAAAGCACTCAAGCAATCATAAAAATGACACCAGGACCAAAACTCAAGCTCAGAGAGCCCAAAAGCAAGAAAACCCTAACACCAAGCAGAGTTGGCGTCCCTGTTTGGCTGTCATATTCGCCAAAAAGGCATTGGCACGGGGGCTTAACTAGTAACAAGTGCCAGCTGGCACGACTGTCAGGGGAAAAACCACGCCAATCAAGTTTACCCTAGAAAAATGATGAAAATGGACAAACAGAGACTGGATCTAGTCTTCTGGGGGCTAAACAGGGGTTTAACACCAAGCAAGGCGAACCAGAAAAGAAAATAAATCAATCAAAAGCCATAAAACAACCCAAAGGAGGAAGGACAAACTCCCACTGATTCCACAGCGAAGTCGCCAAATTGTTGAGGAGGTAAATCCCCTCTGCGGACAGAGGTGATGCCACTAGCCCTAGAGTGGGTCTAGCAACAATCAAATCATGCAATGACGTTGGTTCCTAGTTACAAGAAAGACAAAGATCGCGATAAGTAGCCTACCTCGAATCCCACGCTGTTGTTTTCGATGAAGAAGCGGTGTTCCTCGTCCCTAGCTTGACAGATCACAATCCTTCCGTTTGCTCTATCTAGACACCTGTACACATGCAGAGAAACGATGAAATACAATGTAATACTTAAAGCATGTAACTATACATCAGTCAGAGAGGATATAATTCATTGCATTTCATAAAAGAGTAAACACATGAATGGAACCGAAATCAGAGTCGCTTATATTAAAGATGACAAAAAGGGAGATTACAACCAAATGCTCTGACGCTATGATCTTCCTTTGGTCGGGCTTACAGCGGAGCACATCTCAACGAAGCCTGTCGAGAATATGGACAAAGCTCTCTCTCTTACGGGGTTCTTCTCGGCTCTGCTCTCAATAGTTTCCCAGCTATAGTTTTCCTCCCACAAGTTTAGCTAGCTTGCAAATGGAGAGGGCAAGATTTTGTAGATGGAGGAAGGGAAGTTGGGATCCCTATAATCATGGGATAGGTCCTATCTCTTAGGAAGGTTCCATGAGAGGTGGAAAACCACTTCCTATACATGGAGATCCGGAGCCAAACCACTCAACTTCTTTTGATGATTCATTTTGGAGTTTGTTAGAATCAAACTTTCACCATTTATTTTTAAAAACATTCCTTTAATAAGCTTGGCGCGTGTGAAACATAGGGATAGAGCGCTAGTTGGCACGCCCTCTAGTGTGGATTTCTCCCATTGGCGCAAGGGATGAACCGGCTAGTTGCACCAAGGCTAAAACATCTATTTTTAGGGTTTTTTAGAGGAAATGTTCTTCAGGAGAATGTTTTTCCTTATGTAGGAGGATGCCATGAAGGTGTTTTCAGGAAATTTTACTGTTCACAGGTCACGGGAATAGTCCTCC
Organism: Pinus albicaulis; assembly: GCA_034641835.2. Classification (NCBI taxonomy): domain Eukaryota; kingdom Viridiplantae; phylum Streptophyta; class Pinopsida; order Pinales; family Pinaceae; genus Pinus; species Pinus albicaulis. The sequence continues at coordinate 1,670,765,408 of CM076581.1, forward strand.
AATGTACGGGACAAGGGATTGCACGGATGGTGAAAAAATACTATGTAACACCCCCTCTCTTCCAGTTGATCCATAAAAGTGAAAAAGCCACCAGCCTTCTGCCATTTATTCAATGATTTCCTGACTTTAAGCTTGTTGATTTTCAACCTCCTGAATTTTTGCTTTCCATTCATCTTCTGCTTCATCAGTTAGCTCAGTGAAAATAATTGTTGATCCTAATTCAGTTTCAATAGCATAAATTGGGAAATTCTGAGGTTTATCCTTACTATTTACCATATAATCCATCCTTTTCTCTCTATACAGTCTTCTTTGCTCATCAAAAATAGGAATGGCGGCATATGTTAAGTCCATCTGCATGGTGCCTTTAATTTTTGTTGCCCAAGACCTAGATAGAAGCATGCCAAACTTGGGTGGAATGTTTGCTACCACAATGTCCATTACCACTGTCTTGCAGGGACTTGTGTAAGTGTTGGCATGTGTTGTCCTTGATGGCAACCTACTTGATGAAATAAGACTGTCGGCGATATGATGCAATCTGTTGTCCTTGATGGCAACCTATTTGATGAAGTTGTTCTTGATAGAAACCTGTTTGATGAGTTGCTCAGAAGTAATAGAAGAAATATCTGCAGTAACTGTCAGAGAAATGATGAATATGGTATGTCACAAGGCATACGCGGGTTTGTTAAGGCTAAGTCGCGTATGTATGCAAAAAAGTACATGCCAAGTCGCGTATGCCCTATTGTGCTCTAAATTTATATAACTAGGGGAATTTACCATGGTATTGACCCATTGTATTGAGTGCTTGATTATCTATTTGATCCCGTCTAGGAATACCATCGGAAGTGGTGTGGTTTTGGCTCATGGTATTGATAAAGGCTAAACCTATATAAGGAGAAGAAGATCATTGTGCAAGGGTGTGAAAAATTCTGGGTTTTATTGAATACTTCACTCTGAAGTATATCTGCATGGATGAACTCTGTTCTTTGTTGATAGATCTGAATTAGTGATGCACCTATGAAGAAAATGATGAAGAGGGATCTCTAGATCTGAAATGTATATGTATTTCCTAGATCTATTCATGGAATTTTTAGATCTGAGATGAGGCGAAATACTTTCTGAAGTGAAGGATGAAATCTGAGTTGTTTATCTGATCTGAAGAGCTGCATAGTCCTGAAAAGTTACAGATGTATACGCAGGTTCGCTTCAGTAACAGCGCGTGTATACGCGGATCTGCTTAATGAAAAGCACGTATTGGTAGATAGGGTTTTCTGAAGAATGCACAGAAGTATACGCGGGTTAGTCTGCATGAAAGTGCGTACGTACGCAGGTTCAGTGAAGTAAAAGCGCGTATGGAATCTAGGGTTTGTTGAAATCAAGTTGTTGGTTGATTGGTTGATGATTCAATGAATGAATTGATGGGGTTTTAAGTTTCAGTTTGATGAATGTTGAAATTAAATGTGTGGAGTGGGTCTAGTCTGAAAATATGATGAAAAGTGGCCTACAAGTTGTGTTGTATGGAAGCTGTTGGATCCAGTATGAAAATTGATGAAACGTGGTCCACAATGGTGCTGAGGGTCGAAGCCTTCAGTGAGGGGGTTGTAGCTCCCTTCCAGTGGTAGTCAAACGAGTGGTGGTGTCGTCGAAGAGGCTGGCAACGAGAGTGGCGGGGTTTCTTCCGTGGAGAGACCGGCAAACGAGAGCAAGGAAGCCTTTCCAGGAGAGTGGCCGGTAAACGAGAGAAGGTTGTAGCCTTCGTTGTGTGGAAAGTTCGCATGATGGTATGAGTCTGCACTAGTACATGGTTGTATGATGTTTTCTTTATAATAAAATATTGAAGACTGAGACGATGACATCGGTGGTTTTCTCCCGAATTGGGTTTCCACCTTAAATCCTCGTGTTCATGTGTGTTGCTTATGTGTGGTGATTTATTCTGCTTCATCGCGGTGTTTACTTAATAAACATCTAAGAAGAACATGCAATATTCGTTTTAAGAATTATCAGCATAATGAGATCTCTGTTAATAAGCGAGTTTTATTAAGGATATCCACATGTATACGCGAGTTGGATTCATTAAAGTAGCGTATGGGTTTTAGAGAAAGAAAAAGTAAAAAAAATTCAGTCTGCACTAAATACCGATTCACCCCCTCTCGTATTTTCCCAATCGACGCTCTTGGTTTTAGAGCAGTCCTTGCGTGTTTTTCTGATTGCTTGGAAGGACATTCGCTATAATGTAAAGTCGTATGAGTACTTTTCTAAGGCCACCTTTGCTTAATGGAAGTACCCATATTCTGGAAGATACGAAAAAAAGCATATCTGCAAAGTCTTGGTGCAGAAGTATGGGCAATCGTGGAAGGAGGTTATCAGTATCCGGCAAGTATTCCTATTGATGCAGCAGAAAGGAAGAAATATGAAATCAATGCCAAAGCAATCAATGTCTTATTAGGAAGCATGTCTAAACCAGAATTTGCTAAAGTGATGCAACTAAATTCAGCGAAAGAAATATGGGACAAAATCATTCTGAGCTATGAAGGAGATACAAAGGTAAAAAGTGCAAAACTCCAAACTCTCATAATTGAATATGAAAATTTAAGGATGCATAGTGATGAGAGTATTGCCAGTTTCTTTTTACGTCTAGATGATATTGTAAATCGTATGAGAAGTTTGGGTGAAACCATAACTGATACTACTCTGGTTGAAAAAGTCTTAAGATCTTTGACTTCAAAATTTGAGTCAAAAGTATCTGCTATTGAAGAAAGGCAAGATCTGCAAACTCTTATTGTTGTTCAACTACATGGTATTCTAACTACTTTTTAAATGAGAAAAGAAGGTCCCTCTCAAATCAGAGAAGTTTCCTTTAAGGCATGTGCAAAAGGAAAAGAAAAGGAAGTTGTCAAGGAATCAAGTTACATATCAGAAGAAGAAGAAGAAAATTTTGTGAGAAGACTCCAACCAGGTACTGGAAGATTCAAAGGTAAGCTTCCCTTAAAATGTTTTAATTGTGGAAGAGTTGGTCATTATGGTGCTAAATGTCCTTATGAAGAAAATCATGATAAAGGGAAACAATTTGAAAACGGAAAGAGCTATTATACAAATGAAGATAATGATGAAATGTCAAATGAGGATGAAGAAGATTCTGACCAAGATATGCTAGTGCTCATGGCAAAGAAGAAAAAGAAGAAGGCTACTCAAAGAAAGGAGATATCTCAGAAAACATGTGCAGCAGAAAATGAAGAAGATAAAACAGGTATTGAATGTTGTTCTTGTGATTCACTTTCTTGTGCAAGCAATGGTATGGATCTAGAAGAAGCTCTCAAGATTAAAGTTGAAGATCAACAAATATCATTTAAAGAGAGAGAAGTTATCTACAATGAGATGATCTCTCAAATGAAAGGACAGATAGAAATACTGAATGGTCAGATAGACAAATATCAAAGGTTGTACAATTATGCAACCAAGCGAAATAAAAGACTTGAAGAAGAAATCATCGATATAAATGAAAATCCGAAAAAATCAAATAAGAAGAATGAAGAACTTGAAGCAGAAATCATCTCTCTAAAAGCAGATCTTGAAGCATCAAATAAGAAGAATGAAGAACTTCTACAATCATTTGAAAAAGGACGTGAAGCAGAAATCATCTCGCTCAAAACAGATCTTGAAAAATCAAATAAGAAGAATGAAAAACTTCTGCAAACTTTTGAAGAACAAGAAAATGGGTTGAAGGAAGAGATTTTAAAGATGAATGATCAAGTAGAAGAAGGAAGAAGGATCGCAGAAAGTATGAAGAAGCAATGCCAAAGATTGGAGGTTGAGGTAAATATTTTGAAAGGTAAATTAGAAGAAAAAGATAAACTCTTGAGGTTTCAAGATAGTACTAAGATTCTGGATAATATTCTTAGTAGTCAAAGGTCTCCCTCTATTAAATTTGGTCTTGGTTTTCATGAAACTGTTAAAGGAGAATCTAGTTCTCAAGGAAGTGCTAAAGACTCAAAGGATATCAATGCAAAATATGAAGTGTTGGAAGAAACAAAAGGTCAACCGACAGTCATGAAATCTCAAAAGAAATCATTCCCTCCTAACTATAGAAGTATCAATAATGTTGAATGCTTTAAATATCATAATTATGGGCATGTTGTAGCCAATTGCAGAAGCAGATCATTTCAGTCACATAAAAACAGATTCTACACAGAAAGGTACTCTGGTTTCTTCAAGGGATATTGTTTTTCATGTAACAAGTATGGTCATAAAGCAGTTGATTGCAATAGAAGAAAGAATAGAACAACACATTATGATCCTTATGCTTACTTTTCTGGTCATGCAAGATGTTATGCCTGTAACAAGTATGGACATGTAGAAAAAGAATGCAGGATGAACAGATCTGAGAAATTGGAGAATTTTCAGCACACTAAAAGAAATTTCAAGCAAAGCTGGAAAAAGAAGGAGGACCGGTCAGAAACGTAGGGAATATTGACCCTAATGCAGTCATCCGCTTCTAAAGCTTACTTCTCATAATGACTGCAGGGATGATGTGAGATACATTATATGGATTAGTAATGTATCATCATAGGGGGAGCAATGTATGATGATTTCCATGGCTGGTTTGGTAATTTTGGTTATGTTTATTTCTAACAGTGCATCTGATGTGAAGAAAACAGGTACAGGTGGTACAAATTTAGGGGGAGATGAAGTTGTGGAAATTTTCTATGTCTCACTTTCCATATGTGGGTTTAGTGAACAAAAGCCGCGTATACACGCGAGTTCCTTTGGAGAAAGAAGCGTATGCTTTTCTGTTAAAGAAAACAGTGATTCAGCTCAAGAACATGAGTACAGGTTCAGGGGGAGCATCAGTCTAATTACTAATGATTGCATTGTTGGCATTGTATCTGCTTATTCCTTAGTTCTCATAAATACTTGTTCTCAAATGATGATGACATGATACATGGTTTCTTATGATGAGTTTATGGATGAGCCCTGTTTACTTTTGATGACGAGTATCTGTTGTTTTCACACATGGATAAGATGGAAGTCTTATGATTCAGAAATAAGGATAGATCATGCAGATTTTGTTGATGATGATTTTTTTCACGGTTGAAACCTCTTTCCTACACATGCTACATCATGATAAATCTTGAAGATCTTGGTGATATCGGATCACATGGATGATTGCTTAAAACGTAGTGTCTATTGAAGAAGTTGTTCTGGTATAATGATTCCTCTTGGGACGAATTTGTTGATGCTGCAACAATTCTGAAGGCTTGGTTACTGATGCACTTATGCTAAAAATGTTGGATGACACTTAAAAACATAGCTATATTGTTCTATCTTTCTTCTCTCATATATCCCAAGAAAGCATTCGAATATCTCAGACGGAAGCTGGGAATTGTCTCTGCCATGTACAAGATCAGAACTGCTTAAATTCAGAAGATTAAATTGGATACGCGGGTTTCCTAAAAGACAGTCATGTATATACGCGAGTTTATACAAAGAAAACCGCGTTTGGTTAATTTCTGACAAATTTTACTTGGGGTCATCATTCTTCAGCACAGCTGCAGTGCTATTTGGTATCTCTGATGATGTTTCAACTCTTACATTTCTGTTTCATTCTCTGATATTGGGTGAAGATGCCTTGATTATTGGCTGTTGAAAGTGTTCAGGTTGCACAAGCTAAGGAGGAGTTTTGTTCATATGGAAAGGATGCATTGGATGCACAGTTTCAGGGGGAGCATTAGCCTTGCTGAATGTAATGCATTGTTAGCATTATGATGATCTCTCTCTTGAGGTCTTTTTGGTCTTGGTTATAAAAATTCATATTTGTAATTTGATGAAAAGGTTATGTTGAGACCTATGATGTAAATTGTAATATTCAGCCATGTAAAGGGCTTGTTCAATTTTTTAAACCCACTTGGTTGGGTAGTTGAGTCAAAATGTGTAAACCGACTTGGTTGGGTACTTAAGTCATATATGTAAATCTACTTGGTTGGATCCTTGATGTAAGTATGATTCCTTGGTGATAGGAAAGGTCATAGAGTCATGTACTTCATTGAATATTATGTTGAAGATTCAGCATGAACTTATGGGGAGCATGGTAACTTCAATGCACATCAGATCTACAAAGCTCTTCTTTATACATGTGGAGAAAAACATTGTCTTGGCTTTGATCCACCCTTTGCCCTTGATGTCAAAGGGGGAGAAGTAGCATGGTGTTTGAATAGGGGGAGAAAATCATGATGGTTACATAATGGTTATAATCAATGTATCTATTTGTTGTGGTGATCAAACACCATCATGGTTGCCATCAAGTCCAAAGGGGGAGATTGTTGGCATGTGTTGTCCTTGATGGCAACCTATTTGATGAAGTTGTTCTTGATAGAAACCTATTTGATGAGTTGCCTATGATAAGCAACCTCGTGTTAAATAAGGAAGGATGATGTATCTACAGATCAGCTCAGAAGTAACAAAAGAAATAATTGCAGTAACTTTCAGAGAAATGATGAATATGGTATGTCACAAGGCATACGTGGGTTTTTTAAGGCTAAGTCGCGTATGTACGGGGAAAAGTACGTGCCAAGTCGCGTATGCCCTATTGCGCTCTAAATTTATATAACCAGGGGAATTTACCATGGTATTGACCCATTATATTGAGCACTTGATTATATATTTGATCTCGTCCAGGAATACCATCAGAAGTGGTGTGGTTTTGGCTCATGGTATTGATAAAGGCTAAACCTATATAAGGAGAAGAAGATCATTGTGCAAGGGTGTGCAAAATTCTGGGTTTTAATGAATACTTCACTCTGAATTATATCTGCATGGATGAACTCTGTTCTTTGTTGATAGATCTAAATTAGTGATGCACCTATGAAGAAAATGATGAAGAGGGATCTCTAGATCTGAAATGTATATGTATTTCCTAGATCTTTTCATGGAATGTTTAGATCTGAGATGAGGCAAAATACTTTCTGAAGTGAAGGATGAAATCTGAGTTGTTTATCTGATCTAAAGAACTGCATAGTCCTGAAAAGTTACAGATGTATACGCAGGTTCGCTTCAGTAAAAGCGCGTGTATACGTAGATCTTCTTAATTAAAAGCCTGTATTGGCAGATAGGGTTTTCTAAAGAATGAAAAAAAGTATACGTGGGTTATTCTGCATGAAAGCGCGTACGTACGCAGGTTCAGTGAAGTAAAAGCACGTATGGAATCTAGGGTTTGCTGAAATCAAGTTGTTGGTTGATTGGTTGATGATTCAATGAATGAATTGATGGGGTTATAAGTTTCATTTTGATGAATTTTGAGCTTAAATGTGTGGAGTGGGTCCAGTCTGAAAATATGATGAAAAGTGGCCTACAAGTGTTGTATGGAAGCTGTTGGATCTAGTATGAAAATTGATGAAACGTGGTCTGCAATGGTGCTGAGGGTCGAAGCCTTCAGTGAGGGGGTTGTAGCTCCCTTCTAGTGGTAGCTGGTAAATGAGTGTAGGGGGTAGTGGCTCCCTTCCAGGAGAGGCTGGTAAACAAGAGCAGGGGGTAGTGGCTCCCTTCCAGGAGAGGCTGGTAAACGAGAGCAGGGGGTTGTAGCTCCCTTCTAGGAGAGGCTGGTAAACAAGAGAAAGTTGTAGCCTTCTGCAGGTGGGTGCCTGCGTGCTGGTATGAGTCTGCGCTAGTACATGGTTGTATGATGTTTTCTTTATAATAAAATATTGAAGACTGAGTCGACGACAGCGGTGGTTTTCTCTCGAATTGGGTTTCCACCTTAAATCTTGGTGTTCATGTGTGTTGCTTATGTGTGATGATTTATTCTGTTCTTACTGCACATGTTTACTTCTTACTAAACATCTAATGAAGGAATGATGCAATGATCTAAGCTAAGAATTATCAGCATAATGAAATATCTGTTAATACGCGAGTTTTATTAAGGATATCTGCGTGTATACGCGAGTTGGCTTCATTAAAGTAGCATATGGGTTTTAGAGAAAGAAAAGAAGTAAAAGTTTTCAGTCTGCACTAAATACTGATTCACCCCCCCCTCCACCCCTCTCAGTATTTTTCCCAACAGTAAGGCCAACAACAACATATTTTATCAATCCAATACATTGAACTCTTTTTGAATCAAAAGACAACAAATCCTTATATGGCCTAGTGATTTCCAATCCCATCCTCTCCATAATCACCTTAGGCATGAGGTTATGAGAAGCACCTGAATCCAACATGGAATTATGTAATTTCATGTCATGGATACTAAGGCTGACATAGAAAGGAGGTACTTCTTCATTCTGCTCATCTTCCAATCTTGGTTCCAAATAGATGGTATGATGGTGTTCTTGTACATTAAGGATGCCTGCAACTCCTGGTTTTTAATTCAACATTTTTACAATTTTACTTTTGTACTCATTCACCTTAAGAATTTCTCCAAAATGGACTGAGATCTTGATTTTAGAAATCTCATTCTCCAAACTGAAAAAATAAGTAATATTTTCACTCTCTTTGATAGGAGGAGGAGGTGGTGGATCTTTTCTAACCCCAGCTTCTTTAGGGGCATATTTCTTGGGTTGTGTTTTATTTGCAGTAATAGAGACATTTCTGTTTTTGAGGTTGTATTATTTCTGCATCTTAAAGATTGCATGTTGATAACCCTTAAGGCAATCAGATGGTTCCTCACCCTTGTTTACATCATGATCAGACTCATCATGTTTTCTTTAGTCAAAAACATCCCCGACATGTTTTCATCTAGGTAGTGAATGGATTCTTCTGGAATCTCACGCAGATCTTCTTCATCAACTAAATTTTGCTAAAAAGCAGGCCTTAATGGAGGGTCAGGTTGATTTCTTTTTTCCCTTGGTCTACGCTGATTTTGAGGCCTTCTAAATTGTGGATTTCTAAATTGTGGCTCATGTTGTGTAGGAGGTGTAGAATAATTTCCAAGGGCAATCCTATCCATCAGTTTTTCCATTGTTTTCATCATGGAGTCAAATTTGTCATCTGAGATGGAAGGCTTATCTTCTTCTTTCAATTTTGTTTTTTCCCATATTGGAATTTTTAGCTGCTATCATATTTACTTCCACCTTCACAACATCATTTTTCATTTCTACTAGTGAAGGGGATTCTCTTTCTCTGAGTAGGATAGAAAATTCATAGTCAAAAGCCTCAGCATATCGTAGTTGAGCTGCTCCTGGTGGAGGTTTTAGTTGGGCGGGAATGGAATCATAGACTTTATTAAATCCCTTGGAATTTTTTTGGAAAGTTTCATCTACAACTCTTTTCAAACTATTGTACTCAGTGAGGGCCTACATAGGGTTTGTTCTATTTCCCCACTTTCTTAAGAAACTATCCTCAAACTCATTCCAATTATGAAAAATTCTTGGAGCAAGGGCTTTGAACCACTTTCTAACCTCACCAGTAAAACTCTGAGAAAATAGTCTCATTTTGACATCATCATGATCTACCTCCTCCCTGTTTATGAAGTCATTAAACTGGTCTACATGTTTTTCAGTTGTAATCTCTTCATCACCCCCCCAAGTTTTAATCCTAGCAGAATATTTGCTTGGAAGGGAATTAAGGACATTTGGGAGAATAAGAGGGCCATATCTAGCAGGTGCAGCAGCAGGTGGAGGTGGAAAATTTCTATCCATGATGACAGGGACTGTGGTATTTGTAGGAACAATAGTAGTAGAATAAGAACTATTAGGAGGTGGTGTAGTTGGTCTTTGTAGTCCAGTTACAAATTAACTCCAGTCAGGTAAAGGAAAACCATATTTTCTTCTTAGCAATATTTCAAATGGGTCTAATTCCTTCAACTTATCCAAAGATTCCCTCTCTAACAATAACTATTATGTGACTGCCTCCCAAAATTCTTCTTTATCTTTTGGGTCACTAAGGCTGAGGTATCAATACCTCTTATTTACAGGTCCAAAGAAATATTACTCAATTCATTTTCATTTTCAGACCTAAACAAAACTTCCTGAATTTTATCATCAAACTTTTTATCTTCAAGACTTCTTAAAACTTCAGAGGACAAAGCTCTTGAATGTGATGGAGTACCTGATTTTGAAGAGCTACCTTGAATGCCTGTATAAATTGTGTTTGGATTATCCACTATAGCAGGTGGGTTAGGATCTAGATCGCTCCTCGTGTATCTCCTTCTCGAAGCCACCTTTAAGCATGAATTTTTGAAATGGAGTCACCAAGGTAGTTGTAGCCTCGAACAAATTCTAAGCTCCTGCTACCTCCAAGAGTTCAAATTTACTTTTTGCACAAAAAAATTGGGAAATATGTCTTCAGACTCCCAACAGATGCACCAAAATGTTCTCACCAAATTGAACTTGATTGGCTGCTCATCAGACAACTTAGTGCAACTATTTCAAACCACTTCTAATTAAAGATTAGCCTTTTCAGTTTGAGAGGGCTCTCTCAGGGGGGTTTATGATTTTGAATAATGATAGTAGTAGATGGAAAAATCTATAGAAATTGTAACTTGTTTTGTAAGATTGCAGGTTGAAAAATGCAGGCTTGTTACCATTGGGTTTATGTAGTCAACAATCAATATTTTCAGTGACAGTGGTTATTCACATGGAAGATGAGGGAGATAGAGGTTTTTAACAGAGGCAACTCACACACACAACATAGGAAAACACAATCATTTCACCACTAAAGCAAGTCAGAGCATAATATTATGAATTCTGAGTAATTATAGATGAAATCTACTACAAGTGATAAAACATAAGATAAATATCAATAAGATATCAAAAGCCTCATGATAATCGCAGGTCTGGAAAGAAGAATGTCACTTTTGTAGGTTTTAACCCTGAACAGAAATTATCTACACACGAATCTTATAACATAAAATAAACAATAGCGAGAGCATAAAACATAAAACAGATAAAAACAGATATTTTCCCTTGGATCCCAAATCGGGACGACCAGCTTGATTTTTCATTATATTCCTTTTAGTGTTACAACACATATATATACATGTCGAAGCATACATAAAACCCAATCCATAAACCCTGGATTAGAACATAACCGTAGTTCCCTTGACTGGATCTACAAAAATACCAGGGGCCGAAAACCATCGTACCCCAAAACCATGTGCAAAACCATGCACAAAACCATGGACGCAGACTACTCGCCGGAAATTAAGGACCAAAAATTTTCACCGGGGCGCTGCCCCGGACCCCGACAGGGGGGGCTATCGTCCCCCCCACGCGTGCTTAGTCGTGGAAAGAATATAACACATACCCAACAACTTTGTATTACTGATAATGGTAAAAAACATACAAGCAACAATTTGGTGAAAATTTTCTCCAACCCTTTGCTTCTTCGATGTTTTGTCTATAAATATACATTCTTTACAATATGGATGCTCTACTTGGTGTCTATATCCTCAAATTCTCCTACGACACCTTTCATAACTAAAATCAATTACTTACAACAGAAAACTGACATATACCTTTTAAAGAAAACAACTCCTAATAGGACTCTATCTCCTATTTATTACATTCCTTTATCCTATCTGTGAAATAGTTACATTTTGGTTACATAATGAATATTACATGCTCGAAGGACACATGACCAAGTTCACCACCACTTTATATATTTAAAGCACTCCTAGATCTGTGGAACATAACCCTGCCTTTTAGGAATGGATGACCTTAATCTTCAATGTTTTTTTGACTGATGACCTAGTTGCATGGCACTCCCTTTGAGTCATAAATATCTGTTAATGAGGTCTTAGGACATGCTGGAGGTCTCCAGCTGGAAAAAAATGCTTTTAAGATGCTCAAAATCCCTTAACAATTGCTCGCTACAAAAACATGACAATTTCCTATCGAGTTTTAGTAGCGTCAGAAAAAATGGCATTTCTATCAATCCTCTTGACTTCTTGGTTGTTTCAATACCTTAATCATGTCATGACACCTTTTCACCATTAATCTCTCTCCTTCAAACATGCCAAAACTGATTTTAAATGCAAAAAATCACCTACAAGTTTTTTCGTAGTGTATTTCTGGCTTCAAGCCTGAGGTACACTACGAAACTGTGCAAAAAATAAGAAATTGCTCCTTTCCAAATTATCTTCAAAAAATGAACTCCAAATACAAAATTTGGGTTCTCTGCATGTTATGAATCTCCTAAGGCATATTCCATCTCAAATTATTACTCATGTGGTGTTTCCTCCTCATTTACAATCAGTTGACTAATGGGCTCTTCAACCACAGTCATTTTCAATCCTTTCTTTTCCAACTCTTCATGAATCAGATCCAATTGCTCTTGAAGATCTTGCACTTTGTCCTTTAATGCCCTGTTCTTAGATTGCAAGTGTAGGTTTACCTTTTTGATGTGTTTGACTTCTCCCCTTAGTGGATGATTCCACTTTATCAACCTTTCTGTATTGTCTAAGGTCTTTGAGACACTTGTGACTTGATCTTCCCAGATTTTCCTCATTTGTTCAAACTGAACCTTTTCAGCTCTGTGCTTCTTTTCTTCTTTCTTCAAGACTGACATCTCCTTACCTACCTCCTTCAACTGCTCCCTAAGGGTTTCAATTTCTAATTTTTCAATGATTTTCTCTTTACCCTTTCTTTGTTTGATAATCAGTTCTTCTTTTGCAGGTGAAGATAGATCTATGATGCTTGGTGGTTGGGAAGTTTCATTGATCTTCTGAGTATCTTTACTCCTTTCCATGACCTTTCTTGCATGTATGGTCATTGGATTTCTAGGTTGAAACATGAAACCATCATCATCACCTGCAAACTCTAACTTTTTAGCTGTCTTACCTTTCTTCATCTTTCTTCCTCCATCTTCAATGTCTTCAACTTGGACAATGGGAGTTTCTTCAATGTCAATTTCATGCAAGATGTCCTCTAAGTTACTCTTAACCACTGTTTGGCTCCTAGTAACTCTCTTGTTGCTTTTTTTGCTGACTGTTCGCTTCTGTTTTACAATTGTTGTTTTAGGTGTGTCAATCTTCTACAAAGGATTTGCCTCCATGCTCACTGGTTCTAGTGGAGATGATCTATTCCCTTCTTCAACTTCCTCTGCCATTGTTGGTGATGAAATATTTCTAGGTTCTGAGGCTCTCTTAGGAGTGACAACATCAATTTTAGAACCACTCATGAACATAAAGGAAGTCCAATCTCTGTCTAGTCTCTTAAACTCTTCTAACACCAACAACTTAATCAAACCATGGTGAAAGAGAGAAGTTTCATTTCCCTGTTTTTTAATTTACATCTTATTTAACATTTTACCTACACTTATGTATAAATAAAAGGGAAAGTCAAGTGACCTCTTACCCAAAAAATGAAGAAGAACCCTAAGGTGGTGGGAGTAGACCATGTGGAACCTTCCTTCATAGGTAAAATACTTTTGAATGGTCATCAACAGATTTGAATAGTTTTCCTTTGTGAAAATCCTAGGGATAACATTTTTCAGATCAATTTCACTATGCTCTGGTTTGATGAACTCTTTGATATCCTGCATTGTGAACTTGATGCCTTTAAACCATTGTTCCCCTCCTCTAGGGATTGTTGTTGTTGTTTAAATGTTGCCTGGTGTCACTGTAAGGTTCAACATTCCCACTTTTGAAGTTGTTCCTATGAAACTATTATAAAAATCTTTGGAAACATGTAGATGACAACCTTGCAACCTTTGACAAAATTGTAAGCAAACTGTTCTTCTGAAAACCTCCATGACAGTTGGGTATTCATTGAGAAAATTCATATGCATGGGCTCATACCTATGGAAATGACCACCTTTATTTGTTTTCTTCCTTGCATCGATGCGTGCTTTATATCTTCTCAGCCTCGCTTGCTTGATGACACCTGCAACCTTTGAATCTGCCAGCAACCTGCTTGCCTCGATGAAGGAGCTTTCCAGAAATCCAATTACATGAAAAGTTAAAGCGGAGTATGACAAAAAGACTAATTGGGTAAGGTTTTATGGTTTAAATGACAGCTCATGCATTAATCATGACACATGCATGCTAAAAAAGGGTAATGATGACCTCATACATGGCTTTGTACCTTTGAAATAACCATAATAGACTCGAATGACCTCCACCCTAACTCTTCCTATCATGGAATGACACTTCATATAGGGTTTGACAAAACAGGCAAGAAAACAATTTTTCTTAGCGTGATTAGTTTAATTTCTAACAGTTTCACTATGAAACTATTAGGCAGTTTTGTAGCGAAAACTGCTATTTTGCTATATAAAACGCTACGAAAAGTTGAAAAACTAGCTTAAGTGCCCTTTTTGAATTTAAATGCTTAGGGAATGAAAACTGACACCGAATTATGACTGATGGACATGAAATGACCTAAATGGAGGTGGCCTTGAACCTTAGGATAGGTTAAACATGTAAAAAATGAAATTTTGCTATACCAACTTGAAAGGCTTAAGGAGACCTTATCCTTTTGATAAATGAACTATATGACCATGTCAAGTAATTTTCACATTTTATGAGTGATAACACATAGATATCATTATTGGTTCGAAATGCCTCCAAAAATTTTTTTACACCCAATAAACCCTCAGAAATATCTATTATGACACATGAAGAAGAATAAATGCAACATAATATATCAAAATTGTGCCAAACAAGTTCAACATTTTTTTCTCTCAAAAGGAGAAACAAAAAATGAATTGGGAGCCAGGGATGTTGATATGGATGGTTCAAAAGCAAATATAAAAGGATACATGGGAAATTTAAAAGTATACATGGAAGGTTTGCCAAATTTGCTACAAGAAAGGGTTCCTAATAGTGACAAGTTATTCCATGAAACTCATGATGAAAACAAAATGAATGTGAATCATGATTTTAGAGATTCCAACTTTGGGATGAATATCATCCATATTACAAAGATTGATATGAGGAATTTTGATGGAAATGTTCTGGTAACATGGATACTAAATATGGAGCATTTATTTGATCTACACGAGGTACAACACACATAAAATTTACACATTAAATATCTATATTTAGAACCCAATCAGTTTGTGTGGCATCGATGGCTTTGTTCTCGTAAATCACTAGTAACTTGGACAATTTTTACAGAGGAATTTATATCATATTATGAGGATACAAAGATTAACACCTTCTTTATCCAATTGATAAATCTCAAACAAAAGGGTTCAGCTGGGGAGCACATTGAGCAATTGCAAAGATTTAATATCAAGGTAATTGATACTATAGAGGATCATATGATTAATTTCTTCATAGGGACCTTAAAGGCAAATATGCAACATGAGGCTCTCATTTGGGAACATAAGTTATTGGAGAATGCATTAGGGTGGCAAGAAAAGTTGTAAGAAAAATTATGGCAATAAGGAGGTCTACCACTCACAAATATAAAGAAATAAGTGTTTCTACTTCTAGATTCCCACAACCTACAAGGTTGACACCACAAAAACTAGACGAAGAAAGAGAAAAATGATTTTTTCAGATTTGTGATAGAAAATGCACTAAAGGTCATAAGTGTGCTGAGAAGAAATTATTTTACATAGATTGTGAGGAGGAGGAAGAGAATGAACAACTAGGAACCAACCCTAGGGGTATAAAAATAATAAATGAATCCAACCATATCTTTTAACATATTGGAGGGAATTACCACTCCTCAAACTCTCTAGATAAAAGGATATATCAAGAAGAAAAAGGTAATAGTGTTGATTGATTCATTGTAAGATAGCCAAGGATTTGAATTTATTTATATATTCAGCACCAGAGTATTAAGTGATGGTTGAAAATGGAGGAACTATAAATTGCTCAAGGAAGTGTCATAATATCAATCTAACCATGGGGGAGTATGTATTGAATAGTTCAATGATTTCCATTCTAATGGGTGGTGTAGATGTTGTATTAGGAGTCCAATGGCTACAATCTTTGGGGACGATAACTTTTAATTTTCAAGAACTATTTTTGAAAATTTTCTCAAAAGTAAAGGAAATTGAATTAAGAGGTATCTCAGGCAAACATGCGAATATCTAATGGTATGAAAAATATTTTGAAGAAGGGACAATGAGGGGTTATTTCACAATTATGTTCACTAGATGTTAAAACATACAAGTCATCCATTTCTCTAGATCTCAAAAGAGTCTGACAATCATTCCAAGTTATTTGAGACTCTCAAAGGTATCCCACCTATTTGTGGTCATGATCATGCTATTCACTTGATTCTAGGAAGTATTACTCCAAACATGAGACCTTACAGATATCCCTATGCCCAAAAGAGTGGAATTGAACATATGGTTGCAAAAATGATAGAGGTAGGTATAATTCAACCTAGCCAAAGTTATTTCTCTTCTTCAGTGGTATTGAAGCACAAGAAGGATGGATCATGGCATATGTGTCTGGATTATAGAGAGCTCAATAAGATTATTATTAAAGATAAATTTCTTGTTCCTATCATTGATGAATTTTTGGATGAAAGAAATGGAGCAATTTACTTCAACAACCTTGATCTTTGTTCAGGATATCATCAAATCAGAATGAAGATAGAAGACATTTCAAAAACAACATTTAGAACTCATGAAGGTCATTATGAATTTTTTGTCATGAAATTTGGCTTTACTAATGCAACTTCCACATTTCAAGGTTTGATGATTCCACTTTCAAACCATTCCTTTGAAAATTTGTGTTAGTATTTTTTAATGATATACTAATATAAAACAAGTATTATAAAGATCATGTTCAACATCTTGACAGGGTGCTCAAAATATTGGAGGAGAAAAAATTGTATGCAAAACCCTCCAAATGTTTCTTTGGGGTATAGGAAGTGGAGCATTTGGGTCATATTGTATCTCATGAAGGTGTTAAGGTAGAACTTAACAAAATTAAAGAGATAAATGAATGGAAAATCCCCACAACCTTAAGGCACCTTCGAGGATTTCTTGGGTTGACAAGGTATTATTGCAAGTTTGTTAGGAATTATGGGAAAATAACAGCACCTATAACAACATTACTGAAAAAGGATACTTTTTTTGGAATCTATAAGAAACTAAGGCCTTTGGACATCTTAAAGAGGCAATTTGACAAGCTCTGATATTAGCTACAACAGACTTCACAAAAACCTTTATTGTGGAATTTGATGCCTCAAGAAATGGCATTGATGTTATTTTAATGCAAGAAGGATGACCCATTGCTTAAAAAAGTCATCCAACCAAGGGAAAATTATCTACAAAAAACTATTTATGAGAAGAGAAATGTTGGAAATACTACATGTACTGAAGGAATGACACCCTTTTCTAATGGGAAGTCACTTCAAGTAAAAAACAGATCATGATAGTCTTAAATAATTGTTGGAAAAAATATTATCTTCAAAAGAGTAGAAAAAATGGGTCACAAATATGTTGGTTTATGAATTTGAAATCATATACAAAAAAGGGAAGAAAAATGTTGTTGTAGATGCACTATCAAGAAGGGATGAGGATGTGGAGGCATTTCTCTATTCCACTTCTATTATCCAAACTAATTGTATAAATGAAGCAATGGATGAAATAAATAATGATGAAGAGGTATGTATACTCATTCAAAAGTTGTAGAAAGATCCCACTGCATATGATACATTTATTTCGAAAAATGATTTAGTATGTGATCCAAATAGAAAGTGGCATCTACCCATGGTATTCATTCACCATTTGTATTTATCCACCCATGGTATTGTAAGTGACGTCCACCCATGTTATTCATTCACCTATGGTATTTACCCACCCATGGAATTTACCTATGGTATTGTAACTAAAAAGGCTTATAAGTAACAAGTCACATATTGTAAAAGGAAAACTTGTCCACCACAATGTAGATTTTACAATTATTCTCAGTTTTAATAAAAAATATTTTTGGTTTTTTTTACAGTGCATTATCCTTTATTTTCTTCAGGAATTTCAAATTTTCAGATCTTGAGGGCCTCCTCCCCCAAGATCCATTTCAATTTTTTAGATCTAGAGGGCCTCCCACCATGATCCAGATCACTGGTGTCAGATTCAGGTTACGGCTCCATGGTAATGAAGGTTTGATGCATATTTCAGTTTCAAATTTTTGCAGCAATCTTCAACAAACTCCATGCATGTGCTACGCCCTCCAAAGAGAACTTTCTTGGGCAAAGCGGGAAATTTTTTTTTTTCATTATTTTGCAGGAATATTTTGGAAGGCAAGTTTGTAGATCAGATCTGAAAATTTTGGTGCAAAATTTACAAAAAAAAATCATATTCGGATTCCTTGCAAAAAAATACCTAAATTCAAAAAAAAAACAATCAGCCGAATCAGAGTCTGGATAAGGGAAATATCGCTGATTTAAAATCAGTTTTGTTACAGAAATTTATCTGATGGAAATTCATGGAGGAAGGCTATCCTATCCTTTTTTTCCATTTTATGCAGAATTTTAGAAACCTGATTGTCAATCTGAAATCCTCTTAGAAAAACGCCCAATTTCAAAAAAAAAATTGGTTGAATCATAGTTCGAATGGGGGAGATATCGTTGATTTAAAATCATCTATTTTTTTCAAAATTTTTGTGACGTCGGAATAGTTGCAATGCGAATCTGAGTTTCCAGAGTGTCCAAATGGAGATTTCAATCATAAGGGAAGATGCAAAATGGTCATTCTGTTTCCAAAAATAGGTTATAATAAATATTATGATTTATGTTGACCAATTTATTCCCATTTTAAATTAGTTTTTATATCGGAGCAGCATTCGGAGCGGGTTTCCTTTGGAGATGTGCCCTCCCAACCCTCTTTAGTAGGAACCTGCTTCACATTCATCAGTTTTAGCATAGTAGCATCTGACTTGGGTTCTTTGGAAATGTTCCCTCCCACCCCAGTCTATGTATGCAACTGTTACTTTATCAACAATCGACATCATGGTTATGGGTCAACCAGAAAAAATCCTTGTCATCGAAGTCCATCTGCTAAGCTGCACACTGTTAGTATCATAGTTGGTCACAATAATTACATGGTATATCTATCCTTAGATATTTTTTTATCATTTTTATGGGTCATCCACAAACCCAAAATTCTTCGAAGTCCATTTGATAGGTCACACACTATCAGTTTCACAGTTAGTCACAAGCATTACAGGGTATCTCTATCCTCGGATCTTCATTCATCACGGTTATGGGTTAACCACAAAAAGCCCCTCTCTCCAGTGACTTTTCATATTCTTTAGATGCTTCTCAGGAGGAACTTCACACAATGGAGACCATTGCTTCTTAGGAAGGGAGGAATGGTCCGAATAGAAAGTGGCATCTACCCATGCACTAGAAAATTTGGCCCAATTTCCGACAGCCACTTCATCGCTATTCTGACACATAGTCGTCGTAAGAGCGATAGTCTAAGGCCAGACAAAACATGGTTAGCCATTACGTCACAATTCTGACGCTTTGCCAAAGTGTCGCAACACTGACACTTTTTCCAACGTTTTTCAAAGTGTCTCTTATCCGACGTTCTATAAGCGTTGGTCTTTTGACGAAGCAAAATTGTAGGTCTTCCGATGATCACCAACTGTCGGTCTTTTGACACTTTTCATGTTTTCAAACAACCGTCACAATTCCGACATTATGGATTCCAACGTTTAATTCTGACATTTTACAAACCGTCGCAATTCTGATGAAATATCATCTGACATTTAGAACGTCGGGCGTCTGATGCTTATGTAATGTCACTTTACCGACGAAAGAGTTAAAAATGTTTAAAAAAAATGTCGCTCTTCCGATGATCAAGGTGTCAGTCTTCAAACGAAAATGTCAAAATATTAAAAATATACCGTCGCTCTTCCGATGATAAAGGCGTCGGTCTTCCGATGAAAATGTCAAAATATTAAAAAAAATATCGTCGCTCTTCCGACGATAAAGGCGTCGGTCTTCCAACGAAAATTTCAAAATATTAAAAAAATATCGTCGCTCTTTCGACGATAAAGGCAACGGTCTTCCGAAAAAAATGTCAAAATATTTTAAAAAAATAACATTGAGGGCTCTCAGGAATTAAGAGCCCAGGACATGCATTTGTCAAGACTCACTAGTTTTAAACAAGCCAGAGGCTATAAGGCTACTATTACTGACAAAAAATACTTGGTCCAACACTTGGACTGCATAGACACTATTTCTCACAACAATGGCATTGTTCAAATAGGAAGAATGACAACATCTGGCCAGAAATCTCCCACAGAACATAATGGTAAAGAGGAAGATAAATCAAAGGTTGCAAGCTATTAGTGTGAGAAACTATTTACTTTGCCCAACAGGGCCATTCAATGCCTAAAATCATAATATTTTAACTCCAGTGATAAACACTGATTCATCAATTTACACCAAATGTACCATCTTCTGTACCATCCAAATGGCAATTGGATACAAATAAATATACAGCTTTCTCTGTTCTGAATGCTTTTCATTGTTCAAGCATGACATAATAAGAATCTCTGAACAAATTACCCTCTTTACCAGGAATATATCCAACTGTTCTTAAAGTCATGTAAGTCTTAATCAATAACATTAAGTATGTCATTGATCATTCTTTAGCCCAAAGCTTAGAACAGAGTGAATTTGGAAGCACCTCTACTGATCAGGACATGACATAAAAATGCCTTCAATAGAGGCCAGTAGCATTCTCTTGTATGCTCTGAAAATATAGATACCCTCAAAGGTACGATGCAACAACACTCTATCAGCAGTCAACTTAATTTACAACATAATAACGCAACAGAACTCTGCCAGCAATCAACTTAGTTTCCAACAGAACATTGATAAATCATAAGATTGAAGTAATTTTGGTTTTTAAACTTCCGTGGTTATAGTTATTGTAATCAGAGTTCGGATTCTCCACGGTATCATAGAAGACTTGTCGACGTTTCGAATCCCAACGTGGATCCATCTTCAGGACGAGAAAGAATGAATGAAAAATTGAGAGAAGAAAGCAGGAGGAACAAGGTATAAATAGTGAGGAAAAATGAGAGAGGAACCGATAGCAACCTAAGCTAAAAACAAATATTATTTATATTTATTTAAAATTCTAAAAACTCTACTTTCTAATTTTAATAAAGAAATTATTATTTTTTAAATTTTAAGTTCTAAAATATTAAATTCTAATAAATCATTTAAAAATCCTATAAAATCTTTTATAAATCAATAAAAAATTTTATATTATTATTATTATTATTATTTTTTTTTTTTTTTTTTTTTAAATTTAAGAAAATTATATAACCTAAACTCAATCTTTATACATAAAAATTTTTAATCTCAAATTTTTTAAAAACTAGAGATATTAAAATAGAAGAGCTAAATTTTTTATTATAATAACCCTACAATATCTATTTCTAAAAAGAACATACTAACTAACCTTAGCTTAATAATTAAAAATATAATAACTAAAACCCTTATCAAAACTATTTAACCAAATTTCTAGATACTTATGCTAAAACTTATAATCCTACAATTGAAAAGAAAATCCTATTTTACTTATATATATATATATATATATATATATAAAATAAAAATAAAAATATATAAAATATAAAATAAAATAAAATAAAATAAAATAAAAATATAAAAATATAAAAATAAAATAATAAATAATAATAATAATAATAATAATAATAATAATAATAATAATAAATAAAAATATAAAATATAAAAATATAAAAAAAATTAAAAAAAAAAAATTTAAAAATTAAATAAAATTAAAAAATATAAATAAATAAATTAAATAAATTTTTCTAAAAGTTTTAACCCTAAAAAACTATAAAATATGAGGAATTAACCTAAAATTTGACTAAACCCTAAAACATTTTAATAATAAATTTATTTTATTTTTTATTTTTTTTATTTTTTATTTATTTATTTATTTATTTTTTATTTATTATTATTATTATTATTATTATTATTTTTTTTTTTTTTTTTTTTTTTAAACAATAATTTATAAATATTTTAAATAATAATAAAAATATATACCTATTCACTAAACCTCTAGTTACTCAATTTTTAGACTATATCTTAAATAAAAGATTGATTTGAATACTTAAAATACAAAAAGCATTCACTCACTAATAATGAATATTAATTGATTAATTTTTATTTAAAATAAAAATTAATAATGTAAATATTTATTACGAATGAGGAAAAAGTTCTAATCTTACCCTGAACTAGCTTTCTAAAAAGAAGAGAAGTAAACCTACCAACTCATACCTGAGAAGTGGATGATCTTCTGTCGCAAATTTGTCTAATAAGGGGTCTCCAGCTATTACTGATCTCGAATCCTCCATCCCTGTTTATGTTATCCGGGTGTTTTATAATTTCTACAAGATTGAAGTAATACATTGTACAACCTGAACGCTCCATTCCCCTCCATATTTCTATATGTAGTACATAACATTCAATCTTGGTTAAAAATATTTAAAGAAACAATTCCGCCAAATGTGCTAGTTTTAAGTAAATAGGTGACTTAGTGTTGCACTTAAAAACTGTCACCTTGACATTCTGCTGACTGTATGAGCTCATTAACACTCATACATGCCTCCTCTGCAAGTATTACAACCTTTAATCCTCATGTCAAGTCTTAAAACAGGAGGAAAACCCCTAAAATCTCAAAAAACCCTAGGGTATGCAGGTAACATGAAGCCTGCCTGCGTTCCTAGCTTGGGTACGTAGGTAATACACTGCTTACCTGTGTTCCAGAATGCAATTTTCCCATGTAAAGCCTGCTTACCCTTCTCAAAGTCAAAAAAATCAAGAAAATAAAGTTAAAAAGTTGATTTGAGGTCAATTCTAGAATGTTCTAGATGAGATTTTTTGGGGATAAGTACGCTTTAGTAAGGTTCATGCATCCCTCACCTTAAGGAACTAATCCCTTGATGTGAGGAGCCTATCCATTTGAGGGAGGATTCTATCCCTTCAAAGGTGGAACCCTAACCTCCTCATCTACTCTATAAAAGGAGGCATTGGGTAACCTCAAGGGGAGTTCAAGATTTATGTGTGATTGAGTTAAAGTGTTGTTGAGATTTAGACCTCTTTCTGCTGATATTTTGAGAGGAAAGATCACATACCTATATGTGCTCCTAGAGGAAGAATGCAAGACTTATCAAAGTTGGAGACTCTGCTTGAACTGGTGAGGCCTTTTGAAACATCGAGGCTAAGGTTGTAAGGTTCTTCTGTTATTTTAAGATTAATATAATCAAGTTTTGTTTTCTCCAATAAATTTTCGTTCGATTGGTTATTTCTGTAAATTTGTCGTTTGATCATTTATTTTGCATATAGATTCCTTGATCACTATGATAGGTATGTTTTATAATTATTTGTTATATAGGTGCTATTTAATATTTGCTTGTTTTGTGATTGGGTCGACAAAGAGCGACATTGTTATGACGAAAGAACTCTTGTTGTGGAAGGTTATTGTTCTGACGAAAGAACTCTTGTTGCGACGGAAGAACTCTTGTTGTGAAGGATTATTGATACGACAGGAAGCACTAGACCGCAAATAAGCATTTGGATCTAAGGTAGAATCGACACCTTTATAGCATTTATTTGTAAAACGAATATATTTAGAGAAAGACAAACTTAGTTGTTCATTCGTTGCTAGATTGTCTTCTGACACTAGGGAGATCGATCTTGTCTGCAAGATCGATTTATCCGGCCAACAAATTGGCAACTCCGTTGGGGAAAGAACTTGTTGCTTTTGGTTCTCTTTTTATTTTGATTTGAGGAAAAGTTTTTCCTGATTTTTGATTTATGGATATTTGCCTGGGTAGCTTAGATTTTATCTGTTTTTGAAAATTTTGAAATCTTTTATGTTTTTCTTGAACTTTTCTGGGGACCACACTTTGTTCTTTTTACTTGCAGTCTTGGAGTAGTTTCACTTTTCCTTGATAAAAAGCAGTGCGGGACCCTTTTATTAAATTCTAGGAGCACCAGGACCTACAATTAAAATTTTTGGAAAAACTCTAGATTTCTTTTTCGGTTCAAATTTAGATTTAATTTGAGGTTAGCATCTGAATCTGTATTTTAATAAAAATCCTTGTTTACAGTTTCTTTATTGAAAATTTTTCTCATCAATCTCCATTAAGTTAATTGTGTATGAGTGTTAATCGCCTTTGAGTATTTTTATTTTTGATCTTTGGAACTCTCACCCAATTTTCTTTGCTTGCACTTGATTGGTTCTTAGATTACATTAGAATCATCTTGTGTTTGAGAATTCTCTTGCATAGATCACATTTGCATAATTAGAATTCTCATTTTCGGAATATGAATGAAAAATGTGCATAGATTACATTTGCATACTTTTCAAGTGAATTGTGCATAGATTACAATTGCATAGTTTACATTCTGAAAAATCAATCATAGATTTAGATCAGTTTTCTTTTATTTGAATTTAGATGTTTTTATGCTTGTTTTAAAAACAAAAAAATATAAAAATTGTTTTGGGATTGATTTGCATTAGTTTTTATTGATGAAATTAGTGCATTAGAGAATTTGTTATATTTTCTCTTAGTGATCAATTTTTTGCATTGTTGGAAGTGGATGGAAACTCTCTCCTTACTTTAGTTAGGATTCATCGAATTGAAAAGATTACATTATCATATTCGATTGCATTCAGTTTTGGGTCGGGTCATAACACCATTGGTTTCATATCCATTTACCCTTTTGAGTAATAACAAATCAAATGTAATAGTGCTGTTTAAAATTACCAGTACTTTACATTTTTAAGGCTCTTTCCACCAATCTAGCTCAGGATTAGTGTTTTGGAATAGGTTGTAGTTAACTTTCCAAAGCAACTAAAACAAACAAGTAGATAAATCTTGCGGTAGGAAATAAATCCAATTGTAATTGGTACATTCTGGGAAGCTTCTCTTAAAGGAGTTAATCACGAGATCATATCCAAACCTTTTGTAAGAAGTAATACTGCTACAGTCAGAAAGATAGAAGATCTCAACATTACAAATTCAGAACCCTGGGACAACTTATCATTATGAGCCTAAATGTTTCATTAAAACCCTGACCGATCATACTTAGAGCCTTCAAGGGGATTGAGCTTTGTTACTCTGCCCTTGCGCGTGGGATCGGATCGTAGACTGTTCCCCCAGTTATATTTGTTACTGTTGGTAACCTTAGTGTCCAGAAACTTAAGATTATTTCCTAAGGTGACGGTGAAGGAAAGATCTCACTGTACCTGGAGCAGACGTCGACTAGACTCACTTGGACTCTCTGGGGGGTTCTCTTCACATGAGATGGTTTTGTGAAGAAACTTGTGCCAGTCTGTTTCATTAAGCAGGTTGTCGGGGTAACTGTTCCAACCGCCCTTTCTGTATTAAATTCTACGATGTTGGATTTCATCACCAACTAGTGTTTTTAGTGCGGGAATTTACTGTTTGTGTGTGGTTTGACTCCTAGATTTGATAGCGCGTGTTAATTTGTTTGTTTTTACTTTTAGAGACCATAGGTGTGAATTGTGAATTTTAATTATTAGGTGTGAATTGTGAATTTTTAAGTTTAGTTTTAAATTGTTAATAAAATTCACTGAAGTTGAATATAATGGCAACTGTTCCGGAATTTACCAACCAAGGAACCCCTCTTAATGAGAATCCTAGTACTTTTCCTTGCTTTGGAAATGTTGGTCCTCCTTATATGGCTACATTGTCATTACCTGGATTTACAATAGGTTTACCAATATGGTTATTTTCAACTTCGTTGGCCCTGAATACTCCAATTCTTCCACCTCAATTGGATGCTTCACCTCAACAGAGTTCACCATCTCAACATCACCAACCTTTTGTTGACCCTTTACCTTTCTCGCCTAATATTTCTTCCTCCATTTCTTCCTCTTTGCTTGGTAAAAGCCTTGACGCTAGTAACCAGGTGGCTAAGAAGAAGAAGAAAGGGAAGAAGAAGAAGAAGAAGCAAGATAAGAAAGAATTCAACCAACCAACCATGGTTGTAAGTGTTAGCTGTGTTGAGGAAACCTCCAACATGCATCGTAAACCCAAATACCCTTGTAGGCTTTGTAAGGGTGACCACTTCCTTATCAATTGTCCCGGTATTCCAAAGGTCTTGGAAGTATGGTAAGAAAAATCTCATCAACTTTTTGTTGATCCATCAACCAGTGAAAGTCAGGTACCTGGGAAAAAGGGTAAAATCAGGTTTCCTTGTAAGTTATGAAAAGGGAGTCATCAAACTCACATTTTCCCTAACATGGATGAAGCCTCAAAATTATTGGAAAACTTTACTGTTCCACAGCAATAATTTCCAACTGGTTACCCTAAAATTTCTCCCAACCTACCTTCAACTGACGGAGTGATTGATCTAATTTCAAGTACAGTCGATCCCACTCTTCCATTGGAGAGTGAAACTCATATCACTCAGGTTGATGATCCATTAGTTGATCAAGTGGTCGATTCGATTTCACATTCGGTCGATCCCATTCTCCCTGTAGAGAGTGAACTTCATACCACTCAGGTTCTTCTTGTTATATCTGATTCTTCTATGCTAGGGGACATTTCACCTATTTCTACAGAACCCCCTCCAAGTACTGAAGTCTTTTCCTTTGACTAGAATAGACTGACAGAACCTTGTATTCCTTCCTCCATCCCTTTTCAAATCATTGTGAATTTTGGTGATAGGGACATACACCGCACACAGGTAGATGAAGGTGCTTCTATTAGTATTTTATCCTCAACTGCTTGGAAAGCTTTGGGTTCCCCTCAGCTTGTGCCTATTACGCAGAATCTGAAAGATTTTAACAGAACCATTAGCGAACCTTTAGGGATCCTTCCTAAGTTTTCTATTACTTTGGAAGGTAAAACTTTCTGTATTGATCTTATGGTAGTTCGAGGCCCCTTGGATTTTAATTTACTCCTTGGGCGAGACTTTGTATATGCAATGAAAGTTGTAGTGTCGACACTCTTTCACGTGATGTCTTTCCCTCACAATCGGAATATTGTGACTATAGACCAGCTTTCGTTCCCTAGTCATGATTCGAATACCAATTATCTGACAACCTTGAATGTTCCTCATACGAAAGTGGTATCTACCCCGCCTTGGGTTAAATATGTGGCAACTAGTCCCATGTTTTCAATTACCAATGTAAGTGAGCCTCTCACTATTTGCTCGTCTTCCTTTGACTTAGATATGGTAATTGACATGGAAAACTCTATTGGATTATTTGAACACAATGTTCTTATCCCTTTTGAGTCCCTTGACATGTGTTCCTTCCAGAAAACTATTCTTCCTTCTGATGAAGACCTCTTGGAAGCCATGATCAAGGTGTGTCCATTGACATGTGTTTCTTCCAGTTGGAAGCCATGATCAAGTTCCCGAGGATAGTTCTTTTTACTGTGTCAACCTCGTTAAAAAATAAATCAGTTGTCGAGAGGAAAGTTCCTTTTACTGTGTCAACCTCATTAAAAAATGAATCAGTGAGTCCGAGGATAGTTCTTTTTACTGTGTCAACCTCATTAAAAAATGAATCAGTTGTCGGGAGGAAAGTTCCTTTTACTGTGTCAACCTCATTAAAAAATGAATCAGTGAGTTCGAGGATAATTCCTTTTACTGTGTCAACCTCATTAAAAAATGAATCAGTGAGTCCGAGGATAGTTCCTTTTACTGTGTCAACCTTGTTAAAAAATGAATCAGTGAGTGCGAGGATAGTTCCTTTTACCTTTGTCAACCTCGTTAAAAAATGAATCAGTTGGTCAAAGGATAGTTCTTGTTACTGAGTCAACCTCGTAAAAAAGTGAATCAGGTATGAGGATAGTTATTTTCCTGTGTCAACCTCATTAAAAAATGAATCAGTAGGTAGATTGTAGAGATTAGATTAATAGATTATAAATAAGTAGTTTATGAGGATGGTTCCTGTTACTGAGTCAACCTCATTAAAAAATGAATCAGGTATGAGGAAAGTTCTTTTCCTGTGTCAACCTCGTTAAAAAATGAAACACGTTGCCATGAGCATAGTTCTTTTCCTGTGTCAAGCTTGTTAAAAAATGAAACAAATCCTCCCCTAATTGATTCGAGTCTTTGAATAGATCTCGTAAATGTTAAGTCATATATTTAGGTTAGTTATTTCAGTTTTTTGCATAATTTTCTTACAGTTTTAGGTCAGGTCTTTCATATGATCTCGTAAATGAATGTTCATTCCATCCTGTTATTAATTACCAGCAGTGTACTTAGTTGAATGAAATGAAGCTGGGGGGGCATGCGCTCTAGCAGTTACGCTTAGGGGGCATGAAGCACAGTTTTCTCTCTATTTTAAGCTTGTGTAAAAATGAAACCACTCTGAAGCATAGTTTTTCTCTGTTTCAAGATTTTGTAAAAATGAAACCTATCTTCAATCAATTTCAGTTATTTTTTCAAGACTCATTAAACTCATGAAAATACCGAGATTATTTTGCTATCTTTCATTATCGTAAAACACATGAAAATGCCGAGTTCTTTCCATCTTTTCCTGCTCGTAAATTAAATTGAAAGTCGGCCATATGAGTACATTTTTATCACTTTTTCGAACTCGTTAAAATTTACAGAAAAAGTGAAACTACAAAGCATACTTTTATCACTTTTTCGGACTCTTTCAAAAATTTACGAAAAAGCGAAAAATTGGAGTCCTCTTTTAATCCCTTTTCAGACTCTCTAAACACGAAAATATTTCTGAGCACTCGATTATTCGAACTCGTTAAAATAAATGAATGATCGTCCTTTCAGTATAATTTTACCCCTTTTACGGACTGAAATGGACTATTTACGAAAAAGGTATACGTTGACTAAATATGGTTAATAGAGTTCTCTCTCACATTATTTTATCATTTTTTGGGCTCGAGAGACTAAATTTATGAAAAAGTAACCCCATGGAGTCTTCTTAAGTTTTTTTCTTCTGACTCCCTAAAATTGAAAAAACACCGAGTTTCTCCTATACTGGACTCGTTAAAACTTAACAGTAGAGGACCTGTTCAATTTTAAATAGAAACAAACCACTCCTTCTTAGGGTTAGAATCTTAAACTAATTTGGACTCATCCGAAGGATGAGCTTATAAACAAGAAAATGTTATCCTCCTAAAGCTTGTAAAAAATAAAGAGGTGCTTGCCAGAAATGGTGGGGGAAAAGAGAGAAAAATGAACCTATTTGTTACATTTTGATTATTTGGAAAGCCGTTAACCACTCTTGAACATGACACTTTTGTTCACCTGGGTTGGGAAATACTTTGCCTAATAGTTAATCAAACCATATTGAAAGTCTTCAGCCGGTTTCTGGGTATTAGCTTTCGGTCAATTGTCACCAAGCCATCTGCAGTGTCGTTATGTGTTCAAGAGGACAGTTCAAACAAACCATTCATTTGAAAAATATTTGTCATCCGTTTTGACCATCCCTGAGTCAGTCCTTGCCAATATATTTCTTCAAAACTTGATCTATGATTTCGTGTTGTGGGCTTGCCTACGACGGATCACTTTCTATCGACGACAACTCATTATCTAGGAAGTTGATCCAGAAATCGTCAGTACCTTGAAATATGCATGCCTCAATGGCAGGTTTCTCGCCTTCGATGACAGGTTGCATCATTGACCTTCGATCGAATGATTCCATGACATGTTCGACTTCATCTCATTCATTCACATTTCATGGATTGTACTGAGTACTTTGAGAACCATTGACATTACTGGTGGTTACTATGACACTTGTTAACAGTTTACATTATTGACTAGTAATCAAGTGGTTTCTACCATGTTTGACTTCGACACATTCATTCACATGGATAGAATCGTACTAGTTCGAGAAGAAAAAATCAAGACCCTGGATCTAGTTTCCACCATCCAGGTTGCGAGGAATTTTTTTTATTCATTTATACAGCAGAATATTCATAAATAGATGGTTGCATCAATGCTGTGTATACATATGTCTATACTATTGATGTATTGAAAATCATTCATGTATTAGAACAGTTTAAATCAGTTTTCTAGTTAGTTTTAATCTGAGTATGGGAATGCCTACCTCAACGATGATATGATTACATATATATATTTTGCATTGAATGTTTTTACAGGTTCCGACTGGGGTGTCCACAGGATGATCCTTGAAATGATAAAGTATTTCACTCTTCATATATGACAGACTTCGTCTTCATCTATTCTAGACTTCACACCTTAGGGGGGAATCTGTTGCACTTAAAAATTGTCACCTTGACATTCTGCTGACTGTATGAGCTCATTAAAACTCATACATGCCTCCTCTGCAAGTCTTACAACCTTTAATCCTCATGTCAAGTCTTAAAACAAGAGGAAAAACCCTAAAATCTCAAAAACCCTAGGGTACACAGGTAACATGAAGCTTGCCTGTATTCCTAGCTTGGGTACGCAGGTAATACACTGCTTACCTGCATTCCAGAACGTAGTTTTCCCATGTAAAGCCTGCGTACCCTTCTCAAAGTCAAAAAAAGCGAGAAAGTAAAGTTAAAAAGCTGATTTGAGGTCAATTCTAGAAGGTTCTAGATGAGAGTTTTTGGGGATGAGTACTCTTTAGTAAGGTTCATGCATCCCTCACCTTAAGGAACTAATCCCTTGATGTGAGGAGCCTATCCCTTTGAAGGAGGATTCTATCCCTTCAAAGGTGGAACCCTAACCTCCTCATCTGCTCTATAAAAGGAGGCATTGGGTAACCTCAAGGGGAGTTCAAGCTTTATGTGTGATTGAGTTGAAGTGCTGTTGAGATTTAGACTTCTTTCTGCTAAGATTTTGAGAGGAAAGATCACATACCTCTATCTGCTCCTGGAGGAAGAGTGCAAGACTTATCAAAGTAGAGGAGACTCCTGCTTCAGACCCTAAGAAGGCCTTTCAAACATCAAGGCTAAGGTTGTAAGGTTCTCCTGTTATTTTAAGATTAATACAATCAATTTTTGTTTTTCTCAATAAATTGTCGTTCGATTGTTTATTTCAATAAGTTGTCATTTGATCATTTATTTCATAGATTCCTTGATCAATATGATAGGTATGTTTTATAATTAGTTGTTATACAGGTGCTATTTAATATTTTCTTGTTTGTGATTACAGGTTGACAAAAGACGACACTTTTTTGCGACAAAAGAACTCTTGTTGCGATGGAAGGATTATTGTTGCGACGAAAGAACTCTTGTTGCGACGGAAGAATTCTTGTTGCGACGGAAGGATTATTGATGCAACGGAAGAACTACAACCACAAATAAGCATTTGGATCTAAGGTAGGATCGACACCTTCATAGTATTTATTTTTAAAAAGAATATATTTAGAGAAAGACAAACTTAGTTGTTCGTTTGTTGCTAGATTGTCTTCTGACACTAGGGAGATCGATCTTGTTCGTAAGATCGATTTATCTGGCCAACACTTAGCTAATTCAAAAGTTCTGTCCAAGCATCAGTAAATAGGAGATAATCTGAGATTTTAATAGATGATCACCACATAAAATATGTCAAAATCCTGTAGCTATATCCCTGGCCTGAGACTGCAATGAAGAGGTCCAAAGTATGGCAGCTTCAAGAGAACCAAGCCTCAATATAGGGTTGCAGTAGGTTCGCGAGTTTAACTGATTCAAGTATTAATAAAAGGATAGAAAACAGAACCGAGCTCTTATGGTATATCTCTGTCCTCCAATAATGACAAACATTAAATTATCTTGAGCATGGTAATAGAACTAAATTTCTTTACAACAGTCCATAAGATATCCATTCATTTCTAGAAATTCTGCAAGAAGAAAATGAAAGTCATGTGTAACAAAATATTATGAAAAGACTTCCAGAAACTAGAACTTAGCCTAAATATCCTAAAACTGAAGTTGGAAACGTCATCTCTCCAAGGTTGTTAATGTCACGACACGGCGCGCCTGACCGAACGATGCCACAAGGGAGCAAACGGAAAACAGGTTGCCCGAACATGCACAAGGCACTCGGGTGGTCACAAGTTAGAAAAACTGATACGGGCGCCCTCAAACAAAACTGCCCGAACCGAACGCGCCTAGTTGGGCGACCTCGCACGATGAGACACAACGCGCCCGACCGAACAATGCCACAAGGGAGCAAACGGAAAACGGGCCGACCGAATGTGCACAAGGCACTCGGGTGGTCACAACTTAGAAAAACTGATACGGGAGCCCTCGAAATAAATGGCTTGACCCAAACGCGCTCGGTTAGGAGACCTCACGCGGCACGACACGACGCACTTGACTGAACGAATATGCCACAAGGGAGAAAACAACAAACGGGCTGCTCGAACATGCACAAGGTACCCAAGTGGTCACAACTTAGCAAAACTGATACAAGTGCCCTCGAACAAAACGGCCCGACCCGAATGTGCCTGGTCGGGCAACCTCACATGGCGCGAGACGGTGTGCTCGAACGAATGATTCCACAAGGGAGAAAATGGAAAACAGGCCGCCAAAATGTGCACATGGCACTTGGGCGGTCACAACTTAGCAAAAATAATACGGGCGCCCTTGAATGAAATGACCTGACCTGAATGCACCCGATCGAGCGACCTCACATGGCGCGACACGATGTGCCCGACCGAACGATGCCACAAGGGAGCAAACAACAAACACTCTGCCTGAACGTGCATAAGGCACCCTGGTGGTCACAACCTAGCAAAACTAATACGGGCACCCTTAAGAGAAACGGCCTGAACCGAACGCATCCAGTCGGGTGACCTCACACGGCACAACACCGCGCGCCCGACCGAACAATGCCACAAGGGAGAAAATGGAAAATGGGCCACCCGAATGTGCACAAGGCACCCGGGCGGTCACAACTTAGCAAAACTGATACAGGCGCCCTCGAACGAAATGGCCCGACCCGAATGCACCCGGTTGGGCGACCTCACATAGCGTGACACGACGCGCCTGACTAAACAAATGTGCCACAAGGGAGCAAACGGAAAACGGGCCTATGGTGTATGACTGTGAGTGAAGGCATCCGATGGTGTATGATTGTGGGTGTTTTGTGGTCGGTAGGCCTAGCTGATTCACAACCTCTACTGAAATGAGGTTCTTTTGGCTCTTGTTTTTGACAAGGAACTGCAGCGGAGAACCCTTCACCCACATCTATGAGTGGAAGAGGCGATCCCCCTCCTCTGGATCTTCGGGCTCATCCTTATGGATCTTGGTGGTGGTAACAGTGGCACTGGGCTCTGCATCAATCATATGCTTCTTTTTTTCATTCCCCTTATTGGGTTCTGACTTAGAATCAGAGCATGCATCTTGTTAGCACTCATTTTTTCACCCTCGAAAGTTATCTTTCATGATCATTTTTTGGCTATGATTCCTTATGAATTCACTATATTCACCATTTTCTGTTGTTATCATATACCTTGATTTTTCTAAAAAGCCCTAAATTACCCCAATCTGGCCATTTGCATGCTAAAATATATGAAATCCTATTTTTCCTAAACTACCTTAATGATTGTCCTATCTATTTCCCTCTTTTTCCATTTTTGTAAAAAATCTAAAAATGCCCTAATCCTATCGAGCTTATTTTATTGGGAAAATCATTTTTATATTTAATATAAAATTGTTTACATTTTTAATAAATTTGTGGGCTTTTTACAAATTGTTTATATTTTTAATAAAATTGTGGGATTTTTACTCCATCGAGCCCCTGGCTCAACCCAAGAACCTACACTAATCACCATAGGACCGAGGCCGAGAACCACAAGCTAAACCACAACCAAATCCAAGTCATGAGGGGAGGGGCCGAGCGCATGCGCAAAGTCCCAATTGATTGTATGAGTCTGCATAGCCTTCGGCTTTTAGTTGAAACATGTAAAACCTCAACACGTATATAAACACCAATATCACTTATACGCCCGGTGAATGTGGGATTATCCCACCAAACACCTTTGCCACCAACCGTCGCGAGAGCAACACTTTGCCACCAACCATCGCAAGAGCAACACTTTGCCTCTAAATTTCGCAATAGCGACACCTTCCTCTAAACTTCGCAATAGCGACACCTTGTCTCTGTAACGTCGCAAGAGTGACACGTTTCCCCAAACCATCGCAATAAAGACGCCTTCCTCAAAACGTCGCAATTGTGACACCTTGTCTAAGTGTCGCAATAACGACATATTACAGCAATCCGTCGCAATTGCGACACTTTTTTGAAAATGTCGCAAGACCGACACTTACCTCTAAGTGTCACAATACCGACACTTGTCTCCAAACATCGATATAGCGACACTTTGTGGTGGGATTTGAAAAATTGATAAAATTTGGGGAAATTTCTGACATTTTGTCAAAAGTGTCGGAACTAAAGTGTCGGAATTTCTGCCAAATGTACTAGTGATGGTATTCATTCACCCATGGTATTGTAAGTGGAATCCACCCATGGTATTCATCCACCAATGGTATTTACCCATCCATGTTATTTTAAGTGAATTCCACCCATGATATTCATTCACCCATGGTATTTACCCACCCATGGAATTTACCTGTGGTATTTTAACTAAAAAAGACTATACATGTGATTTGGAAGCGCTCTGCTAGGGTTTCCAGATATCTCGTTCTGCAGGAACCCTAATCTCCCCTGCAACCCTGTCAAACCCTGATGGCGCTCTCTTCTGCTCGCAGCTGCGCATAGTATGTGGTGATGGACCAGGAAATGGGGGGGGGCAGTCAGCCTCCCCCTGCTAACGACCAAGAAACGCTAAAAGAATCTGACAAGCAGATGAAGGATTCGGCCACAACGCAGGAAACGGTGGATAACAAGCAATCGACCTCTGAACCACAAACGGAGGTGCTGCAGGTCACATCTTCGACTTGCAAACCAATAGCTCCAGAAAGACCCAAAATCGATCTGCCCAGTCATCGGATTAATGCAAGGATTCAGTACATGAGGGACCATGCTCTCATAGGAAAATTCATAGGGTTTTGGCCAACTGAGAAGGCCCTACAAGGATGGATTGCATCCAAATGGAAGCCAAAAGGGCATGTTAGTTTGCAACTGGGTCCAAAGGGTTTCTTCACTGCCGATTTCAATTGCATTGAGGATAGAAATAGGGTTATGGATGGCGGCCCCTATTTCTTTAACTCAGCAGGGCTATACCTTCGCAACTGTGTCGAAAGGTTCAACCCAGATCAAGAAAATTTTAACTGGGCCCCGGTCTGGATTTGACTTTATTCGCTGCCTTTGGAATACTGGGATGAGGAATCTCTGCAAGCGATTGGGACAGGATTGGGAGAATTCATAAAAATAGCGGAAGAAACGAAGCTTCGAAGATACACCTCCTACGCTCGTATCTGTGTGTACATGCAGCTGGACAGAGCACTCCCAGATGCGGTAAGTCTGTTTCATGATGATTACGAATGGATTCAACTGTTGGATTATGAACATGTGCCTTTTCGTTGCAGAAGATGTCATTCTCATGGGCATCTCTTCAGAGATTGCCCTCTTGTTGCCCAATCTAAGAGTCAAAGCGCTGGAGACAAAGAAGATGTGGATGGGTTCACCAAGGTTCCAACCAGGAGAAGAAACAACAAGAAATATTCCCAACCCGGGCCTAAACCTGGCTCCTCCACTTCTGTTCCCTCCATGAGTAACAGTTTCGCCGCTCTTGCCCAGTCTGACACCCCGAATGAAGACTCTCCTGCTGCGCCACCCTCTTCGTCCCTTTCTGACCCTCCCTCGTCTCTTCTCAACCCTTCTGCCTCAGATCCCGCTCAATGTTCTCTGCCTTCCAATTCTCTCCCAGATCTCGACCCCTCTTCTAAGCAGAAGAAGGTAACTTGGAACCCCAATACCATGGACTTAGACGCTCATTCTCTCCACCCCAATCTGGACAGTAAATACTCACAGGAAAGCATGCAGATCTCTCTTATGGATGAGGACTCTGAGGGCTTTGATGTAGGGAACCTGGATCTAATCGGTCTGGAAGACGCTTGCCGAAAGAAAGAATTCGACAAGATCCTGCCCTACCAAATTGAGTCCCTCGAGGTAGTTCTAACCAAGGCTCATCAGCACAAAAAATTGGGGATACAGCCAGGTAGCCATTGGGACAGCCTGAAGGTGTTGAAGGAAAATAAAAAGCGAGGTAGAAAACCAGAATGGCAGCGCACCATCCAGATCGGGGCGATGCTGGTGGAATCAGGGAGATATCCCAAGTTGACCCGGTTCTACAAACCACTTGCAAGCAGTTCTCCATGAAGTTAGTCTCATGGAATGTAAGAGGGCTCAATGCCCCTGGAAAGTACAGGATGATTAAATCCATGATTCAGAAGGAGAAACCTCAAATCCTCTTTCTCTAGGAAACTAAATGCAATAGTAATCTGCTAGGCTCCGTTTTGTCAAAGGCTTGGCCTAGCAGCAGCTCGGTAGCAGTAGATGCATCTGGATCCTCTGGAGGTCTGGCCATTGCATGGGAAATCCACGCCATGCAGCTTTCCGACTTTCATGCAGCGCACAATCTCATTCAAGCCACTTTCCACCCCATCGGCACTAATATACATGGGCATCTGTTCAATGTCTATTTTCCACAAGAGCAGAATAGCAAGGCTGCACTCTTGGATACCATGGCACACCTCAACACAAATAGATCCCACCCTCTTTGGATTGTTGGAGGCGATTTCAATGTGATCCTAAGATCGGATGAGAAAACTGGAGGACTCTCTAGAACAGACCTGGAAAGCAGTCATTTCAAGAACTTCATCAATAATAACTGGCTTATCAACATCCCCTTTTCCAACGGCATATTCACTTGGAGCAATAGACGCGTGGGAGGGCAGTAGATCGCTTCAAAGTTGAATAGATTTCTAATCTCGGATAATGCTATACACATGGGGGGAGACATCACAAGCTCAATTCTGCCCTTTGCTGGATCGGATCACTGGCCTATTTTGCTACAATGGCAAAATATAGGGTCCCAGCTAAAACGGCCTTTTAGATTCGAAGCTTTCTGGCTGACTCATCCTTCCTTCAAGGACCTAATACATGCTACATGGAGAAACTTCCAACCGCCTAAGGGTTCAAAAATGTATCAGTTCTAGCAAAAGCTAAAATTCCTCAAAGGACAAATTAAACACTGGAATCGGTCCACCTTTGGCAACATTTTCCAGGAAAATAAGATACTTGAGCAAAAGATGAATGAGGTGCAACAAGAAATCATCTCCAAGGGACGAACAGAGGAACTCGCCACCAAGGAGCAAGATCTCCAAAATCAGATAGAGGAACGCTACAAATAGGAAGAGATCCTTTGGAGGCAGAAATATAGAATACGATGGCTAAAGGAAGGAGAAAGGAACACCAAGTTCTTCCATGCCTCTACCATACAACGCAGGATGCAAAACAGGATCAGCCACATAATCAATCAGCAAGGGGAAAATATGGAGAAACATGAGGAAATGGAGCAGGAGCTGGTTGACTACTTCAAGAGCATACAGCAAGAGCCTCAAATAAACAGACAGACTGCTATCAATTAGATCAAACAGCTCATCCCCAAATTGGTTACTGCTGAGCATAACCAAATGCTACTCCATCCAGTCTCCCCCCAGGAAGTGGATGAAGCTATGGCGCAGTTCAAGGATGGTAAGGCCCCGGGACTCGATGGTTTTACTTCTAATTTCTTCCATCATTTCTAGGACCTCATCAAATCTGAAGTCTGGCAGCTGGTTGAGGAGTCAAGAACCATGCACTGGATTCTGCCCTCCCTCAACACCACCTTCATCGCGCTAGTACCCAAGGAGGATCAGCCTAGTAAACCGGATAAATTCAGGCCTATTGCTCTCTGCAACGTTATATACAAAATCATCTCTAAAGTTATTGCTAACAGGCTCAAGCCACTCCTCTCGCTCCTCATATCTCCGGAGCAGACGGGATATGTTGAAGGGCGCCAAATTCTGGACGCCATAATTTTAACCCATGAAATCATGCACTCTCTAAAGGTTTGCAAAAAGCCAGGTATGCTTCTCAAGATCGATCTTTCAAAAGCATTTGACAAACTGAATTGGAAGTATATTCAATAGATCTTAAATGCTTTTGGTTTTGATCATATGTGGATTAGATGGATTATGAGTCTCATTACCTCCCCCTCCTTATCCATTCTTGTCAATGGGGTTCCTTCCCCCCCTTTTTATCCCTCTCGAAGGATTAGGCAGGGGGATCCTCTCTCCCCCTTCCTCTTTGTCCTCATGGTTGAAGGCCTTGGGATTTTAATTCACAAGGAAGTTCATTCTCACAAGTTGCGCGGCATCTCCCTCCATGGCGCCCCTGTCACCACCCACCAGCAATTTGTGGATGAAAACATGCTCTTTGGCCACCCCTCGGTTCAGGAAGCTCGCACCTTCAAAGACATCCTCCACCTTTTTTCTTCTGCCTCTGGTCTCTCCATCAATGATTCTAAATCCCAGGTGTTCTTCTTCAACACACCTCCCCTCACTCAAGCCAACATTGCCCGTATCCTTGGTTTCTCCATCGCCTCCCTCCCTGATAAATATCTGGGTGCCCCCCTCATAGACTCTGCCATCAGAAATTCCTCCTGGATCAAGTTACTAGATAAATTGAAAGCCAGGCTTGCCTCTTGGACCTTCAAAGCTCTGAATTTTCCCAGTAGGCTTATCCTTATTAAAGCGGTGCTCCAATCGATACCCCTTTACCTCTTCTCTGTTTTAGCTGCTCCCAAGTGGGTCCTCAAGCAAATCAGATCTTTGCAATGAAACTTTCTTTGGGGCTCCTCTGGCCAAAATTGGAAGTGGGCTCTTGTGAGCTGGGACACAGTCTGCTCTCCCAAGGACACTGGGGGTCTCAACCTCCGCGATCCCAAACACAGCAATGAGGTTATGGCTGCCCGTATTTGGTGGAACTGGATGTCCAAACCTCACACTCCTTGGGCCAAACTGTGGACTGCTAAATATGCTAACAGCAGACCCTTAGCTGATCTGATCAGAATGGTTCCTGAACAAACTGGCTCCCTCATTTGAAACGCGGCCAAACAACACTATCTGCTCATTCAACAAAATTTCTTCTGGGAAATTTGCAATGGCAGCTCTGCGAGATTTTGGCACGACTCTTGGCAGCAAAATCCGTCTCTCATTGAGATCCTCCCCAGCATCAACTTGGGAGGTAACAACTCTACTCATGAAGTTAAGGTCTGTCAGCAATGGACGGCCACCAATAACAATGGTTTTAGACAATGGAAGCTTCCTCAGATAATAGCGCCTCACGCGAATGAACTTGATTTGGATACTCTCAGCAATGAGCTTCACAGGCGTCAAATCAGAGGCTCTGAAGAACCTGACATTCTTAGGTGGGGTTACTCCACCAAAGGAATGTACACTACGAAAGAAGCCTACTCTCTTATGCATCCTATGCCTCTCCCCCGTGATCCTCTTTGGGCGTTGATCTGGAACAAGTTCACTTGGCCCAAGATCTCCACGTTTTTATGGCTTCTCAGCCACAAAAGAATTCTCACTTGGGACAATCTCGTCAAACGAGGTTTCGCTGGGCCTTCCCAATGCCCCAACTGCCTTCAAAATGTTGAAACCATCCAGCATCTCC
Source organism: Pinus albicaulis (assembly GCA_034641835.2). Taxonomy (NCBI): domain Eukaryota; kingdom Viridiplantae; phylum Streptophyta; class Pinopsida; order Pinales; family Pinaceae; genus Pinus; species Pinus albicaulis. Next base: position 1,670,804,866 of record CM076581.1, read on the forward strand.
TCTTGCTTTGCCCTCTGGCTAACTCCTTCTCGGAAAAATGCAGCTTTTGCTGTCAGAAGAACAAACCCACAGGGGACATCACCATCATTCTTCGCACTTGACCTCGAATCCCCTTCTCTTCACCCCTCCTCAACGCCCTCTGGCTACTTCTTCCTGGTCTTGTGTTCTGGTCTCTGTGGAAAGAACGAAATAAACGCATCTTCAAAAATCAAGTCTCCTCCCTTGAATCTCTTTGGATCTCTTTCTGTAATAACCTTCAGGAATCCATGGCTCTCCGCTCCTGGAATGAAGATGACTATCCAAAAATCCCCAAAGAAATCTCCATCTGGCAGAACTGGAAGCTCCAGATTGCGTTCCTTCCTTCTCTCAAAAACTGTCCTATTCCTGATCCGCCCCTGCATTGGTCCCCTCCTCTGGATGGTGTCTTCAAACTTAACTTCGACGGTGCCTCCAGAGGGAATCCTGGTCCTGCTGCCTTTGGGGGCATTGTCAGAAACTCCAGAGGCGAAACACAATTCATCTTTTATGGTTCCATTGGATGGGACACTAATAACTCTGCTGAATTGGAAGGATTATGGCAAGGCCTCTGTCTCACTCATCATTATAACCTCTTCCCTATCATTACAGAGGGAGACTCTCAAGTTCTTATCAATGTTTCCCAACGGCTTCTTTGGGGTACTAATCTAGAGAAAGTGTCTCACAGTTGGCGTCTAGCAGCCAGAATCAGCAGGTTAAGCAGATGGCTCATGCAGCACAGGGCGGTCTCCTTCAAACACATAAAGAGGGAAGGCAATAAAGTTGCAGACCTCTTGGCCAATCTTGGAACGGACAGCACTAGCACTCTCATTCATGGCTCCCTCAACAGTATCCATGATGAAGCAATGCTACAGAACTGCACTATGTTGGTGCATCAAGACCATCCCACGCCGGATCCGGCTGTTTAATGCACCGGACGGGGGGTGCCACCTTGCGCACTTCCCCATGGAGATGGCCAGGGCAGCCCACATGGCTCCCGGCATTCGCATTAACTCATTTTTTAATGCTCCTGCTCGCGCGAAGTTCATTATCCTTGGTCTGCTCAATTTGGTTGCGATTATGGCGGTGCTGCAAGATATGGAAGGTCATTCACATCGCTCAGACGACGCCACTGGTTCGGTGAGCTCGCCCGCCCCGCTGCTCGGTATTTGCACTCTTGGATCGCTTGAGGCCAGCGTGAAGACTTCTACAGGGAGGCGCTGCTCTCTGCAGGCCTGCATTGAACTGCTCCCAAGTATTCATTACTCACAGAGTCCGCATTGTCTGTATAATTTTCTCTCCGGTGCTGGCACTGACCTGCGTGGTGAGATTCTTGGTGGTTTCTCCGCTCCTCCTGTCTTTTTCCGCTTCGCCCATCCCTCTGCTCACTCCATCGCTCCTCCCGCTTTCACCGCCTCCCCTCTCGCTTCTACTCACCTCTGTCATTCCTTTAGAGATCTGACGCGTCTTCGTGAGAGGATGAGAAGTCGACGAGGCCTCAGTCGAGGTCTCAGTTGTCCTCCTCCCAGCTCTTTCTCCACTGATGAAGCTCTGAACCTTTCTCCGAATCTGCGCGGTGGCAAAGGACGTGGACGCCGTCGTGCTGGGGATACGGTTTCGTCTCCCATGGATGACGTCCCGCCTTCTCCCTCCCATCCTCACGTTCTCGGCGGCAGCTCCACCCAGTCTGTCCTCCTGCCCCTCTTCGCCCCACCATCAGGCAGACCTCGCAGCGTGCAGAGCTCAGATTCGATACCACGGCCTCCAATTCTATTCTCACGGCCTTCATAATGATTACTCTGCGTGAGGAAATTCCCAACCATCCAGTGCCCCGTCTGGCCTCCGTGCACCTCTCTCCGGGTTTTGGCCCCCTCAGGGCAGAAGCTATTCCTGTCATCTCCCCTCTTTCACCTCAGGAGCAGCAGAGATTCACTAGAGCGCCCTCCGGCGGCATGGATACGAACGACTCTGGCAAGGAGGACAGCAGTGAGGATTTTGGTTGCAGGGTCATTGAGGAACCACCTTCACCGACTCATGGCTAGCCTCTGTAATGCTTTCCAGGTTTTTTGTTCCAGTCTCATAGACAATGCTAGTTTTTGTAGCTTTGCAGATCAGTTGGAAAAGTGGTTTCTGAACTATGGCTTCTCTTTTTATGTTTATTTAGTTTCTATGTATTCCAAACCAGTTTCCCTCACAAGGGCGGTTAAGACTCGTTGTTTAATAGGATTGGTTTCCCAATATGGGCAGTCCAGGCACTCTTTGAATAGTTTGACTTTCAAACACAGTGCTCAGGCTTTCATAGCTGACACTGTGCCTGTTTTGTACCAGTAACCTTATACATAATAGAATTAGTTATACTTAGAAAAAAAAAAAAGACTATACATAACAAGTCACATATTGTAAAAGGACAACTTGTCCACCACAATGTAGCTTTTACAGTTATTATCGATTAAAAAAAAAAAATCTTTGTGGTTTTGTTTACTATTTTTTCTCCTCTATTTTCTTCTAGCATTTCAATTTTTCAGATCTTGGGGGCCTCCCCTCCAAGATCCACTTCAATTTTTTAGACCTTGGGGGCCTCTCCCCAAGATCCAGATCAATGGTATCAAATTTAGGTTACGACTCCATGGGAATGATGGTTTTATGCATATTTTAGTTTCAAATTTTTGCAACAATCTTCAAGAAACTTCAGTCACATGCTACGACCTCCACAGAGCACTTTCTTGGGCAAAGCTGGAAGATTTTTTTTCATTATTTTGCAGGAATTTTTTGGGAGGAAAGTTTGCAGACCATATATGAAAATTTTGGTGCAAATTTTACAAAAAGAAATAGCATATTTGGATTCCTTACGAAAAAATACTCAAATTCAAAAAACAAATCGGCTAAATCAGAGTCTGGATGAGGGAAATATCACTGATTTAAAATTAGTTGTGTTGTAGAAAATTTTATAATTGAAATTCGTGGATGGCAACTTTCCAATCATTTTTTGCAATTTTTATGAAAATTTTTAGAAAATGTATTGTAGATCTGAGCTCCTCTTAAAAAATTTCTCAATTTCAAAAAATAAATTGGTTGAATCGGAGTTCGGATGAGGGAGATATCGTTTATTTAAAATCATCTATTTTTTCAAAACTTTTATGACGGTGGGATAGTTGCAGTGCGAACCTGAGTTTTCAAAATGTCCACATAGAGATTTCAATCACAAGAGATGATGTAAAATGGTCATTATATTTCCAAAAATAGGTTATAATAAATATTCTGAGTTATATTGACAGATTTATTCCCATTTAAAGTTAGTTTTTATATCTGGAGCAACATTCAAAGCGAGTTCCCTTTGGAGACGTGCCCTCCCAACTCACTTTAGTAGGAACCTTCTTCACATTCATTAGTTTCAACATAACAACATCTGACTTGGGTTATTTGGAGACGTTCCCTCCTACCTTAGGCTATGTAGGAACCTGCTACTTCATCAACAATTAGCATCATGGTTATTGGTCAACCACACAAAATCCTTGTCATCGAAGTCCATTTGCTAAGCCACACACTATTAGTATCAAAATTTGTCACAAGAGTTACATGGTATCCTTATCCTCAGATATTTGTTTGTCATGGTTATGGGTCATCCAAAAACCCAAACTTCTTCAAAGTACAATTTTTAGCCTCACACTGTCAATATCACAGTTGGTCACAAGCATTACAAGGTATCTCTATCATCGGATCTCCCTTCATCATGGTTATGGGTTAACCACACAAAACCCTTCTCTTCAATGACTCTTCATATTCAAAAAATGCTTCTCACAAGCGAACTTCACGGAATGGGGACCATTACTTATTAAGAAAGGAGGAATGATCTGAACAGATAGTGGCATCTACCCATGGTATTCATTCACCCATGTTATTTATCAACCCATGGTATTCATCCACCCATGGTATTGTAAGTGGCATCCACTCATGATATTTACCCACCCATGGATTTTACCTGTGGTATTGTAACTAAAAAAGACTATATGTAACAAGTCACATCTTGTAAAAGGACAACTTGTCCACATAATGTAGCTTTTACACTTATTCTCGATTTTAATAAAAATTTTCTTTGTGGTTTTTTTTACTGTTTTTTCTCCTCTATTTTCTTTTGGCATTTCAATTTTTTGGATCTTGGGGGCCTCCCCCCTAAGATCCATTTCAATTTTTTAGATCTTGGGGGTATCCCCCCAAGATCCAGATCAATGGTATCGGATTTAGGTTACGGCTCCATGAGAATGAGGTTTGATGCATATTTCAGTTTCAAAGTTTTGCAGCAATATTCAAGAAACTTCATGCACGCGCTATGACCTCCACAACGCACTTAGGCTTAGGCAAAGCATGAATATTTTTTTTCATATTTTTGAAGGTTTGTTTTGGGCGACGAGTTTGCAGATCAGATCTGAAACTTTTGGTGAAAAATTTACAAAAAAAATAACATATCTAGATTCCTTGCAAAAAAATACCCCCCAAAAAAAGGGCCAAATTTGTGTCTGGATGAGGGAAATATTGTTAATTTAAAATTAGTCGTGTTGCAAAAAAAAATTCCGAAGGAAATTCGTGGATGGCAGCTCTCCTATAATTTTTGCATTTTTTAAGCAGAATTTCAGAAAACGTATTGTAGATCTGAGATATTCTTGAAAAATCACCCAATTTCAAAAAAACATTGGTCAAATCGGAGTTCAGATGAGGGAGATATCGTTGATTTAAAGTCATATGTATTTTCAGAACTTTTGTGATGACGAGATAGTTACAGCGTAAATATGAGTTTCGAGAGTGTCCAAATAGAGATTTCAAACACAAGATAATATGAAAAATGGTCATTCGATTTCCAAAAATAGGTTATAATAAATATTATGTGTTATTTTGACCGAGTTATGCCCATTTTAAATTAATTTTTATATCTGGAACAACATTCGAAGCGGTTTCCCTTTGGATACGTACCCTCCCAACCCACTTCAGTAGGAACCTACTTCACATTCATCAATTTCAACATGGCAGCATCCGACTTGGGTTCTTTGGAGACGTTCCCTCCCACCCCAAGCTATGTAGGCACCTGCTACTTCATCAACAGTCAACATCATGGTTATGGGTCAACCACACAAAATCTTTGTCATCGAAGTCCATTTGCTAGGCCACAAAATGTTTGTATCATAATTGGTCACAAGAATTACATGGTATCTCTATCCTTGGATACTTTTTTGTCATGGTTATGGGACATTCACAAACCCACAATTCTTCGAAGTCCATTTGCTAGGTTGCACACTGTCAGTATCAAGTTGTTCACAAGCATTACAGGGTATCTCTATCCTCGGATCTTCGTATGTCATGGTTATGGGTTAACCATAAAAAACCATTCTCTTTAGTGAATCTTGATATTAAACAAATGCTTCTTAGGAGGGAAATTCACGTAATTGGGACCATTGCTTCTTAATGAGGGAGGAATGATCCGAATAGAAAGTGGCATATACCCATGGTATTCATTCACCCATGGTATTTATCCACCCATGGTATTCATCCACCCATGGAATTTACCCATGGTATTGTAAGTGGAATCCACCCATTGTATTCATCCACCCATGGTATTTATCCACCCATGGTATTGCAAGTGACATTCACCCATAGTATTCATTCACCCATGGTATTTACCCACCCATGGAATTTACCTGTGGTATTGTAACTAAAAAAGGATAAGGATATAAGTAACAAGTCACATCTTGTAAAATGACAACTTGTCCACAAAAATGTAGCTTTTATAGTTATTCTTGGTTTTAATAAAAAATTTCTTTATGGTTTTGTTTACTGTGTGTTCTCCTCTATTTTCTTTTGGCATTTCAATTTTTCAGATCTTGGGGGCCTCCCCCAAGATCCGTTTCAATTTTTTAGATCTTGGGGGCCTCCCCCCAAGATCTAGATCACTGTGGTACAAAGACTGCTTATATCTATGTAAGAACTCAGAACTCAAACAAAATGTTCCTTTGGAATTGAAAACCTCTCCTATAGGACAGCACTTGGGATTTTTAAAAACTTACCACAAGGTCAAGAAATAATTTTTTGGGATGACCTCAAATATTACATTCAGAATTTTGTGCTATAATTTTTGGTTTTCCAACAAAATAAAGTTGAGACAATTAATACCCCAAGTATTTTACAACCATTAGTCATTCCAAGTCAGGATTGGGAGGATTGTCAATGGATTTTATCACATGTTTACCCAATTCCGAAGGAAATATTTTCATCATGGTGGTAGTTTATAGAATTACCAAGTACGAACACTTTTGTCCACTATCTCATCCTTTTAAAGACATTATAGTCACTACTGCATTCATGGAAATAGTTCAAAATCTACATGAAAAACCAATATTATTGTAAGTAGTAGAGATCCCATTTTCACTGGAAAAAATTGGACATAATTATTTTCTTGTCTTGGAAGGATATCTTTGTTGCTTTGTCTCTAGTAAAAAAATACAATGGATCATGTCGTTACCTCTGGAAGAATGGCAGTATAACACTTCCCTCCATGCCGTAGGAAAAGTGACCCCATTTATGACACTTTACGGGTATCATCCATCGTCCATCACATTCAAGCAGTGGAAGATCACATCGATAATTAACAACAAGTTCTCCAACTCTTAAAGGATAACCCAAATTTGGCACAAAATCGAATGAAACAACAAGCAAATCAACATAGCAGTGAAATAATTTTTGATGTGGGAAATTGGGTATTTTTATGGCTACAACCATACAAACAAATTTCTATCAAGAAAGCTAAGAAGGATAATAAATTATCACCCAAGTACTATGGCCCTTACAAGGGGTTGCAAAATATTGGTATTATGGAATACAAATTGGAGTTTCCCGCATATTTGCGATTACACTGAGTTTTACATGTGTCATGCTTAAAGAAGGTTATTCGTGACAAGCTCCTAGTTCAAACTATATTGCCAGAACTTGATGGTGAAGGAAAAATCATATTGGAGCCTGAAGAAATAATGGGAAAAATAATTTGACAACTACATAATAGATCAATTTTAGTGTATCTCATTAAGTGGAAGAGCTTACTTGCTAAAGACTCCACATGGGAGGATGAGTATTTATTTAGAAGCATCCAAAACTACTCAAGCGTTGAGGACAACACTTTTTTGAAGGAGAGGGACATGTTAGGTCCCTATAATATTTGTGTGTAGCCCCCATATTGTTATTGTTGTGCCCCATAAAATCGCACTATTTTTATTATTTTTCCCTTACATTATTATTGCTACGTAGGCCCTAATTATATTTTGACCCTCTAGACTCCTATATATACCAAGGAAATATTGTCATTTGAATTATCCGAGAATTGTTCATTTATGTGATGTAAAGGGAAGTTGCCCCCTCGAAGTGGCTTATTATCTAATTGTTTAACTAAATTTTCTTATGTTTTTGTGCTATTTTTTATTTGGATACATAACATCTCTATAGCTTGGGCTTAGAATCATCTCTTTCCTCTTTTAAGACAATTCTACCCATTGATTTGCCCTTTGTTGAAACTAAATATTATATGCAAGAGTCTCAAACTTAAAATCTACACACTCTTGTTCTTATACAATTCGATCTGACTTCACATTTTGCTGAAACTGTCCATTGCAACTAAGAGTTTTCAATAATAAGAGCCACATGCTTTTCTTCTTAGACAATTTTGCTAAGCATTATACTCTTGATTGGAACCATCTACAACACTCTAGAGGCTTCCACACTTGAATTTTTTTCTTCTCAACCACATGTTCTTTCTACACTAATACCACTTGATGCAGTTCTTGGGGGCATGTACTCAAAGTTACACAACATAAGCATAATACCATACACTCATACACTCAATAAAGAATGAAAGTCAACCTGCAATCCATAGAGAATTAATATCAATGCACAACAAAACCTCCAACAAAAATCCAAGAGAATTAATATCAATACACAACAAAACCTCCAACAAAAAAACCAAACGAGTTATTATTGAAATCAAGAGCCAATACTATTAAACATATTATTTTAATTAATCATATTTACAACATAATAGATAGCCAAAAACCCTTATTACACCAACTTCTCACATATTTAAACTTGATAAAATGACCTATTTAATTCTCAAATCATTCCATTTCTTACCATAAACCAAACATTTATTTAATTAATACACAATCAATAATTACATCTCCAACTTCCAAATACAACCCAAGCTTATTTAATTAATACATAATCAATAATTACATCTCCAACTTCAGAGTCTAATTACATCTACAACTAACCAAAACATACAAAATGCAATCAGAGTCTCATATATGTTTTGTATTTGGTTTAAACACATTGAGTAAACAGAAAAAGTCCTCTCATAGAAAAGTTAGGTAGGCGAGTGTAGGCACGTAATTTTATTTGCACCACACATTATCAAACCAAAAATAATGACAAACAACACTAGTTAAACGATGCTGACTATGGATAAATACAAAATTACCTAACGATGTAGAATTTAAACATTTTCTCATAAATAAGTAGGTTGCACCTACTTATAGTTGGTAAGAGGGTGAAACTTTAAACAAGTAGTTGTGCTAAATCACCTACGCGTGTGGACCATGTCAACTACCAACTAAATTACTTTGCACGTATTTAGGTTTTAGTTTTTAGATTAAAAAAAAAACTGATTATTAGGATGAGAATGATGATTACTTTATATGTTTCGCTTTAAAGAATTTATGATTTTATATGCTTCATTTTTATGAAAATAAGGATGAATTTTATTCAACGAATTAGTTTAATTAGTTTAAATAAGTTTTCTTAATTAGTTAAATATGTTGTTTTGAGTGGAATTTTTTATGTATTTTTTTTTGTTTTAATTAAATTTATTTATATCAAATTATGAGATTTTTAATTTTTTCTTCAAATATTTAGATGGTGGCTTGATAATCAATATTAAGAGTAATTAATTATTTATTAAGATTCGATAAAGTTTGAACTTTTGTTAAATTAGAGTTAAAGATTTTAAGAGAAATTTTTCCTTCGAAACAATTTATTTGAATAGATTGAGCCAACTCAATGTGTTGTTCATATATAGATATATTTTTCATGGAAAATATTCTTGAGGAAATCCTCTCTGTTATTCCTCACCATGTGTGAATGTCAGCAAAAGTAAATCATTGTGGTACAACATGTATTATTAATTGAAAGGGACTCTACGAAACTTAAACCAATGACCACTTAGCAATCTCTACCTTAAAACTGATTGATTTAATATATTTCGACTAACAAGCCATTGAATTATGAATGTATGCATATATGTAACCCACCTAGTCTCGTCTATACTCTTTTAAGGGTATGTATTATTTAGACCCAACCTCCTTGGTCACCTTAAAGAGATGGAGTTATCAAAGTTCCTTTTCTTTAGACCGCCCTAAAACTCTTTTTTGAGATCATCGTCATTTTCTTCTCATTGAGAGCTCTCCAATGATATGAATTTCATCGAATCCTAGGTTGTGGGCACAAAGTTGTGGCCTTTAAAATATTTACTCATCTTAGCACCATGTTAGCATACATAATATTAACACCTATCGATCCTTTACCTACATGTCCTCATCATACAATGCTACATTCACAGACACATGGAAGCCACTACTATATAGGGCCACATCCGTAGCTAGACACATCAACTTGTTCAAATCAAATTTGAATCCAAGAAAACTTATAAAGTCCATTTGAAAAAAGCTTTGGGTCTCTAGTCTTGTGGATTTCCAAAATTTTCATATACATATAAATCCAAGGTTTTTCCTTCTTTCTATATTCAATGGTCAACCATTTATATATATGAATCCAAGAAAAATAAAAAATTACTCTTTCTTATAAAAATCTATATTTTTTAATTCCTAGATCTAGAACATCTACAAATCCATGTATGAACCGTGAAAACTTCCACTTCAACCTCCACTTTAGCACCATTTCACCTTTGATCCACATCAACAACATGCCACATAAGCATAGTCAACATGGAGTAGAATTTATCATTCGTATTTTTCCATTTTTTTAGATTTAACATCATCTTTCCATGTAGGTGCCACATTGACCAGCACATCAACTCCTACACATTACAATCCCATATTAGAATTCCACATTAACATACCTCATCATCCAAACCTGTCCACCATGCCACATTTGCAATGGCACATCAACTACCACATAAATGGTGACACATCAATGGCCACATCATCCTCCATATTAATGGCCATGTCATCCTTCTAGCTCACTTCATGGCTTAGATCCTTTATATGGACTCCATGTGTATTGATCATGTTCAACCTACCTATAATCTAACTTTAGGTTTTCCTTTTTCAGCCAAACACTTCATTTCTTAAAATCCCATTTTTCAGATCCCACAGACTCTACCATTGTTTTTCATATGATAGGGTTCTACTCATCCAGACCTCCATGCTTTAACAAAATTTTGGATCCCACAAAATTCCACTCTTGATATATTCCATATGTTTCAAATTCCACACTTAATATATTTTGGATGCCCATGCTTTGACACTTGATAGATTTTACTGTTTACCAAAGTAGATACCCAAATATCTTGATATTTGGATATTTGGATCATCTAAATTTTCTAGACTTCTTGCAACATTTATCCCTCTTCATATAGGCCCATGGTCATGGCCCTCACTGGCCTACGTGGCTGGGGGATAGGGATTAAATCTTCAATCCCCAAATTTCAGTCCTCAAATTTCCAAATTATAGGCTTCCAATAAGCATTTCCAACCCTCCTCTTGAGGACTGAGATTGCTTTTGGAAGGGTATATACTTTTCCCAAATCCTTCTAAGGATATTTAGATCCTCATCAATCTATAAAGGCAACCAAAATCCTTTAATACACAACCTTTAACTAGGTTTCTTCTCCAAGGATTCAAAAGAGGCCACTTTTTAGAAATTTTCCCCACTTTCTTCAAACTAGATAAACACAGGTCCATGAATAATAGAGTGCCAACTTAAGGATAGCACCAAGGCCCACTTTCACAAGGAATATAGTCCTTATAAAGCATGAACACAAGAGGACCTTCTCGCCTTTTGTTATGAAACCTGCACCTTAAAAATTATTAGAAACCAATAATTACAGTCCTCTTTCAAGGGGGAAACCTTCTTTTACAATGAATAGAATGTATGAGACAATATTAGATGATCCTAAGATGAGGTCTCCTTAGTATATATATATATATATAAAACACAAAGAGTAAAATTATAATAAAATGGGATCATGAGAGCTTGTATGGTACATAACAATATAACAATAGAAATGTAATCATTGAATATCTAAGGCTTAATAAGGGGTTTTAGGGTTAACATGGGTATTATATATGGATTAACATGCCCTCCCCTTCAAAGAAGTGTTGTCCACAACACTTGACTATCTATAGGTGTTTTTTCATGAACAACACATCTTCCCATGTCACTTCTTCCATTGGTAGGTTCTTCCATTTGATGAGGTACTCAGTAATTATTTGATTTTTCATCTCCTTAGTCCTTATTTAAAATATTGTTTTTTCTTATAGTATTATTCCCTTTTTCATTAATCTCTAGTAGAATAGTTTGGACTAGGATCTTATCATTGATTACCTTCTTTAAGAAAGAAACATGGAAGACTCGATGTACATGTGAAGATGTAGGAAACTTTAATTTGTAATCCACACTTCCAATCCTCTGTAACACCTTATAGTGGCCATAATAACTCGATGTAATTTATTTTCATCCTTTTGTTGCTTCAGGGACATATGTTTATATGGTTGTAGCGTTAGAAATACCCAATCCCCCACTTCAATTTTTGTCTCATTTTGATACTGATTTTTCTTTTGTTTCATCTTATTTTGTGCCATCACTAAGCTATCTTTCAATAATTTGAGAGCATCTTGTCGATGTCATATGTATAGACAGCATTAATGTTTAATACATTAATTTTTTTGTGTCATTTCACACTTTTGTCTCCTTATTCAATGTTTGGCCTCCTCTCCGTCTTTTGACATCAATGGTAAGGGGTGCGTTGACCTAGGAATATCCCTTTAAGACCATGCCTTCTCCAACTAATCTAGATTGGATCATTATATTTTTTTTCATCCATATTATAATATTCCTTTTTCGGGAATTTCTGCAATATGGTCATCAAGGACACTATATAAGGAAGCTAATGTGAAAATAAGCTGAAAGGGGGCTTGGATCCCCTTGTTAACTCACTAAACACTTATCTTCCAGAATTTGAGCCCAAAGAAATGACTCTAGTTGGGTTATTCAGACCTCCCCAAACTAGATCCCGTAAAGAATGCTCAAAGAGAGAGCTTACAGCAATACATGAACTCAATCATTAAACTATGCAGATCTGAATGCAACATAAGATGAAATATATTACAGCCATCATGTAAATTAATATATCAGCAACAATATACAGAAATATCATGAGGAATAAGCCCCTCATGCAATGGGAATCAATCTCCAAAGATTAACACATGAAATACAAGAGATGCAGCAACTGCATAAAATGTCGGAAAGCAGTGAGAGCGCTATCTCTAGGAGTGTAGCTGCTGCTATAGATGTGCATACATGAGATATGACTGAAATATATAAAGAAATGCCTAAGAATAGAATAATGGGCTCCAATACAAGATTTCTAGCCAATCTAGGAGAGATTGCTAGAAATGCCGGAAAATGTACAATGTGACAAATAATTTGTCACTGCAACTAAACCAAAATGAGAATGAGGCTATGGCAGATCTGAAATACTCTTTCCCTCCTTTGATAATTTTCTCAAGAAAATGGTTGATCCCTTTCACTCAAAAACACTTCTCCTAATAAGCTCTGATGACCCTCCCAGCAACTGCTGGCCAAAATAACACAGATCAAGCTAGAAACTGCGCTGTGAGAGAAGCTGGATGGTTGGCCTAATGCCAAAAATCTGAAATGAAGCCTAGGAGTCTCCTCTGCTGCTCCTCCAAATAATATTCAAGAACTCCACCAAAGAACAAGCCAAGAATGACTCTGAGAGTTCCTCTGTTGCTGCTCCCAGCAACAAAACGTTTTATGCCCAACAAAATAACGTTGTAGCTGAAGGGATAAGCTTCGCTAAATGATAGAATGAGGAAATGAAGCTCAAACCCTCTCCTTCCTTGAGGATGAGGTAAAGATTCTCAACCAGGTGTTGGGATTGCAACAAGATGATGAGCTTAGTGGAAAGAATTCGCCTTCACTAAGTGGGCCCGCAGGCTATTTTTGGCGCAAAGTCTATTTTTAGACTATGTCTATTTTTAGACATATGGATCATGTTCTATGAGTTGCAGGATGCTATTTGTGGATGGCTGGTCAAGTTGGAAAAAATAGATGGACTTCTATTTTTATACATATTGGGCGGAATCTATTTTTAGATTACCAGTCTAAAAATAGATATGTCGAATATTATTAGCTCTTAATAATATTTGGACTATAAACATTATCTTATTCTCTTGGAGCACTTCAATTAAGTGCACAGATGTGGCACAGGAGCTGACAGAAGGAATTACGCTATTCCTGAGGGTTAAGTGGAGCTATTGCATGGATACTTCAGTTAGAACTCATGTGACATAGTTTGGTGGAGTTGATTGAGGAAGTTAATGGAGTTGTGTTCAGTTTAACTAATCTAAACATAGTTGAGCTATTTGTATCTAGTTTAACTGATTGATAAAATTAGTGAGAGTGGTGTGAATTAATTATTAATTAATTCACTAATTATAAACTCATTAATCAACTAAATAATACATCAGTTAACTTCAGTGCATGGACAGTTTCAGTGGAGACCAGTGTAGAGATAGGTGAAAGAGCAGGTTAACTATCAGTTGTGACTATACTATTGCATATATGCAACAACCAGTGATTGGAGGAGCCCCTGAGGATTGCGCATTACAAGCCAGGTGGTTTATGTTATTTAATGATCCATCCTATATCATTGATTACGCAATAGAGGCTGGCTATCAGGTGGCAGAGATTATAGCATGTGTTTTGCTAAATCTAGCTTGATTAGTGTGTAGCAATTGGAGGTTGTGTTGAGCTTGTGAGGAGCTTTTTACAATGATTGTTACATGATCTCTATGAAATATAATATACATATAGTTGGGGGTTTTCAGCTTTAAGCTTTCCCATGAAATACTGTGTTCATATGTGTGATTGTTTATGGTTTTAATGTGCGCATGCGATTGTTTTTATTTCTGCAATTAATGATCAATGGTAGAAGAGATTTTGTATTGTGCATGAAGTTAAAATAGTGTGTGATCAAGAGAATCTCGGTGAATAATATATCAGTTATTCAAATTTATACATGGTATCAGAGCGATATTGATCATTGGAGCAATTGCAAAACATTGAAGCGGTTGAGTTTTGTGCTGGTGGAATTCGAATTTGCAGCAGTGTTTTCTTGGTGTTGAAGTTGAGATGTCTTTCAACAGATTGCGATTGGAGTATGCCCTTGAGGGCAGCTCGAATTATATTGCATGGAAGGACAGGATGGAGGCGGTGCTGGATGACAATGGGTTGAAGGAGTTCATAGATGCATAAATTCCAAAACCTACTTCTAGTGATGCTGCCGTACTTGACGCATGGCAAAAGAAGACAACAAAGTGTCAAAGGATTCTGTTGGAAGGTGTGAAGGATCACATAGTGTCCAACCTTCATGGTAAAGCTTCTCCATTCTTGATGTGGAAAGCTTTGACAGATTTATTTCAAAGCAAGAGCGACCAAAGGAAGTTGGCGCTCAAGGATAAACTCAGGAACATAAAAATGGAGAAAGGCGACAGTATGCCCAAGTACCTCACGAAGTTCATCCAATGCAGGGATGAGCTGGGAAGTGTGGGGGTTACTGTTGATGATGAGGACTTGGTGAGCTTGGCTCTCCTTGGGCTTCCGAAGATTTGGCATTCCTATCAGGACTCTGTCAATGGTCGGGAGAAATTGCCAGGATGGGAGCGACTTTGGTCGGATCTTGTGCAAGAGGAGATAAGGCGGAGTACCAGGGACGGATCTTCATCAAAGGCATCTGATGAAGAAAATTTCGCTTTGGCTGCCAAAGCAAGGAAGGGGAAGAGCAAGAAGAATGCTTCTCAATCCGATGCGAAAGACAAGAAGCAGGACATGTCCAAGGTGAAGTGCTTTCACTGTCACCAACATGGACATTACGCCACTAATTGTCCACAGAAGAAGAAAAATAAGTAGGTTGCTGGATCTGCAGTTGGAGAGGCCTTAGCCTCGCAGTTTGAGCTGGATTTTTTGCTGATCGCATGCTTGGTCTCAATTTTTATGGGTTTAGTGTGGTTTCTTGACAATGGTGCATCTTTTCGCATGACAGGAGATCAAGATTTGTTTACTGATCTGGATGAGAAAGATCTTGGAGTGCACATCGAGATGGGCGATGATGGTATATACAGTGCGACCGGTATCGGTACCATTTCCTTTGAGAGGGAGTCTGGTAAACCCTTCGTATTGAAGGAAGTGATGCATGTTCTAGGATTGAAAAAGAATCGTATCTCTGTGGCGATGTTAGAAGACAAGGGATATGATGTTGTCTTTAGTGAGGGAAAGGATTTCCTGTGCAGTAAGGCAACTGGTGAGACCCGGAGGATAGGGGTTCGAGTTAAGAACCTTTATCAATTGCAGGTAGATGGTTGCGCAACAATGGCAGGCAAGGCAGAAGGAGTGGTGAGCCGGGATGATGGCGAGTTGTGGCACCGGAGATTGGACCACCTTCACCATGGAGCTTTGAAGATACTGCAACAGATTTCTACTGGGATTCCTAAGGGTACTCTTGCATAGTCAGATCAGTGCAAGGGATGTACCTTGGGAAAATTTGTGAAAGCCACCTTTCACGAGAAGGATAGTCACGCCACAATGAACCTTGAGAGAATTCACATAGATGTGTGTGGTATTTTCTCAGTAGCTTCGACAGCAAAGCACAGGTACTATGTGATAGATGATTTTTCTCGTAAGTGCTGGATCTTCTTCATGCAGAAGAAGAGCGAGACATACTCAAAGTTCTGTGAGTTCAAGGCACTGGTTGAGAAAGAATCGGGGAAGCAGGTGAAGGCTCTTAGGAGCGACAATGGTGGTGAATTCATCTCTGGTGAATTCAATAACTTTTGCAGCATAGAAGGAATTCGAAGAGAGCTCATAGCACCTCATAACCCACAGCAGAATGGGGTTGCCGAGCGGAAGAATAGAACGATCGTGGGTGCTGCACGGGCGATGTTGCATGATCAGGGCCTTCCCATACACTTGTGGGCCGAGGCATGCAATACTACAGTATATGTGTAGAACTGTTGTCCTCATAGGATACTTGGCATGAGTACACCCGAGGAGGTCTTTTCTGTTAAGAAGCCTGATATTTCCCATTTGAGGATTTTTGGTTCACCTGTTTACATTCATGTGACGAAGGATGCCAGGAAGAAGCTGGAGCTGACTGCAGAGGTTGGGATATTTGTGGGGTACAATGATAAGCCCCACAACTATCATGTGTATTTTCCAGATAATCGCAAGACTATTGTGTGACGAGATATCAAATTTCATGAGGAGAAAGCCATGAAGTGTTCGCTTGAGAGGGAGCCACACTTGCATGCAGATGAGGAGCTATTAGTTCCTAAGGATGAGTCTCAGGATGTGGATCAGCCACAATATGAGGTTCATGGAGTGGAAGAGACCACTCAAGAAGCGTTAACCATCAAAGGGCAGAAGTGCACTACAGAAGCTGAGTGACTGGCTCAAGATGCAGAGAAGGTTGTAGGAGCACCTACATCATAGTGCAGATAGAGACAGTCACCTGACCGATATACTAGATACATGGCTCTTATGAGCAAGTGTATCGTGACAGAGCCATCCTCTTTCGAGGAAGCTGTGGAGGATCCCACATGGGTAGATGCCATGGTTGAAGAGTATGATTCGATTGTCAGAAACAATGCATTGGAGATTGTCCCAAGGCCGGAAGGGAAATCAGTGGTGGGTTCGAGATGGATCTACAAAGTGAAGAAGGCAGCTGACGAAAGTGTGGAGAAGTACAAGGCAAGATTTGTTGCCCGAGGCTTCTCAAAGATTAAATGGATCGATTATGAGGAGACCTTTTCACCTGTTGCAAGGTATTCTTCCATATGGATGATTCTTGCTCTCTCAGCGTAGATGGGGTGGCACATTCATCAGATGGATGTGACGACTGCATTCCTCAATGGGGTGATTGAGGAGGAGGTGTACATAGAGTAGCCCGAAGGTTTTGAGATCTTTAGCAGCGAGTCGCATGTGTGCAGGCTCAAGAGAGTGTTGTATGGGTTGAAATAAGAACCTCATGCTTGGTACACACGGATAGACAGTTATTTCACCGGACTTGGATTCTCCAAGAGTGAGGCGGATCCTAACCTATACCATATTGTGGTGGAGGGTAAGTTGCTGATCATTGTACTTTATGTAGATGATTTTATTTTGACAGGTGATGAACTGTTGATACACCCATGCAAGGCTGATCTTGCAAAGGAGTTTGAGATGAAGGACTTGGGCCTCCTTCATTATTTCCTGGGATTGGAAATTTGGTAGCGCAGTGATGGAATGTTTGTTTCTCAAGGCAAGTATGCCTAAGAGATACTGGAGAAGTTCAACATGCATGGCTGCAAGCCTGTTGATACTCCTCTTCCTGGTGGATGGAGGAAGGAGGATGCTACTTCAATGGAGGTAGTGGATGCCACTGTTTATCAATAGTTGGTAGGGTCTCTCATGTATCTGGTCAATACACGACCTGCCATATGCTATGCTATTAACCAACTTTCACAAGCTATGGCTAAGCCTACCAAGCTCTATTGGAAGGCAAGAAAGCATTCATTGAGATATCTTAGAGGCACGTTGGGATATGGATTATGGTACAGACAGTCGGATGAGGTGAGGCTATGTGGCTTCACGGATGCAGATTGGGCAGGGAGCCAAACGGACAGAAAGAGAACATCTGGAGGGATTTTCAGTATCGGGTCGATGGCAGTTTCTTGGTACAGCATGAAGCAAATATCCGTGGCACTCAGTTTAGCAGAGGTTGAGTATATGGTAGCGAGTTTGGCTGCATGCGAGGCTATATGTATGAGGAAGATCCTGGTCGGGTTGTTCGGTTCACACTTAGAGCCTACTGTGATTTATTGTGATAATCAGAGTTGCATCAAACTCTCGGTTAATCCAGTATTTCATGATAGATCTAAACACATTGACATCCGGTATCGTCATATCAGAGATTGTGTGCAGCGGAAGATCATGTTACTTTCATACATTCCTGCGGAGGATTAAGATGCCGATATCTTGATGAAGGTGCTCACCAGGAGAAAATTCGAATACCAAAGAGGGAGGATAGGGGTGGAAGATAATCCTTATCTTGTTGAGAGGGAGTGTTGAGATTGCAACAATATGATGAGCTTAGTGGAAAGAAGTCGCCTTCACTAAGTGGGCCCGCAGGCTATTTTTGGCGCAAGTCTATTTTTAGACTATGTCTATTTTTAGACATGTCGATCATATTCTATGAGTTGCATGATGCTATTTGTGGATGGTTGGTCAAGTTGGAAAAATAGATGGACTTCTATTTTTAGACATATTGGGTGGAATCTATTTTTAGATTGCCAGTCTAAAAATAGATATGTCGAATATTATTAGCTCCTAATAATATTTGGACTATAAACATTATCTTATTCTCTTGGAGCACTTCAGTTAAGTGCACAGATGTGGCACAGGAGCTGACAGAAGGAATTACGCTATTCCTGAGGGTTAAGTGGATCTATTGCATGGATACTTCAGTTAGAACTCATGTGACAGAGTTTGGTGGAGTTGATTGAGGAAGTTAATGGAGTTGTGTTCAGTTTAACTAATCTAAACATAGTTGAGCTAGTTGTATCTAGTCTAACTGATTGATACACTAGTGAGAGTGGTGTGAATTAATTATTAATTAATTCACTAATTATAAACTCATTAATCAACCAAAGAATACATCAGTTAACTTCAGTGCATGGACAGTTTCAGTGGATACCAGTGCAGAGATAGGTGAAAGAGCAGGTTAACTATCAGTTGTGACTATACTGTTGCATATTTGCAACAACCAGTGATTGGAGGAGCCCATGAGGATTGCGCAGCACAAGCCAGGTGGTTTATGTTATTTAATGAGCCATCCTACAACATTGATTATGCAATAGAGGCTGGCTATCAGGTGGCAGATATTGGAGCATGTGTTTTGTAGATCTAGCTTGATTAGTGTGTAGCAATTGGAGGTTGTGCTGAGAGCTTGTGAGGAGCTTTGTACAATGATTGTTAAATGATCTCTATGACATATAGTATACATATAGTTGGGGGTTTTCAGCTTTAATCTTTCCCATGAAATATTGCGTTCATATGTGTGAATGTTTATGTTTTAATGTGTGCATGCAATTGATTTTATTTCCGCAATTAATGATCAATGGTAGAAGAGATTCTATATTGTGCATGAAGTTAAAATAGTGTGTGATCAGGAGAATATCGCTGAATAATATATCAGTTATTCAAATTTCTACACCGGGAATACCCTTGGGTTCAAGAACACTACAACCCTGCTAAACAGCCTGGGGATGCAAGTCTTTGCAGACCCTACGAAAATGATAAGCTAATGCATAATGAAAATGGGCTGCCATCTCCTCCTTATAAAGAAAATGAACTCTTCTCACCATGGGTCCCATTCACACTTGCCTCTAGCTTATGCAAGTGGAGCCTCCACTAAAACTGCGCTGCCCAAGAAGGTTCAATGCATCTAGACAGTTTTAGTTGACTTGGTCAAAATGACTAGATCAAGCATGATCCAATCCTGTTCACACCATGTGGTGCTCAATTCAGCTACTTTATTATTCCTCCTTTCACACAAGGAGTGTTATTTCTTCATCTAAGGGGGTTAAGGTGTCTCCTTACCCATTTTATTCAAAAAATTGAAAATATGAAAACTATAATGTTCCTTTTAGCTTGAGGCTAAAAATTAGGAACATTATAGTCCTGCCCTCCCACATGTTGCTTTTCCTCAAGCAACTGCATAGAGAGAAAAAAATCTCTCCCCCTTCTTCTCTTGTTGCCTCCTCATCAACAATCTCCACCACTGCTCAAGATATCCTACAACAAATTTGTCCTTCAATGCTCCCTCTCAAATATGCAAACTGGAATGATGCACATCATGGAAAGATAGAAGGTGTAGGTGGAAACCTCCTTGTTGTGCTATGGCCTCCTCAAGGTAGGAGTGATGACATGCATGGGAAAAATTTATCCCCAATGATTATCCTCTCATCCATTCTATCATCCAAATAGAAATCTCAACCCCTGGTATATGCAATGTGTTGGGGCTGAATGGAGAGTTGGGATTTTGATTCCCAAGGTGTTTCTCCCTCCATTTGTGGTACAAATGGGGCTGCCTTTGTCCTTGGGCTGACATGGTATGGCCTCCTAGAATGGACCAAGCTTCCCCATCAAGAAAATCAGCCATGAAGTGCCCCCTCAAGTTCTCCAAGTGGTTTTTCCCACAAGAAGAGAAAAGTAGCAATGTGGAAATCATGGTTTTCCCATGGTGTCTCCTGCAATATAAAGCATGTACAATGGGGAGAGTCATGCTCCCAATGGGCTTTCCCAAAATATACAACACTCTCACAATAGTGCTCCTTGTGAATGTATAAACATCATCAATACAGGGAGGCAAAATACAATGAAAACAAGCTGCCACATGGAAACTGGAGAGTGAATCATAGTTCCACATGAGGAACCAGCGCAGTGCACCTTTGGCCTGCATCAAAATAGAAATCAACAAGTTCTTTTCCAACCACTTGTATGCTGCCACAAACATCTCATAAGATGAAAATATGAAAGTACAAATTGGTGCCAATGGTGCACACCAAGAAGCATGTGGCTTCCCCCACAAACCATCATGAAAATAGCCACTCCCATTGCTGCAATGGGCCACAAGTACATCATAATAAGGAGCATAAGGAGATGTGATCATCCTTAGCTCATCAATCTGCTCATATAAAATAAATAAAGGTAAATCAAAATGAAAACATATACCTCCTTTACCATGTACTCCGGTCCTTGAGTTGACATGGCTCATCTAAATGCTCTCCCTCACCTCCAATGAGTTGGGGTATGGTTGTGCCAACCTCTCCAAAATAATCTGGGCTATTCATCTGTCCATATGATGATATAGATAATGCTGAATTCCCTCCCAAATGAACTCCTCTAGCAAAGAAAAGTATGCATCAAAGTGAATAGCTAGGTAGTCCTCATGTGTTGCATGTAATAGTTTCTTCTTGAGACTAGATGTCCTAGTCAAGAAGACTCTGTCATAGTAATAGATGACCATATCATCCATCATTTACCTATCATCTCCATCTGGGTCATCCAAAATCATGCATGCACCTAGCTCCTGGGAGTACTCTACCAAGAGTTGAAACCTCCAACACAGATCAATCCTCCTCATAGACAGCACTGATAATCTGCAATGTGATGCTCCCCTCATGCTGTTGTTTGCTACTTTGACATCCCCCATGCCAAATTCATCCTCCAAAATTCTGCCATGCCCATCATGTAGCTGCTCATGCTCAAATAATGATGGTGTCCTTTGGAAGTTGACCTCCCATGAGGAGCTGTCATCCAAAAGGAATCTCCCAAGCTAGGTCAAAGTAAGCATAAGTGGCCTCCATCCACTCCCATGTGTGAAAGATTCCTTCCTCAAAGGAAGCATCCTCTTCCTCTCCAAATCTATGGAGCATTCATCCTGCATCATGAAGATGCCATCCTCTATCCCTGTAGCAAACTCTGTCTGAGAGGGATAGAGGATGGGTGAAAACAAGCTACCATCATCAACCTTTGCAGTAGAACTGATGAGAGTGGGTGATACTGAAAATGAGAGAGTGCCTCCCTCCTCCTTGAGTCTATCCCAAAATCTCTACGTTGTGGTGGACTCCTCCAATGCCTCAACCTCTCTGGAATCCAAGAGTGGTGAACCAAATGACAATATGCCCCTCTTCAATGCTATATCAGGTGGCCTTCCAGGTGGAATGCCTCCATATAGTGAGACATCAAGATCAGAAGTGGACTGTATGTATAAGAGGACTAATTTTTCCCTCTCTCCACTGTGCTATATAGTCTCCTTCTCTTGTGCAAAGACTCTCCAGAATAGATAAGGGTGTATCAACCCTTGATGCCAATCCTTCTCTTCCTCCTCCATCTCACAATCCCCAATAGCTGCTACATATGACTCCGGAATTGTGCTATGGTTTCCACATGCTAAAAAATTTGGAACTTCCTGCAAAGGTGTAAGGGTTCCTCTAATGGAAGCAAAGGCTCCCTTTTTACCTCCATGTGGAAATGGATCTCCTCCCAATGGGACAACGTTGTTAGATCTCTCATGCTCATCCTCTCCGTCAATAAATGAGATTACCTCATCATCAAGGAGTGACCCTAGATCTTGGTCATCTCTTGAAGGAAGTACCTCCATGACTTCAAAAATGGAAGAGGGCCCTTCACACAATAGGGGTCTTGCCTTTAGCAAGCCATCATACATGTTTTCATCCCCTTCAAAAATATGGAATGGAGTTTTTTTCTTGGTTTCCTTCAATGCATGCAAAGTGTTTGATGTTTTGATACATAGAGATTCACGGTGATTTTCATTAAATTTTATCATCAACCCTCTAGTGAATCCATCATATGATTCCACATTTGCATGATAACATGAAATAGAATTTTCAGACCACAAACCATGAGCCATACCTTTGAGTTGCAGCGCTGCTACTCCAATGGCCTCATCTCCTTCCTTTATCCTCCCGGCAGTGCAAGTGGGAAATGGACTACGCTGTGTATCTTCATGTGTGGCTGAATGATCACACCCATCATAATAATAGCTAGGGATTTCTCCATCCACAAACCCTCTTAGAAAACCTTTCCAGTTTTCCCTTTCTTTCTCCTCAAGGTCTTCAATGATACCCTCCATAGTTTGGAAAAGAAGAAGGGAAAAATCCTCTTCCGTCATTCCTCTTTCCTTATTTTCTCTGTACATCTCCTCTTCTAAATGAATAGCTTCTCCTTCATATAATCTTAGGCTGCACAGGCTGAGCCAAGATTGATGCTCTGATACCACTATAATATTCCTTTTTGGGGAATTTCTGCAAAATGGTCCTCAAGGAAGCTGTATAAGGAAGATAATGTGAAAATAAGTTGAAAGGGGGATTGGATCCCCTTTTTAACTCACTAAAAACTCTCTTCCATAATTTGAGCCCAAATAAATGACTCTAGTTGTGTTATTCAAACCTCCCCAAACTAGATCCCATAAAGAACGCTCAAAGAGAGAGCTTACAGCAATACATGAACACAATCATGAACCAAAATGAGAATGAGGCTATGGAAGATGTGAAATACTCTTTCCCTCCTCTGATAATGTTCTTAAGCAAAGGGCTGATCCCTTTCACTCAAAAACACTTCTCCTAATAAGATCTAATGACCCTCCCAGCAACTGTTGGCCAAAATAACATGGATCAAGCTGGAAATTGCGTTGTGAGGGAAGATGGATGGTTGGTTTAATTCCAAAGATCTGAAATGAAGCGCAAGAGTCTCCTCTACTGCTCCTCCAAATAATATGAAAGAACTCCACCAAAGAACAAGCCAAGAATGACTTTGAGAGTTCCTCTGTTGCTGCTCCCAGCAACACAACATTTTCTGCCCAACAAAATAACGCTGTAGCTGAAGGGTTAAGCTTGGCCAAATGCTGGAATGAGGAAATGAAGCTCAAAACCTCTCCTTCCTTTAGGATGAGGTATGGATTATTGATCGGGAACACCCTTGGGTTCAAGAACACTACAACCCTACTAAACAGCCCGGGGATGCAAGTCTCTGCAGACCCTATGAAAATGATAAGCTAATGCATAATGAAAATGGGTTGCCATCTCCTCCTTATAAATAAAATTAACTCTTCTCACCATGGGTCCCATTTAAACTTGCCTCTAGCTTATGTAAGTGGAGCCTCCACTAAAACTGCGCTGTCCAAGAAGGTTCAATGCATCTAGACAGTTTTAGTTGACTTGGTCAAAATGACTAGATCAAGCATGATCCAATCCTATTCACACCATGTGGTGCTCAATTCAGCTGCTTTATTATTCCTCCTTTCACACAAGGAGTGTTATTTATTCATCTAAGGGGGTTAAGGTGTCTCCTTACCCATTTTATTCAACAAAATGAAAATATGCAAACTATAATGTTCCTTTTAGCTTGAGGCTAAAAATTGGGAACATTACACATATCTAAGTATTCAAAGTGGAAAAAGTGAAGGAATCAACCCACTGGAAATTTTTTACCAACGGGACCCAGTTTGGAAAAACGATATATGAAAGCTTCCGGGAGTGTTTTGAGGCATAAATGATGTTTTTTAGGGGTAAGAATTGTCTACTTTAGTGTGGAACCTTTTAGTTCTAATCTACACATATATATCTTTCCAATGACACAATAATCATGTCAATCAGGGTCCATATGCGAATTTATGCCACTCATAAGTTGACTTTCTTGCTTTCACCACCATGGTTCGAGAGGACACAATGTGTAATATACCAGATCTGGAATAGCACATCAAGCCTGCTGAAATAACGCACTCCTGGGAGATTGATGCAAAAAAATGAGTTTACAGCCCTTGGATCCCTTATATCAGTAGATCTGGAGTCTAGATCCAAAAGGGGAGCAAAAACAAATAAAACTAGGTGTGGTAAAAAGATCTCCCACCACCTAGTCTAGCTGAAAAACACCCTACAAGAGGGGTTGCAGCTATGCACAAAAAACTGCTTCAGAAATAATGTAGTCCTGGACAATATGAGCAGGAGGGCATCAAATATGATTAAATTATGAATGTACAGCAGCAAATCAGATTTATAATGAAACTCTTTCAGTATATAGTAGAATACATGAGGCAATAGAGCAAGAAATACTTAGAAAAGAGAGCTACAACACACATATATCTGTAGAAATAGCTCAACAGTGCTATTCAAAGGATCTGTAGCAGCTGCATATTACAACTCAGATCTAGGACAAATCTGTGGACAAAACATCAGATCTATTTCAGATCTAGAAACTACATAGTCTTGTTTACAAGATCCCCTTGGGGTTTTGACAAAATCATGCATAACAAAGAGTAGATCCGAGTTTCAAGTTGCAGATCTATAAAATGATGCAGTAATTTCTGAATATAGCATTACATGAAAATAGATCATATCTAAATAGAACATGGATCAACAAGCTAATCCATGGATCACCAAAGTGGAAGGAAAAGCCCAGCACCAGAGATCTCTCATCAATACTGTGATCAAAACACCATGAAGAATCTCATATCAAAATAACGCAGTTCCTTAATGGAAACATCGTTGTAGCTCAAATGACATAGATGGCCCACTGCCAAGTTACAGATCTGAAGTGAAAATAGGGGAGGCACTCTTCCAGGAGGTTATAAGACACACTCCATGAGAAGAGGCTCCCAAAACAAGCTAGATATTTGCAGATCTAGAATCCCACTTGCTGCAGCTTGCAAAAGCAGCAAAACCCTCATTGGATCAGCGCTGCAATTGGAAGTAGAGCTTGGCCTCAAGCCTGATAGTGGATCAAATCAGCAAACACTCCTCCAAGAATCCTCAAGGAAGAGGTGAAATCCCTGCATAGGATCTCCAAGTGCTAAGCAGCACAATTCTCTACTAAACAACAGAGAATAGTATTTGTCTAAGTAGACAAGATACTCAGAAATATAATCAATCAACAACCTTCTCTTGCTACCCTTCCCTTCCTTTTATAAGATGAAAGCCTTTGCAAACCCTAAACCACCTTGATGAGTTATCTCCTTTCACATGAGGAGCCTCCTTCTAGAACTGCGTTGTCCCTTTAGGAGATACATTGAACCTAGACAGCGCTGTAGATTTGGTCAAGGTTGACCCAGTCTCACAGCTCAACCCCTTTCACACCTTTAAGTGATTTATTTACATGGCCCTGATTTATCTTTGTTCACATGGGCATTGGTTTATTTAGTCTTTTCAGGAGTTTTACATGTCCTCCTTTATTCATTTATTCATGCAACAGAAAGTAAAACAAAAATGAATATTCCTCTTAGCTTAGGCTAAGTAGGAATATTACAGTCCTCCCCTCCAAAATGTTGCTTGTCCTCAAGCAACTGATAGGGTAAGAGTTGTAGTTCTTCTCCTCCTCCATTGGTGGCATCATCAAGGATCAAGCCCTCATCATAGGCCAAGTGCTCAACAAGCCAATACATCATGAATTTTTCCTCCAAGGCCAACATAATATGTGCATAATCCATCCCTTCAGGAGTGAAAAACTCAACAGAAATAAACATGGTGGAAGACATGCTACATATAAAACATGTATCATGGAGTATAGGTAGAAGTTCCAAGTCATGTGGTACATACAAGCTGCCCACCTTTTATGCATACAATCCCATAAACAATAAAACTATATCATCCAAGTATGGAAGCAAGACTACATATATGCAAACTGAAATCTGCACTTGAGGAGGGGGGTCAAAATCCCACATGTGGTGCCAGCACAGTGCACCTCTTGTCTTTATTAGATCCAGGTGTGGCAAGTGGCATTCCCACCAAAATTTTGCTGCATGAGTCACCTTAACATGGTTGAAGGTGTTACATAATTTTGGTGCCTTTGGGAAGCACCCATCATGAAAAGGAATCTCCCTTTGCACAACAAGGGAGTGGCCAAGTTCAGAATTTCTATTGGCCCCCAAAAAACTATGAGATCCACATAATCTCTCACTCCCTTTAGGAGTATTATCCTGCAAAAAAATGGCAAAGGAATGTAATAGATCAGAAAATACAACTTTCTTGGTATGATCAAATCCTTTACCATCATAGTCCCTCACACACATGGAGTTGTGCATGAGCATTCCCCTCCTCTCAAGCAAAGGAAGAGCTGGCTGATATGACTCTTGCAAAGAGTCCATTGGCTGCCCCAATCCTCCATAGCTATTGCACTCTTAAAAGTTCTGATGTAATTCCTCTCTCATGCCTTCCCAATAAAAACTCTTCATGATCAGGGTATAGATCTTCATTGAATACATATGGCTGAGGAAGAATTTTTCATATGCTCCTTGTAGGATATTCTGCTTGAGCTTGGAAGCTCTAGCCAAAAATACCTTACCATGATAATAGATGACTCCCCCTTGGACTAAGTAGCCCTCTTCTTGTTGCATGCTATCTAGTATCATACCTGTGTGGAGATCTTTGGAATACTCTACAAGCATTTGAGATTTCCAATAAAGATCCACTTTGCTCAATAATGACAGCGCTGCTGATACATCCATGGAAGTGCTTGTCATGTTGTTGATTTCCATTTTGACATTACACATGCCAAAAAAATTTGTTGGAATGCTTATCCTCCCATTATTTTCCTCCCACAACACAGATTCAGAAAAGTGAGAGGGTGATAGTGATGTAGGAAGAAGATCCTCCTCATCCTTGGGCTGTCCCAAGCCTTCCAACGCTGTAACTTGGTCTCTCATTGCTCCAATACTTCCTTGATATAGATTTGGATCAACACTTTGTGGAGCCTTCCCCACAAGATCTGAATCATATGGAATTCCAGGTGGCTTTCCATGAGGTAAGAATGTCCCTTGCAGCATCCTCATGAAAATGAGAGAAGGAACTGTGAGATCCCTGCTTCCACTTCGCAAATCCATCTCTGTTGTTTGTGTGGAAGTAATAGGTGAAGGATAAGTATGCATGCCTTGAATAATTTGTGGTTTCCCACTCTTCAAGTCCACCCACTCCATTTGCAAAGCTTTCCAATCAGTGGTAACCTTCCCCAAGGTAATCAACCATTGGACACCCAAGATGATGTTGATGTCTGGTATGTCAACTACAAAGAAGTGATCCACCAAAGTGTAGGATCCCATAGTGATAGAGAGTGATGAAACATATTGCATGAATTGCATGGTCCTATCTCCTGGGACCAAAATAGAAAATCCCTCAAAAGTATCAGTGGGGATTCCTCTCTTTTGCACAAGATGAGCATCAATAAAGTTGTGGGTTGCCCCACTGTCAATCAGGACAAATACTCTTTGATTCATGACTGAAACTTGTACTCTTAGGGTCAAGTACTTAGGCACTCCTCTAAAAGAGGCAAGAGTCCCACTTGTTGGATCAAAGGCTCCCTTCCTATCTCTGGATGGTGTTTGATCTTCCTCATCATCATCATCAATGCTGTGACCCTTCCTCGGTTCATCATCTTCATCTTCCTCCTCAAGATCTAAGAAGACTTCTATGTAGTGTGCCGTTCCTGCAGCACATCTATGTCCTAGTGCCCATGACTCTTGGAAAGTGAAGCACAATTTCTTCTTCCTCAATTCCCTCCTGAGATCAATATCAAGAGGCTTCTTCAAAGAGCTCTCCCTGGGAGGAGAAGCTTTTCCTTCATTCCCCTTAGAAAAGTGAGGGGCCTTGCTTTGGAAAGTTGCCTTTGCTTTTGGCAAGGCATCTTGGAGGTCTCTAGCCCTCTCAATGGCATCATGAAAAGTGATGGGCTTGGTAGATTTAACCAATCCATGCAAAGTTTCCTCCAGGCCATCGATGAACATGTAGACTCTCCTTGCTATAGATAGACCATCGAAAGACAACATGGCTGCGCACATGAAGTTGTCGAACTTTAAGGGTGTGGGGGATGAAGAGATGGATTAGTTTTGGTTTGTCACAGGATCGGTATGGACTGTGTAGAACGTAGCTAGTGATGCGGTGAAGCAGGCACAACTATCCCTTGCCTTTGAAGGGAGAGCATTGGACTGGTACATGGGATACATCGGCCAGCATGCGAATGCAACCATTGAGGAAATTAAGAATTCTTTGAAGCAACAATTCAAGAAGCCTAAGTCCTACTCTCAAATAGTGGTTGATCTAAAATATTTCAAGAAAGGGTCTTCTAAGTCTGTGTGGGAGGCCGATCAATGACTGAAGA
Source organism: Pinus albicaulis (assembly GCA_034641835.2). Lineage (NCBI taxonomy): Eukaryota > Viridiplantae > Streptophyta > Pinopsida > Pinales > Pinaceae > Pinus > Pinus albicaulis. The sequence goes on from CM076581.1 coordinate 1,670,833,936, forward strand.
AGGTGATCAGGGAAGGAGGATTTCAATATGATGACAGACAACATACAAAATGGTTCATTGCTATGTTGCTGCCTCACTTGTGCGTACCTATGGGTCATCGAAAATTTGAATCACAGGAGAAAGCCTTGGAGGGTGCCATGAAGTAAGAAGTCTCACCTCGAGACGAGACCCAGATAGGCGTCCAACAGATCCAAGGGCAGCTAGAAGAAATGCACGTGGAGATCCATAATCTATGAAAAGAGCGAGGAGCAGAGGCTAGCCCTGAAAAGTGGTGCATACAATGCAGGGTGAATGATTACACCAAGGATAACTGTCCTCTATTAGTAGACTATATGCAGGCTGGGAGACCTAGCCCATTGTGCCCAAGAGAAATTGCAAGGCCAAGTGGGCCAACATTATGGTGCGATGATTTCCGCATTACAGGGTTGCATGACACAAACCACCTCCCCCACCTTGCTGCGTATGCCCCAGAGGTAAAACAACAATGGTGCGGGTTCTGTAGATCAGTAGGACATGATGAAAATAACTGTCAGACATATGATTTGATGATCGATCGCGGAAACTTATATAGGGTACAATCAGACCCTGCATCGCCAAGGTCCCTCGCAAACATAGGTGGCTCCCCAGCCAGGGGTAGGGGGGAGGTCGAGGAAGAAGCGCAGGTTGGGGACGAGGGTAGATAATCTGTTATAACTGTGGAGAGGTCAAGCACTTTGCGAGATACTGCCTGAATCCTACAAGGCAGTCCTTCCGGTACTACAGACAGCTGGATCATGCGATCAAAGACTGTCCAATATTGATAGAAAAAATGCAAGAGAAGCAGCTAAAACCTACACAGAATGTGTAGAGGGTTAAGGCTGAGCTGCGAGACAAAGATCTGAGTGTAAATTTCATAACAAGTAGTGGAACAGCCACCAGAGGAACTGGGGAGAAGGCTGCAACTAAATCTCTGATCCGGTAAGTTGTTATCAAACAAGAGGGTTTGGACCTAAGCAAGGAAAAATAAACATTTATCGCAGCTCGCAAAGACTTTGCTAAGACAAAGGCATCTACTTATCAAACACCTGTGAACCTTAAGGCAGACGAGGAGGTCAAGCCCATTTTACAGGCATGTATGAAGCTGCTGCGCAACCCAACGGTTGTAGAGAATCTTCAGGAATTAATAGATTGTTGTGCAGCACGACCTAGCCTACCTCAAGAAATCAAGGATGTGCACAAACTATACAGATATAAGAAATGCACTGGTAGGGAGATGCGGTTGACTGCGTAGATCGGTGATTATGAGATGGATTGAGTTATTTTGGACCTAGGGTCAGATGCGAATGTATTACCTAAACAGACTTGGGAACGAATGGGAGAACCTAAGTTGGAATGGTCCACTATCCAGTTGTGCATGACTAATCAACAAAATATTATACCCTTGGGAAGAATATCGAAAATCGTGGTGGATATCGCGGGAGAAAAGGCTCAGGTGGACTTTGAGGTAATTGAGATCGTAGAAGATGCAGACGCCTATCCTATGCTCCTAGGCTTGGATTTGTCTATCGATGTGGGAGGAATTATTAACTTGAAGAAGAGAAGCATGGTGTTTGAGAATAACGGTACAAGGGTGATAGTGCCATTAGATCCTATGGAAGGTGAACGATACACTGAGCTGGTGTGTGATGAAGAGGGCGTGGATCATATTTATAAGCTAACTACGCAGGACGAGGATTGGATCAACCCCATGGCTAACGATGTAATCTGCTGGGAAAAGGACAGTGAATGTTTCTCCGACTTCGATGGGGATATGGAGAACTGGAAAAATCGGTTACATGATGTCTCTACACTGTGATGCCTTCAGGTCACGAGGGATTTCCACTGAATTTCCTCAGAGGTGAGAGACCTACCCTATTTTGATGGTTCTGGTAATATCAGAGAATTTTTGCGAGCATTCGAAGCTGCGGTCCCAAGAGGACGAAGGCTAGGGGCCCTTAATCTGGCCATGTGTAAGATACTTGCGTGGTGGTGGGACACACATAAGGAAGCATTCCAGGACTGGGAAAAGTGTCAGGATATGATGGTTCTGCGATTCGAACAGCCCGATCACATGCGTGTCCAAACATACATCAGCCCTGAAGACCCGCGCAAATATCCGTTCGCATGGATGGAGAAATGGTGTGAAAAGACTATGGAAGAATGGGTTCATCTTTTTATTCATGCCTTGGGATCACCTCCCACCACATGGTATGTAGATGTGGAGCTACACCAACATACTCGCCACTGGGAGACATTGAAGGATGAATTTCTGGGGACATTTGGATTAGTAGGTGGCACGGAGGCACTCCACTCAACTATGTAAAACATTGACACTATAGCATGGGGTGAGTCGCACCTTTATGTCACACCTAAAGGGCCCACATGGAAAATGTAGGTAGAAAGCATGGTAAACTACTGCCATCTAATCCCTAAAGTAGGTAGGGATGATCCACAAGTTGATTCTGACTCAGAGTTGGACAAGATGCGCACAACTACCAGACCACTCAAGCTGTGAACGGGTAGCATTACGACACACCCTACGTTTACTACGAGGGGGGATGCAGATACAGGAAACGAAGTTATCATGACACCTACAATGAGGGATCAGCTGCAGTCAATCCTCGTTCACGCTGGTTACTTCAGGGGGTTCGTTCGAAAATATGCATTGATCACAGCAGTTAGGCGAAACTTGCTTGTAAAATATGTCTGGTTCTGTTGGGATGACACATGTTAGGTGAGCATGTCTTAGGTTTTGAAGCACTTAGGTAACAAGCTTGTGTTGGGGGAGGAGGCAACACAGGCAGTGTAGGTGGTTAACCTAAGTATAGCAAAGGTGTGAAAACTAGTTGTTGGTACAATAACATCTAGTAAAAAGCAAAAGTTACTGTTGAAAGGAGAGGGCCACTAGCATTTAATGGGGAGAATCTTGGGGATTTTTTACCGTTTACCTATTGAGAAGTTGCAGGTGAAGTATACCCTACCATTGGACAACCGTAGGCACTACAAAAAGGGTAGAATAGCTTAGACAAGGGTTCCATCTTACTGGCATAGCTTGCACTTATCGTCTTTACCTCGAACGAACTTAAGCTATAATATTTTTCAGGTTTGCACTATCCCTTTCATGTCTGATCAACCCCCTCCATCTAAGAGTAGCCACCCAGAGTGGGGATTCATTTTCCACACTAGGATGACAGCCACGAACCCTACTGAACCTTCGGCACCATAAATTGAGGAGGTAATGGAGATTTGGTCTGAGGAGGAAGAAGTGCTTTCTACGTCGATCACAAGGAAGGGGAAAGAAAAAGCACAGGGATCAGGGAAGCCCTCGAAAGCTGTGAAATGGGTTGCGGGGAAGCCTAAGACTTCCCCGAGGCATGCCAAGTCCCCGCGCACAACACCTTAGGCTCAGGATACGCAGGAGGAAGCCCTACCTGCCAACCCGATCAATTGGTTACCTCCCTTCATCCTACCATGCAGGACCTCAACACGCATGCCAAAAAACTTGGATGGCTTGATCACATATCTGCAAACGCTGCTAATCCTGGGAGAAGTTCCTGTCCTTAGTGATTCATGTGGAAGGCTCCATGAGGTAAAATTTTATGATCACGACATGGTGAATTATGAAGCCTTCCCTGAGTTGGACCCCGCATTGTACTTCAACACAGTTTATGAGAATGATGGGGTCAGAGTTATTCCTTAGTGATGGGTCTCTGGGTTGGCCGGATCCGGACTCTTGAACCTACTATGGATGCCCCATTTTGGCCATTACAATGTCACGGATCGAATGTCCCGACAGTTTCTTGCCTTAATTTACGATGGTTGCTTATGGATTCGAGATAGAATCCCCATTGATGCTTTGTTGATTCACATAATTACAGGCCTTCCCATGAAATGGCCACACCCCCTAGAGCGGGTGGGCAAGAAATATGAAGGAGACACCACAGAATATGTGCGCCAAAAGTACCATGTGGAGTGAAATTCTCGTGGATTCATAATCAAATCCATCAGTGACCCTGCTACGTAGATGGGTACTATAATGCTAGCATGCAAGATAATGTGAAAGTGCCAGGTCACAACTATCCCTGCTTATGACATTCGGTTAGCAGGTCAATGTGCGAAGGGGATCTGCCTCAACTAGGCCCAATACTTATGCGATGAGTTCTTGACCAACGTCTGTGAGTTGCGGGAGCAGGGAAAAGCCTTCTGCTATGCCTAGCTATTGTTCCTCATAGCCCTATTCACTTGGGAGGCCCCTGTGGAGTTGGTCCTTCCCGAGCTCACCCCAGACATGTGTAAAGGGGCTCGGTATGCCCATTTGTGGGATTATAGGGATGCGCAGTGCATAGAGGATAACCAAGTCTTCTGGGTCCTCTTCCAGAGTAGCATGGAAACGACCATCAAATCTTGATCCCGATTGTCCCCAACGGTATATGAGAAATACAAAATCATTGCAGCGTTCCAGGTTACTATGCACCACGTTCAGATCAGAGCCCACAAAGGTAAAACCTTGACCTTGCTCCCTTACATAGTGATAAATGAAGATATTGAAAATATCATTGTGCTTTGGCCCCCTGCGTGGAATATAGGCTTCAAAACCACCACCAAGGAGACCGCAGGACCAAGCAAGAAAGGCTCAGACGCTACCACGGAGAAGAGCACACAGCCAAAGCATACCACCACGAAGGATGCCATGGTCGAAACTTGGGTCGATTCGCAGCAGGAGTTGGGCATGGGCGAATTTGATATCGGAGGTACCACCTCCCCCCAGAGCGCAAAATGAACAGGTGAACCTGTCAAAGGACCCTGCAAGAAGCAGCGATCTCAGCGAGGGGAACGCGATGAAACAATCACGTTGACTGAGGGAGACCTTGAACAAATTACGGACACAGTCACCCTGGCCATAGAGGAGAAATGGGTCGCCTTAGACGCATGACAGTAAGTTGCGGTTGATACACTCCAGGATGAGCTCCGTGCCCTACAAACCAGTGTGATTCAGTTACGTACTCCATCAGCAACAAGTAGTATGACAGTAGTTATAGAGGAGAGCCGTCTCTGCTCCCTCCCTAGCGCCGCCCTTGTCGGAACGCAGCCCCAAGCTGGTGCAGAGGTGTAGTTGAATTTGGCTAGGCTGTCCCATGAGGAATTGCAAGGTCTCCACGCCGTTATGTTCCAAGAGGTTCACCACCAAGACCAACAAGTGCACCAAAAATTTAGTACGACTGAGTAGACCATTGCAGCACAGAGCGCTAAAGTATCCCTCGCTGTGGCGCGACAAGTGGAGCTTGAAACATTGATCCACCAGCTCTGCACAGAGGTTATAGAAGAGATCCCAGTCGTAGCCACCCCCTGGGATAAAATTTAAGGATTGGTCACAGCATTGAAAGCATCTAGGATGGAGATGCAGGTCGTGAAGACACAACTGGAGCAGCAAATCACCGACTTACAGGCCAAATTGCAGCCTGAAACACCTACGAAGGTACGAGCCCAGTGTGTTGCGCTAGTAACCGAGGTTACCAACACCATTACAGGATAGATTTCTTAGGGCGCCCGGTTACTCGAGGATGCCATGTAGCTTTGGACCAAGATCCAGTGTGATTCGGTCTTCCAGAGAATCAATCATGACTTGCGGCAGAAGGAAGAAGCTTTCGATCGAGTCGAGGCTACATTGCCCTCTTTAGTTCTTGCATAGTGTCTGGCATGTTTGAGGACCAACAGTGCTCTCTAAGACAAGATTGAGGAAATCCGATGCAAGAAGCATGCCATCGGGGAACGATTGAAGCCTTGGGCTGATGCAGCCCTCTAGTTATCATAGGATATTGATGTTGCAGTCAAGAAACTAAATCAGACACTGGAGAATGTCACCGTGGCGACAGAAGGACTGACATCCCAGAAGCTCATGGATATTGTGCAGAGAGCTTCTACTTAGAGTCAAGAAGTGTTGCCGCTATTGATCACCACCATCAATGCACTGCACACACAGGTGGAGACCCCACCTTTCCAGTGACTTGAGACGAGTCACAAGATTGTGTTGGGGGACTGTTGGAACGGGGTCTGCTACAAGCTGCGAAACTGGTCCATTTTGTATATTTTTTATTATATTTATTCTAACGTAGGGGTTTTGGGGTGGGTCAAAGCCCCTAATGCATTGTAAATGGGTCAAGGGTAGACCAAGAATCCGCAAACCATGGTTTGCAAACCATTGGATGCGTAGGCTAAAATAGTATAAGTATTTTAACCTTTTTGAGTTGTAGGACAGGCTTGGAATAGAGATTGATGCTAAGTGTGAACTAAAAGATCTGGTTAGGGTTTTTGGGGAAGGACTCTTGCTGCTGTGTATTTGGATATTATCTATCCTACTATGTGCAGACCCTTCTGCTGTGTGCGTAGGTTGGGTTTTTGTGGTATTGTAAGGAGAACTGAAGGATTAATGAATGCGGAAGTATTGTTGAATATCTAAATCTATTGGAATTACAGTAATGTGAATCTGTGATGTTTGGTTAATTAATATATGTTGTTGTGTTATTGATTTAAGCTGCAAACATACTTGTGCTACTTGTTTAGACTGTGATATGGGTCTGTTCTGTTGCACTTCATATAGAAATATATGGAATAGCTACATTATAGTTATATGAGTTCATGATTTACTGATTACTGTGAATATCATTGCCGTTGCACACGTGGATGCGAAGGGAATCTATAGATCTAGGCTCTGTGATGTAACATATGGTCACTATAAGGTTGAACACAGCTTTTCTTGACTTACTTACCCTTTCTCAGGGTGTGGAAACCTAGTTCCAGCAGCCACCCATACTACTTTAGGTGAGACTTTGACCTGTGCAAGTAGGTCACTACCGAAAGGGCCAGTAGTATAGGGGTTTGTTGGAAAACCTTGAACCTCTGAACCTGGGTCAGGACCCCTCGAGCCAACACCCCTGCCAGGGGGGGGGGGGTTCCATAAAGGCGTTGCCGCCCTATTAAGGTACAAGGGTCCAACGTTGTGATACAAAATAAACAAGATAATCAGGCTCCACAACCAACACAGGATGGGTTACTCTACAAGTTGGAGAAGTTATGTGTTCCTAAAGGTGAAAAATTTCAGCTGATTAGAGAGGCTCACACCTCTAAGGTTGCAAGGCACTTTGTTGTAGGGAAGACTGTGGCTAACTTGCAGAGGTATCTGTATTGGCCCAAGATGCAAGATCAGGTAGCTAGGTTCATAAGAGGATGCATGCTTTGTTGTAGCAAAAATACTATCAATACAAAACAAGGCCTATATCATCCCTTACATGTACCTAACCATCCTTGGGAAATCATTTCCATGGTCTTTGTGTGAGTTTTACCAACAAATAGGAAGGGACATGTCAACTTGTTCATGGTAGTTGACAAGTTCAACAAGGTGTGTGTTTTGATTCCCTGTAAAAAGACCATTAGCGGGTAAGAAATGACAAACTTGTTCTTGGAAAAGTCTAGGTGCACTTTAGGATACCAAGGAGCATCATTTCATATAGGGATATAATATTTCTCAATACATTCTCGACTAAATTATGGGATAATATGGAAACAAATTTTAGGAGACCTGCAACATTCCATCCACAAATAGATGGGTAGACAAAACCAAATAAATAACATGATCACCAACTAATTTAAAATACACATAGTGATCCACTTTTCTCCTTGTGAAGCCAAGTCCCTGCATATATGTATCAAATTTTTGATACCACATCCTTGGTGATATTTTTAACCCATACAAAGACTATTTTAGCCTACATTCCAGTTATTTATTACCCTTAACTACAAGTCCTTCTATTTTCTTCATGTAGATATTTTCTTTCAAATCCTTATGTAGGAATTTTTTCTTCACATCCATCTAGTCTACCTCAAAATCAAAAGCAATAACAACTAATAAAAGAAATATAATAGAATCTACCTTGAAATAAGGAGAAAAAATATCACAAAATGAATTCCATACACTTGAGAATATCCTTTTGCTACAAACTAAGCTTTTTATTTCTCCACTTTTCCTTCTATATTCAACTTCTTATTAAAAAATCATTTGTTGCCAATGGGTTTTCTTCCATATGGCAACTCCACTAGATCCCAAGCCTCATTCTTGTCCAAGGCTACCATTTCTTCAACCATGTACTTTCTCCATAGTTTTCCATCCTTTGAACCCTCTTTCTCCCTAATAGTTCTAGGATCATCATCAATAATGATTAAAATACTTTTTAAATATAGATTATGTGGAGTATACCTCTCCAGTTTCATTCTTTCTTGAACTTATCTCGTCAAAACTAGAGTGACTACTTCTTCTTCTTCTTCTTCTTCTTCTTATTGTTCTTTTGTAGAGTCCAATTCTTCATTTTGTAATGCAAAATCTATCTTCTCTTGTTCCTTTTCCTTTGGTAGGAATTCATGTTTCATGACATCCTTCAATTATCTAAATACCACATCTCAAATGTACACAACCTTCTTTGTTTCTTGGTTCCAAATTTATAACCTTTTAAATAATCTTTATACCCCACAAAGACTCACCTTTCAAATTTACTATCCAACTTGGTTCTCTTTTCCTTTGGAACATTTACATATGCGACACAACCAAATGCCCCGATATGTGAGAGAGAGCGTTTGTTTCTAGTCCATACCTCATCTGGATTCTTATCCCCAAACACTAAAGAAGTTTATCTATTAACCAGGTAACATCTAGTATCCATTGCGACTGCACAAAATTACTTTCCTAACCTAGCACCACTAATCATGATCCTTTCTTTTTCCATTAGCCTCCTGTTCATATTTTTTGAAACTCCATTTTGCTGAGTGTATGGAGAAGTCTTATGTCATGTTATACCACACCTATTATTAAAATCATTGAATTTCTTCCATAGAACTCACCACCATTATTTGTACTCAAAACTTTAATCTTCTTCTCTCTCTAATTTTCTAGCAGAGCCTTAAACTATTTAAACTTGTTGAATACTTAATATTTATTCCTAAGAAAATATATCCATGTATTTTCTCTAGAATTCATCTATAAATGATACACAATGCACCGATTTAACCAGTGATGGAATCGACATATGTCCAAACACATGACTGTGAATTAATTATAATATTCCTTCTACCCTCTTAGCGATAGAGGAGAACTATAATGCCTCCTCCCAAATTTACCCAATTTTACAAGCTCACCTGGGTAAACATGACAGGAGTGTCACTATGACATGACTTGACCTCCAAGCTCTAATTATGGAAGTGGGGTTAAAAAACTGACTACAAACTGACAACCCATAGGGACTACAAACCACTCAGGAGCTTGGAAGCCACCCCATATGATCAATCCCTGATTTGGTACTCATTTTCTCATATTTTACCCCCCAACCGTAACCTTGACACTATGTGCATGTGGTTGGAAGGCTATAACTACACACACAAGTCTATTTGCTTGTGGTTATGACCCAAAATCCTGAGTTCAGAGCATGTAGTTATGAAATCTATGTCACTTGTTTAGGAAAGCCTCCATACCACTGCCCAAAACTACCTATAACATTTTAGAATCATGATTAAGATAATAAAAGTTCCAAACACTCAAACTTGAACAAGGTCTTGACTAGTAATTTCCTAGTACACAACATACATTTCATCAAAAATATGGTAAACATGAAATTTATACATCATGAATGCATATCTTATCATAAAATTCTAAATTTGAATTGAGAATCACCAATAAGGCTCCAATCCCTCTCTAACTAGGTGCAACAAAACTTATTAGTCCATGCATTCATCAAACATCTAGTAACTTAACAAATCATGAACAAGATCCATATCTAGAGCACATCATATAACCATTTACATAACCAACGTATAACCAAAGAGATACCATAACAAATCATCCATAATGTCAAAATTATAACCAATAAAATTTCTCATAGATCATAATAGTAAAATATTTCATATTAACACACGAAAATGGAAACCAAATCAGGGACTTTCGCGTACCACCCGACCATAGATTGGGCTGAACCAAATATCTCTTTAATCCAATCACCCTCGTGCCATATTCCAAGAATAAATGTGGGATAATATGGGTTAAAAAAAAAATACAAAACAACCAGGTCTTCCAAAGGCCAACCCACCTCAACCCTCAAGCATATTTCTCTCACCTATTTGATCCATAAATCACTAACATCGACTAGATCAATCTCTACCCAAGTTGTCTAGGGCTCCAGGGACTAGTAACTGAATGTAATATTCCCAAATTTTCACATCATATTTGGAATATTATAGTTATTGATTTTCTTAATGAATTAATTAAATAAAAGGGTGGAGGGACCCACAAACCTCAAAGATGAATAAAATCCACTTTTAATGTGTATGTGGATATTCTAGATCTAGATCTAAAATCATGGAGTAGTGGAGCAACTCCATTAATCGAGATCATGTCTGATTTATGAGATAGATTATGGAGGATGAAACAGTCAAATAAGAGCATGGATCTTAAATATAAAATCATGAGGATATTTGATAAGGTCAAATGTGATCATAGTGCATTCAAAGAAGATCATGAAGCACTTATGATAAGATAGTGGAGGAAGTGATGCATTTAATGCACATATGATGGAGAGGGTGATCACCCCATGTGAACATGATGGAGGACAGGAAGCCCCAACGCAGTAAAACATGGAGACTACGTCCACATGTAAAGCGCAGTTTTGGAGTGGGCCAAGGCTGTGGAAGGCTCATGCATATAATGAAGGTGAAGGCACAATGGAAGGCATGATTTGGATTATTCATTTCTTGATATGTTTAGATCTAGATTTGTCTTAGGACATTTCTATGTAGGCTTGGGCTATTTAGCAGAGTTTGTAGTGATGTTTAGCATTGGGTGTTCCCGAGTGGGAATCCCACCTCTTTCTTTGAGTAGGTCTGGAAAGAGGATTGTTCTTCACTCCTTATCAGGCATTGGCGCCATCTTCAAGAGGTTGTTTCTATCATTCAACTAGGAAACCAGTGGAGGATTCATCCTACCACTTTGTTCTTCAAATCTGGCCTTTCAGGAGTAGCAGATATACATCTGGCATTCAGGCCATTGGGTTTTACCTCCATGCATCAGTAGTCCCTTCAAGGATTTCACAGTTCAGTCTTGTAGATCTATTAGAGGAAGGAATTTTCCATTATTTCAGCTGGAAATCCTGTGAGGGATCATCTCCTCACATTGTATCTATTGTTTCCATCATTCAGGAGCTGATTTGACACATCCAATAGTAGGATATTGAGCCTCCCTCTCTGACAACGCAATTTTCTGAAGTTGTTGTTCATCCAACGACTATTTTTAGTGGAGGAGATTGGAGGAGCTAGATCTTGAGCTTTTAGCCCAAGGATCTAGTGAAAGGGTTAGCCTTTCTTGCATAGATATGATTGTGAACCATTGCAGCCATCATATTATCAAATATAGCTTCAGATCTGCATTCCTAATAGCATATATGGGAAGCCCTAAGAGGGTGATTTTATTAGACTTACAGATCTGAGAAAACCTTTCTGGGTTATCTTGGGAATCCATCATTGAGCCCATATCTACAATTTCAGCATCATCGGAGCTCCCATTCTGCATAGATCCGAATTTCTATCTTTCATGCAGTTGCAGTCTAAAGAGTTACAGCACGGACAACGAAGTTTACCTTCTCATAGATTAGCAATTACACAGTCCCTCTTGGGAAATCATTGCAGGGTCATTCTAGGCACCCTTGTGGCTTGAGTGTCTCATATTTTTAGCACCGTTGTACTTGCTTTTTCACCTCCAATGTAATAAAATGACCCAGATATTTTTATGCATTCTGATGTGTATATAGATTTATTGTTTACTTTTTTGTAGTCCTTATATTTTGTTTCAGTATTACTACATTCTCCCTTTTGGGATATTACAGTGGTATCAGAGCATGATCTTTGGCTCAGCTTGTGGACACTTCATATTTTGCATCAAAAGAAGAAGCAGATAGATGAGATCTATCATGAAGGAGGATAATTTTTCCACTCCTCTCTTTAGATCCATGCAAGATCTCTCCAAGGAGGTCAATCAAATGGAGAAGGAAAGGTAAAAAGAAGATCCAGGAAGAAGATTTGATGAGGAAGGTCCAAGCACTTCCTATCAGCAAAGAACAAAACCGGAGAATTATAGATCTCCTCATAGATCTACTATGCCCACTTTCTTTAGAGAAGGTGAAGGGTATAAAAATGAAGAAAGAAGAAAAACTGAGACTCATGAGACTCTCAGTCTGTATCTTGAAGTGTACAAAGCACAGTCTAGAGCATTCAAAGAGAGTCTAACTCAACAAATCTTCCAACCAACAAGAAAACAGATCCCATACAAAATAATAGGAAGAAGGTGGCTATTGGATTTTAGTTTTCCTGCGATTATAAGCTCTCACACCGCAGCTTGAGGAAAGGGAGTGACAAGCCGGTGTCACATCCTTTGGGAGGCCGGGCGAAGAGGCCGCCTGCAACTTCAAAACACTCTCATTTTTAGTAAGCTTTTAGGTGAAGCCAATGATTGCTGGTTTGGTCACATGGAACATGCAAGGGTGACTAAATATTCATATTTCTTTCACAAGTTGAGGAAGAAGTTTGATGTGAGAAAACCTGATATGTGTCACAAAGAGACATTTCGTAAGGAAACAAAGGAGGATGTCAATCTTGTCACTCTATTGCCAGTCACTATACTGCACCACCGTTGCTGCGGCAGGAAGTACTTGCATCCGGAGAAGAGACACTTGCAACTTTGCAAGATAGTCTTGAGCTCTCGAGACATAGAGTCCCATGCATGATTCAAGAGATGCATGAGGAAGAGGAGGAATATTTCAGTGCTGACACACTTGGAGAAGAGAAGTTATCACTCTTACTAGCAGTTCGAGATACTTTTGTCCCGGTTGGAGGAACTCTTGTGTTCTGGAAAGAAGTTCCCACACATTAGTTGATCCAAGGTATGCATGAATTTTCATCACATATTTTTTCAGTAGATATTATTGAAACTTATGTGGACATGCCATCACGACCAATGCATATCTAAGGGTTAGAACAAAATTATGATTTGAAGCAGCAAACTATCACAATGCATAGGACCCTTGATCTAATCAAGGAGGAGATGAAAAGCTATCCCAGTTTTTCATTGATGGACTACATTCAACTCTTTGAGTTGAAGTGTGAATTTCAGGAAAAGGGACTAGCATGATCCTATGTACAATGACTGGTTATGAGATCAATATTATGCCCTGCTTTGAGACGGCACATGTATTACCATGCAGATCTACAACACTGTCACTTAGTAGCAGTGATAAAGAAGGAGCCCCATCATTCTTGGAGCATTCTGAAGGTAGCTTCACTCAGGAAGCAATGGAGGGAAAGATGGTAGATGGTAGACATATTGAGATGAGGAGTATTTTATCCTTTCTAGATGACACTTTCTCAATGAGAATCTCACTGCTCAAAGAGAAAATTCTACCTGCAGCAGATCCAAAACTTCTTTGGTTTGGAGGGCCTTTGGTGAAAAGAGAATCTCATTGAGAGATCTCATTGGAGGTGCACTTAAATATTTCATGGAGTGAAAATTTATTCATAATTTTGGTAAGGATGGTATTCTACAAAGGGAGGATACCATAATTATGCAATAAATCATTCATCATCCATATTGGGATGAGTGGGTGAGGATGATAAGCAATGGGTTGCATGACCACTTGCAGATATATGACATGGGATAGCAAGCTTAGTTACGTTGGTTGCCCTTGGGATAGTTTGGTCACTTCCCAAAGGCTCCTATTTCTTTGATCCATGCCTTGAAAAACGCTTATGAAATGAAGAAGGAGGCATGTATGTGCTGGCTGCTCTTGGGTGAGTATGGTTACCACCCAATAGCTCATATTTTTCTGATTCATGCCTTGTGTATCAATGATAGAATGCAGCAAAAGAATTCATGTTCATTTTTGTTTCCCTTGAGAGAGTTTGGCCATCACATGACATCTCCTATGTCTATGTGTTTTGTACTAGGTATAACTTGGCATGATACTCTCATGATGTGTAATGATGGTGTTTGCTTCTATTGGGCTGATATGACATTCCACATGTCTATCAGTATGTTTTTACTCCATGATGCACATGAGGAGGAGAGAAAGTAGCAAGATCTCTTGTTGCTTTGGTTGCTTTTGGGGGAGTTTGGCTTGTCCATCTTACATGGAGGAGATGGAGGATGGCAGCAAAGGGCCTTACTCCGGTGGCTACTATTGGGAGAATATGGTTTGACATCTTTGTATACCAATATATCTCCTTTTCTTATCTTGCATAATGTTGGAATGATGCTTAGATCCAACAAGGCTAACCGGGCTAAGGATGAGAGCATGTCAATGCTAAATCAAATTCATAAAGCATGGGATGAAGAGATGTATTGTGAGATGGAGCTTTTCCTTTGTGGAAAGAGCCACATTATTTTTTTTATCTCATGTATTAATGATGATGCTGGAAATCATATGGTTGTCACTTGGTACTTCATGTTGAAAGGAAGACATCTAACCATGTATTTGGAGGTCATTCTAAATATTTTTGAAAGACAACTTTGGAACCAAACATGCATAACACATTGCAGCAAATGGAGGAAGCCTTCCTTATGTGGATGCCATTTGGAGGGGAATAGATATTTTTTCATCTACTTTTGGAGTTGCTTGAGGACAAGCAACATTTTTCTGAGGGGGACTATAATATTCCCAATTTTTCACATCATATTTGGAATATTAGAGTTCTTGATTTTCTTAATGAATTAAGTAAATAAAAGGGTGGAGGGACCCACAAACCTCAAAGATGAATAAAATCCACTTTTAATGTGTGTATGTGGATATTCTAGATCTAGATCTAAAATCATGGAGTAGTGGAGCAACTCCATTAATGGAGATCATGTCTGATTTATGAGATAGATTATGGAGGATGAAACAGTCAAATATGATCATGGATCTTAAATATAAAATCATGAGGCTCTTTGATAAGGTCAACTGAGATCATAGTGCATTCAAAGAAGATCATGAAGCACTTATGATAAGATAGTGGAGGAAGTGATGCATTTAATGCACATATGATGGAGAGGGTGATCACCCCATGTGAACATGATGGAGGACATGAAGCCACAACGTAATTAAACATGGAGACTATGTCCACGTGTACAACATAGTTTTGGAGTGAGCCCAGGCTGTGGAAGGCTCATGCATATATTTAAGGTGAAGGCACAATGGAAGGCATGATTTGGATTATTCATTTCTTGATTTTTTTAGATCTAGATTTGTCTTAGGACATTTCTATGCAGGCTTGGGCTGTTTAGCAGAGTTTGCAGTGATGTTTAGCACAGGGTGTTCCCGAGCTAGAATCCCACCTCTTTCTTTGAGTAGCTCTGGAAAGAGTATTGTTCTTCATTCCTTATCAGTCATTGGTGCCATCTTCAGGAGGTTGTTTTTAGCATTCAGCTAGGAATCCAATGGAGGATTCATCCTACCACTTTGTTCTTCACATCCAGCCTTTCAGGAGTAGTAGATCTACATTCGGCATTCAAGCCATTGGGTTTTACCTCCATGCAGCAGCAATCCCTTCAAGGATTGCGCAGTTCAATCCTGTAGATCTATTGGAGGAAGGAAGTTTCCTGTATTTCAGCTGGAAATCTTGTGAGGGATCATCTCTTCACATTGGATCTAT